>CM033643.1:36167980-36845916 GCA_019512145.1 Engystomops pustulosus
CTGTTGTGGTCACATTAACAAATATAGTTTAACAATAGATGATACTTGCTATCTGTATGATTCTTTTTTTTCCAAATTCTATCTCACTTGTTAACATCACTCACATACAATACTGATGTCACAGCTTATCTGCTTCTGTACAATGACTTCTATATAGATAAACACTGAACCATCATGTAATCACTTACAAAAGCATAATAATGTCAAGCTATATCTACCCTTCCCTTTCTGACCTCTATATAAATACACTGGACCTCATACACTCACTACGACATAGTGATGTCACACACTAGTTATCTCCTCCCCCTCCCGTGTAGCACCTGACCTTCTATTAGATACAACTGACCCATCATTACATCACTACTGCAATAGAGTCACAGCTTAGCTCCTCCCCCCTCCGTACATATGACCTCTATTAGTATAACACTGACCATCATTCCATCGCACACTGACATAGTTGATGTCACACAAGCTTACTCTCTCCCCTCCCTGTACAATGACCCTTTGATAGAAGAACAGCTGACCCTCCTTAACTCACTTGACAATAGATTATGTCACAGTTATCTCTCGTACTCCTCTATCATGACTAAATGACCATCTTGACATTACCACTACTGACAAATAGATGTCACAGATTAGTCTCCTCCCCCTCTGTACAATGACCTCTATATAGAGTAAACACGACCATCATTAATCACTACTGACACATAGATGATGTCACAGCTTATCTCCTCCCTCCACCCTCCGTACATGACTCTATATAGATAACAATGACCCATCATTAACATCACACTGACACATTCGATGAATGTCACAGGCTTATCTCCTCCCCCTCCCTGCTTCAAAACATGACCTTATAATAGATAACACGACCCATCATTACATCACTACTGACATAGATGTCCACAGCTTCATCTCCACCCTTCTCCCTGTACAATGACCTCTATATAGATAAGCACTGACCCATCATTACCTCACTACTGACAGTTAGATTATGTCACGGCTTATCTCTCCTGACACCCCCTTATTGTACATTGACCTTATATAGAACACTGACTCATCATTACATCATTACTGACAATAGATGATGTCACTCTTAATCTCATGCACCCTTCCTTGTACAGTGTACCTCTATATAGATAGCACACCAGTCCAGTCTTTTGCTATCACATGGGCTACAAGAATCAGTTGAAAGTGATATTACTAAGATGGTTGAGCGATTGCACGAAAGCCAAATAAGGAAATTTAACAGTTAATGAAATAAAAACTATTTTTTAACTATGTGAATGGTTGGTACAATTTTTGAAACTTTCCATTTTGAAATACTTTAAAGAAGACTTACGACTTCCACCAACTCTTGACTCCTTTTAACACGCTGAGTTTTCGGTACTTGTAGCACCAATATGCCAATGAGAGTTCTCTAGTGTCCGGAGACGGTTGACGACTCATTTAAATCTATAATGTGCTATATCAATGGAACGCACACAATTACGAGGGTGAAACCTTGGAATGAAGGAGGTGGTGAAAGTTCTCTTTTAAAAGGGAACCTTCATGGGAGACCCATTTTGAGTACCCCCAGTCCTACACAGTATAGTACATATTCTCCAAAGAGTTTTTGATAAAAAAAAATAGGTTTTACAGAAAAAAAGATATGTATAAAAACCTTTCAATGCCATGTGCTCTGTGGGGGACAGGCCTTGTCCCCCTGGGAGTGGCTATAGAGCATGGGGCTCACTAAGTGGGTGATGGGGTGGTTTACATATATTTGAAGATAAACCACCTGGAGGTGAGGTTTGAAACTCTCCTTACACCGCTCCCCTAGGACCAGTGGCTAGTCTCAGGCACATGGGTATTGAAAGGACTCATATACAGGCTGCATTCACACAGCCGTATGGTGGGACATAGATTACGACTATAGGTATATACGGTTGTATATACGTCCCCCATAACGGCAATGGGGCATGGCGCTGTTATGGAGCATACAGTTCCATAACTCGGAAGAAAAATAGGACTGTCCTATTCCTTCCCCGTAGAAGCGCTGTAACTCTCACCCCTTCTCCTCTCCTGTGCGCCGAACATGTGCCACCGTTGCTACGGTATGACGGCAACATTAGTGTAAATTTGCCTAACCTAATATTTTTCTATAAACTATTTTTTTTTATACAAAACTCTTTGGCATGGATGTACTATGCTCGTAGGGACCTGGGGGAGTTCGAAAACTGGGTTCTTGGTGTACAGGTTAACCTTATAAGGTAAGTGCTCCCTAGTTGGTACGTTACTTTTTTTATTTTTTATTTTTTTAATTATCTATGTGTCTGCAAACACTCCGTGTTTCCGTGTGCTTAATCTTTATTAAAGTCAATTACATCACTGGTGATTCATATGTAATAGTTTTAATTAGTTACCATTTTTTTTCTAAAACTGATATTTTTGTACCTCTTTTTATAATTAAGCACGGCCAAGAGGCGTTTAATAGAAGCTCGCGCACAAGCAATGTATGGCGCTCCAGTCAGTGAAGGATTGCGACTTCTAAGATCGCGGTTGTCATCGTCAGACAGTCTGTGCACTGCTTTACATTTTTTCAACACTCAGACTCCCAGGGACTGGAGCTCAAATAAAGATGGAAGTGGGAATCAATGGGCTATAATTAACTGCAAACCATAATTGATACCCTGAATCATTTCCATGGCCTCATTGCAGTTGTTGTCTGGTAACAATCATAACTTGGTCCCCCCTTTTTTCATATCCTGCTTGTATATAAGGAAAGAATGTGTGATAATCTGCTGCACACATAAAGGCAGAATCAAAGGAACACTTGCATGTCAGAGAAGGAAGCAGCATGAAGACATTACATGAAACTATTACATAAAACTTTCACTTTTTATAAAGTAGCATACAAAGTAAAGTGGTAAACAAAGTCAAAAGTAGTATAAAAGGAACCTGAATAACTAGAACATGTTATAGTCCCCTTCAAATCAGATCACATTTTCTTTTCTAAAACTTTTTCATTTGGTATGAAGCAGGCTATAGAATAGGCAGTGTGGTACCATATAAGATGTCCCTACAATTACACTTTTTACCTATCCACAGGATAAGAGATAATGCTTGATTGCTGTGGTCCATTTATACTGACTTTATTCTCCAACAATTAATCAGTGCTCAGTTCATTCTGCTCTATAACACACTGTGTAGATTGGCCAATAGTGTGATGGCTCATCTCCTTCTCCTCTATAACATGCTACCTGCAGATAGGACACCTGATGTACAATTCTCAGCTCCTGCTCTATAATACACTGGTTGTAGATTGGCCAATATGTGTGATCCTGCTCAGCTTTTTTCTCCTCTATACATGCTTCTGCAGATAGGACAATATGTACATCTTCTCAGCTCCTGCTCCTATAACATACTGGGGCAATTTACTTACCCGGCCCTTGCGATCACAGCGGCGCGTTCTCTGCTCTGGATTCGGGTCCGGCCGGGATTTAAGAAGGTATTCCTCCGCCGATCACACCAGGTGGCGCTGCTGCGCTGAAAGTCATCTCATCGCGCCGGAATGCACCACCTCGGACCAGGTGAAGGTAAGGCGCTCCCAAGCGACACTTTTTTCGGTTTTAAATGGCGGTTTTTCGAATACGTGGGTTTCGTTCGGCCACGCCCCCCCGATTTCCGTCGCGCGCATGCCGGCGCCGATGCGCCACAATCCCGATCGCGTGCGCCAAAATTCCGGGGCAATTAGGTACAATCGGCGCAAATCGGAAATATTCGGGTACACGTCGGGAAACGCGAATAGGGCCCTTAGTAAATGACCCCCACTGTCTGCACATAGTACACTATGTACAATCTTCTCTCAGCTCCTGCTCTATAATAACGCTACCTGCAATATAGGATACTGGGGTCATTTACTAAGGGCCTGATTCGCGTTTTCCCGATGTGTTACCCGAATATTTCCGATTGCGCCGATTTCCCTGAATTGCCCGGGATTTTGGCGCTCGCGATCGGATTCTGTCGCAAGGTGACCGGCATGAACGCAACGGAAACTCGGGGCGTGGCCGAATGAAAACCGATGGAATCTGAAAAACCGCCACATTTAAAAAAAAAAAAGTGTCGCTGGACTCGGACTTACCTTCACCAGGATAGGCCAGTGAACTTCAGTGCTTTCCGGCGGGCCTCGACGAACTCAGCGCAGCAGCAGCGACACTGGTGGACGTTGGAGGAACTACCTTAATGAATCCCGGCCGGACCAAAATCCACCGCAGAGAACGCGCCGCTGAGTCACGAGTGACGGGTACGTAAATCTCCCCACTATTACATTCTTCCCGCTCTTCCTGCTTTATAACATTCTGCCTGCAGTTCGGACACTATGGACACGGCCAGGTAATGCGACTACTTACCTTTTACCCTACTCTTAGGTCAAATTGGATAAAGGGCATGGAGGTGGTGTTCCTCGCCTACACCGTCGCAATAGCTGCATAGCTTAAGCAGGAACTAGCGTAGGCTATAGCGCAAAACTTTGGCAGTCAGGACCTAGAATAGAATGCCACACTGTGAATTTATTGGGAGACCTAGGCCTCTTGATTAGCCAACTGGTCCGGAGGTGAAGTGGCATCGTACACCAGCGATTGATAAATAATCCCATAGTGCTAAAGTTTAGTAAAACCAGGAAAGGACTCCCGGTGTACAGCTAAGTTAAGCAAGATTAATGGGAGATACATCATACACTGGATTTGGTGGACTCAGAGCATGATGTATAACCCCTCCCCCTCACAGTGACTTGGTTATATCCAGGATGTCCAGTTTACTCAGGTCCTGACTTAGGTTTGTGCTATATTTAAGCTAGTACCGGAGCAGGGCGATAGCATGCAGGCCCACTGGGTCTACTGGCACCAGTGTTAAGGTTCCATTAAGGAGAAAATAGTCTCAATTCCTGGACGTGCATCAGATTTTGTGACTATTTCTTGTACGTGCTCTGATAAATCTACCACCAATATGTCCCTCTCGATTTAACCTTTGTGTTTGAGCAAAGTTGATATCCCCTGTCCCCTGCCAGAAGAATTTCAAGAGATTTCAAAATATTTTTACCCCCAAAAAAATCATTTTTTACCTCAACTACAAATAATGGAATGTTCATTTTGGAGCAGATATATCACCTTTCCTCATCATATCTTACAGCACTTTCTATCCTTGCCTCACATTGGGAATCCCAAGGCCCTTCTCTATCTCTATCTCTAAGACTTATAATTTCCCTACTTTGTATAATGGCTTTAAACAAGATATCTGATTTATTTTTGAAAAAACCTTGTATAACTACAGTAGTTTCGTATACTCCATTGGAGGTTAATCGCATGGGGCTCTATTACAGAGAAGAAGTAGGGGGGGGGGGGTCGTAATGAAGAAAACACAGGTGTCTGTGCGTGCTCACTCTAGTCCTCAGAGCGCACTTTCTGAGGAAATAGTTCTGCCTTTTGCATTGTGAACGTGAATAGGCTTTTACTATGTCCTATGTCAGGTTACTACTATGTCCTATTGAGCTTTAGCCAAGAATATTAAAGTAGCTTTGGGAAACTCATAGACTTAACTATTTTGATTGTATGTGCATGTCTCTGCGCCCCTTAAACACATAGAAAAAAAGGATCCGTACAACTAGGGTTACCTGCTTGCATGGGAATGATAGTGCTGCAATGTATTTTTGAGAAACTAGCTGGAGCTATGTATGTGACAGACGTTATTTTAATACATTCTACAGTTTTTAATATATTTAGTCCATAAGTGAAACTACTGGTTTTATGTGAGCTACAGATTTATCAGCTTTTACATTCTCTGAGATTTACATCATGGTTCTTCACATACCTCATGAAAGTACCGTTTTCTTACTATATCTTGTAGAACTTGAAAGTTGGTTTGTCATGAGATAATGGAAAATGTCGCAAGATTAAAATGATTCTTTGCAGTAAGTTCACGGGCAATATTGGTGGCAAATTTTTGGTTGGCAAATGGTTTTAGAAAAGCCACATTGTATATGCTGTCGGGCTCATTCTACTGACCACTAAACTCTATGGCCCCCCTGATCAGCTCTTGTTCTTTAGCAAAAAATTTATATTTTGTACTTAGTTTCCATTTTGTCTTTCACTGGTCTGAATACTGCCTACTTCACTCCTGGCTGTATTAATTAGTTTCCATCACAGCGTTATCTCCTATTAATTGGTTCAGACTACAGTTAGTTCTAGGTGTGATAGACAGATATGTATTCTCCATTCACATTCTGGCCCCTCCTAGACTGTTTGGGCTGGATGTCAGGGGGCCAGGCAAATCAACTGGTCCGGATTCGACATTCCCTAACAGGATTGGTTGCATCTTTGGAGTCATTCTAGCAGTTTTGGACCTCTGATTTTTGGATTTACTTTCTACTGTCTTTTGACTTTCCATTCGCTCTTTACTTTATACTGCAGTTCTCCTTTCTTACTCACCATGTTGTTCATCATCCTACTATGTTTTGCGTCGTTCTGTTTCGTCTCTGTGTTTCTCGTTGACGCAGGGAGAGGCAAGTTGATAGGTTGTCATAGAGTGAGCCGAGCACTAAAAATGTCGGGTACTACGTTATTCGAGACGAACTTCTTTCCCGAGAGCTCGAGTGCTCGTTTTCGAGTAACGAGCCCCATTGCAATTCAATGGGAGACTCGAGCATTTTTCAGGGACCAAGCTTGCACGGGAACTTGGCCAAACACCTGGAACCTCAGAAACGGATGGAAACACCACGGAAAGGACAGAGAACAGCAGGGGCACATGCAATGGATGCCTCTGAGGCTGCTTAAATGCCACCTTATGCCAAAATTATGGGAAAGCACATATGGCCCATTACAGGAGGACCGAATGAGGCTAGATAGCATCTAAAACATCAATATATGACCCTGACCTATAGAGGTGATGGCATGCAGAGGCAGCGGCAGCAGCGGTCAGGGGGTAGGAGAGTGGCATGGCAACATTACCCTAATGGTCGCAGGACTTCAAACAATGATGGCAGAGAGGAACCAAGAGAGAGCAAGAAGTCGCTCAAATAATATCGCGTACAGATAAAAGTGTGCCCAGTATATTTTGGGATTACACAGAGGGGTGGCGACAAAGTTCAAGATGGAAGCCAGAAAAACAATTCCAAATTCTGCCGAACATCAGCTCGTTTGATAAGGGGACCATGTATTGGAGCAGTGAATAGGAGTAGATTTAAAGGTGCTGCAGTTAAAACTATAAGTTGGATCTGGCATGGAGTGGCGATCCGACTGCCAGGCGAGGCTTTTGCCACAATCCATCCCCTGTCTCTAGGCTACTCCCCAAACACAGCACTTCTAAGAACCTTTGTATAAGATCAAGTGTAATAGTAGTATGTGCATTATAATAGGTTGGATATGGCGGGGTGAGGGGAATGTAAACATTGCGCAAAAGTCGCATTTATGAAATAATATCCGATAATGAAAAAGTTTTCCATTATATTTTGTCGGTTACACAGCAACGGGTGGCGACAAAGTTAACAATTTTGATGCGATGGAATGCCCTGTAAATAGCTCTTGGGCTGGTGTGCCTGTTTATCATCTCCTAGGGCCTCAGCAGTTTGAGCACCGCACTGCTGTCTCTTAGTCGACGCACTGCTGCTGTGGCTAGAAGCTACCAACTAAACCGACTATGCGCCATGCCCAGCTGGATGGTAATATCGGGGGCGGGGTGGAGGAGGGTGGGAGGAGGGGTAGTCATAGTAGGCCTGAAACACCTGGACTCGTGCGTCGGGCTTATAGACCAGCCCCCAGGTCAGACTCGGTCCTAGCCTGCACACAAGTACGTGTAGGTAGCTTTCTTATAAGTTGGAATTGGCGGGTGAGGGGATGTAACAGATGCGCAAGAATCAGCCTGAATAATACCATATCGTAATGGTAAAACGTCTTGCCAGTATATTTTGAGGATACACCAGCGGGGGCTGCGACAAAGTTAACAAAGTTTGCTCTGTTCGAGGAAGCCATAAACATACCCAGAATCTGGCCTGACACAGCCGTTTTGAATAGGCGCCAGTATGGAGGCAGTGACTAGTGTAGATTAAAGGTGCTTGCAGTTAAAATACTATGTTAGTTGGTTCTATAGCGTTTGGAAAAAATTATGGCGGCTTGGCGGGAATCTTATAGTTTAGGATATGTCGTTGAGGGGGACATGTAAACAGTATGCGCAAGAAGGCTGAAATAATATCCGTAATGGTAAAAGTTTTGCCAGTGTATTTGTGGATAACACACGCAGTGTGGGCGACAAGTTAACAACTTGATGTGGAACATTAAACACCCAAATTTCGGTCCTGACACCCCGGTTTGATAAAGGGACGATGTGATGAGATGCAGCTATTGGCGACTTTTGCAGGTAGAACTGGAGACAACGTTGAGGCTGCTAGGGAGCACAATTCAATTTGGCTAGTGCCGTATGTGCAGTCAAAAAGGTTTTCAACCCAAGGAGCGAAGTAGGTGGCCCTCCAGAAAAAATGGAATAGATTGAGTGCCTGTATGTGGCAGTCAAAAAGTTTTCAAACCAGAGGAGCAAGTAAGGTGGCCCTCCCAAAAAATGGAATTGATTGAGTGTCGTATGTGGCAGAGTCCAAAAAGTTTTCAAACCAGATGAGCAGGTGGTGCCATCCATAAAAATGGAATAGAAATGATGGCCTGTATTTGGCAGTCCAAAAGTTTCAAACCAGAGGAGCATGGTTAGGTGGCCCACTCCATAAAAATGGAATGATTGTGTCCTGTAGTGGCAGTCCAAAAAGTTTTCAACCGAGAGCAGTAGTGGCCCTCCATAAAAAAGCATAGATTGAGTGGCCGTATGTGGCCAGTCCACAAAAGTTTTCAACCAGTAGGAGCGGAGGTAGGTTGGCCCTCACATAAAAATAGAATTAGATTGAGTGCTGTATTGGCAGTCCAAAAATTTTCAAACCAGTAGAGCAGGTAGGTGGCCTCCATAAAAATGGAATAGATTGAGTTCCTGTATGTGGCAGGTCCAAAAAGTTTTCAAACCAAAAGGGAGCAGGTAGGTGGCCCTCCATAAAAATGGAATAGATTGAGTGCCTGTAGTGGACAGTCAACAAAAGTTTCAACCAGCAGGGAGCGTAGGATGTGCCCTCCATAAAAATGGAATAGATTGATGCCTGTATGTCGTCCAAAAAAGTTTTCAAACCAGAGGAGCAGGTAGGGGTGGCCCTCTAAAAACGGATAGATTGAGTGCCTGTATGTGGCAGTCCAAAAAAAAGTTTTCTCAAACCAGAGACAGGTAGGGGGCCCTCTGAAAATGAAATAGATGAGTGCCTGTATGTTGGCAGTCAATAAAGTTTTCAAACCAGAGCAGCGTAGGTGGCCCTCCAGGAAAATTGATAGATTGAGTGCCTGTATGTGGAACTCGCCAAAAATTGTTTTAAACAGAGGACCGCGGTCCGGTGTGGACCTCCATAAAAATTAAAGCATAAAGTACTATAGTAGACCAGTGGGCCCTGTAAAAAAATAGCCAATTTTCCTCTGCTTTAGCTGTATCAAAAGGATGAGAAGGATAGGAAAATTAGGGAGAGAGCGAGGAGGGATTGAAAATTTTTCAGGTGAGCTCCTTCACATGGGGATTGGAATTACGAGAGCAATCAGGGCTATTTATTTCATCTTGATAACGCCGTCCAGCCTGTCAGTCGCTATCGAGTCGACAGGCGTGTCACTCTTATCGGTGATGATTGCACGCCACCTGAACCCGATAAAAACGCCGCTCATGCGCGAGCGGCAGGCAGCAAGAACCTCCAGGGCGTTACAGCGCCCCAGTTCGGCCACAGTCCACTTTAACACCCAGTGGTTAGGGAGCGGTGTGATCATGTTTAGGACCGATGCTATGGTCAGCTACGTACTCCCTCACCATCTTTCTGTAAAGATCAGCCCTGCTCTGCCTAGATGGGACAGGTGGACAGTTGTCTTGCTGAGGGGGTGACATAAAGCTGGCAAAAGCCTTGTACAGCGTCCCTTGCCAGTGCTGGACAAGCTGCCTTGGGCTGATCGCCTACTCTCCCCTGACTACTTGTCCCCGCAGAAAACTCGCCACAAAGAACACCCTCTGCGCTAAGCGCTGGTCGAGAAGTGGAACTCTGTTTCAGCGTGTGCACCAGGGCCCTTGATGTATGCATGCTTCTCACACTCCTTTTCCTCTCCAGGGAATGAGATGGAAAGAATTTGCTTGTAACCGTGGGTCCAGGAGAGTTGAACCCCAGTATCGGTTTGCTGGCGAATAATATTCTTGAACGCGAGGGTCACGGGATTAGTGCCGGCCTAGCATGAAATTGCCATATGTCGCCTGAGTTACCAAACGCGAAGAATTCACTCCCCTCAACTGGCCGACTGCCCATTTCCTCCTCTCCAACTCCTCCAACCCTCTTCTTCTCCCATACATCACTGTAGTTGCTAATGGACCCCCCACAATTCCTTAATGTAAAGTCTGTTGGTGGTCACAATTAACAATTAAGTTTAACAATAGACTGATACTTGCTAATCTGGTAGGATTCTTTTTTTTCCCAAATCCTCTCACTTTGTTACATCACTACATACAATAGATGATGTCACAGCTTATCTCCTTCCTGTACAATGACTTCTATATAGATAACACTGACCCATCATTACATCACTACTAACAATAGATAATGTCAAAGCTTATCTCCTCCTCTTCCCTGTACAATGACCTCTATATAAATAACACTGACCCATCATTACATCACTACTGACAATAGATGATGTCACAGCTTATCTCCTCCCCCTCCCTGTACAATGACCTCTATATAGATAAAACTGACCCATCCATTAACATCCTACTGACAATAGATGTCCCCAGCTTAGCTCCTGTCCCCCTCCTTACAATGACCTCTATAATAGATAACACATGACCCATAACTTACAATCACTACTGACAAGATGATGATTCCACGTTTCTCCTTCCCCCTCCCTGTACAATGACCTCTATATAGAGACCACTGAACCAATCATTACTCATCTACTGTACAATAGATGATGTCACAGCTTATCTCCATCCCCCTCAGTACAATGACCTCTATATACTAACAACTGGACCAATCATTACATCACTACTAGACCAAAGTGATGATGTCACACTTTCTCCTCCTTCTCCCTGTACAATGACCTCTAAATAGATAACACTGACCCATCAGTACATCACTACTGACAATATATGATGTCACACGCTTATCTCCCTCCGTCTCCCTGTCAATGACCTCTATATAGATAACCTGCCCATCCTTACTCACTACTGTACTCTGACAATAATCGATGTCACAGCCTTATGCCTCCGTCTTCCCTGTACAAGACCTTCTATATAGATAAACTGACCAATATTACATGCACCTGACAAGAATGATGTCCAGCTTATCATCCTTCCGTCTCCCTGTAACAATGACCTCTATATAAACACTGACCCGATCATTACATCACTACTGACATAGATGACGATCCACAGTTTATCTCCCCCCCTCCTCCCTGTAAATTGCCTTCTAATTAAGATATCACTGACTCATAATTACACACCTACTAACAATAGAAATGTCACAGCTTATCTCCTCCCCATCCCGGTACAATGACTCTATTAGATACCACTGGACCCATCATTACATCACTACTGACAAAGATGATGTCACAGCTTATCTCCTCCCTCCCCTTGTACATGGCCCTATATAATACCACCTGACCCATCATTACATCACCTACTGACATAGATGATTCACACTTACTCCCTCCCCCTCCTTTCTGTACCATGACCTCCTACATAGATACACTGACCCATCATTTACATCAACTACTACTAGATGAATGTCACAGCTTATCTCTTCTTCTCCCCTTTACACTGACCTCTATATTAACATAACACTGACCCATCTTCCACATCCACTACTGACAATCGAATAAGGTCACAGCTTATCTCCTCCTCCCCCTCCCTGTACATGTCCTCTATATAGAATAACACGGACCCATATTACATCACCTACTGACAATAGATGATGTCACAGCTTATCTCTCTCCCTTCTCCCTTAGCAATGACCCTATATAGATAACACTGACCCATCATTAACTCACTATGTAACAATAGATGATGACACACTTCTCTACTTTCCTTCTCCCCTGTACATGACCTTTATATAGATAACACTGACCATCAACACCACTACTGACAATAGATGAGGTCATGCTTTCTCCCTCCCCCTCCCTGTACGATGACCTCTATATAGATATACTGACCCATCATTACATCACTACTGCAATAGATGATGTCACAGCTTATCTCCACCCTCTCCCTGTACAATGACCTCTATATAGATAAGCACTGACCCATCATAACATCACTCTACTACACGACAGTAGATGATGTCACAGCTTATCTCTTCCACCCTCTCATGTACATTGACCTCTATATAGATACTCCTGACCTCATCCATTACATCTAACTGACAATAGATGATGTCACAGCTTATCTCATGCCCCCCTTCTTGTACATTGACCTCATATGAAACACCTGACTCATCATTACATCATTACGGACAATAGATGATGTCACCAGCTTATCTCATGCACCCCTCCTTCCTGTCATTGACCTCATATAGATAGCACCACCAGTCCAGTTTTTGCTATCAATGGCTACAAATAGTTGAAAAGTATATCTACCAGATGGTTGAGCGATGCACAAAAGCCAAATAAGGAAAATTACAGTAATGAAATAAACTTTTTTTTTAACTAGTTTGAATTGTTGGTACAAATGGTAACTTTCCATTGGTGAAAATTTTAAAGAAGAACCTTTCACGACTTCCACCAACTCTGACTCCTTTTAACACCAGTGAGTTGTTCTGTTCTTGTAGCACCAATATGCCAATGAGGTTCTCTAGTTCCGGGATGAAGACTCATTCTAAATTCTAAATGTGCTGATATCAATGAACACACAAATTAGAGGGTGAAAACACTTGGAACTGAAGGAGGTGTGAAAGGTTCTCTTTTAAAGGGAACCTGTCACTGGGAGACCCTTTTATGTACCCCCATCCCTACAAGATAGTAATATTCTGCGCAAAGATTTTGTATAAAAAAAATAGGTTTTACAGAAAAAAAGTATGTTTAAATACCTTTTCAATGCCATGTGCTCTGTGACTAGGCACTTGTCCCCTGGAGTGGCTATAGAGCAGGGGCTTCACTAAGCCGGGTGATGGGGTGTTTACATATATTTTGAAGAGAACACATGGAGGTGCGGTTTGAACTGCTCCTCTACAGCCGCTCCCCGAGGACCAGGTGTCTAGTCTCAAGCACATGGTATTGAAAGGTACTATATAAGGCTGCATTCACACAGCCGTATGGGGGGACATATATACGACCTAAGGTATATACGGTGTATATACGTCCCCCATAGACGGCAATGGGAGCATGGCGCTGTATGGGACAGTACAGTTCCTACTCGAAGAAAAGATAGACAAGTCCTATCTTTCCCCGTAGTAACAGCGCTGTACGCTCACCCTCTCTCCTCTCCCTGGCGCCCGACAGTGGCCCCGCCGTGCTACGGTAATGCGGCACCATTAGTGTAATTTAGCCTACATATATATTTTTCTATACACCTATTTTTTATACAAAAAATCTTTGGCAGTGTATGTACTATGCTCTGATGTGGGGAACTGGGGGAGTTCAAAACTGGGTCTCTTGGTGACAGTTTCCTTTAAGTAAGTTGCTTCCTATTGTGTACTTACTTTTTTTTATTTTTTATTATCTAATGGCTGCATAAACAACTCCGTGTCGTTGGCGTTATATCTTTTAAAGTCATACATCACGGTGATTCATATGTAATAGTTTTAATTATTACCATTTTTTTTCTAAAACTGATATTTTTGTACCTCTTTTTAAATTAAGCAACCTGGCCAAGAGGCTGTTTAATAGAAGCTCGCGCACAACAATGTCATGGCGCTCCAGTCAGTGAAGGATTGCACTTCTTAGATCGCTGTGTCATCGTCAGACAGCTCTGTGCCACTTTTTACATTTTTTCAAACCTCAGACTCCACAGGGACTGGAGCCAAATAAAGATGGAAGTGGAATCAAGGGCTATAATTAACTGCAAACCATAATTGATACCCTAAATCATTCCATGCCTCATTGCAGTTGTGTCTGGTAACATCATAACGTGGTCCCCCCTTTTTTCATATCCTGCTTTATATAAGAGGAAGAATGTGTGATAATCGCGCTGCCCACTAAAGGCAGAATCAAAGGAACACTTGCATGTCAGAGAAGGAAGCGCATGAAGACATTAACATAAAACTTACATAAACTTTCACTTTTATAAAGTAGCAACAAAAGCTAAGTGGTCAAAAGTCAAAAGTATAGATACAAGGAACCTGAATAACTAGAACATTTATAGTCCCCTTCAAATCAGATCACATTTTCTTTTCTAAAACTTTTTCATTTGGTATGAAGCAGAGGCTATAGAATAGGCAGTGCTTACCATATAAAGATGTTACCCTACAACTTATACTTTTTAACCTATCCACAGGATAAAGCAATGCTTGATTGCTGTGGTCCATTTATACTGACTTTATTTCCAACAATTAACAGTCTGCTCAGTTCATTCTGCTCTATAACAACACTTGTGTAGATTGGGCCAATACGGTGTGATGTGCTCATCTCCTTCTCCTCTATAACATGCTACCCTGCAGATAGGACCTATGTGTACAATCTTCTCAGCTCCTGCTCTAATATACACTGGTTGTAGATTGGCCAATTGTGTGATCTGCTCAGCTTTTTTCCTCCTCTATAACATGCTTGTCTGCAGATGGACACTATGTACATCTTCTCATGCTCCTGCTCTTAACATACTGGGGCAATTTACTTACCCGGCCCTTCGCGATCCAGCGGCGCGTTCTCGCTCTGGATTCGGGTCCGGCCGGGATTTAAGAGTAGTTCCTCCTCGCCGTACACCAGGTGGCGCTGCTGCGCTAAGTCATCTAAAATCGCGCCGGAATTCACCAGCACCACCTCGGACCAGGTGAAGGTAAGGCGCTCCCCAAGCGACACTTTTTTTTCGGTTTAAATGCGGTCAGTTTTTCCGAATACGTGGGTTTCGGTTTGTGGCGGCCACCGCCCCCCGATTTCGTCGCGCCGCGCATGCCGCGCCGTAGCGCCACAATCCGATCAGCGCGCCGCCAAAATTCCCGGGGCAATTCAGGTACAATCGGCGCAAATCGGAAACTATTCGGGTACACTCGGGAAACGAAATCGGGCCCTTAGTAAATGACCCCCACTGTCTGCACATAGAACACTATTACAATCTTCTCTCAGCTCCTGCTCTATAACAGCTACCTGCATATAGGATACTGGGTCATTTACTAAGGGCCTGATTCGCGTTTCCCGATGTGTTACCCAATATTTCCGATTTGCCCGATTTCCCTGAATTGCCCGGGATTTTGGCGCTCGCGATCGGATTCTGTCGCATAGGTGCCGGCATAAACGCAACGGAACATCGGGGGCGTGCCGAATGAAAACCCGATGGAATCTGAAAAACCGCCACTTTAAAAAAAAAAAAGTGTCGCTGGACTCGTGCTTACCTTCACCAGGAATGGCCAGTGAACTTCAGTGCTTCCTCGGGCCTCGACGAACTTCAGCGCAGCAGCGACACCTGTGACGTTGGAGAACTACCTTATGAATCCCGCACGGACCCAAATCCACCGCAAGAAACGCGCCGCTGGATCACGAGTGACGGGTACGTAAATCTCGCCCACTATGTACATTCTTCCCGGCTCTTCCTGCTTTATAACATTCTGCCTGCAGTTCGGACACTATGGACACGGCCAGGTAATGCGACTACTTTACCTTTACCCTACTTCCGGTCAAATTGGATAAAGGGCATGGAGGTGTGTTCTCGCCTACACCGTCGCAATAGCTAGCTTAAAGCCAGGAACTAGCGTAGCTATAGCGCAAACTTTGGCGTCAGACCTAGAATAGAAACGTGCCACACTGCTGAATTTATTGGGAGACCTAGAGCCTCTTGATTAGCCAACTGTCCGTGAAGTTGGCACGTACACCAGCGATTGATAAATAATCCCCATAGTGCTATAGTTTAGTAAAACCAAGGAAAGGACTCCCGGTGTACAAGCTAAGTTAAGCGGATGTAATGGGGATACATCATACACTGGATCTGTGGACCTCATAGCAGATGTTATACCCCTCCCCCTCACAGTGACTTGGTTATATCCGGATGTCCATTGTACCTCAGGTTCCTGACTTAGGTTTGTGCTATATTTACACTAGTACCGGGAGCAGGCGATAGCTTGCAGGCCCACTGGGTCTACTGGCACCAGGTGTTAAGGTTCCATTAAGGAGAAATAGTCTCAATTCCTGAACGTGCATCAGGATTTGTGACTATTCTGGTGTACGTGCTCTGATAAATCTACCACCAATATGTCCCTCTCGATTTAACCTTTGTGTTTGAGCAAAGTTTGATATCACCCTGTCCCCTGCCAGAAGAATTTCAAGAGATTTCAAAATATTTTTACCCCCAAAAAAATCATTTTTTATCCTACACTACAAATATGGAATTGTTCATTTTGGAGCAGACTTATCACCATTTCTCATAATATTCTTACAGCACTTTCTATCCTTGCCCTCACATTGGGAATCCAAGGCCCTTCTCTATCTCATCTCTAGACTTATAATTCCCTACTTTGTATAATGCTTTAAACAAGATACTGATTTATTTTTGAAATAACACCTTGTATAACTACAGTAGTTGTTATACTCCATTGGGGTTAATCGCATGGAGTGGCTCTATTACGAGAAAGAATATGGGGGGGGTCGTAATGAGAAAACACATGGTGTCTGTGCGTGCTCACTCTTAGTCCTCAGAGCGCACATTTCTGAGAAATAGTTCTTGCCTTTTTGCATTGTGAACGTAATAGGCTTTTACTATTCCTAGGTCCAGTTACTACTATGTCCTATTGAGCTTTAGCCAAGAATATTAAAGTAGCTTTGGGAAACCATAGACTTAACTATTTTGATTTTATGTGCATGTTCTGCGCCCCTTAAACACATAGTAAAAAAAGGATCCGTACCAACATAGGGTTACCTGCTTGCATGGGAATGAATAGTGCTGCAATGTATTTTTATAGAGAAACTAGCTGGAGCTATGTTGTGTACAGACGTTTTAATACATTCTACAGTTTTTAATCATATTTAGTCCATAAGTGAAACTACTGGTTTTATGTGAGCTACAGTTTATCAGCTTTTACATTCTCTGAGATTTCATCATGGTTCTTCAACACCTCATGAAAGTACACAGTTTTCTTACTATATCTTGTAGAACTTGAAAGTTGGTTTGTCATGAAATATGGAAAATGTCCAGAAGATTAAAATGATTCTTTGCAGTAAGTTCACGGGGCAATATTGGTGGCAATATTTCGGTTGGAAATGGTTTTAGAAAGCCACATTGTATATGCTGTCGGGCTCATTCTACTACCTCTAACACTATGGCCCCCCTGATCAGCTCTTGTTCTTTAGCAAAAAATATATTTTTGTACTTAGTTTCCATTTTGTCTTTCACTGGTCTGAATACTGCCTACTTCACTCCTGGCTGTATTAATAGTTTCCATCACACCTTTATCTCCTATTAAATGGTTCAGCTCCAGTTATTCTAGGTGTGATAGACAGTATGTATCTCCCATTCACATTCTGGGCCCCTCCTAGCTGTTTGGGCTGGATGTCAGGGGGCCAGGCAAATCAACTGGTCCGGATTCGACATTCCCTAACAGAGTGGGTTGCATCTTTGGAGTCTTTCTAGCATTTTTGGACTCTATTTTTGGATATCTTTCTACGTTCTTTCCTGACTTCCATTCGCCTCTTACTTTATACTGCATTCTGCCTTTCTTACTCACATGTTTGTTCTCCATCCTACTATGTTTTGCGTCGTTCTGTTTCTCTCTGTGTTTCTCGTTGACCAGGGAGAGGCAAGTTGATATGGTTGTCACCTACCATATTGGAAGATCGTACCAGCATGTCTGGACAGTTGGGTGAGGCTAAGCAATAGGGCTCAATATTGGGCACCTACCTTTCCTCTTGGTTTGTACTGCCCTAATGCCTGCCTGCATTAAACCTATCCAATAATTTTTTTGGGGCAGATCTGTGCATATTCTGCCAAAATACTGTGCCATTTCGCAACGTTTTTTTCACAAATGGAAAGCAAAATTACCTAACCAAGCAGCCTCTCCTCAACTATATCTGAAATAATTCGTGTATATATCACATGCCTTAGCAAGATTGTCCCATTAAGATAGTAAATGGACCATTAATGTTGGATGCACCTGAACAGGGCCTTTCATTCTACTACGACATTCTACCGAACCCTTTTGGGTGTTCATCCCTTCGAACAACCACTATTGTCTGTTTTCATTAATAAATTAGGGCAAATCACGTCTAAAATAATTGACAGATATCCAAACCAATTCGAACACCAATTTGTGATTCATTCCACACCCATATTTCATCTCTTCCCTTCAATTGGATGCACTCTAATGGTATCACACGCATATAGATACACACAAAAAGGCAGAGCTGACAAGTTATTGACACTTCATTAACGTAAAATGTAGTCTAACTTATTGCTAATTAACATCACGTCTTCTGTTCTTTCAGCACCGATCATTTCTTACTACAAACAAAGAAAATCAATCTGACTTAAGACCAGTGATAGGAAACAACCTTTCTGCCTAGCAATGATCCCGTAAAGGATCCTCTTCTCTCGCAGTTTTAAAATTAACCTTTAGGGAGAAGAAGATAATCACAATCAGTGCACCAAGAAGCTCCAAGTCCTCTACAATTCTGGCATATATGTCTGTTCTGGAATACCTTCTGAATTTCCTTTAAACATTGTGACCTTTAATAGCTTCAAAGAAGTTGGATATTTTGCTTCCAGTCAATGGGCATCTTTGATGTTTCATCACGCTTGAGATGCCTTTGCTTACAACTATGTACAATGGACGGACCTGGCCCATCCTGTGCATGTGAAAGCACCAGGGGCCCCCAACACCTTCTGACGTCAACCCCCTGTCATACCGCTCTAGACTCCCGGCCTTTTTTACATTCACTCTGTGCCCTCCTTACCAAATGGAGTGTAAAAGCAGTGAGATGTCAAGAGCTATGACCTCCTCACCATCATCATTGTGCCTCTCTGCTGCTGTGTGGGGTTCAGGTGCAATATGATGACGTCTTGCTGCTGACCTGTGTACACAGCAGAATAGAAGAAGAGAGCTGCCGTGGAACATGGAGAGGTAAGTAAGGTGTGTTTGTTGTTTTTTAATACTCTTTCCAATGAAGGAAAGTGGCAAGATTAAGAGGAAGGAGTGAGAGGGGCCATAAATGATGGGGATGAGAGAGGGTGAAAGGGACCGAATATCAAGACAGCTCACTAGTAGAGGCAGAGATGAGAGAGGGCCCACAATACAGGGGGGGGGATGAGGGCTACAATATAAGAGCGAGATGGAAAGAACACCCATAGGAGTAGGAATACAACGTGGCAAACAGGGGGGAAAATGATAAAACCACAATAAGAGGCACGATATAGGGAGAATATTGAGGCCAAACCACTATGAGAGAGAGGAGAGGGCTCAATATGAAGAGGAGATCAAGGAAAGGGCCATTATAGTGAGGTGAGATGAGAGGTGCCACCATTTGAGGTGTAGATGAGAGGGTCCATAAATCTCAAACTCAGAGGTAGATGAAGGCCTCAATATCAGGACCGAGATGAGAAAATCCAAAATAATGATGGGGGAGCGGGGTATCACCAATTGCTTTTAAAAATAGGCCTATTCTAATGCGGACTGTAAAGCCGTGTTGAGTGATTGATTTGTATTTTTTGAAACATATATGAACGAATCGAGAGAATCTTTTCCCTGACCCAGATGTCTTAGACCTAGATACTGTGTTTGGTAAGTAGCCGCAACATGTAGTAATGACATTTTTTGCTGTTGGCCCAGACATAAGCGACTTAGGTCCTAGACACCTCTATTCAGGTCAAATATATTACAAAACGAAATCAATCACATATTGTGAACATGGCACTATGGAGCTCTAAACACTATGAGGGAAGTTTTTCATACGTATATCACCTGTGACCTGTGTACCTGTGACCGTGTACACATACATATAACACAAGTATACATCTATCCTATGTGAGGACCCACTGGTGAGAGGATCCCATCTAACTGATGGATGGAGAAGATGGTGACTATGCCTTCCCCACTCCATTTCACCATCTCAGATGATCAATAATAGACGAGCACATGCTGGATAGACTGAATATCTTAAAATACTGCAATGCCGTATATTACGCTGAGCAAAGGATCAGATGATCCATTGTTTCAAGCCCCCACTGAGAAAACATACAAACTTTAAAAAATAACCAAAATGTAGCAATACAAAAAAACATTAGAAAAAGAATAAGTCTCTCCTATGACCCCCTCCACTGGACCACCACGGTAGATGGTACGAGCCGACACTTGGGACCGTGAATCTAAGTGGCACCTGGTCATCACCTGAGCCTTCCGAAAAGCGGGATGACTTGCTGCGGCAGTATACCAACAGGTCGTTCCACAGGTTGCGACTGCCCGCATTGGCAGTCGAGTCTGAGGTGCCTTATCAGAGAAGGTCACAAGGTGCAGGTCCGCTACAGGGTCAGGGCTGGCGGCAGGATGCAAGGACCAATCGGGGGTCAGCAACCCGAGGTCCAAGCAATTGGGAACATGGCACACAAAAAATCACTGTAGTTGCTAATGGACCCCCCACAATTCCTTAATGTAAAGTTATGTTGGTGGTCACCAAAGTTGTCCAGAAAATGATATTGCACTACAAGAAAGCAATTTTCTGCAATTTTACTCTGACAATTAAGTTTAACAATAGACTGATACTTGCTAATCTGGTAGGATTCTTTTTTTTTTCCCAAATCCTCTCACTTTGTTACATCACTACATACAATAGATGATCTCCTTCCTGTACAATGACTTCTATATAGATAACACTGACCCATCATTACATCACTACTAACAATAGATAATGTCACAGCTTATCTCCTCCTCTACCCTGTACAATGACCTCTATATAGATAACACTGACCCATCATTACATCACTACTGACAATAGATGATGTCACAGCTTATCTCCTCCCCCTCCCTGTACAATGACCTCTATATAGATAAAACTGACCCATCATTACATCACTACTGACAATAGATGTCCCAGCTTAGCTCCTCCCCCTCCTGTACAATGACCTCTATATAGATAACACTGACCCATAATTACATCACTACTGACAATAGGGGGAGACAATAAGAACTGGGAAAGAAGACATTGAAAAGTGCAGCTGGTGCTGAGGAGGAAACAAGAATGGCTTTACTATAATCAATAAAATAAAAACAATAATTCGAAGATTCATAGACCTCTATATAGATAACACTTACCCATCATTACATCACTACTGACAATAGATGATGTCACAGCTTATCTCCTCCCCCTCCCTGTACAATGACTCTATATAGATAACACTGACCCATCATTACATCACTACTGACAATAGTTAAAGCTGAAAAGCACCATTAAAGACTAATACTAAAGTAAGCAGGTCCTAGCGCTTCCCCATTTTTATCAGTGATAAACTGCTATCTTCATCGGAACACTCTGATAAAGCTAGAAGATATTTCTGCGCAGTACAATAGGATCGCCGGACCGCTTTGAGGGGGTGGGATTAGGAGGCGGTGTCTGCCGCATGAAGCCCTGCAGTCACTTTTGTCCTATTGAGTTCGAGGGGTGGTCCGAGGTAGAAACAGCGCCTTGGACCGTCCCCCTCATGAATACGCTGGACTGCTTTGAGTGCGGTCCGGCGTTCCTATTGTACAGTGCGGCAGTGTCTGCTAGCTTTATTGGAGGGTCCCGATAAAGCTAGCAGTTTATCACTGCTAAAAATGGGGTAGCGCTAGGAGCTGCTTACTAGCAGCTCCTAGTGCCTTTTTTATGAGTGACAGGTCCTCTTTAAGTAACGAAATAGAAATGTTAGTGACATCATCATGAAAATGCTAACCAATTCCTCACTGCTATGATAAAAAAAAAATTAAAAGACACAACAATCCATAACAACATCTGTCAGGATTCGGGGTGTGTGAATCCCCTGGAACACCGCGGGAGGTGGTACTAGCCGACACCTGGGACCAGAGTCTACGTGGCACCTGGTCTTCACCAGAGCCCGCGGGTTGGACTTGCTGCAGCAGGATACCACCAGGTCGTTCCACAGGTGCGACTAGCCCGCGGTGGCAGCCGAGGTCTAGGTACCTTAACAGGAGACAGTCTCGTGGTCGGGTCCAGGCACAGGGTCAAGGCAGCCGGCAGAGATGCAGGGTCAAGTCCAATCCGGGGTCAGCAACGGGAGGTCCAGGCAGAAGGGCACAGGAACACAGCAGCATGGAGGAACACAGGTAACACGGCAACACAGGACTCGGGAGCAGGGAGGAACGCTGGAGGGCATAGGTACGCTGGAGGACACAGGAACGCAGCAATACTCACAAGGAAGCTTTCTCTTAGGCTGTGAGGCTCAAAGATCCCGCAAGGGTCACAGGAATTGGCAGAAAAATATAGCAGGCCAGCGCCAATTATTGGCGCCCTGGCCCTTTAAATCTTAGAGTGACGGCGCGCGTACGCCCTAGGAGACGGGGACGCGCGCGGCAAGCCGCGGGAGCCAGAGAGGACATCCCAGGAGCCAGGGAAGGTGAGCAGGGCCCGGGACTGGGGACAGCAGCAGGAACACGGGTGCGCCCATGATCCGAGACAGCGATCACGGGGGCACCCGTGACAACATCTATGTATAAAAATAGTTCAATAAAGATTTTTTTAAAAAAAATATATATTATATTTAGTTAAAGCTGAAAAGCACCATTAAAGACTAATACTAAAGTAAGCAGCTCCTAGCGCTTCCCCATTTTTATCAGTGATAAACTGCTAGTGTCATCGGAACCCTCTGATAAAGCTAGAAGACATTACTGCGCAGTAAAATAGGATCGCCGGATCGCTTTGAGGGGGTGGGATTAGGAGGCGGTGTCTGCCGCATGAAGCCCTGAAGTCACTTCCGTCCTATGAAGTTCGAGGGGTGGTCCGAGGTAAAAGCAGTGCCTTGGACCGCCCCCGTCATGAATACGCTGGACTGCTTTGAATGCGGTCCGGCGTTCCTATTGTACAGTGCGGCAGTGTCTGCTAGCTTTATTGGAGGGTCCCGATAAAGCTAGCAGTTTATCACTGATAAAAATGCTTACTCTCGTAAGCAGCTCCTAGTGCCTTTTTTATGAGTGACAGGTCCTCTTTAAGTAACAAAATAAAAATGTTAGTGACATCATCATGAAAATTCTAACCAATTCCTCACTGCTATGATAAAAAAAATTAAAAGACACAACAATCCATAACAACATCTGTCAGGATTCGGGTTGTGTGAATCCCCTGGACCACGGCAGGAGGTGGTACTAGCCGACACCTGGGACCGGAGTCTACATGGCACCTGGTCTTCACCAAAGTGGGTTGGACTTGCAGGATCTTTGAGCACAGGGTCAAAGGCAGGCACAGGCACAGGGTCAAGGCAGGCGGCAGAGATGCAGGGTCAAGTCCAATCCGGGGTCAGCAACGGGAGGTCCAGGCAGAAGGGGACGGGAACACAGGCACAGGAACACAGCAGCACGGAGGAACACAGTTAACACGGCAACACAGAACTCGGGAGCAGGGAGAAACACTGGAGGGCATAGGAACGCTGGAGGACACAGGAACGCAGTAATACTCGCAAGGAAGCTTTCTCTTAGGCTGTGAGGCTCAAAGATCCCGCAAGGGTCACAGGAATTGGCAGAAACCTATAGCAGGCCAGCGCCAAGGAGACGGGGACGCGTGCGGCGAGCCGCGGGAGCCAGAGAGGACATCCCAGGAGCCAGGGAAGGTGAGCAGGGCCCGGGACCGGGGACAGCAGCAGGAACACGGGTGCGCCCATGATCCGAGACAACGATCGCGGGGGCACCCGTGAAAACATCTATGTATAAAAATTTTTCAATAAAGATTTTAAAAAAAAATATATATTATATTTGCTCTTAGCAAGAAGCAAAATTCGCCCATTATAGGTCGGAGGACATGACATCTGGCTTGCTGTTAGAGTACATGTTTATATTGGGACACTATCCAATACTTGGGTGTTATGCAGTGATAAAACATTTTTGTATATATATTTATATATATACTGACTTGTATACTATATCTACACTTTTTAGACACAGTTGACTTTTATGGAGCTTATATGGATCCAATTATTTACTGCAAACCAAGTCCAAGATTTGGATCTACCAAATCCTAGGTATAGTACATGAATGTTTCACTCAATCTCTAGAGGCCAACATAATGATGAGTCCTTAGATGTTCTCCTGTTAGCCTTATAATGTCTCTGTGGCCGCAGACCTCACTGTAGACATGTGGTAAGAACTCTACAGTCAAGTATCATACCATTAACGAACCTCATCAATAAATACCTCCGAAGGATTACAGTTCCCTCTGAGAGATTACATAGGGTATTGTCTGCCCAAACAAGCGTCTCACGGGCTTTACTTTCAATTATGAAATATTTCTCACTGTGGAGATATGGGAAAAACATAACAGAACAATGAGTTGTTGACTGATCCAGCTGGGAAGGTGCTAATTCTAAGCAAATAAAATGCCCCTAAAGTGGATTGGTTGATACCAATTAACACATAGAACACATACTTGTCCACACGTTTGGAAAGCTTATGATTCATTTTTAAGACCTGCTGCTTGCCTTCTCAGACAAACTAACAAGCAATTAAAGCCTTTCCGAAATTCCACAAACTCTAATGGGTTTCCCTTGGGTTATGCCATTGTTTAAAGCACAGTGTGCTCTTTGATTATAGCAAATTATGGAATTTTTTTATGGCTACCCATGCCACATGTGTATTCATTGCATCTATGAGTGGTGTTAAGAGGCCCTGGTGGGATGAAGCAGATTACAAATGCTTCTATTTGTTTGCAATAGATTTCATGTCCTCTGTGAGGTTAATGTTGTACTACACTTTTAGACACTTGAATGATAAAATGTGAACATTTTTACCACTAATTCCATGTTTATATCTGACACTGTATGAGATCATATAAGAGGTAAACCTAGATGGCGTATACTCAGAAATTATATGCATTCACATGGAACAATACATACTGTGGGCCTCAAGCTGTAAGCTTCAGTACATGAATGTCAATGATCCACTTGTGGAGTCTCACACAGAAACAAAGATTTGTGGATGAAATACAGACTTTCAAAGATTGTCTGAGATTTTTAAAATTTGACAAGGAACAGAGCTGTTCATCTCTTCTCCTCAATGCCACTATCACCATTACACTGGGCAGAACATATGCCATACCATGCATCATTCACATGCAAATAACTAAAATACAAATATGATACCTGTGCCAACAAAGAATCAAAGACATTTTAGTCATAGCAGCTGTATGTTTTTTATGTGTATCCCGTTATCCTTTGTGGGCACAGGTATCGTATTTGTATTTTAGTTTTATAGTGGTTTCCTTTATTGTGATCCACGCAGTTGGTGCAGGTCACCATACTTTGATACTAGCGGCACTACTAATAATCATAAACATTTCCGGTAATTTGCGGCAAATCATAAAAAATCTTTTATCATTCACAATCTAATGGTTTAAGAGGCCTACCAACTGATACTGTGGCAATTTTTGGAGACCACTCCCAGAGGAGTGGTCATATCTCCCACTTCCAGCAGTGTTCCTGAACCTGTCACAGCTGCCACCACTTGTAATTACGCCTTATGAGAAGCCCACACCAGAAACGCACACAAACACCCCGATACACACTTTGCTAGGTGCCGTACAGATCACCTGGACCCACACTGTCTATAGCTAGTGCTAGCACACAGGCACTCACACGGTAACAAGACTTAGCGGTAATTCACCTCTCCAGAGTTATGGTAATGTATAGAGCACAAGGAAAAACTTATTAAAGGACTATTTAACATACAAAACTTGCATAATGCTTAATAGTTACCAAAAATGGTAAAATAAAAAGGGATAAAATAAAGAAAAGACAGACCTCTTACTAATTGGATTGGCATAGAGATCCACGGTGGAGAAAACCGATGAAAACCCTGGGAAGTCCTGAAAGCTGAACGCATTCTACGTAGACTAACAAGAATTCAATGATGGCATGTTATTTTTAACTAACCACCTGATCTGCCCCCTTGGTCACACCTACAGTCTACACCTGAATCAAGGTGGAAAGTTGGGGGACATATTTCCTTATTTATGTTATATCTTTTTCCAAGGGTCCCCTGATAAGAAGACATACCCACCACATTTCCCAGAATGAATTAACAAATATAACAAACACCATTATGAAATGTTGGCCCAATGGCCATTTTCTTTGCTCTCTTCCTCTGAAATCCTTGGTGCTCGACAACCCAGGACTATTAGAGGATGCTGATCCAGATTTGTTGACCAGAAATTGCAATATTTGCTTCATGAACAGGTTTTCTTTGCAGTATCATTGTGCCATATCCTTAAGTATCCATTTAAGACACATGGACACTGGAGTCATGATTTCAATTAATATTCTTTTGAAGGGACAGAGGAAACCCATTACCCATTTTATTGATTAGGGCAGGAAACTAACAGAGAGGGGGTGGGAGCAGTTGGTCATCTACAGACCAGGTGCTAATTATGTTATCTCATAAGACCAAGTGAATCTCCCCTTAAAACATGACTGGGAGACATTCCAATCCATAATTTATGACACCTACTATTGCCCTCACTCATTAATAAAATGCTCAGCATGGCCCCACTTATTTATAATAAGCCCACTATGGACTCCACTTATTATTTAAAATGCCCAACATGGCGCCCTTAAAATTAATAAACTTAGTAGTTCCCATCTGGCGGTTCCTGCAGCTCCTCTTCTCTTTGCGGCTCCTCCCAGTAGTGTGGGCAGAGACACGTCAATGTAGGTGGAGACATCACTGCATCATAAGTTATTTTTTTGATTTATTGATTGCTGTACAAAATATTGAAGTGAAAAGTTGACTTGCATTTTGCTAGAAGTACTACTTATGATTGGTTTTGACTCCATTTCTGTGTATTTCCATTGGGTATTTAGTATAGAAAGAATCTCTTGCCCTCGTCATAAAGACTACAGTAAGATCCGCAGTCAGAATCTAATGACTTTCTGATCAATACATGGCTATTGTTTTCTCACAATAGAATACAAAATGCTTTCATATAAAGTTTGTGCTACGCTGAGCTGTCAACTGACCTTTTCTTAAATCACAGAACATATAACTCATGATAATTGTTCAACTGTTCAAGAAATAGAAGCTTTTTTTGTGACATTTTCTTCACTTGTAAACAAAACAATTCCTTACACTGTACAACAGCTCTTTAGAGGAGCCTAGAAATATATTTCAATAGAATCAGAACGATTGTCTATGTTCATGGTTCAGGTTTTAAGGGAATATCTGCAGTTTGCTGTATAAAAAAAACAAGCTATTTACAAACTATTTACACGAGATTTAGTCATTAAAGGGGTATTCCCACTTCAACAAATCAATGTTATTGTTTGCATAATAAAAAGTTTTTCAATTTTTCAATATACTTTCAAAACCAATTCCTTACGGTTTTCTAGATCTCTGCTTGCTGTCATTCTGTAGAAAGCTTCTTTGTTTATTTCCAGTGAACAGAAATCTAGCTATTCATGGATACACAGGTGCATGTCTCGTTATAACACAACTTTAATTACTCTGATACTAACGAGCCATGCACATGTGACTATGGTCAGATTTACATAGATGCTTTCTTTAGCTGGACAGAAAGCAGAGATCTAGAAAACCGTGAGGAATTCCTACGGTAAGTGTATTGGAAAAATGTATGATTTTTCATCAATCAAACAATAAAATTAATTTACTGAAATGAGGATGCCCCTTTAAATAGTGACTAAGTTTTAACACGCTTCATAGAACATGTGAACACGAGCAAAGTGTGTCCTTCTATACTTAGGATCTCATCGTGCTCCATCTGTAATTACTTAACTGTTTTACAGTCTGCTTGTTAAAAGAGGTACAGAAGCTTAATGATGTGCCCCATTACATGGGAGCCCTATGCAGAAGTAAGGGGAAGCAGTGCGGGGGGGGGGGGAGAGCATTCATTATTGACTTTCAGATGCAAATTGTTTTTCTGCTTCTTCCGGTGGCCCATATTTGTGAGGTGTTGGTGGAACAATATCAGCAACAATCTGAAGTTGAAGAAGTTGAAGTCACCTAGGCAGGCATTGAACAATTTGGAAGGGTCTGTGTTTTTGGTGCACAAGTCTTAATATAATTCTTTCCCACTGGCGGTCCTGCGCCTGTATCTACAAGGAAGCTCCAGCTTCTTAGTAAAAATGGGCGCAAACTTGACCAGTTGCGAACTAAAGTTTTTTGCTATAGTCCCAGCTAGAGACTATAGCTCCACCTCCCAACATTCTCTAAGAGGTGTGGGAAAAAAAGCAAAATTGGCAGAGGGAAGAAGATTTGAAAAGTGGCGGAGAAGACATAATGGGGGGGATTCATTATTTCTCCTGCCCCACAAAATAACAACGCATTTATGAGGGTTTTTCAATACATCTGGCAAGGGGTGTGTGGCCTAATTAAAGGGAGTGGTCTCAAAGAAAGCGGGCATGGTAATATGGAAATTAGTTATTGCAACAAAAAATTAAGGAGAGTATGTCAAAATGTGGTGCACATTTCCCCCCAATGAATCTCCCCCTGTGTTTCTATAAAGTTTATTAAAAAGTCAGATACCCTTTCTAGTGACATTGCAGAAAAAATAATTATTTTTCCTCTTGCTTGGCTAGTATCCCACATCATGTAATTGGGCTTTCCTTATGCCAACCTGAAAAGTATATTTGCATTTTACCCAGAATCCTCCTGTGGAGAATCAATAGCATTAAGTCTCCACACACCTGCAAGATGGCTTTATTTGGCAAAGTCTCTGTAAAGGTGCATTCACATGTAGCCTTAATGCATGCGTTTACAATAAGGAGATTTAATGACATTGCTGTCAGCATGCCATATTATGTGAAAGTGCCCTCAGAATTCTAACTTCCCTGACCTCGTAACTTTTCATCATCAGCAGCTGAGATCATAATCTGTGCTCCCCCCTCTAGACAGTCTGTGTGGTAAAGTCCAGTCATTTGGACAATTATGAAGTCCCTAAAATCCCTGTGTCTCTAACAATAACATTTACAGCAATGTGAATCTTTTTTGAGTTTCATCTATTTAGCTGATACTGTATCACTCTACAAGTTATCTTGCAGTGTTGGACCGGTCCAGAAAGGTCCCACATAAAAACAATAAAAAAGAGAAAAATATAGTTTTTTACTGTGACCGGAGCTCCAAAGATTTTCTATGCGTCTTCTCTTGATCCAATCTCCTTCAACCTCCGTTGTTTAGTAGTCTATAACTCTTGCCGATGATCAGCAAAACTTCACAGATCCTTCTGATAAAAATACGCCACCATTCAGACCACCACCATCGCATTTTCGCTCTATCTTCATTCCCTTTAATTCCTGATGGCGAATTACTGGAAGAAATATGCGTATGGATAGCGTAGTACGTTCTATTATGGTTAAAATTTATACAAATACATTATAAGCACAAAATAAACATATTCTTCCAGTAATTCGCTATCAGGAATTAAAGGTATTGATTAGGAGGAAAGAAAAAGTAAGAGGGAATCTGAGGATAAAGAATAGCACTATGATATCAAATATTTATTGTTGTTGTTAAGGTGATTATAAACAACCTGCATAAGTGAAAGTGTTATGGTTATTTTTGATTATTGTGGATTATTGGAGACGTATAGCATATTTCTAATGTACTAAAAGGTTGTTTAACACTGTGTTGATATCTTGTGATTGTTAAAATTATCCCTCGCTTTTGATTAATGTTTTTGTAATATTTATGGAAAATTTGAATAAAGAAATTAAAAAAAAAAAAAAAAGGAATTAAAGGTATTGAAGGAAGAGTGAAAACGCGATGGTGTTTGTCTGAATAGTGGCCTATTTTAATCAAAAGGATCTGTGGAGTTGTGCTGATCATCGGCAAGAGTTATAGATTACCAAACAACGAGGTTGAAGGAGATTGGATCAAGAGAAGACGCATAGAAAATCTTTGGAGCTCCGGTCACAGTAAAAAACTATTTTTTTCTCTTTTTTTTTATAGTTTATGGAATTGTCTTTACGCTTCAAATTTGAAATTGAGCTACGACCGTGTCGTAAGTAACAGTTACTGAGATGTAGAGAAAATAGTTAGAACTGTTTTGAACATACAGTAGTTTGGTCTAAAACTTTTTAGCACGAGAATATAAAATGTAATGGTTATAAAGACGTGTCCTGGTGTAAATATCAGAAAAGACACAGCACTAATAGAGGAGGGATTCTTACTGATTCTCTCTAGTAGACATGGGGGCATCCCAATGGTTAACACCGATATATACAAAGGCAAACCAAAGAAAGTGATCCCTGTGGAGAGAACGTTGGCTTTAAACCCCTATATACGAGCTGAGCCGGTTCTTTTGCTGAGTGTGTTGACATAATCTCTCACTATGACCGCACATCATCTTTCATCGGCTTTTACAATCCCATTCAATCCATCGTCTGGCCGGAGCACAATTAAACGGTGGTTTTATTTGTAAAACTGATCTTTTGCATAGACCAAGCCAAGACTAGCAGCTCAGAATAGCAGGATAGATGAAGGAAAAAAAGTCACATAAGGTTTTATGCATTTAGCTATTAACATTTTGTTAGCTGACAGCTGATAAATCTGTCATGCAATTTTCTACATTTTAACTTACCATAGATAACAATGCTGACTTTAACACTTTCACTGATAGAATGTGTCACAAGGCAATTGTATTGTAACTATCTGGATAATGTGCCCTTAGAAAGCATAGGGAAGAGAAGAAGTAAGTTACTTCTCTGTATCCACTTGTTTGAAATTCTTCTCCTCCTGGTATATTTGGATGTAGTGACTTGCTTTTGTTTTGTCATACAGGTGCATCTCAATAAATTAGAATATTAACAAAAAGTAATTTTTTCAGTAATTCGATTCAAAAAGTGAAACTCCTATATTATATAGCAGCGATGGCGAACCTTTTAGAGACTGAGTGCCCAAACTACAACAAAGACTCACTTATACACGCAAAGTGCCAACACAGAAATTTAATTTGTGGTTTATACTCCCTTCTCTTCCACAGTTTTCATTGATACCAGCACCTGAGGACACCAATAAAGCAGAAAATAGTCCCAGTTCCAGCTGTCACTTCAAAATACCTCTGTGCACAGCAAGTCCTGGGCTGTCTGGGACTGCAGGAAGGTACCTGGAGTCATCTCTGGTGATGGCCTGAGTGCCCACAGAAAGGGCTCTGAGTGCCACCTCTGGCACCAGTGCCATAGGTTAGCCATCACTGTTATATAGAGTCATAACAAACAGAGGGAACTTTTTCAAGTATTTATTTATGTTAATGTTGACTAACATAAATAAAAAGAAACAGTTTAAAGAGGGTTTTCCAACAAAACAAGTTAGACCCTATCCACAGACCGAGGTGCACTTGAAGAGCGCTAACAAAAATAGCAAAAAAAGTAGCAAAAAAAAGACAATTTGCCTAGCTGAAATTATCATACATGTGCCCCATAGACTGTAAGCTCTTGTGTCACCCCTTCATCCTCATAGACTGTAAGCTCTTGTGTCACCCCCTCATCCTCATAGACTGTAAGCTCTTGTGTCACCCCCTCATCCTCATAGACTGTAAGCTCTTGTGTCACCCCATCATCCTCATAGACTGTAAGCTCTTGTGTCACCCCCTCATCCTCATAGACTGTAAGCTCTTGTGTCACCCCCTCATCCTCAAGAGACTGACGCTCTGTGTCTCAACCCCCTCCCCCCTCATCCTCATAGACTGTAAGCTCTTGTGTCACATTCTCATCCTTATAGACTGTAAGCTCTTGTGTCACCCCCTCATCCTCATAGACTGTAAGCTCTTGTGTCACCCCTCATCCTCATAGACCGTAAGCTCTTGTGTCATCCCCTCATCCTCATAGACTGTAAGCTCTTGTGTCACCCCCTCATCCTCATAGACTGTAAGCTCTTGTGTCACCCCCATATCCGCATAGACTGTAAGCTCCTGTGATCAGGGCCCTCTCTCCTATTGTTCCATATGACTGTTTGTACTCTGTAATGTAATACTATATTTGTATATGTCCCCTATGATTTGTAAAGCTACAGAATATGATGGCGCTATACACATAAAGATTATTATTATTACCTCATTGTAAGACAAAAATCTGTTTCTGGCAGAGGGGCCTGTTTTTAACTAGGGGTTGTCTGTAAGTCGGGTGTCCTTAAGTAGGGGACCACCTGTATTGACCACTTTGACTTCTATTCTGCTTTTGGTAATTTATGAATTGTGTTATATTTTAATTATATAGTGAAGACTTTACTTTGGGCATTTGGTTAATGTCCCCCGGCAGCATTAGCTTTAGTAGAACCCGACATCAGTGTAACGTAATATCAGGAAGGAACATGAATGCGATTCATAGAAAGCGAATGTATCGGAGCTATCTTATGTCACTTGGCATGTGCCTGCTTTCTTCCATTAGAGACAAAAAGAAAATATATAAACGAAAATTAATTAGTTATTGTAAAAATATTTCTGAAATGTCATCCATGCGAGTCACTTACATAAAGTAGCCTGCGCTAGGAACATTAGCCCGTCACTCAATGTGTAACAAATTTTTCTCCTAATTCTCGGTCTGCTCCGTTACAATCTGGCTCAGTCCCGAAGTGTAATATGACATTTTTGGCAACTCTGTTTATATTAATAAGAAAAAAAAATTGACCACTATGTAGTATTTTCCACAAGCCTAAAAGCAATGAATTATCTATGAAGGGTTGAGGTTACGCTCATTTTCTTAATATTTTTGGTATTTTTTCGAGACCCATTCAACAGTATTGGAAATTTTCTGGTCAAACATGGAATATTGTCATTGAAGTGTGAAGATCTATTCTGCTAGAATAGAGCGTGGTCTAATGTTGGCCAAACCCTTACAATAGCTGTCAAGACAAATAAGCTAATGACTAACTAAGCTTCCATACACGGACAAGCAGGGATATGTATAAGAACTTGGAATAAACTGCAGCCAGATATAACTGGTGATAGCACATCTACGTCAAGAACAGAATTAGTCTGTAATGTCTGTGTCCGTTCAAACTTCGGCATCATCCTCATTAAAGTACTGCAGAAGATACACTGCACACTGTCCCTTATTCAACTCCTGGCTATCTTCATTGATATCCACCACACCCATGTGTCTCCTGTTGACTTTGTTCAGGGCTGCAGACGGTTAAGCTAGGTGTGATACAGTATGCCTCCTCCAATCACTTTCTAGACAGAGACTCTGATATGTCATAAGAGGTTTGCCCGTGCTTGCTATAAGTCTTCCTTGGAACTTTCTAGTGTTCTCTGAACTTGTGTATTATGGATTCTTTTACCTATTCCCTGTTTTTGGACCATCTGTTTGCATTGTGATTGTGTACTGCATTGTCCTTAATTATAGAAACAATGGGGCACATTTACCTACCCGGTCCAGTCGCGATCCCGCGGCACGTTGTCCGACGAAGATTTGGGTCTGCTGGCATTCACTAACATCGTGCACCCAAGTTTCTGCAGGTGTCATTGCTGTGCTGAGGTCCGTCGGAGTTCACCTTCTTCTTCCCGGTGCATGTGAGTGCTTGATCATGCAACACAATTAGTTTTTTAAATTCCACGTTTTTTCCGAATCCGTGGGGTTGTCCCATGCCCCCCATTTCTGTCACATGCAAGCCAACGCCTATGCACAACAATCCGATCGCGTGCACCCAAAACCCGGGGCAATTAAGAGCAAATCGGAAATTTTTGGGAAACCCGACGAAAGTGCGGCGTTTGGACCCTTAGTAAATGAGCCCCAATGAGAGGTGACTATAGCATTTTCAGCAATTTATCCTCTGTAGGCTTGATCTATAAATTTCAGTTGTCTTAGAGTTGTTGGCTAGATACTGGCTGTTACAATGCGGCACATTTACTTACCCATCTCTGAAGTTTATCCAAAGTGCAATGTTCCGACGATCATGCACTGTGCCGCGATTCACTAAGATCGTGCGCCCGATATCCTGCATGTGTCGCTTCCCCGCTCAGGTCCGACAGAGTTCACCTTCTTCTTCCCGGTGCATGTAAGTGCATTGTCTTGCGAAATTGAAAGTTAATTCTTACACTCAGTCCGAATCAGTCGGATCATCCAACAGCCCTTTCCCTGATCTCTGTCGCATGAAAGCCGGCGCAGCCGCGCTATGACACAATACTCTGCTAAATACCTAAATACCTGTCCCAGCTGCGCAAATCCAGAAAACCATGAACAGTTTGACGAAAGTGTGATCCGCAGCCCCTTAGTAAATAAGCCCCAATATCTTTTATACACTGCACTCAGAAAGAGAATTGGTCTCACAATTCATCCTCTCACACATTAGTGACAAGTAGATAAAGGCATTGAGATTGAAACTTCCTAATTAGCTCCAGTGCCCCCTGTCTTTACCTATGTCTCCCTTCTCTACATGATTTTCTGCTTACACCGTCTTCTTTCTACAGATCTCTATGTATTTGATAGATCTGCTGTAGCAAGATGGATCAGCGGAAACCTCTCTTGGTTACTTCTGGCAGTCTGTATGGATTGGGCATCATCTGTGAGGCCGGTGTTGGGAAGTCCTATCACACAACTTGGACATCACTGTACAGATCGAAAAAGAAAAGTCAACAACATAGAAGTGGTTTTCAATAGAAACTTTACTTTCTAACATTATCATATAACATCTGATTAAAATAAATAATATTAATCTCCTTGTGTGGTATTCCTGGGGTTTACCGTCTACCTAAGGAAGGACATCCAGTGAACTGGCGACAAAGTCATGTGTCCAAGGCTTCACTAAGTCATGGAAGTTCAGAGAAAATCCATCGGATGGGGATGAATATTTGATGGGTAGTCAGAAACTCAGCTATTCAAAGGACAGGGGGGCCTCATGTATCCTCACTAGAGGTTAGCAAAACTACTCATTGATTCATAGATTTGTTACAAATCCGAACCAATTTTTTTCTGATTTGCTTCAGATGAACTGATGTCCAATTGTCCTGGAAACTGTTTGCACTCTTTGGTTGTAGATAGATAGATAGATAGATAGATAGATAGATAGATGATAGATAGATATCATAGACTGTAAGCTCTTGTGTCACCCCCTCATCCTCATAGTCTGTAAGCTCTTGAGTCACCCCCTCATCCTCATAGACTGTAAGCTCTTGTGTCACCCCCTCATCCTCATAGACTATAAGGTCTTGTGTCACCCCCTCATCCTCATTGACTGTAAGCTATTTCAAACTGGGCCCTCATTTTACTGTTTCATATGACTCTGTAATGTCTTTTATACATTTGTGTAGCTTCCCCAAAATCTGTAAAGCGCTACGGAATTAGATACATATGATCTGTATATAAATTCAGATTATTATTATAGCTGAAATTTTTGTATATCATTTGCAGCCACATTTGACAAAGTGATGACAGCCGTCGCGAATAGTAATGAGCGAACCCATTAGAATTTGTGAACCTGCATTTAAAAAGACCCGTTTGGGTGCTGGCACCTACAGCTCGAGTTAACTGTTTAAATGCCGCTGTGACAACTAAATGGCTATGGCAGTGAACATTGCAGAATAGGGTTGGCGCTCCAGAGAACATCCTCAGGGAGCAATGATCCTGCACAAAATTGAGGGTTTTTGTACACGGTCAATGTAGTGGGAGAAATATCTGCACATAAGTTATTTTTTTGATTTATTGATTGAGGTATACAAATATTGAAAGTGTGAAAAGTGACTTGCATTTTGCTTTTTTAGAAGTACTACTTATGATTGGTTTTGATCCATTTCTGTGTATTCCATTGGGTATTTAGTTATAGAAAGAGATCTCTTGCCCTGTAATAAAGATACAGTAAGATCCGCAAGTCAGTCGAAATCTAATGACTTTATGATCAATACATGGTATTGTTTCTCACAAAGAAGACAAAATGCTCATATAAAGTTTGTGCTAGCTGAGCAGTCAACTGACCTTTCTTAAAATCAAGAAACCTCTTAAACTCATGATAATTGTTAAACTGTTAAAGGAAAAATAGAAGTTTTTTGTGACATTGTCTCAATTGTAAACAAACATTCCTTACACTGTACAACAGCTCGTTAGAGGAGCTTAGAAATAATTTCAATTAGAACTCAGAACGAGTTGTCTATGTTCATGGTTCAGGTTGGTTTTAGAGGGAAATATCGAATTTGCTGTATAAAAAAAACAAGGCTATTTACAAACTATTTACACGAAGATTCGTCATTAAAGGGGTAGTCCCACGCAACAATCAAACTGCTTATTGTTTGCCATAGATAAAAAGTTTTTCAATTGTCAACATACTGTCAAAACCAATTCCTTACGGTGTTCTAGATCTCTGATGCTTCATTCTGTAGAAAGCTTCGTTGTATTATTCCAGTGACAGAAATCTAGGATTCAGGGATACACAGGGGCATGTCTCGTTATAAACACAACTTTAAATTACTTGATACTAAGAGCCCTGGCACATGTGACTATGGTCAGATTTACATGATGCTTCTTTAGCTGGGACAGAAAAGCAGAGATCTAGAACACGTAGGAATTCCTACGGTATAAGTGTATTGGAAAAATGTTTTTGTTATGATTTTTCACTCAACAAACAATAAAAGTAATTTACTGAAATGAGGATGCCCCTTTAAATAGGAGTGACTACTAAGTTTTTTTAAACACGCTTCATAACATGTGCACACGAGCAAAGTGTGCCTTCTATACTAGGATCTCACGGCTCCATCGTAATTACTACTGTTTAAAGTCTGTGTTTGTGAAAAGACGACAGAAGCTAATGAGTGCCCCATACATGGAGCCCTATGCAGAAGTAAGGGGTGGAAGCAGTGTGCGGGGGGGATGGGGGGGGGGGGGGGGGGGAGGGGGGGGAGGGGGGGGGGGGAGGGGGGGAGCATTTGTATGGACTTTCAGCTGCAAACATGGCTGTTTTTTTTTCCGTGACCTGTGCACCATATTTGAGGTGTTGTGGAACATGGAATGGAACAATATTCAGCAACAATCTGAAGTTGACGAGTTGAAGCACTAGGCAGGCATTGAACATTTGGAAGGGTCTGTGTTTTTTTGGGTGCACAAAGTCTTAATCTTAACTAATTCTTCCCAATGGCGGTCCTGCCGCCTTGTATCTCAAGGGAAGCTCAGTTATTAGTAAAAATGGGCCGCAAAACTTCTGGACCAGTTGCGAAATCAAGGTTTTTTGCTATTAGTCCCAGCTAGAGGGTAGCGCTCCACCTTTTCCCACCATTCCTCAAGAGGAAAAATTGGCAGAGGAAGAAGATTTGACAACGTGGCAGAGAAGCGATAATGGGGGGATTCATTATTTCTCCTGTCCCACAAAATAACAACGCATTTTCTGAGGGTTTTTTTCAATACATATGGCACAAGGGGGTGTGGGAGCCTAATTAAAGGGAGTTCGTCTCAAAGAAAACGGGGCATGGTAGGTTCAATATGGAAAATTTAGTTTATGCAAACCACAAATTAAGGAGAGTATGTCAAAAATTGTTGCACATCTCCCCCCAATGAATCTTCCCCCTGTGTTTCTATAAAGGTTATTAAAAAGTCAGATAACCTTTTCTGGTGACATTGCAGGAGAACAAAATAATTTATTTTTCCCCTGCTTGGCTACTTACCACATCAGGTAATTGGGGCTTCCTTATGCCAACCTGAAAAAAGTCATATTTGCATTTTACCAGAATCTCCTGTGGAGAATCAATAGCATTAAGTCTCCACACACCTGCAAGAGGGCTTTATTTGGCCAAGTCTCTGGAAAGGGCATTCACCTGAGCCTTAAGGCATGCGTTACAATAAGGAGATTTTAATGACATTGTGTTCAGATGCCCCATTATGTGAAAGTGCCCTCCGAATTCTAACTTCCCGACCTAGTAACTTTTCATCCTCGCAGTGAGATCTAATCGTGCTCCCCCTCTAGACCAGTCTGTGTGGTTAAAGTCCAGTATGTGGGACATTATGACAAGTCCCTAAAATCCTGTGTCTCTAACAATAACATTTACAGGCAATGTGAATCTTTTGTGGTAGTTTCATCTAATTTAGCTGGATACTGTATCACTCTACACGGGATCTGGCAGGTTTGACGGTCCAGAAGGTCCCACATAAAAAACAATACAAAAGAGAAGGAAAAATATAGTTTTTTACTGGACGCCGAGCCTCCAAAGATTTCTATGCGTCTTATCGTGATCCAATGCTCCTTCAACCCGTTGTTTAGTAGTTTATAACTCCCTTGGGGGGGGGGGGGGGGGTGCGGGGGGGGGGGTGTTGGCGATGATCTGCAAGAACTCCACAGATCCTTATGATAAACAATACGCCACAATTAGACCACCACCATCGCATTTTCGCTTACTTCATCCCTTTATTCCTGATGGCGAAGTACTGGAAGAATTATGCGTATGGATAGCGTAGAGGACGTTCCATTATGGTTAAATTTTATACAAATACATTCTAAGCACAAATAAACATATTTCTTCCAGTAATTCGCTATCAGGAATTAAAGGTTTATTGCTTCGGAGGAAAGAAAAAAAAGTAAGAGGGAATCTGAGTAAAAGAATAGCCTATGATATCAAAATATTTATGGTTGTTGTTAAGGTGATTAAAACAACCTGCAATAAGTGAAAGGTTTGGTTATTTTGGATTTTGTGGATTATTGGAGATGTAGAGCATATTTCTAATGTACTAAAAGGTGTGTTAACACTGTGGTGATTTATATTGTGATTGTTTTAAAATTCTCCCTCGCTTTTGATTATGTTTTTGTAAATTTATTTAGAAAATTTTGAATAAAGAAATTAAAAACAAACAAAAAAAGAAATAAAGGTATTGAAGGAAAGAGTGGAAAAGAGATGGTTGTTTGTCTGAATAGTGGATCTCTTTAATCAACAAGGACTGTGGAGTGTGCTGATCCGGCAAGAGTTATGATACCAAAACAACGAGGTTGAAGGAAGACTGGAATCAAGAGAGACCATAGAAAATTTGGAGCTCCTGGTCCAGTAAAAACTATTTTTTTATCTTTTAGTTACCGTAATACTCGAGTATAAGCTGACCGAAGTAAAGCCGAGGCCCCTACTTTACCACAAAAACTGGGGAAAACATATGATCGAGTATAGCCGAGGGTGGGAAAGGCATTGGTCACAGCCCCCCAAGTACTATAGCCACCAAGCCACCAGCTGATATAGCCAGCCAGACCCTGTAGTATATAGCTGCCAAGCCAGCCCCCAGAGTTACATAGCATGCAAGCCGCTGCCCAAGTATAGTCTGAAAAGCCCCCTGCCCAATTAATATAGCCTGGTCAGGCCCCTGCCCCATATGTAACTGTAACCCATGCCCAATATGTAGCCTGTCAGGCCCCTGCCCCAATATGTAGTTGTCAGCCCTTGCCAAATTTGTAGCCTTTAACCCCCTGCCCAAACTTGTAGCCTTTACCCCTGCCCCAGTTTGTAGCCTTACCCCCGCCCAAATTTGTAGCCTTGAACCCTGCCCCCAAGTGTGCAGTTAACACCCCTGCCCCAGTGTAGGCTTTAACCCCATGCCCCAATTTGTAGCCTAACCCCCGCCCCAATTTGTGCACAGGCCCCTGTGCTCTTAAAGAGCCTGGGTCCCCGGCCCGGTATGGAGCCGGGTCCCGGCCCGTTTATGGGAGCCGGACAGTTAATTTAAAAAAATAAAAAATCTAAACTCACCTCTTTTCGGCGGCCGCGCGACGCGACTCTTCTCTGCGATCCCTCTGGCGCGGCGCCAGGTCCGTTGGCGGCGCGAAAGTCTGAAGTCCACAACAATACGATCGCGGCGGCGGCTGAAGTCAGTGAATCGGACCTGGTGCCGCAGCCAGAGGGATCGCATAGAAGATCGCCCCCGCAGGACCGCTGAAAGGTGTGTTTAGATTTTTTTTTTTAGTCTTTTTTTTTTTTTAGCTTTGCTCGAGGATAAGCCGAGTTAGTGGTTTTTCAGCACATTTGGTGTGCTGAAAAACGCGGGCTTATACTCGAGTATATACAGTAAGTTTATGGACTTGTCTTTTACGCTTCAAATTTGAATTGAGTACGACGTTGTCGTAAGTAACGTTACTGAGATGTAGAGAAAATAGTTAGAAATGTTTTGAAACATACAGTAGTTTGGCTAAAACTTTTTAGCACGCGAATATAAAAATGCTAAGGTTATAAAGACGGGCCTGGTGGTTGTAATGTAATTCAGAAAAGATCACCGCAATAGAGGAGGATTCTTACTGAATTATCTCTAGTTTAGACATTGGGGCATCCCAATGGTTAACAACCGATATATTACCAAGGGCAAACACCAAATAAAGTGAGAAAGTGAATTCCCGCTGTGGACGAGAACGATTGGCTTCTTTTAAACCCCCAATTCCCGAGCTGAGCCGGTTTTCTTTTGCTGAGTGTGTTGACATAATCCTCACTATGACCGCACATAATCTTCACGGCTTTGACAATCCCATTCATCATCGTCTGGCCGGAGAACAATTAACGGTGCTGGTTTTTGTAAAATGATCGGTTGCATATACCAAGCCAAGACTCTACTAGCGCTCAGACAGATAGCAGGATGATGAAGAAAAAAAAAACGCACATAAGGTTTTATGTCATTTAGCTATTAACATTTTGTTTGTAGCGGACAGCTGACTAAATTGTCAGAAATTTTCTATTTTTAACTTACCATAAGATAACAATGCGCTGACTTAATAATTTCACGGATAGAATGTGTCACAAGGAAATTGTTATTGTAACTATCTGGATTATGTGCCCTTCGAAAGCCTAGGGAGAGAAGAAAGTTAAGTTACTGCTCTGTATCCACTTGTTTGAAATTTCCTCATGGTATATTTGGAGTTAGTGACTTGCTTTGGTTTGTCAACAGGGCATCTCCATAATGAATATTAACAACAAGTTATTTTTTCAGTAATTCGATTCAAAAAGTGTGAAACTCCCTATATTATATAGAGTCCTTACAAACAGAGGGAACTTTTTAAGTATTTATTTAGTAATGTTGAGAAATAAATAAAAAGAAACAGTTTAAAGAGGGTTTTCAACAACAAGTTAGACCCTATTCCACAGGACCGAGAGTTGCACTGAAGAGCGCTTAACAAAAATAGCAAAAAAAAGTAGCAAAAAAAAAGACAATTTGCCTAGCTGAAATTATCATACAGGCCCCATATGACTGTAACGTCTTGTGTCACCCCTCATCCTAAGACTGAAGCTCTTGTGTTCACCCCCTCATCCTCATAGACTGTAAGGCTATTGTGTCACCCCCTCATTCCCTCATAGACTGTAAGCTCTTGTGTACCCCTTTCATCCTCATAGACTGTAATTTTGTGCACCCCATCCTCCTCATATACTGTAAGTCTGGCACCCTATCATCCTCATAGACTGTAAGCTATTGTGTCATCCCCCATTCCCTAGACTGTAAGCTTATTGTGTCCACCCCTCATCCTCATAGATTGTAAAGCTCCGTGTCACCCCTCATCTCATAGACTGTAGCTCTTGTGGCACCCTCTCATCCTCTAGACTGTATGTAAGCTCTTGTGCCACCCCCTCTCCTCATATTACTGTAAGCTCTTGTGTAACCCCCTTCATCCTCATAGATGTAAGCTCTTGTGTCACCCCCTCATCATAATTACTGTAAGCGCTCTTTGTGTCACCCTCTCATCCTAATAGACTGTAAGCTATTGTGTCACCCCCTCATCCTCATACTACTGTAAGTCTTGTGCACCTCTATCCTCATAGACTGTAAGCTCTGTGTCACCCCCTCATCCTCTAGACTGGAAGCTCTGTGTCATCCCCTCATCTCATAGAATGTAAGTCATTGTGTCATCACCTCATCCGTCATAGACTGTAAGCTCTTGTGTCATCTCCCCTCATCCTCATAGCGTAAGCTCTTGTGTCTCCCTCATCCTCTGAACTGTAAGCTTGGTCACTCCCCTCATCCTCATAGACTGTAAGCTCTTGTGTCATCCCCCCTCATCCTCATGACTGTAAAGCTCTGGTAGTCACCCCTATCCTCATAGATGGTAAGCTCTTGTGGCACCCACCCCTCTCTCATAGACTGATAAGGTCTTGTGTCACCCCCCTCAATCGCCTCATGTGCATTGACTGTAAGCTATTTCAAACTGGGCCCTCATTTTACTTGCTTTCATATGACTCTGTAATGTCTTTTAAACGTTGTATAGCTTCCCCAAATCTGTAAAGAGCTACGGAATTAATACATATGATCTGTATATAAATTCAGATTATTATTATAGCTGAAATTTTTGTATATCATTTGCAGCCCATTGACAAATCAAAAGGTAAGTGACAGCCGTTGCGAATAGTAATGAGCGAACCCATTAGAATTTGTTGAACTCTGCATTAAAAGACCCGTTTGGGTGCTGGCACCTCAGCTCGAGTTAACTGTTTAAATGCCGCTTGTGACAACTAAGAGATGGCTGAGTGAACATGCAGAAAGGTTGCGCTCCAGCAATCCTCAGGGAGCAATGATCCTGCACAAAATGAGGTTTTGTATCCAGTGTCGGCGTGCATGGTGACAGCATTTGAATATTGTGCTGGTGGGCCGTTGCCAACACCCGGACCCGACCCAGAATTCATTAGAAGTTCGAAGTGAGTCTGGTCTGATTGGTGGGAACCAATTTATAGAAAAAATTGTGAAGATAGTAACATTACAGAAACAGAGAAGATGTGTAGCTGGCTAGCAACCTCCGGTTTACCCCTTTCTGTATTCCTCAGCAGGTGTTTTCATAGGGGGGCAGGTAGAAAAAAAATAGCCATGAGCTAGAAAAATATTTCACAGGAGAAGGGCAGGACAGCCGAGGTAGACCTAAGCTCAGAACAAAATTCTTTTTACCCGATAAATGTCTCACATGAAATCACTTTGCCAAGAGGGACTCCGCAGCTGTATGCCTTGAGACTGTTACCATTAAGTAAACGGCTTCTTTGTTTCCAGGGGATCTAGTGTAATAATAGATCATGTCTGGTACTTCAATATGAAGGGATTAAATTCACTTTTTTAATTTTTTTATTGAAAACAGTGACCATCAATGGAAACTATGAATATGTGGGCATGCTATGTTACAGTATTGTACGCACCAGAAAATCATTAACTGACAATCACTGTAGTGCTAATGGACCCCCCCACAATCCTTAATGTAAAGTTGTTGGTGGTCACAATTAACATTTAATAAAAGATTTTAACAATAAGTACACTGATACTTGCTAATCTGGTAGGATTCTTTTTTTTCCCAAATTCCTCTCACTTTGTTACATCACTACCTACAATATGAGTCACAGCTTATCTCCTTCTGTACAATGACTTCTATATAGATAACACTGACCCATCATATCACTACAACAAATAGATAATGTCACAGCTTATCTCTCCTCTCCCTGTACAATGACCTCTATATAAAAACACTGACCCTCATTACATCACTACTGACAATAGATGATGTCACAAGCTTATCTCCTCCCCCTCCCTGTACAATGACCTCTATATAGATAAAACTGACCCATCATTACATCACTACTGCAATAGATGTCACAGCTTAGCTCCGTCCCCCTCCCGTACAATGACCTCTATATAGAAACACTGACCCATCATTACAATCCCTACTGACAATAGATGATGTACAGCTTATCTCCTCCCCCTCCCTGTACAATGACCTCTAATAATAAACACTGACCCATCCTTAACTCACTACTGACAATAGATGATGTCACAGACTTATCCTCTCCTGTACAATGACCTCTATATGATAAAACTGACCATCATTACATCACTACTGACAATATAGATGTCACAGACTTTCTCCTCCCTCCCTGTACAATGACCTCTATATAGAAACACTGACCCATCATAAATCTACTGACAATAGATGATGTCACAGCTTATCTCCTCCCTCCCTGTACAATGACTCTATATAGATAACTGACCCATCATTACATCACTACTGACAATTCGATGATGTCACAGCTTATCTCCTCCCCTCCTGTACATGACCTTATATTAGATAACACTGACCCATCATTACATCACTACTGACAAGATGTCACAGCTTCATCTCCCCCTATCTCTGTACAATGACTCTATATAGATAAGCACGACCCATCATTACATCACTACTGACAATAGATGATGTCACAGCTTATCTCCTCCCCCCCTGTACATGCCTCTATATAGATAACACTGACTCATCATTACATCATTACTGACAATAGATGATGTCACAGCTTATCTCATGCACCCCTTCCTTGTACATTGACCTCTATATAGATAGCACCACCAGTCCAGTCTTTTGCTATCAATGGCTACAAGATAGTTGAAAAGTATATCTACTAAGATGGTTGAGCGATGCACAGAAAGCCAAATAAGGAAAATTACAGTAATGAAATAAAAACTATTTTTTTAACTAGTTTGAATTGTTGGTACAAATGGTAAAACTTTCCATTGGTGAAAATTTTAAAGAAGACCTTTCACGACTTCCACCAACTCTGACTCCTTTTAACACCAGTGAGTTGTTCTGTTACTTGTAGCAACCAATATGCCAATGAGGTTCTCTAGTTCCAGGGGTGAAGACTCATTCTAAATTCTAAATGTGCTGATATCAATGGAACGACACAAATTAGAGGGTGAAAACACTTGGAACTGAAGGAGGTGGTGAAAGGTTCTCTTTTAAAGGGAACCTGTCACTGGGAGACCCATTTTTAGTACCCCCAGTCCCTACAGAGGATAGTAAATATTCTGCCAAAGAGTTTTTGTATAAAAAAAATAGGTTTTACAGAAAAAAAGATATGTTATAAAATACCTTTCAATGCCATGTGCTCTGTGACTAGGCACTTGTCCCCTGGGAGTGGCTATAGAGCAGGGGGCTTCACTAAGCTGGGTGATGGGTGTTTACATATATTTGAAGAGAACACATGGAGGTGAGGTTTGAAACTGCTCCTCTACAGCCGCTCCCAGAGGACCAGTGTCTAGTCTCAGAGCACATGGTATTGAAAGGTACTATATAAGGCTGCATTCACACAGCCGTATGGGGGACATATATACGACCTAAGGTATATACGGTGTATATACGTCCCCCATAGACGGCAATGGGGGCATGGCGCTGTATGGGAGCAGTACAGTTCCATACTCGGAAGAAAAGATAGGACAAGTCCTATCTTTCCCCGTAGTACAGCGCTGTACGCTCACCCTCTCTCCTCTCCCTGGCGCCGACATGTGCCCACCGTTGCTACGGTATGACGGGCACACATTAGTGTAAATTTTGCCTAACCTATATATTTTTCTATAAAACCTATTTTTTATACAAAAACTCTTTGGCAGTGTATGTACTATGCTCTGTATGGGGACTGGGGGAGTTCTAAAACTGGGTCTCTTGGTGACAGGTTACCTTTAAGTAAGTTGCTTCCTAGTTGTGTACTGTTACTTTTTTTATTTTTTATTTTTTTAATATCTAATGTCTGCATAAACAACTCCGTGTTCCGTTGGCTTTATCTTTATTAAAGTCATACATCACGGTGATTCATATGTAAATAGTTTTAATTATTACCATTTTTTTTCTAAAACTGATATTTTTGTACCTCTTTTTATAATTAAGCACCTGCCAAGAGGCTGTTAATAGAAGCTCGCGCACAAGCAATGTCTGGCGCTCCAGTCAGTGAAAGGATTGCGACTTCTTAAGATCGCGGTGTCAGTCGTCAGACAGCTCTGTGCCACTTGCTTTACATTTTTTCAACACATCAGACTCCACAGGGACTGGGAGCTAAATAAAGATGGAAGTGGGAATCAATGGGCTATAATTAACTGCAAACCATAATTGATACCCTCAAATCATTTCCATGACCTCATTTGCAGTTGTGTCTGGTAACAATCATAACTTGGTCCCCCTTTTTTCATATCCTGCTTGTATAATAGGAGGAAAGAATGTGTGATAATCGCTGCACCATAAAGGCAGAATCAAAGGAACACTTTGCATGTCAGAGAAGGAAGCAGCATGAAGACATTAACATGAAAACTTACATAAAACTTTCTACTTTTAATAAAGTAGCATACAAAGCTAAAGTGGTCAAAAAAGTCAAAAGTAGGATAAAAGGAACCTGAATAACTAGAACATTTATAGTCCCCTTCAAATCAGATCACATTTTCTTTTCTAAAACTTTTTCATTTGGTATGAAGCAGAGGCTATAGAATAGGCAGTGCTTACCATATAAAGATGTTACCCTACAAATTACACTTTTTACCTATCCACAGGATAAGAGCTAATGCTTGATTGCTGTGGTCCATTTATACTGACTTTATTCCAACAATTAATCAGTCTGCTCAGTTCATTCTGCTCTATAACACACTAGTGTAGATTGGCCAATACGTGTGATGTGCTCATCTCCTTCTCCTCTATAACATGCTACCTGCAGATAGGACACTGTGTACAATCTTCTCAGCTCCTGCTCTATAATACACTGGTTGTAGATTGGCCAATATGTGTGATCTGCTCAGCTTTTTCTCCTCTATAACATGCTGTCTGCAGATAGGACACTATGTACAATCTTCTCAGCTCCTGCTCTATAACATACTGGGGCAAATTTACTTACCCGGCCCATTCGCGATCCAGCGGCGCGTTCTCTGCTCTGGATTCGGGTCCGGCCGGGATTTAAGAAGGTAGTTCCTCCGCCGTCCACCAGGTGGCGCTGCTGCGCTGAAAGTCATCTCATCGCGCCGGAATGCACCACCTCGGACCAGGTGAAGGTAAGTGCTCCCCAAGCGACACTTTTTCGGTTTTTAAATGCGGCAGTTTTTCCGAATACGTCGGGTTTTCGTTCGGCCACGCCCCCCGATTTCCGTCGCGCGCATGCCGGCGCCGATGCGCCACAATCCGATCGCGTGCGCCAAAATTCCGGGGCAATTCAGGTACAATCGGCGCAAATCGGAAATATTCGGGTAACACGTCGGGAAAACGCGAATCGGGCCCTTAGTAAATGACCCCCACTGTCTGCACATAGGACACTATGTACAATCTTCTCAGCTCCTGCTCTATAACATGCTACCTGCATATAGGATACTGGGGGTCATTTACTAAGGGCCTGATTCGCGTTTTCCCGATGTGTTACCCGAATATTTCCGATTTGCACCGATTTTCCCTGAATTGCCCCGGGATTTTGGCGCTCGCGATCGGATTCTGTCGCATCGGTGCCGGCATGAACGCAACGGAAATCGGGGGCGTGGCCGAATGAAAACCCGATGGAATCTGAAAAACCGCCACATTTAAAAAAAAAAAAAGTGTCGCTGGACTCGTGCTTACCTTCACCAGGAATAGGCCAGTGAACTTCAGTGCTTTCCGGCGGGCCTCGACGAACTTCAGCGCAGCAGCGACACCTGGTGGACGTTGGAGGAACTACCTTAATGAATCCCGGCCGGACCCAAATCCACCGCAGAGAACGCGCCGCTGGATCACGAAGTGACCGGGTACGTAAATCTGCCCCACTATGTACATTCTTCCCGGCTCTTCCTGCTTTATAACATTCTGCCTGCAGTTCGGACACTATGGACACGGCCAGGTAATGCGACTACTTTACCTTTTACCCTACTTCCAGGTCAAATTGGGATAAAGGGGCATGGAGGTGTGTTCTCGCCTACACCGTCGCAATAGCTGTAGCTTAAGCCAGGAACTAGCGTAGGCTATAGCGCAAAACTTTGGCAGTCAGGACCTAGAATAGAACTGCCACACTGTTGAATTTATTGGGAGACCTTAGCCTCTTGATATAGCCAACTGGTCCGGGAAGTGGCATCGTACACCAGCGATTGATAAATAATCCCCATAGTGCTATAAGTTTAGTAAAACCAAGGAAAGGACTTCCCGGTGTACAGCTAAGTTAAGCAGGGATATAATGGGGAGAATACATCATACACTGGATCTTGGTGCCTCAGAGCATGATGTATACCCTCCCCCTCACAGTGACTTGGTTATATCCAGTGGATGCCAGTTGTACCTCAGGTCCTGACTTAGGTTTGTGCTATAGTTTAAGCTAGTACCGGGAGCAGGCGATAGCATGCAGGCCCACTGGGTCTACTGGGCACCAGTGTTAAGGTTCCATTAAGGAGAAAATAGTCTCAATTCCTGGACGTGCATCAGGATTTGTGACTATTTCTGGTGTACGTGCTCTGATAAATCTACCACCAATATGTCCCTCTCGATTTAACCTTTGTGTTTGAGCAAAGTTCGATATCCCCTGTCCCCTGCCAGAAGATTTCAAGAGATTTCAAAATATTTTACCCCCAAAAAATCATTTTTTACCTAACTACAAATAATGGAATTGTTCATTTTGGAGCAGACTTATAACCATTTCTCCATAATATCTTACAGCACTTTCTATCCATTGCCTCACATTTGGGAATCCCAAGGCCCTTCTCTATCTCTATCTCTTAAGACTTATAATTTCCCTTACTTTGTATAATGCTTTAAACAAGATATCTGATTTATTTTTGAAATAACACCTTGTATAACTACAGTAGTTTCGTTATACTCCATTGGAGGTTAATCGGCATGGAGGGCTCTACTTACAGAGAAGAAGTAGGGGGGGGGGGGTCGTAATGAAGAAAACACATGGTGTCTGTGCGTGCTCACTCTTAGTCCTCAGAGCGCACATTTCTGAGGAAAATAGTTCTGCCTTTTTGGCATTGTGAACGTGAATAGGCTTTTACTATGTCCTATGTCAGGTTACTACTATGTCCTATTGAGCTTTAGCCAAGAATATTAAAGTAGCTTTGGGAAACCTGATAGACTTAACTATTTTGATTTGTATTGTGCATGTCTGCGCCCCTTAAACACATAGTAAAAAAGGATCCGTACCAACAGTAGGGTTACCTGCTTGGCATGGGAATGATAAGTGCTGCAATGTATTTTATAGAGAAACTAGCTGGAGCTATGTTATGTGACAGACGTTATTTTAATACATTCTACAGTTTTTAATATATTTAGTCCATAAGTGAAACTACTGGTTTTTATGTGAGCTACAGATTTATCAGCTTTACATTCTCTGAGATTTACATCATGGTTCTTCACATCTCATGACAAAGTAACAGTTTCTTACTATATCTTGTTAGAACTTGAAAGTTGGTTTGTCATGAGATAATGGAAAAATGTCAGCAAGATTAAAATGATTCTTTGGCAGTAAGTTCACGTGGCAATATTGGTGGCAAATTTTCTGTTGGAAAATGGTTTTAGAAAGCCACATTGGTATATGCTGTCGGGCTCATTCTACTGACCTGCTAAAACATCTATGGCCCCCTGATCAGCTCTTGTTCTTTAGCAAAAAAATTTAATTTTGTACTTAGTTTCCATTTTGTCTTTCACTGGTCTGAATACTGCCCTACTTCACTCCTGGCTGTATTAATTAGTTTCCATCACAGCCGTTTATCTCCTATTAAATTGGTTCAGCTACAGTTATTCTAGGTGTGATAGACAGATGTATTCTCCATTCACATTCTGCCCCTCCTAGACTGTTTGGGCTGGATGTCAGGGGGCCAGGCAAATCACTGGTCCGGATTCTGACATTCCCTAACAGGATTGGTTGCATCTTTGGAGCTTTCTAGCATTTTTGGACTTCTGTATTTTGGATTTACTTTCTACTTGCTTTCTGACTTTCCATTCGCCTCTTACTTTATACTGCAGTTCTCCTTTCTTCTCACATGTTTGTTCATCCATCCTACTATGTTTTGCGTCGTTCTGTTTCGTCTCTGTGTTTCTCGTTGACGCAGGGAGGGCAAGTTGATAGGTTGTCACCTACCATATATGGAAGGATCGTCCAGCATGTATGGACAGTTGGGTGAGGCTAACAATGGGCTCAATATTGGCACCTTACCTTTCCTCTTGGTTGTACATGCCCTATCTGCTGCATTAAACCTATCCTATAATTTTGGCAGAATCTGTGCATATTCTGCTCAAAATACTGTGCATGCTGCAACTTTTTTTCACAAATGGAAAGCAAAATGACCTGACAGCCTCTCATCAACTATATCTGAAATAATTATTGTATATATACATGCCCTTAGCAAGAATTGTCCCATTAAGATAGGTAAATGACCATTAATGTTGGATGCACCTGAGCTAGGGCCTGTTCATTCTACGAACAGTTCTACGAACTGTTCATCCTTCGAACAACCAATATTGTCTGTTTTCATTATATAAATAGGGCAAATCACGTCTAATAGATTGACAGATATCCAAACAATTCGAACACCAGTTTGTGATTCAGTTCCACCCATATTTCATCTCTTCCCTGTCAATGGATGCACTCTAATGGTATCAGCACAGCATAATAGATACACAGCAAAATAAGCAGAGCTGACAGTTATTGACACTTTCATTAAACTGTAAAATGTAGTCTAACTTATTGCTAAATTACCATCACTGTCTTCTGTTACTTGTCAGCACCATCATTTCTTACTTACAAGCAAAGAAAATTCAATCTGACTTAAGACAAGTGATAGGAAACAAACCTTTTGCTATGCAATGTCCCTTAAAGGGATTCTCTCGACAGTTTTAACCTTTAGGGAGAAGAAGATAATCACAATCTAGTGCACCAGAGAGCTCCAAGTCCATCTACAATTCTGGAATATATGTCTTTCTGGAATACCTGCTGACAATTTCCTTTAAACATTGTGACTCTTGAATATCTTCAAAGAAGTGGGATATTTTGCTCCTTGTCAATGGGCATATTTGATGTTTCATGCTTGAGATGCTTTGCTTTACAACTATGTACAAGGGTCGGACTGGCCCATCCGTGTGCAGGTGAAAGCACCAGGGGCCCCAACACCTTCTGACTTCACCCCCTGTCAGTACCGACTCCAGCCCTTTTTTACATTCAACTCTGTGCCCTCCTGACACAAATGGAGTTAAAAGCAGTGATGATGCAGAGAGCTATGAGCTCCTCACCTCATCATTGTGCCTCTCTGCTGCTGTGTGTGTCAGGTGCAATATGATGACGTCATTGCCTGCTGACCTGTGGTACACAGCAGAAGAGAAGAAGAGGAGCTGCTGTGGAACATGGAGAGGTAAGTATGTGGTGTTTGTTTGTTTTTTACTACGTTACAATGAAGGAAAGGGTGGCAGGATTAAGAGGAAGGAGGTGAGAGGGGCCATAAATGATGGGGATGAGAGAGGGTGAAAGGGGATACAGAAGATCAGGGCAGCTCACTTTTAGAGGCAGAGATGAGAGAGGGCCCACAATAAGAGGGGGGGGGATGAGGGGCTACAAAATAAGAGCGAGATGAAAGAACACCCATAATAGGAGTAGGAGATACAAGTGGCAACAGGGGGAAATGAGAAAACCACAAATAAGAGGCCACGATATGAGGGAGAGATGGGAGGCCAAACTATGAGGAGGAGAGGAGAGGGCTCAATATGAAGAGGGAGATAAAGGGCCATTATATGAGGGGGAGATGAGAGGTGCCACAATTTGAGGGGTAGATGAGAGGGGCCAGAATATCAATCAGAGGTAGATGAGAGGCCTCAATATAAGGACGAGATGAGAAATCCAAAATATGATGGGGAGCTGGGGGAGTCACCAATTGCTTTTAAAAAAAGGCCCTATTTAATGCAGGACTGTAAGGCCGTGTTGATGTGATTGATTTGTATTTTGAAACATATATGAAGCGAATCGAGAGAATCTTTTCCCTGAGCACAGATGTCTTAAGACCTAGATACTTGTGTTTGGTAAGTAGCAACATGTAGTAGTGACATTTGTTGCTGTGTGTCAGACATAAGCGCTTAGGTCTAGACATATCTGAGTTCAGGTAGAAGATATTACAAAACGAAATACAATCACATATTGTGAACATGGCGCTATGGAGCTCTAACACTATGAGGGAGATTTTTCATAAGTATATCACCTGTGACCTGTGTACCTGTGACCTGTGTACACATATCATATATACACAAGTATATCCTATCCTATGGTGAGGATCCAACTGGTGAGAGGATCCCATTCTAACTGATGGATGGAGAAGATGGGTGACTATTCTTCCCACAACTCCATTCACCATCTACAGAGTGATCAGAGATAGACGAGCACATCTGGATAGACTGACTATCTTAATATACTGCAATGGCCGTATATTACGCTGAGCAAAGGATCAGATGATCCATTGTTCAAGCCCCACACTGAGAAAAAATACAACTTTAAAAAATACCAATAAATGTACAAATAAAAAAAAAACATTAAAATAAGAATAAAAGTCTCCTAATGACCCCATCCACTGGACCACCACGGGAGATGGTACTAGCCGACACTTGGGACCGGAATCTAAGTGGCACCTGGTCATCACCTGAGCCTGCCGAAAAGCGGGATGGACTTGCTGCGGCAGGATACCAACAGGTCGTTCCACAGGTGCGACTAGCCCGCAGTGGCATTCGAGGTTGAGGTGCCTTAGCAGGAGAAGGTCACAAGGTCAGGTCCTGCTACAGGGTCAGGGCTGGCGGCAGAGATGCAAGGACCAATCGGGGGTCAGCAACCCGAGGTCCAAGCAGATGGGAACATGGGCACACGGAACACAGCAACACAGGAAAAAAGCAACGCAGGAACTCAGCAACATAGGAACACGGAGGGACTCTTGTAGCACAGGAACACAGGACTCAGGAACACACGGGAACACAGGGAAACTCAGCAATGTTGCAAAGAAGCTTTCCCATTGGCATAAGCACAAAGATCCGGAAAGGCAGAAAGGGAGGTACCTGATTATAAGGTGCAAGTGATCAGCCAGCGCACCAATCAACAGTGCACTGGCCCTTTAAATTTTCGACAGCCGGCGCACGCAGGGCAGTCCGATGGCAAGCAGGAGCCGGGACAGGTGAGTCCGGCACAGGGGCTTCAGCGGTGGCACACGGAGGAACACGGGTGCGCCCGCGATCCGAGACAGGGAAAATTGCCACAAAAACACTACATAATTGGTATCACCAATCTTGTAAAATGGAAAATTGCTGGTCGATTTGTAAACTTCCAAATGCCTTAATAAAATAAATAACATTAAAATAAACTATGCCAACATAAATGAGACATATGGTTAATGTTAATTGGTGACTAGAAATTAGTAACTAATTTGGAACTAACTTTATAATGAATATCACTTTTAAAAATCAGAAAACTGCATATTTTGAAAATGTTTCAATTTAAAAATTTTCACTAAATTTATTAGGTAGTTTGGTATCTCACAGTATTTGAGAATCCCAAGCCTAGTACCATACCAAACTCTAGTGATTGTGTAACCGTACACTTTGATGCAGATTACACTTACCACTTGTATTTTGTTCATCCAAAGAATTTCTCATCTTTGAACATTTTTGAACAAATGCAAAGCAAATTGGAAAAAAAAATAAACATTGAAGTAAAATGTCACCTAACTGAAGATGTTGACCACAAACTACTTTTCAATCACATCAGCAAAGTCATTTTATTTGTGGTGTTTAGTTCTCGGAAGACGCTAGCTGAATATGTCAAGTCCCATAAAGAAACGTCTTGAGTTGTTTATAGAGAATAAACCTATTTCCTATGTAGTTTATTTATCTGTAAATGGGCAGCAAAACACATGGCTATAGTTTGTGCTTTATAGGTTTACATTTATGAATTGCTTCCTGTATATTTTACTGCCATATCAACAATTCATCTGTCTGTAGGACATTAAGACTCAATATAGCAATGGCTGGTTGAAGACATAAATAACATACGGCTCAATTTACTGAGGCAGAGAATATACTTATCTAATTTCGCCATAGTTAATTCCCCTCACCTTTATTCCCTCCTCCCTCAGCACATTTGACTTTGGCTTTTTGCTGTAATGAGGCCACGGATCTAAATAAAACGAGACGTGATCACTTGGAGAAGGGCGAAGTGTTAGGGCACCTATAAAAGTCACGAATAGGTCAGTTACTTTATACAAAATCTGTTACCTGTCAACAAGTAGCGGGAAGAAGTCACGTTCTAGGTCATGATGTAGAAAGACACAGACATTGTCCTTCCTCGGCTTTGAAAATATGACAATTAACTTTAGCAGATAAAATGGGAAAATAGCCTTTATCGCTTTTCTGCTCTTCACGATCACAGTGGGAAGGTTTATATCAATTGTATTGAATTTTTGTGTACAAGCTACACTGAATAAAACAATCATGACTAAAATTGAAAGGATCTGAAACCATTATATTTTTCTGCTAAAATACTGTTGGGTTTGATCCTGTGAATACTACACCTTAAAGAGCCCTTGTCCATAGTAAAGATGACCTAAAAACTACATGTCAAAGACCAGTGGCGTAACTAGGAGAGACAGGGCCCGCTAGCTACTGCTTGGGGCCCCCCTTCCCACTTAAAAAATATACATAAGTATACTCACACATGTGAGTTACAATCACATATAAATACACTCACATACTCACATACAGGGGCAGATTTACTTACCCGTTCCATTCGCAATCCAGCGGCGCGTTCTCCTACGTCTACCAGGTGTCGCTGCTGTGCTGAATTCCGCCGAGGTCCGCCGGAGTTCACGATCCGTTGCTGGGTGCAGGTAAGCGCGTGTCCAGCAACACTTTTTTGTTTTAAATGCGGCAGTTTCTCCGAATCTGTCAGGTATTCGTTCGGCCACGCCCCCGATTTACGTGCGTGCATGCCGGTGCTGATGCACCACAATCCGATCGCGTGCGCCAAAAACCAGGGGCAATTCAGGGAAAATCGGCATTTCGGGCCCTTAGTAAATGAACCCCACAGTGTATACAGACACCATATACACATTACAGAAACTGCATATATACATCATAGTATATGTTATATACACATTATGCTGGACATGTGCAGTACAATATAGATATAATGGTGCAAATCCTCCATTCTTTATTATGTCTGGTCGGATGACGGGGCCCCCTGACACTGCGGGCCCCAAAGCGGCTGCTATGGCTGCTACCACTGTAGTTACGCCCTATTTTACTACAATCTGCAGTGGTTGAGGTCATTTTTGTCCAGCATTGTGAGTGTGTGGTCCAACACTCTACTCAGAAAAACATGAAATTAAATTATTTAAGTAAGAAAATTTTTTTTTTGAAAGCTCAGTTTAACTCCTTAAAGGGGTTATCCGGGTGTTAAAAAATACTGAGGTCTGGGCTGGGGTGGGCTAGTTAAACATAATAAACGTGTACTTACCTCGTCCGGTGCTGCGTCCGGTCCGCGCTGTGGACAGTCTCTTCTGTGCGCCAGTTTGTACACAGGGGCGCACAGGGAAGCTGAGAGATAGGGACGGTTGGGAGGAGCCGGCCACATCGCCGACCAGAAGCTCACAGTGTACGGCTTCTGTGCCCCTGTAAACAAACAGGGGCGCTGGACATTGACGGCGCCAGAGGAGGTAAGTACATGTTTATTATGTTTAACTAGCCCACCCCAGCGCGGCCCTCATTAATTTTTAACAGCCTGATAACCCCTTTAATTAGGGACTTAATTTCACTGCATTTGGATATTTTTTTTTGGCTTGCCTTTTTCTTTACTTTTTGAGACAGTACATGGTACTTGCTCATTTGCTACTTTTTTTGCAACTAAAACAAGTTCCTTTCAAAGTTCGCCATTGTAAAATTTTCTGCAGTGTTCCATGAGTTATCACCTGAATCCAGATAAACTTGATTACGGATAAACTTTATTTTTTTTTGGTTTTTTGTTTTATTAAAACTAATACTATGGCCAGCTTAGTTTTAGACAAGTCCTATAGTCTTGAATAGTGTTGAGAGGACCCGAACCACAAAGCTTGGGGTCGTGCCAAACTTTGGGTTCCCAGAACTTAGTTAGAACGTCAGGTCTTGCCATAAGTTATTCAGGACTATCGATGAGCAGACCCATAGGAGTTTGGGTTCAAATGTTGCAGGCAAAGTTATTGGTGGCATTTAAATTAATGCAGTGTGTGCATGTCAGCAGTAATGGTTTAGTTCAACCTACCTACCTAACGCCCGTAATCGGCGCTGGTAAAGTCAATGGTATTTATTGATCTAGAACACTGTGCACTGCCATTTTGATGTCATGGGGAGTCACAATCCTCCCTAAAATGGCGGCACGAAATGCATCAGCTCAATTTGATTGCCACCACCAACTTTACCAGCACTAATCACGGATGTTACCGGTGGTGGATTGAGAAAGACCATTACTGCCGACGTGCATGCTCCTCATCTATTTAAATACTACAGGCAACACTTAAACAGTTACTGGGGGTGTGGTTCCTGGACCCGAACAACATTTCAAGCTCTGCTCTGGTCCATTACTAGCCCTGAATAACTTATAAGGGTTACAATCCAATTACAGATTATCCAGTAAAGAAATAAACTACATTTTAACACTGTAGACTATGCTCATATATAACCTACCTCTCAGAACCTACAATATAATATGAGAGGAACTGCTGTATACTCGGAAAATACAGGAACAAGATACCAGGGAAAAATGCTAAGGCCAAAAGAGCTTGCAATCTAATCGATCTAAATATGTTTTGTGTTCGTTTCCCTTATCTCTAGTGTGCGTATAATGTTTCTTGAGACTATCTCTCTCCGTCAGATAAGTGAATTAGGACATATCTCATCAGGCTCAGTTTTAAAGAACTTTTCACTTAGGCCAAACACAAAACTCTTAAAAGTTTTATATAATCCACTTTCACTGAACCGTCGTGAGATAAGGATCATGACTTCGGATCCAGACTCCAAACATTTCATCCGAAATTAAAACAATGTTTTTCACTGAGGAAAGTAAAAAAATTACAAACAGCTGCACACATGGACAGAAATGTCTAACTAGTTCCTAAAGCCCCAGTGTGTCACAGCTTTCCAGCATTAGTAATGCAGTCTTCCACCATGATCCCATTTAATGTGGCAAAGAAAAGGTAATTTGTTTAGAAGAAGCATAAGGAACATTTAGTACCCTGGACTGAAGGAAATGTGATAGAGACTGCAAGACAGACTGAAACCGGATCTCTGTCTCCATAATAAAAGATTCTTCATGCATTTCATCTGTAGATTAGTGGCTCTCGGAGACTAATACACAACCTGCATCGGAGCCATTGGCAATGTAGCACCGCCGAGAAGTAATGGGTCTGTCCTACATCTTGCTCTCCAATTGACTGCCAGGAAATTAAGTCTCAATTCATCACAGGATCTGTTTAACATTAATTCAATGAGATAGGCTGTCTTTCTTTTGTCACCGGTATTGAATGCTTTTTATCTTGTGTCAGCAGCAAATCACTCAGCAATAGAACAAATGGCATTTGATTGGAAATGTTTGTTGCTAATCTACTGTATTGAATTGTACTGCAGGTTTCCTAGTCAGCAGGGATGCTATATTCAATGCATATTTCTGTATTTATTACTATCCACTGAGTAAAACGTACAAGTCGCTGAGCAGAATAGCTACATTTCATATTTTAATAAACATTTTCTGGGACATCTGTGGTTTCTTGCCGACTGTTTGATTTTGGATGCCTGCTGTTATTGTTTCCTTATTAACCAGATCGTCTGCATATGAGGGGCCTGCATCTAATTCACTGCCATATTGTACATAGCTGTGTATTTTACCTTGCCTTCTTATATTGTAGTTGTTATATATTGTTACATATTGTGCAATATTGTTTAGAAAATAAAAGTGATGTTAACTGACTTTTGTTATATCATTGTGACCCATTTACTAGAAAAAAAAAAAAAACGCTATTGCCATAGGGGTTATTTCTGTAGTGGAATGTTTTCTGCTGAACAAGTGCAGAATTTCCTCTGAGAGCGAATTCACACGTCCGTTGGGCGAAATATATAAGGGCACCGCATATATGTCTCTCAAAGGTCAACATTGGGCGCACGGATCGGAACAGCGCAGCACACGCGTGGCACCCTACTGTTCCGTACCCGGGAAAAGATAGGACATGTCCTATATTTTCCCGTATTATGGCACTGTGCGGCATGTATGTCAGTGGAAAGGGGTGGGGGCAAGCAGCGCTCACTTCCTCCTCCTCTCCCGTGCGCCGCCATGTGCCTGACGTGCTATGTCACAGTGGGCACATGTTAGTGTGAATGCAGCCCTAATCTGTAATGACCTATGGATTTTTTTGCGCTCTTCTTACAGCCTTTGCATTGTTTCCTTAATGTTAATGTATGATAGCCCCACCACTATCTTCATGTATCTGTCTGGGGCAATAAATGCAGCTGGGCTCTTTGCACCCCCAACCCCTTATACGGAAAGGGGGAAATGTTTGTAAGTGCTAAAAATAAGCTAGCATTTGCTATTATTTCAGGGCTTCTACATCACTGGCGCGGCATATAAGCCCTGATATGTACCCCCCCTATGTGATTTTACACATACTTCACATGAATAAAACAGAATAGTATCTTATCATATATGTGTATATATATCTTCAAAGAGAGGAAAAATAAATACTGTACTGAGGCATTTCACGGTGTTCGGTATTAATACAAAAGACAGTCTAAACTACACATTGCTATGGGTTGAGAACCCATCATCAGCTCCTTATGTTTATTAGGGTTTTCCCATTCAAACTATATTTTCTTGCGGTCACAATTCTTCAAGTGCTTTTGGTAGAGTCTAAGGATACATTCACTCGACTGTGTGTGCTTTAGGGACCACTAACGGGGGATCACCTATTCGGAGGTACAGCCGCACAGCCAGCTTGCTGTGGTGCAGATGGTGCAAGAGGCCTAAGACCAAATTTATACACAAGTAAAAAGTAAGTTGACTTCTGCCAACCCAATTTTTGGATCAGGCTTATTTCATAAATGAGTTATCTGATCCCAACCACAAAGCATCTAAGCTTCTTTAGTGGCAGAATCGGTTATAGATATCCTAGTGTGTCTAGTAAAGGAACACCTTTTTCCAATTGTTGGACACATCCACTAGCAAATACAGTGGTGTAACTAGGAGTGGCAGGGACCCATAGCCGGCTTCGACATGGGGCCCCACTTGAAAACTATACATATTTGTATACTCACACATGCAAGTTGCAATCAAACATTTGTACACTTATGCACATATGCTCATATAGAGCATATACACACATCACAGATGCAGCATACATACATCACATATATGTTATATACATATTATGATGTACAAAGTGCAGCATAATATGGATATTTTTTTGCACATCCTCCACTCTTTAGTGTGTCAGGTTGGATGCTGGGGCCCCCTGACACTATGGGCCCCATAGCGGTTGCTATGGCTGCTACCACTGTAGTTACGCCCCTGGGAAAATATATTGAGATGTTTTCTAATGTGGTTCTTTATGAAATGGCTTATTAGGGTGTCTGAAGGTTGCCCTTTCAACTTGTTTCTTTAGGCAATCCAACTTGGTGTTTAGATATTTAGGACTATCCATTTTCTTTTGATCAGGTAGTTATCCACAGCTTTTTCCCATCAACTGAATTTTAGCTGTGAATGGTTTATTTTTTTTTACACCTTATGTAACTACAATTCTATGTATGCACCTTTATTTTTCTCATTGTGTTGTATACATTATAAAGAAAAGACATGAAGTTGTGGCAATGTTAAATCGCCATCGAAATACATAGGAAGTACAATTACCTAGTGGGAGATGGCTGAACTTATAACCTGGTTATTTTATTATTTCTTGTTCAGCATTATTTATTCACCTTTTGTTTAATTGTAAGAAGCTGAAATGTTAATTGGCCCAGCTAATTATCCTGAATACACTGAACCTGCAACTTCATTCCCCTCAAAAAGCATCTATTCAGTAAGTCTCAATTATCAGCATTTATATCAGAACTTTTTATGCAAAATGACTTTCACTGCAACTCAGGGAGTTTATTCTGCGGGTAATTAAAATGAGGATATTTTGATTCTGACAACAACTTTACTTGTACAGTTGATCAGATGGAAAACATGTTAGATTCAGAAGGGGCACCATCCTCATCCACTGACTATGTGTTTTCAGCCTGGCCCAGTCCGACTTGATAAACAAAATTTGCTTTATGGGAAATCCCAAGGAGGCAGAATTAAAGAACAATTACTCATTGGGTCTTTGGTATCTTGTTCAGTGAATTATTTCTAGATTTAGGGCCGGAGACACTGGGGGTTTGGCGAAAAATCTTGGACTATGGTACAGAACTTCCGTTTTACTGGGGATTGCGCTTTTTGTGCTGTCCCTTAACCAAGCAGGCCTTTTTTTGGGCTGATTTGTATCCTGTGATACACTGGGACATCTGACTGGGAGAAAGCACAGGAGTGATCTGGAAACTGTGTAAGAATGTGTTTTTTAAATTTTTTTCCTATCCCAGGCCCTGGTCCCCTGGGGCTTGTTCATTTTATTTTTATTTAAACGGTACATTGTATGAGGAGATTTTATGTATGTCTCTTGTCTTCTGACCACTGCCGTGTCTAAAGTAAAAACAATTCTTTTTTAGAATAATGAGGCTGCTTCCTAAAAAATTCAGCTCAGAGGACTGTCATTGGTAGCAGAGATGACTTTGCGCTCAATCGACACATCACAGTGGCTAATGTAGTGTTAACTTGGTGGCCCACAGTGTTAACTGGACTATTAGGGCTTATTCTTAAAATGAAATTATATTGGTTGCATGTGTGTTACAAAGAGATCTGTTTTGTTGCAGTTTTTCCATTTTTTTTGACCATGTCCATTTAACATCAGTTGTTCCATAGTTTTTTGTATCTGCAAAAAAAAAAAAAATTGGGGGTTTACATTCATCAGAACGCACCCCAGCATCATCAGTGAACAAAAAAGTATACTATACACAAATTTCATAATTTTTTGTGGACCCAAAAAAATAGGGCAGGCTCTCATTTTATTTTTTTTAATCAACATAGCATAATATATAGAAAAGAACACTTAAGAAATGAGTGAAAATCACAAATGACTTGCTGAGAAAAAAAAACAATGTGTGAACAAGTCCTAAGTACTTACAACTGCTCCTTATTATTGAGTAAAAAAAATAAATAATTTAACACATACCATACTCATTGTCCGGATTACAAATTTCAGAACCCCGGATAATTTAACAATTACAGGCAGTCCCTGGGTTACACATAACATAGGCTCTGAAAAAAATGGTATGTAAGTCAGAACAGTATATATTACAAGTATAACCCCAAATAAAAAATCTTTGGTCTTTTTGAAAATAGGATTTAAAAAATGTTGGGTTTTCATAAGAACAAGGATTAACAAGAAACCCTGAGAGCTGAACATTGTAGCATTGGGCTAAAGTACAGTCAATTACCAGCATCAGGAGGTCAGTCTGTAACTAGAGGTCGTATCTAGTAAAGGGGTTTTCTTAAAGGGGTTTTCCCTCAAAGAAAGTTAGGTCCCTTCCACCAGATAGGTCCTAACTTGCTGATCAGTGGTTGGATCAGTGATGGGACCTTCACAGATCACTAATATGGGGGGGTGATGAACCCCCTGTCGCACCCCTTGTGGCACCACTGAGATGGCTGTAGCAGCTTATTGGACATGGCCCCGCTGCCCCGTTCATCTCTATAGAACTGACGGAGATTGCTGAGTACGGCACTTGGCAATCTACATTAGCTCCATAGAGATGAACAGGGCAGCCCAGCCAAATGTGACCGGCTGCTTCGGTGGTGTTACAAGGGGTGTTACAGGAATACCTCGGACCCCCATTCTCATGATCTGTGTTGTCCCCTTCACCGAATAGGGCCTAACTTACTTGTGGGAAAACCCCTTTAAGTCGGGGGGGACTATATAGATAATTGTAGTTTGGCTTAAAATTTTCACTACTCAGAGCTAAAGAATATAAGATAAATGACTTACATCTAGATATATAACAATAAAATAAAGAGTTGTGCTGCCGCTGCTTTGCTACGATCTTGACCATTCCTTGTACAAATGTGCATTTTCGCCGGGAATTGGAATAAGAGATCTCTTTCTTCCCATACGACTGTGTCTTTTTAAAGTTCAATGTGAATAATGTTTTGACAATATCTTGAAATCTATAAGCCATGAAACATTATAGCTATTTACGTGACACTTCATTGCACACTGTATTTTCTCCCGGTAGCTTCATCTTTACTAATTTTACTTGATGTACAGAAAACAGGCAGAAACACAGGAGCGTACCAGGAATGCAAACAGGACTAGACATAAAGCAGGCATTAGCACATGGCATAAAAGTAAATATTGAGAGCAAAGCCTGAAGGGTTTACAACTCAATTGAACTCATAATCTAAGAATTACATATCATACCGTAATCTAGACTACTGACAAAGAGGAATAAGATCCATGTGGTAGACAGATCCAATATGGTGGAGCCCCCATCTGGTTTTATTTTCAGACTGTAAACAATACACAAAATAAAATTAGAAAACTAATATATATATATATATATATATTTCAACTAACAAGTCAGTGAAATGTTTACGATTGTTAAACTTTTGTGCTTTTATAAATGTTATAATAATAATCCGTTTTACAACGCCACATCTTGCTGTCCATCACCGTCTAATTGTGGCAGACTAGAAAGTCTCTGTGACTGAAGGTCTGTTGCGAAAATGTGAACAAATAACAGCAACAGATTTAATATTTAATTCACCAACATCTGTTGACTTGTGCTACCCGAGCACAAAATGAAATCTATTTCCATTTGTAATTTGTTTGCCCACATACATTCGCCAGCGAGACACCACCAGAATGAAATGTTATTTCTCCTTGTCTGCTTGAAAGATAGAAAAACAGCTTTCTGATGGATTCCTCACATCTACCCTGTCATTCCATTTACCCTTCCCCGGCAGCTCTATTCATTTCTGTTAATAAACATGAAATATTTGCAGATGTGGGTAATGCAATTATAATAAAATTAAGTCATAACATTGGCAGTCTTTTATCATATTAATTTTTTTTTTGTTTTCAGACCTAACAATTACCAGTGACAGCAACAAAATGACTTTCACTATTTATATCGAGGTCACAGCAGCTCATAGGTAGATGGGGAAAAACAAATAAACACCAAGACTTTTATTACATATAAAGTCGTTACTCTTCCGAAAGGAATTTATTATGATACAGGAACATTTTCTTTTTGTTTCATTTCTTTTTGTTTACCTTTTATCATTTCCATTACATTTTAACATTGTGAAAAACAGTCAAAGAATTTTGGAAGGTTTACATGATTGAATGATTTACCTATTATCTTAAATAAATTTGTATAAGGATAGGATAAAACATCTTGTCCTAAATTGGTCTTAACGGAAACCAACCACCTCAAAAACATAAAAAAAACCTATTGATACTCAACTCCACTCTTCAGCTTGATCCTGTCGCTAGTCTCGGCACACCAAATGACACTACATTAGATGTCAGTCATCTTCTATCTCAGACCAGTACTGCATACATGGAATGTGAAATATGGCTGTTTACACAGTATTTGAATTCCATCATTTTTCAATAAGTAGGATTAATAACAAGTTCACTCAAAACAATTAATAATCTTCCCTGAAGAGGATATCTCCACAAATTCACTTTATGTGGTTTATAAACACATCTGCAGTGTTTGCCCACATATTAAAAATCCATTCTGAACTAGTGGCTGGACTTATCTGTCGGATCTATCTGTTGTTGCTAACTTCCTCTTTCTCCAAAACATTTCTATGTCATGTCATCTGGCACACTAATGAATTTTTGTCCATCTTAGCAAGACAGAATTCAGCGAAACAAAGATTGGGTAGAATAGACCATGGTGATGGTCAAAGTAAGTGTAGAAGGAAGCTTTTTGCATTGATGAACTATTTTAAAAATAATCTGCTGTTTAATTATACAAGGTTTGCAGAAACGTTTGTAAATTTGCAAACAATCCACAACCTTTCTAAGAGGCTGTGGTCCCAGTGGCATCTGAACAAACTTCTCATAGTGATTGTCAGCAGGGCGGAGGATGTTTTTTTTTATTTCCGCACCCATGTAAGTCCCATATAAGACCATCTATTCAACAGCCAAAGTTTGTGGATGAATCCCATGCTGAAAAGAGAAAAAAAAACAATCAAAAGTATCATTAAAAAGTATTAAAATAAGCTATTCATTCATTGAAAGAATTAGAGGATCTCTATTAGATAAAGAGGTAATAGTTATCTAATTATCTCTTCAGGTTATGGCATATGTCTACAGTGCTGTAAAATGACAAATTTATAGTTTATAGTTCAATATTCTTCCTTTTTACCGTGTGTGAATAAGATTGACCTTCCCTTGTTGCTCTTCAAGTTTGATGAACCCATTAACTAAGTTCCAATCAAGTAAGGGCCAAGCAATATGATGCTGGAATTGTTTTACTGAAGACCACATTCTGACTTAGATCCATCTCAAAGCAACCAACTTATTTTGATTGGATTTGGATGTCTAGAATAGCATATATATTTTTACATACATTCTCACAGAGCCATACCACCCAGCCACCAGTCAACTAGCCAACCAACCAGGTTTACTGCAGGTGGCCATAATTTTAGATTTTTGTCAGCTTAATCCATCGGTGGACTTGGCCAACCATGTCATGTATATGGTGGTATTCTAACTCCTCCCCAAAAGCGGATGTTGAGTGAAACTGGGTCCAGGCATGTTGAGTTTCAACAAGTGTTCAGTCAACAGCAAACTATGGTGTATGATTGGATCAAACATGCACATACCGTTGATAATATCAAATGAACAAGCTCTCTTAATGATAGTTGTGTGACCAGGCTTCGGTGTTTATTTCAGTGTGAAGTAGAAACTAAAATTGTTAGGCAGCATATAACCACGCCAAATGATTTTTCATTCTGAAAATTGGACTTCAACAAACTTGACAAGAGAAAGTCAAGACGTGATAATCCTCTGGATTGATTGAATTTTAAAACCCACTGAAAATAAAGAAAAATACTGCAATCCACCTTGTATATATCTCATTAGTTTTTATATCCCTCCTGCTTTAATATAAGTAAATGCTGTTTACATTGAAATAACTTAAAGAGAAAAAAATCTAAATACACCCTTAAATGCCTGAGGCCTAAATTAGATTCTTCGTGGAGACTGACCCCTTTTATACTCAGAAGAATGGATTTTCCTATTCACGTTATAATTTAGTAAGTCAATAAAGATTACCTCAGCAGAAGTCTGCACATCGTGCACCATGATTCCTCCCGACAGCTTTATTTTCCTAACTGGGCAACAAGACCTCAGTTTACTCGAGCTGCCCTGGTCATCAAAAAGAATTCTGACAGAATATACTAGACATGAGGCAATTACCTTCCCTTTGGTGTATTTTTCTCAATACCATTCTGTTCAGGCAATTATAAAAATTTCCATTTTCTATTGCATTTTTGGGGGAAATATAAAACCAAAATGTATTTTCTCTATCACATGACTAAAGGCGTTGCAGGTTAGTCCAGAAATAAAATCCCACCATTGCCACTGAGACTTCCTATTATCTTACATTAACATGTAAAACTCCACTCAGGCTGAACTAGGTAAAAAGAAGCAGGCCTCGTGTTGGGACGGGGTGGGGTATGGACTACAGTGAGTCTGTTTTTCCATAGGAAAAGTATTACTTGGAGAAATAGGACAAATGGTAAGACACCTGTCTAGTATCATTTGCACTACATTACCATGTCATAAAACGCAGGCTTGTTTTTACAATGATCTCACACAGACTTACTTGAGTTTTTCTTCTGACAAGGGGGCAAACTGCACTAAGCATTTCTATTTGTTGGTGGACGAAACCATAAAATAAGACACATAACTACATGGGGGTCAATCATTTCTAAATAAATTTACCTCCATATTTATTCTGCATTATAAAAGAGTTGTATGGCATGATCTATGGGTTAACTAAGTACTCGAAGACTATTGCATGAGGGTTCTTTGCTTTTCTCTCTAATTGTGACAAGAGTCCCTTGACAATAAGATAATCGCCCCCTACTGAGAGTCTAGGGATCAGCTGTAATCTGCGAGAGACTTGGCAGTGTTCAGTTTCTGTGCAGTACCACCATAGTTGAAAACTAAACATTACACAGAATCTATTAAAATCAATGGGTGGTCTGTGTAATACTGGACAAAAATGTCCTCCACGATGAGAAATCTCATGGTCTCCATATTGTTATCAAGAGATGTATATATATTGTTAGTTAATACAGGTGAAGATTTTATCTTACATGCTTGTAGATGTCAACTTAGGACAGAGTGGCTTGAACAAGGATGAGTGTATTTTGGATTTTTTTTTTCAAATATAGGAAATATATAGAATCTCGAACTCCATGGTCCATCAATAAAATCATCTGGATTTTATGGATTAAAAATCCATTTTGAGTATAAATATACAAAGAGACTCCCAGACATGGAACTTCCAAATGACCTGCGCACTTCAACTTCAAAAAATCTTAGTCATTTCTATATATGGACACTGAAATTTCTAATAGGGGGTTCAGGGTCTCACTACCTTTTTAGGCATGTATGTATGACTGCTTATTGTGTTCTTACTGTGGAAAGCTACAATGAACAATGAACCCGTTTTATCAATAATAATTGTGTGACCAGGCTTCCATGTTTATTTCGGTATGGAGAGGCAACAAAAATCAATTGTGTTTTCTGAAAATAAGACTTTGAAAACTCCAAATAACTTGACAAGAGAAAGTCAAGAAGTGACTTAAATTATAATCTTATTCTGTGAAAATCATCAAGATTGATTGAATTTCAATACCCACTGAAAAAAAAAAGTTTTACCCACCATGCAGCAGCATTTTTTGCCAATAGGCTCCCTCTGTAAAAAGATAACACCTACACTACCACACAGTATAATATTTTTACTGCAGGGTTTTGTATAAAGTTCTAATATGCTGTTTTATACAGCAAAGAAAGTTATAACAATGGATACTGTCCTGGTACAATTCCAGGGAAACAACTTTAGGCCCCATTCACACTGCACATATGGGGACATATATCCGGACTTGCATCCAGATATACGTTCCCATAGACAGCTATTGCGGCGGTGTGGTGTCACACAGCGCTCACCCCTCCTCCTCTCCTGCACGCCGACGTGAGCTCGCCCAGCCTTATATACGTGTAGCATACAGTCCCATTCATTTCAATGGCCAATACGACATCCATTTCCAGGGTCAGCTCCAGGTTTCAGTAAGCCTGTTGGTGAGAGAGCCTCAGTAAGCTCACATATTGGAATTAAAAATTCAGAATAAAAAACAGTCTCCTGTTCGCTAAAAATACCAAATAGCTCCCTCATGGTTATTTTATATACAGCCCCCTCATGGTTATTTTACATAAAGCCCCTCTTACCCCTATGGATTCATTAGATAAAACCCCCCTTAACTCCATGTTAAGCCTCATGTTAGCCCCCCCAGCAGCTATTTGTCCCAGCACTTGCCTAGTATACCCAGTTCTGGCGCCGGCCCTCTCCATTTCAATGGCTATATTCTGCACTGCACCGTACTGTAATGTTTTTGAGACGTAAAAAATAAACAGCATTTTCTATTTGCTAATCTGTTTCCATTTTGTATGCCCCATAGAAGTCTATGGGAACAGTGACATGTGTGCACATACAGATGAAAACCGATTTATCCAAATTCATACAGTATGGAAATACAGGACTGGAGAAATCCCATATTCGTTTGAATGCAGCCTTAAGCCATACATCAGGTGAAATGGACCTTATTGACACGATATACAGCCTTAACCACAGTGAATGGCAGCGCCCCAGGATTCTGGCACATGGATTACACAGGAGCTTCATGAGATTACTGGAGCAGTAAGTACTGAAGCTTAAGTAATTCCATCTATCCATTACTCCATAAGTGCTGCCCAGTTGCAAGCAATTATATTATTAATAATTTACTATTTGGGATTCCATAAAGAATGCCTCATATCCAAACAGTGAATCATTTTTGTTAGATGACTTTGAAAACATTATTAGATGAAACATTATAACATATACACAGTGCAAATTTACAGTAAGTTTACAGCAATTCTGGCTTTAAAATGCACCAGTAATCTGATAAAACACATAGGCCAAATTTATGAAGTGTTTGCTCCAGTTTTGTGTCATGGCTACACTGTGGGCCAGATTTATCATCTTTTTTTGCGACTTTTTGGTGTGTTTTTTGAGACTTTTTTGGCTTAAGTATGTATTTGCATCCTTTTTTGAGACTTTTTTGAGACTTTCCAAATGTTAGCGGCGCATGGATTTAGCCACTTACGCCTCATTTAACTTAGTAATCCAGATGTTTTTCCTAATTTATGACATGCAACTTTTTTTTAAAAAAGTCTCAAAAAAGCTTCTCACCAGAGCAGGCGCAGACGCATTTGATAAATCAACTTTCTTCTTTTTTTGGTTTATAGGTAAAAAACTGCCTGTGTGTTTGGCTCTGCACATGTTGTGGATTGTCATGCACAAAATCTGCATCCAATATGTGCATTTTTTATATGCGATTTTAATGCAGATTTTCCGCATGCAATTTTTTTGCTCTTTTTTTTCCCACCCGTTTTGACTGAGAATTCTGCATGGAAACTGCACATTGATGCAGATTTTCACTCTCCCATAGGGATTTTTTATTTTTTATTTTGTAACTTCATGTTTATTTTTTACATAAACATTTTGTCATACAGCTGTTCTTGATGTTTTTTTAATATATATTTTTTAAATTGATTCTTTTAAACAGAAAACAATGATGATTCTTAACAATATAAACCATCATAATATGGGGCTGTTCACATTAACCCCTCCCCCCTTGCCTGAACACATCCCGCAGGTGGGAGGTCCCCAGTTATTTCAGTCTCCATATAAGGGCACTGACCTCATGGGAAACAGCCAAATATAATAGCAACAGCCAATACTAACTTTTGCCGAGGTTGACTCCTCCCCCTGCTTTCAGGGGGGAGGATCAGACAGCATGTCGCCCTCTATACGCACACAGTGATGCGTCAGTGATATACAGTGTAAGGACACGTTGCTGAGCCACACAAGTTCTCCTTATAACGTATGTGATAAAGGAGCAGTAACTGCGACCGCACCTTGTACAGGACACACAGGGATAGGACATTTCTATATACAAAGCTGAAACAGCATTATTATCATTAAAACATAAAATTATAACATTTTTTTTATTTTTATATAAAATCCTCCCAAAAAAAAACTATTGGTCTGTAGAATGTTCCTAAATGGTAAATGTTTGTATATTGTCATTATTGTCATTATATTGACATTAGACAAATATGGTGCAAAATAGAGACATTTTAGGCGCAAAAAAATGCACAAAATAGAACAACTTAAGATGAATCTGGCCCTGTGTCCACTACACCACAAAATTCTACACCTAAAGGAAGTTTCCAGGGTTTATTCAGACTGTGTGCCACATTTATTACTGCAATTGACAGAATCATCTATCATCTATATCCTATCTATCTATCTATCTATCTATCTATCTATCTATCTATCTATCTATCTAGGTAATTGAAAATAGGCAGCACTCCAAGGTATTCAGTGAAAAAGTGGTGTTCTTTATTCCATGTTAGAGTACATTAAAGTACATAAGCAGCGACGTTTCGGCTCCAGGGAGCCTTTTTCAAGCCAAGTGAAGACAGTGGAGCTCATATATATACCAAACAGAGTGATCACATGCCCCCTAATTTGCATATCGCGTCTAAATTTACAAACATGATAGGCATTAAATATCCACAAAATCATCAATAAATATATACATAGTGAAAGTGCATGTGCTGTGGTACAGTACATACCCTTGATTTTACAAATATCATCAAGATTGTGTATTATAAAGTGCAGTGATTTATTAAGGGAAAATTTCCCGTCACCTCCTCTTTCATTGGCCATTATTGGCCCCTCGGACACTAAAAGTGCCGACTCCATATAACTATATATGCCCTCTTTTTGTGCCATTGACCCTGATTTATTCAGCGTGACACACGCATATAATTTACAATGTACCGCTTTGCATTACACCGACTGGTTCTAGGAATATGAGTGACAGCAGAGCATTAGTGACGTTGGTCTCCTAGACAACGGTATAGCAGCATTTCCGCTCATGCGCATTACACCTCCTTTGGCTTGCGTTCCATATGTGCGTACCACGGCACGCTCAAAGGCTGTTTTTTTCCCTCTGCAGCGCGTGGATGGGATGGTGAGATCCCGAAATCTTTTGTCATTGTTTTTGATTGTAACACTGCACTTAGCACTTTATAATACACAATCTTGATGATATTTGTAAAATCAAGGGTATGTACTGTACCACAGCACATGCACTTTCACTATGTATATATTTATTGATGATTTTGTGGATATTTAATGCCTATCATGTTTGTAAATTTAGACGCGATATGCAAATTAGGGGGCGGGGCTACTTAATCATGTGATCACTCTGTTTGGATATATATGAGCTCCACTGTCTTCACTGGCTTGAAAAGGCTCCCTGAGGCCGAACACGTCCTGCTTATTTACTTTAATGTACTCTAACATGGAATAAAGAACACCACTTTTTCACTGAATACCTTGGAGTGCTGCCTATTTTCAATTACCTACCTCTGGAGGACCTAAAGCCTGGTTCTGAGTGCCTGCACCCACCACTGCTATTTCTTTGATGTGCTGTTTTGGACTTTCCCTACGTATCTATCTATCTACCTATCTATATATAGGAGAAGGGCCTTTACTCCTATTTATGTATGAGGAAAATTCTACAGCTTCCAAAATAATTCTGTCCAAAATAACATGAAATCATTGAAGTTTATTGAGTTTATTTAAAAGCAAGTTTTCTGGACCATGAGTAAGGGCACATTATATCCAAACCACGTGGTGGGGAGGCTAACACTATTAAAAAAATATATATATTTTTATTATTACTATATTTATAATTTTTAATTTGGAAGTAATGTTTTCTTGGAAGTTGGAGACCATTCCATTCCATACATTTATACTGTATATGCCTGAATTGCCCAAATCACAGTTGTCTTTGTACATCCATAACTTAAAATCAAATACTGGGTTATTTCGAGGACCAGATGTGTTTCCAGTCCCCTTTTGACTCTAGGTATGACCTTATTCCTATTGTTTTATCTGACCATGTTATTACTGTGTATTGTCTTATTTTGTCTGTATATGTACCACATGTTCTGTTCTGATCTTATGATTATGACATTGCTATATAAATAAATATTTATTATTTTTATTATTAACCTAAGACTAGATTCACACACATGTATTTATTGTTATGTTTAACCTTGGTTGGTACCAAGTATATTCACTCTTCCTGAATTCTGCCCTTCCGATGTAAGGCAGAGACTGAAATGTCCATGTGCCTCCAAGAGTTCTGCCTCATGCCTTGGTTTTTACCCTAATTAGGTTTTAGACTCCATTGTAGGCTACAAACTTGTCACCAGCAGTGGATTATAATATAGGCATTTTGGACAGTATCTCAGGGCGGACCTAAAGCTTCTAGAGGCCCAACCTCCAAACCACCCACCAAATTTTATACTGAGAAGGACCTTCCCGAATGAAATTATCATACATCTGTTCCTGCTCTCAATACACATGTACACAAAAGCCATTTAAGGACCTTTCGAAGCTTATCTTAAGGTCCTGAAACCACAGGTAGACAGAAGGAATAAGGGACAAATCCTCCATTTCCCAAGAAGTTGATTCTAGTACCATATGTAGGAAGCAAATTCCAGATTTGTAGGGGCTATAATATTTATTCAGTCTAGGGCCCACGGTAGTCTAATCTTCTCCACTCTCTGTTTTAATTTACTTGGAACTGAACCACACAGATACATCTGGTGTCCATGATAAAGATCAGAACAGGTTTAACAGATAATGATACAGATAAAGAGGCCAAGGTGGGGAAATTGTCACTGGTTTCTGCAGATTGTGTATAATAATGTCATAACTGGGACAGTAAATCTGCTAAAGTGATAATTCAAGGAGAAGATTAGCAATGTAATCTATAATATTCCATACTACTAAATATAATATATAACCTCTACAACCAATTTTTGCTTCATCAATGGTTTCTACTTATAGATTAATAACAAAGACTTGCCTAATGTTAAAACGTACAAAAACGAAAGCTACAGACTACAAATAAAATATCTTAATCCTTTAGAGGAATCCAAGTCGTGGAGATGTAACACTGTAATGTGCCGCAGCCCTAAATGTTTCCCCACTCACTTAGGTATCAGAAGACAATGCTCTTCTGAAACCCTGCACATGAAACATAAAAGCGCTCTTAAAAAGCTCCTACCATTCATTCTCCGCAGTCGTGAATGCAGAATAAACGTTGCTTTTCCATCATTAAAATTTTACAGTCAAAAATTAGAACAACATTTTGGCTCCCAGATGTTTTACTGCGTCCGTATTCAAAGAAGCACACTGATTTTATATTCATTAAGACACGCAAGGGTTTCCATGGTCGACAGCGTTAAAACACTCCCATAAAGGCTTGCAGCTTGGCACTGTGCTCCGTGTGCTGATTCTGCAGAAACCTGAAGACTTAGCACTTTCTCTTCATGGTGAATTTCTCTTTTTATAGTCAGCGGCACCTGTCTGTTCTGACTTTTATGCCCACTTAATGAAGACTTGTTTTTTCATTTGTTTTTATCCTTTCACCGATTCTGTATTTTCTCTAATTACCCCTTGTTTTTTGTTCTCGAGGCCCGCACAAGACACATTTGCTAGACTTTCGTATTACGACCATCTTCCTGCATTGTAGGTGGATTCTTTCTTTGTGGCTTCCTGTGTATGCGTTTCTAAATTTAACCCCTTAATCATCACACTAAATATTAGATTAACAACAAAATAAACATGGCTACAATGGTGTGTTCTAAGACATTTTATTGAATACATTTGCCAAGACTCCTGCCAACTCCTGCCTCCTGAAAATGCACTGATTTCAGGGTTGAATGTACAGGCTGTGCCTGCCTTAATGGGCTAGAGAAGAAGAGGCCTTCTGTGGTTGGTCAAATTCCTCCTCTCTTCAGGTTTTGTATGCAACTTTTTGCTTTCTCATACAGAGAAAAATCACAATGCTATGATTGGTGCCCAACAAAGCCTGTGTGAATGTTCCTGTATGTTGTCATATACTGTATATTCAGGGGCGGATTTAATCATAATGCAATCCATGGAAATACTTGTTTCCCCAGTGGGTTTTATGGTTTACCTGATTTTCGAGGAACAGTTGATAGAAATATAACTACAAGCAGGTTTGTTCTTAAGTTGAATTTGTATGTAAGTCAGAACTGTATATTTTATAATTGTAACCCCAACCAAATTTTTTTTGGTCTCTGTGACAATTGAATTTTAAAATTGTTGGATTGTCATAAGAACCAGGATTAACGATGAAGCTTAATTGCAGACACATTTGATAACTGTTATAGCTGTTTATTGTAGGTCCATTTGTAACTAGGGGGTCGTCTGTAATTCGAGTGTTCTTACATAGGGAACCACCTGTAGGCTAAAGAAACAGAATACCCACCCACACTCTTTAAAGGGAAACTTCCACCAGAAAGCTTTTAAACCACTTATATAGAAACTCATCTGAACCCGAAACTCAGCGGTTCCGCTCATCACTACATGCAGTAATTGTAATCGGTACAAGAGCAAGGTTCCATCTCGACTCTCTCCTCCCCTACATGCTCTTGCTCTCTCATCTTTGGTCACAATGTCAATTGCACACTGTGGATCTTCTTACAACCCCTTGACTTCATCATCTGAACTAATGTAATTTTAATAATTGAAGATGTGCTTCCGGAGATGGGCTTTTGGGCTTGTGTCCAAGTCACAACTTCCATGCGCATGCTCTATAGCTCATCAGCACATTTCTGGCCATCTGGCCTAATGAGCATTAGTTCAGAGGATTGGGGGACAAGAAGCCCAAAAGGGCCCAAGCACAGACTAATCAAAAGAATAACTTGTGGAATTTATTAGATAAAAGACTGGCGATGTCATGGCCAAAGATGGGAGAGGAATCTTCGTAGGTTTTCCAGAGCTTGTAGGAGAGAGCAGAGGCATAACGGAGCAGTGCTTGGGCACAAATGGCAATTCCCCAGGTGGATTTGTGGGGTGATATAAGTGGTTAAAAATTTTTTGTTGATGGTAAACTCTCTTTTGACTGCATTAATGTCCTCAGGAACACTACCATTTGAAACTATGTAGCAAGAATGCAGTAACAGTGGGAAAGTGCCTGATTAAATGTTTGATGTGCTGCCCAGTCAAAAAGCCAGAGCCCAAAGTTGCAAAGTATAGTTGACTTTATTTTTCAAAATTAGATCATTACATACACCAAGGTCCTGATGCTAAGTATTAAAATTGGGGGCATTAGATTGTATGCATTCTGTGTAAAATGGTGCATTAGAGGGCCACAGACAATACTTAGTTCAGGCACATGTAATAAACCCATGCGTATACTTTGTGCCCAAATATATTATCCATTAGTACAGTTAATCACAGTTTCTATGTACTGTACACTTTTACCTCCTACACTGTACTCTTTCTTAAGTTCACTGAATTAATGACCTTTTAATTACTCATTATGTGACTTTTAATGTATTCTATTCAGTTACCAATCTATACCGCTGTTTCATTTGCGTATTATAACAGTGTATCAGCAGGAATTCTGAAAGAGAAGATTGCGACAACATGTAAAAATTAGTTGGATAAGATTGATATGCAGAGTTTTCTATAGTAACAAATCAGTGGTGCAGCCACACAATGTTCCTGCCTTAGAAAACTTATACAAAGTGTTCTGATTCTTTATATTGTTAATTCTTCCAGTGTTGTGGAGAGCTATGATTTTCTGTTGTGCTCATTACACGGAGAAAGTACTGTATCCTTGTTATGATAATTGGGGATGGGGAGGACTTCATTAAAATATTATTCATTTGGAAATCACCTGGACAAGATAGAACGTAAAAATATGTGTAAAGAAGTATTCTGAAATGTTTCACAAACAAATAATGTTTTTTCATTCAATAATTTTTGGGGTTTTCTTTTCTCTCATCCAGGAGAGGGAACTGCAATCTATAATTTTTTATTTTACCTTATGTCCTATGGTTGATGGTTTGACTTTTGCTATTGCATGGTTCATGAATACTTCATTCATGCTAGTTTGACTTTTAAATGTCTTTAATGATGATTTAATGATGATTTGCAAACTGCAAAGTTTGGGTCCATGCAACATTTGATTGGTTCATGTCCTCTTTAGGCATGCCTTGGCTGGATTGGCTGAGCCGGAAATTTAGCTCTGTAGTGCAAGGTTACATCCACACATCAGCATGCTGGAGAGGAGGAGGGATGAGCACCGCTTCCCCCTCTCCATAGAGCAGCGCAGGATCGGCGCCCTAATACAGCAAAATATAGGACATGTCCTATATTTTGCCATGAACTGTCACAGTGTGATGAGGCAATGTGTGATCATGGCACTCTGACTGGGCACCACAGGTAGCAATGGTGACAGATATCTGGCCGCAAATGGTGTACCCTAAAAGCAGGATCACATGTCCAGACAGTAGACAGAGATAGGGCGAGGTTGCTGCTCTTCATAGGGTCAGTTATATAGGAAGAGACTTCTCAAAAGCCAGCTATTGACCTTTTCACAGGCACTTAGATATAGAGAGGTGGCTGCTGTTATTAGGCTACTTATAGGCTACTATAGTGCAGGCACCGGTCAGGAATATTTGCATTTACAGCTTCATTCACCAAGATCAATAGGGTCCTGTCTCTGCATAGTTTTCAGCTCGAGAAAAGTCGTAAAGGTGCTGTTGTCAGTGAATAGCGAGCACTAATACCTAGATTACAAAGGTTCTCTTGTTACTGAATACATTTCACTAATACCAAAATTATAAATGTCCTCCTTAAAGTGAATAGTGTGCTTTAATACCTAAATTGAAAAGTCAGTGAATAGCAGAAACTAAAACCTAGATTGTAAAGGTGCATAGTGAATAGTGCTCACTAATACAGAAATTAAAGATGTTCCAATCATTAAATAGCATGCAATAATACCTAAACTGTAAAGGTGCTTCAGTCAGTGAATAACATGCACTATAACCTAGATTGTAAAGGTGACCCTGTCAAATAATAGCATAAAATAATACCAAGATTGCCAAGGGGCTCGTGTCAGTGAATAGCACAAACTAATACCTAAATTATAAGGGTGATCCTGTCAATGAATAGTGAGCTCTAATACCAAGATTGTAAGTGATCTCCTGTGAGTGGATAGCACCCACTAATTTCTAAATTGCAACAGTGCTCATGTCAGTGATACCTATATTGTAAATGTGTTCCTTTTAGTGAATTGTATAGCAAGATCATACAAGTGCTCCTTTCCATGAAAAGAGTGCTCCAATACCTAAATTGGCTGAGACACAAAAAAAGCTTTGAAACACCTAAGGTTCCCCCTGTTGTTTCAGTTTGCCCAGCCTCTATAACTCTCTTCCAAGTTACAAGACCATCTTTCTCCCCACGGCGGGAGGATGTGACATCACCACCATTTCCACCAGCCGAACCTCAGTCACCATCACCAAGCCTGTCCACCACATCTGTTCAGTTCACCATCCCCCAAATAACTGAGAGGAAGTGGAAAGTCGTCCCACCGCACGCATACGGTTAGGTCTGCATAGGAGCATTTCCGAATAGTTGGCATTTCAAATGCTCCCATTCAGACTGGTTGAGATGGACAGCTGTTTACATTTTGACTGCATTCCAGGAACTAGGACTTGAATTCTGTAAATTCTGTTTTCCCAGGACTTGAATTTTGAAATTCCACATTCCTAAAACTTAAAATTGTTCAATTCTACATTTCCAGAGCAAGAACATGAAATTTTCACAAATTGTATTCGTGAAACTTGAACATGAAATTTTGACTTTCTGTTTTGCCAGAACTTGAACTTGAAATGTTGACAATTCATATAACCAGAACTTGAATTTTTGACCTTACATATTCCAAGAATCTGAACTTGAAACAATCTGCATTATCGAAATTCTAAACACAGTGGGGCACATTTACTTACATTGATCAACGAGGATGAAGTCCGGAGCAATTCACTAAGATTGTGCGCCCGATATCCAGCATGTGTCGCTTTCCCGCTCAGGTCCGCCGGAGTTCACCTTCTTCTTCCCGGTGTATATAAGTGCATGGCTAGCGACACAATTTGAATTTTACATCCCACGTGCGCCAAATAGTCTGGAAACCCAACGGAAATGCGGTCCACGGACCCTTAGTAAATGTGCCCCAGTGAGAGGAAGGGTGTCTAAATTTTCAATTTCCATTTAAACCTTCTAAGTAAGTAACTTGGTCTGAACACTCAGAATGCTTTTGCTCGCAGTGAGGGAAAGAGTTACTGGTTTTGCCATATCTTTTTTCACCTCAGAGAGAATAACTGGGTTTGAATGCCCAGAGGGCTTTTAAAGAGTGTGAAATCAATATTTTTAGTTTATTCTTTTAAATGATACTCTCTTTGTTCATTTATTTTTTTATGTTATTATTATTTATTTTCCTTGCATGTTTTGGACATGTCGACTGCCTTGTTATTTCTACCATTTTTCAGGGCTCTTGGCCCAAAGTCCAGGTCCTGAACCAAATTTGACCGATGCTGATTCGGGTCTAACGGGATTCACTAAGGTCCGTGCACCCGTTATCCAGCAGGTGTCGCTGCTGCGCCGAGGCCCGCCGGAGTTCATCTTCTTCTTCCCGGTGCAAGTGAGTGCTTAATCTTGCGACCCCGATTTTGCGTGAAAGCCGGCGCCGTTGCGACACAATCCGATCACGTGCGCCAAAATCCCGGGGGAATTTTGCGCAAATCAGAAATATTCGGGAAACAGGAGGAAAGTGCAGCATTTGGACCCTTAGTAAATGAGCCCCATTTGTTGTACTACAATCACCTTAATGAATACATTGACCGATTATTCGGCCCAATTTTACAAGTATTACATCGACTCATGGGAGGATTAGGGGCTGTGATATCTTAATCCCACTCATTCTTATTTCAACACAGGATTAACAGTCCCAATGCTGAGGATATATCTTGCTTTCACACACATATTACTTGCACTATGGACATTTTATTTTGCTTATAAAGGATTATCTCTGTTTCTTTGACCATATATATTCCACTTTGGTATTAGACAGCAGGAAATTGAAAAGAAGCTTTTGACAAACTTGTATGTGTTTATTGGTTTGTAGAATAAGTGTAATTTACCTAAATCATGTGCAACTTCGAAGACCTTCTTAGGTTCATAGAAAACATTTATATAACTTTGATACAGTATGCCATAACATAGTCATATTGAAAATATAATCATTCTGTAGCCAGTTACTATGTACAGAAGCTTGGTACTGTCTGGTGTCCAGTGTGAAGTAATAATTTTGTAATTACAATTTTAACCTTGAAATATTTGCAGTTTGTATTGAATAAGTCGTTGCCAGATAATACATTGCAATACAAAAAACTGTATTATAATACGATTATGGAAATTCATGTTGTTTTGGCAGTCAATAAATGTGAGTAGGTAGGGAGACTATTTAGGGGCTTGATAATGTTTACTTCCAGATATTTATGGTTACAGTGCCACCAGGGATGTGTGGGATATATAGACACTAGACTGTCTATAGAAGGGCAAAAACATAGCCCAGTTTGCAGTTTTACCATTTATTTGTTAGACTATCCAATACTAAGCCTTTCACTTTAGCAGAAGATTCCAAGTCTAGTCTAGAGGTCTAGTCAAAGTCCTGTGCTATAATTCTCAACCATCACCAGAGCCAGCCGCAAAGCAGGTTGGACTTGCTGCGGCGTGGTACCACCAGGTCGCTCTACAGGTGCTACTTTGTCCACGGTGCTGGCCAAAGTGTAGTACAAAGTTGTGAGACAGAAGCGTGGTCAGGGACAGGCAGCAGGTCAAGACAGGCAGCACAGGATTGGAGTCAGGGATGCAATGGTAGGTCAGGACAGGCAGCACAGCGGTGAAGTCAGCAACAGAATCGAGGTCACAACGGGAATTCAGGATAATCGCAAAGGGCATGGAACAAAGCTTTCTCTTAGGCATAGAGCACAAAGATCCGGCAGGGGACACAGGAAGGGGCTGGAATTTAAACAGCACGGGTGGCCGGCCAACTATGGTCAATGGTCCTTTGAATCTCCGGAAGCCGGTGCAGTCATGCTCTAGGTGTCGGGGACACACGTGCTGGTCCACTGGAGCTGGCATTGTAACAAGGTGAGGAGAGTTAGCCACCGAGGCCCTGGGGAACAGAGAGGGGCCTGCAACCCGTTATATATGCCTTAATTTATAGACTTACAGAATACAGACAGATTATGGGCATGGCTTAGCTGAGAGTGATGTGTCTTTGTAGTAAAAGGGGCATGGTTTAAAATGAATTCCAAAACATTTCTTTTGCATTTTCAGATTAATTTAAACTTAACAAACAGGCTAGGTACACTTAAAGTTAGATGTCTGAAGATGCGCTAGCTTTATGAAGCAGTAGTTCACATTTTTAGCACTTGCCCGGTGTAGATCTAACTGATCAGAAGAGTCACTTTTCTCTTGAATAGAGCTCACTCAACTGTCATTTATGTCATTTATGTAAATTAGGAAAAATGTATTTATGAGGTGTGTTGTCAAATATTTTGGCCACATAATATAGCTGTCTGGAATAGGTTAACCTTAAAGGAAATCTAGCATTAACATCCACTTTACACCTAAATAACATGGATGGTTATGTTACATAGAATTGTTTCCCCTAAATCCCTTTCCTTCCTTGGTTGAACTTGATGGACCTTGGTCTTTTTTCAACTGTATAAACTATTATTCATGTTTATTAGCCATTAATGCTGCTGGGTAGTTCAAAGCAGAGTTATTTTAGATATATGTTCTTGTGTGTATGTAACAGCTGTGCTCCAGTACTTTATGTATAAAATAAAGTTTTATATTTATTTAAATGAAGCACAACTTATTAGGGAGGAGCTTCAAGCTGCTCAAGCTTCTTTGGTTATTTCACAACCCTCCCCCTTTCCCCACAAAGCAATTGCTGCCCACCTCCCTGCTATTTCAGAATTCACCCTGCCGCTCTCTGCTGACATCTTGTGGCAACACAGAATTGACACTCACTGTGGCCTCAGGGAGGCAGGGGAAAAGTGCTTCAGGGGACTAGTGCCTAGCGGAGCACTTGTAACCTGCCACCCTGCTCCTTCTGTGGTAAATGGAAAATAGATTTTCTTTCATTAAAAGTCTGCCAGATAAAAATAAACACAACTCGCCTCTCTGGGGGGCTTCACTTCCCGCCATTCCTACTTAGTCTCTGGGGTATCCATTGTCATAGGACAAAGAGTGAAGAAGTCATGGATATTGTGAACAGGATTGCTTATTGAAATGCCAGAAGCAGAGGCTGGAGAGTTGTTGCTGAAACTGGGCATCCATTTTTTTTTTTTACAAAAGCTACCTCCAAGGGGCTTCTCTTTATGCTGGAAAACTCTTATCCAACTAAAATCAAGTATGCAATTTACTATTACAATTTGCAATTTCCCAATTATCCTATGTATCTGGAAATGACCTAAAAGTGTGCAATTATAATCTGGAATCAGATAATATTTGATTTTTATGACAGCTATATTTTTTTTGTATTGTTATTGGCATAAAATGGACCTGGTGGTCTAATAAGACATAATTACATTTGTCAAATCTACAGTTTGTCCCTTGACTTTGGTGACTGATAACCACTCAAAATGTCTCTCCAAAACACTAAGGGCCATTTATCAGTGCTTCTACATCAATGTCTGGCATAGAAGCACTAAAATATTCACAATTTCTTGTTTCTACCCCACCTCCACGCCTTGTGTGAGCGACAGGTATGTTGTGTGTTTGCTTAAAAAAAAAAGAATTTTTTACAAAGAGCTTCACTGCTTTAAACGTTTGATCCAGAGCTTCAGTGTGTTGACCATTGTTTGGTGTAATTACTCTATGGTATCCTCTATAGTTTCCATGAAATAATATGTGCACTATTACAGTCTGGCTTTGTAATATTCAATTCACACCTTGGATAAAAAGGGAAATGTCACTATGACCGCTCCATGTTACTGTAGGACTGAACACTGGGATTTGTGCACGGGAAAGGTCATTATTGCTATAAGGAGCAGGTTCTGACATTTCATTATTATCAGTTTACTAATTGTACCACAAGAGGTAATAGTAACGTAGTTTCCATTTGACCTACACATAATTGACAGCGGAAGAAACAGAAACAAATGCTCCGCTGTCTCAAGACACTAATAGCTTGGTAAGAAAAATATATGTGATTGGAGTAGGGCTTGAAGAGATACACAAGATGAGATTTAACTCAGTGAAGATTCTACGAACACTGCTGGAATGGCTGGGAGCACAATGTAATATAATGTGTTTGTAGAAAACAATTGGATTAGTATAAATAAAAGTACAACAGATCAAGAAGCCTACGGGGCAGAGCCCTATACAGCCGTCTTTGTTTTAGCCTTGGAATTACACATCAAGCTGTACTAAATATACACAGAATGGAAACATGAGGAATGTAATGTATGTTTTTTCTTCCTTATAATTTGATTTGTACATCAATGTAAGAAATTTCCTTTTCTATAATGACCCCTGGCAGTTTCCTAGTGCGTAAACGAGCTTCGTTTTCATGTTGACAGGCAAGAGAAGTACAGTTGTGGAATTTAAATGTTGTGAAAAACATGTAAAATATTGGCCATATAAAAAAGATGCTTTCAAACATTTTGAATTTATCAGTATATATTTTATTTTTGAAAACACACAAAAGTTTTTCTTTTGAAACACAGTGGGGTAAATACATTAAGACCAGCTTTCCGGTGCCTTTATCTACTAGCAGGCGTGCCAGTTGGATAAGAAAGGAAACTGGCAGAGAGGGGTAGATTTATGTCACACATACAGTGGAAAAAATACATATTTGATACCCTGCCAATTTTATAAGTTTAAAATCCGGCATGACAAGTTAGGTTCCCCTGCTCTCGCCATCACATGTCAAAGCTCATTTAAGGTTGGTCAGTGAATATCTGGATGATTCAGAGGATGCATGAAAGAAGCTCCTCTGGTCAGATAAGACCCCAATGTAACTTTTTGGTATCAATTCCATTTACCATATTTGGAAGTGAAGAAGAAGGATGAGCACAACCTCAAAAACACCATCCCCACCACGAAGTATAGTGCTGCTTTTCTGCAAGGTATACAGAATGAATGCACTATATTGAAGGAAGGAAGGATGTGGCCATGTATTATAAGATTGTGTTGAAACAACCACCCTCCTTTATTAAGAGCCTGGAAGATGGGTCATAACTGGGTCTTCCAACATGATAACCTGAAACACACAGCCAGGGGCATCTAAGAAGTGGCTCTGTAGAAGCATTTCAAAGTCCTGGAGTGGCCTAACGAGTCTCCAGATATGAACCCAATCTTTTGGAGGAAGCTGAAACTTAATGTTTCAGGACTCCCTACAGAGCTACACAGAACCACAATTCTAAACAGAAATTACTTTGTATGGGCAATACCAATAAATCTTTATTGAATTTATAAAATACACTCATGAAAAACAGTCATCTTAGAACACATAACAGTGGTGGTCGTGGTACACATATGCAACAATGTCAGTTCAAAAAGTCAATACATGAATATGCTCAAGGTTCATCCTTCTACATACATCTAGCATACAGGTGTCTTCACCTAATCAACAATGTTGATCCCAAAAAATGACAAAACTGGAATAGATAGTATAATAACGAGAACATTACACAAATCAAACAGCCAGAACAGACTAGACCATATGCACAATATTGCAACATGTTATTTGTCTGCAGCTTCCTCAGTGGTTGTCCTTGACAGCAAATGGAAGCTGCTGGGGTGCTGTGGTAATGGCGTAAGGGAGTAGTTAATTAAGTAAAAGAGTCAAATTTTCAATAATTAATATGCCACATTATGTAATGTGTATTGTGGCCTTCAGCTAATGTATAACTGAACAGTTTTACAAGATGTGGTATAAGTTCTAACATTACCCTTTAAGGTGGCATATATCCAACTTCTGTAGCCTGTTTGCCATGAAATAAATTGGAATTCCAATTGAATATGCATGAAATTGTACTTTGCCAATTTTTTCTTCAACTAAAGTAAACTTTGTATATACAGTAAGGGCAGCTTGTCTCACCTTTAATATTCTCAAGTATGACACAGTTTGATACAAAAGTAAAGCCACCACAACAATTGAGTTAATGATTAATATAGACATGCACTGTTTGAAAATACAGTCTTTTTTCCCTCGTCGTTTTGGAAACACTTAGTCATGCTCCGTATCGATTTATACTGCTGCATGTTCATTTTCACAGTTGGCCATCTTAACTCAAACTTTAAATTATGGTTTCTATATTTCTAAGCACCCATGGAAAAAATAATCTAGAAATACAAAATCAAATGTCCATGGCAAAACTAATATATAATTTTTTTTGTCCGCTCTCAAATCCCTGTGTGGGATTAATCTTTGTAAAACACGAGTGCAATTGATTTGATAATTCTGCTATTTTCACAGCTTATCGAGGCAAGTCTTGCTTTTCCCGCAGCTTAGCCAAATCAGTCATCCACAAATACAGCTCCTATTCATTGGACCACTGGGATTACGAATAATAGGTCTCTTCCTTCTCCGGTGCTACCTTCTTTTACTTTTTCCTGGTGAAGAATTATTTCACTAGATGCTTCTGCTTTCTGCTAGAAACAGTCATTAATTAGGGACGAAAACTGGACCCACTGCACAAATGTATCCATCACAAACAGATTTTCTGGCAACTTTCTTCTGATCCAACAGGAATACATCAACTCCTCCTGGGGAATGTCAAACATACATGCATATGAGATTGGCTTTCTCATTCACTTGGGAACAAAAATTCTTAATGGTGTCTGCTCAGTGTTGCATCAGCTTTATGTTGTGAAATTGTCAATGCTGCCTCCTTGGACTTCTATATAATTCCCTGAGGTGTAATAAAGAGCCTGAAATAAAGTCATTTAATCTATGAAACCAACTGTTAATTAGATAAACCAATAAGCAATTATTCAGTCCAAAGTCATGACTGAACAGAGCTTCAGAAGAGCGTAGTCACTCTTTGCTATTTTAGTGTTTGGGTGAAGGCAACGCCAATGTTCATTATAAAAGAGTATAGGAAAAGCAGCACTTCTGGTGTGAAAGAAGATGTACATAGATGACTTGTCAATCGATAATCTGTCTTCAACGTGTGCTAGGTGGAATGTGCGACCCAAACACTGAGCAACTGGAACTGAACTCTGGGGGAGATTTATCACTGCTTCTACAACAGTTTTCTGGCATAGAAGCAGCAAAATAATGGCAAAGTCTTTCACAGTGCAAGAATTTGCCATTAAAACAGCAAATATGCCACCTCCACCATCTGGAAGTGGAGTGAGCTAGAGGGGTGCGGAAGTCGTTGGAGAGGGCGGGCACGGGGTGTTCTCTTACCCAAGCTTAGACCCGTTATAGTTTCATTCACCGGCCGCGAGGCCCGCCAGATAAATCAAGACGCCTAATCCTCTTGATAAATCTGGCGCGACAAAGGGGGGTGTGGCTGCTACCATAATCATGAATAATATATTTCTCCCTCAGTATGTCCTTACAGCTCCAGTTGTCAGTGTTTGGGCTGGACGTTTCAGCCAGCACACAATGTGAGTGTGATGGGAGTTGCATTACTTACTAGTGTATAAGGGCCTTAGCTTGGCCTTAATTTGTTTGGACTAATTTGACTACTATTCTAATGCATTAACCACACAATATACCAAATAACTTTATAGACAAGGTACATTTATAGAATTTGACAAAATTAACTGTTGTCCCTACCCAATAAGCAATGAAAACCCTTATTATAGGTAACAATATATATTGTATTGGTGCATGGTGCTTCACCGCTTGAGGTAAACCCTGACTCTCCAAAATATATCTAGAGGTTCCAGTTCCCTGATTTATATGGTGTCCGGCTATGTGGCTGGGTGATTCCGCTTGGGATAGGGTTGCGCTATAACTTGCACTGTTTCCTGGCACGGCCCCTTCATGCCCCTCCATGCTAAATGGCTGTGCACAAGGAACTGCCACTATATCAAGGCTTGTACACCGAAAAACTGGTGTACAAGATTTGATAAATCACCTCCAAGGTGACAACTTGGAGGCATATCTCTCTTGGTTTCATGATTTAAAGAACCATATTTTTATACTATATAGAGATGTACAGAATATTGAGGTTAAAATGCTCTAGGAAATGTTGTATACCAGGCTTCAAGTACAGCTAGATGCACAAGCTAAGCAAGCAAGGTTAGACTAACCCACAAAGGAAAAATAACATACAGAAACACTAATAGGGGAGAAAAAAATAATAGGAATCAAGTGGTGGCCCTGGAAAGCCAGAGTAGCAAGACAGGCAGCCTTTATCTGGCATCACCAGGGCGCCAGGAATGATGTGCAAGATCGGCAATTTTTCAGTGCAGGTAAACTATGCAATCCCCATTGCACTTTATTCACAATACACACTTGTCCTTGAGAGTTTTTAATGTTCAATTCATCACCGTTATTTTAAAGTTTCATCCCTTTGTATGTTTTTTGCACCTTACTATTCGTATTCTCTATTAATGTGCATGGACACAATAGGGGTTATATATCATATGCCAGCGCATGGGAGTATGACAGTCCAACCGAACAAATATAAAACATTTGCTGACTGCAGCGAGTGAACAGTTGCGGGGACAGAAAAGACTCTTGCCGGCACATTCTCCACTGGCTACGCTCCTCCCCCTTCACGGAAATAATAACAAGTGCTAGCAATAAGCTAGTGATGCAGAAACCCTGATAAATACCCACCATTACCTGGATTGTCCTAATTTCGGATTCCTCTCCCTTACTTTATTGAATAACTTTCTCATTACATTTTTAAGAATTGTGGGTGGTTTTTCATTTCTTTCTTCAGCCCACAAAGGAGCCTACCACCTCCTAAAATGTTATAATACTTTGGCAGCATGTTGTAGAGAAATGCACTGAAATTTCAAAAATAAATGTATTATTTCTGTCCATTATGCTGTTACCCTCACTTGAATCCATTTGCTAATGAGGCAGGTTGTGCACCCAAGGCTTGTCCTCAGCATCTGGAGCACTGATAACAAGCTTGGGGCAATACCATCTCCATCCAATAAGCAGGAGACTTGCTTAATGAGAAGCATGGGGCAACGCTAGAAGAAGTGAGAAGGGATTTTGTGGGAATAGTAGTTCTCCAACTGCACCAGCTGCCTCACAGCATACAGAATAGACTGGGAAAATCTTGGAACTGACAGAAATAATAAAGTTATGTAAGAAATGACAGCACATTTCTCTACAACAAGCTGACAGTGGATTATTTGCTTTTGGAGTCCTATGGGCGGTCCTACACAGCATTGACCGCAATTCTTGTTTAATGCCACATTCAATCACTCAGTATGACCATCCAATAGGCTCCTTTGCCCTGAAATAGGAGATGTTTGAATAAATATACATGCTTGCGGATAAAGATTCACTAGAATTAGCAATATATCAATCTGCAGTATTAGTACTGCCAGTAGACTTACCCTTTAAGACAAGAATTTAAAGAATAAAAAAACCCTCAGATTTCATTGATTCTATAATAGTTATCATTTAACTATATGTGTTTTTTCTAATTTCAAATGATATACAGAAACAATGGCTGGGCCTGACATTCTTCAACCTCAGTAGTGGTTGGATACACATTAGCCGAGCGAGTCAATACGGTACACTGCATGAGAACTCATATCTGTCTGCAAGAAGCGCAGGGGGTTATAAGGTTAGCTTACACAAACTATCCATGTAGCCACTAAATACCACCGTGTATTCATTTCAAAGATTCAGTTTACCATCAATTTGCTCAGCAGGGCTAGAACTTCAATCACATGTGAAATTATCTTCTCGTGTATTAGGGATGTAACTGGATTCACTTGTTTACGTAATACAGTATAGTTGCGTGACATACTTTACTCCACATTGTAATTAGATTTACTATCCTAGTAACAAATGCCAATATGTTATTTCACAGCAGGAAGAAAGTAATGTAATGCTTACGAAGGAGCACAAACCACAAAAGATCCCAGTGGGAATACGGGCGCCTGTCCTTATACGTCACTGTGTCCCATTTACAGAAAGAGATGTAAAAAATAGATACCATTGAAGGTAAAACAAATCAATTTCAGCATAATCTACCAATACAAATAGTAAATGTCGCCATGAGTAATGGAAACTGGTTTGTGTAGGTCAGATATTTTACTCAGCTTACTTTTATGTAACAATGACAAGGCTTAATTTATTCTCTGATTCATATTATATTCTCGTTGTGTGGTCATGTTGTATTATATACACTACATCTATTAGAGTCGCTTTTCACTTTTAATTTCAACATTTGTTAATTATTATAACTATTATTATTATTAATTGCCAGTTGTGTAATATTTCTATGTAACAGTTTGTTAGATGAAGGGTGTTAGACATCTAGTGCAGAGAATTTAATGAGTTTTTAAAGGGGTTGTCCACGTTTAAAAAAAATATAATATACCTGGAGGGTTATAAAAAAAAAGTTGTAACCCCATGGCGCAGCCTGTACAAACTATTGTCTTGTGGATTAAATTTTGAGATATTCAACCACCTTAAATGCTTTTTAGCAATGTTCACTCTCAGCTTTCAAAAGTCATCATACCCATTAGCTTTTTGTAGTTCAGAAGATTTTTTTAATGGCACCATTAGAATTTATTGAAAGACATCTATGAACTCTTAGGCTACATTCATATAACCATATGAAAATGGCCGTATGCTACCCGCACTGTACCGTTTTTTCACGGATTACATAAGGCCACATGCATTGCTATGGACAATACGGCGAACCACTTATATTGCCATTGTTATCACCGTCTCGTACCGTACTGTATGCTAGCTGTATAAAAATATAGAGAATGTCCTATTTTCTCCCAGAATTTCGGTGCTGTACACCCAATAGAAGTTTATGGGAACGTATAAATATGGGTTAAATACGTGCTGCATACGGTCTAACACGATCAGCGCGACTTCAGCATTTAAGCTGTCTTTGAGAAGGGGCCTTTTCCCCACGATCGCCCCCCGTGCACCGTCTTTGGGGGGGGGGTGCAAATCGTTTCTATGGCAGCCTTGATTTCCAATCAGGACCCTAGGGCTGCCTACTGCTGTAAAGTACAATATGTCCTGCAAAAAATAAGCCATTAACTAGCTTCATACACAAAAAAGTTAAAATGTTATGCCACTTGGAAGACAGCAATGCAAAAATTATAGATTTTTCCCCACATTAGGGTTTTATTTGGCAAATTTAGTAAAATGTAAGAAAAAATATTCAAGTATCGTATCCCCATAATTGTATTGAACCATTGAATAAGGATAACATGATTATTAGGCTTTACAGGGAACACCAAAAAAAAGGAAAAAATTCAGTACAGAATTGATGCTTTTCTACTCCTTCCCGCAAAAAAAAGGCTCCTAAATTTTTAACAATAGGGGATGCCAACCCCAAAAAAGTAACAATGTAAAAATCCTACAAAAAAAATTCCATCACATGGCCCATAACAAAAACATCCATAACAAAAAAGCTAGAATTCTTGAAAAACAGGCACCACAAATCCTGAATCTGGCACTTCATACACATTACACAGGCAAACTGCACTATGGGGGTCATTTACTAAGGGCCCAATTCGCAGTTTCCCGATGTGTTACCCGAATATTTCCGATTTGCGTCGATTTTCCCTGAATTGCCCCGGGATTTTGGCGCACGCAAGCGGATTGTGGCACATCGGCGCCGGCATGCACGCGACGGAAATCGGGGGGCGTGGTTGAATGAAAACCTGACGGATTCGGAAAAACCGCCGCATTAAAAAAAAAAATGTGTTGCGAAAATTGCACTTACCTTCACTCAGCCCGGCTCGGTGTATTCCAGTGCGTTCCGATGCTTTTCATCATAGCAGCGCCACCTGGTGGACGTCGGGGGAACTACCTTAATAAATCCAGGCTGGACCCGAATCCACCGCAGAGAACGCGCCGCTGGATTGCGTATGGGCCGGGTAAGTAGATCTGCCCCTATGTGTTAAATCAGCCTATGAGTTTTTAGCCTACTATTTGTGACCATTAATTTAATTATTTGGAGTTTTTGTTTCTTGATAATTGTTCTGCCCCAGAGCAAATGTAAACCTAACCTTTGAGGTTTCTGCTAATAAAGTGAAAGAGAGTGTGCAGCTTCATCCTCTACCAGGACTTTACAGACACATTTTGGAATACAATAATCAGTACTATGGCAACACAATAATGCTTAATGCAGAGATGACTGTTAAATGAGGACATGTGCTTGCCATTTTCAGTGTTTAGCACAAGCAAGTCCCATTTCAGTTCTTTAGGCTTATGCCCATGGCATTGCATTTGCTGGACCTATGTTTGAGTGGACTGGCCGTGCCACAACTCTTCCTGCCCAAGTTTGAGTCTTGGGCAGTCATTTCTATTGTCTTCAGCACGTGAATGGTACTCTCCAGTGAATGGTACTCTCCACAGATTACAAAGGTCCATGGTCCTGAGGATTCTAAGAAGGATCTTGCGTGTAGGAGTATAATCTAATTCAGCAAACTCCTTGATATGTATTCTCGTCATAAAATCCAGATGAGAAGACATATAGTTCAAGAATCTTCAAAGCAGAAATCCAAAACCAGAATTGCAAAGCAATTGTCAGTGTAAAAACAACAGCAGTTTGTCAACCCCAAAGAAAGTCTTTATTGTCCATGATTAAAATTTCTAATATTTGCATGATCCATGAGAAAGAAGTAATGATTAGAGATGAGCGAGCACTAAAATGCTCGGGTACTCGTTATTCGAGACGAACTTTTCCCGATGCTCGAGTGCTCGTCTCGAATAACGAGCCCCTCACTCTTGGGAAACATGTGACCTTTTCAAATATATGAATAACTCCCCACACTCGGGATTGGCTGTAGAGGAGCAGGGGGCGTCGCTAAGCCAAGTGTTTTCATATATTTGAAAAGGACACATGGAGAAGCAATTTCCCAAGGGTGGGGGGGGGGAACTGGAACACTCCCACTTCATCCTCTAAACTTGACTCGTGCAGGCAAAATATGACTCTTCTCAAGTCATTTTTTACATAATGTTGGAGGAGATTCTAGAAATTCTAGAAACAACATTTCATTCCCCAACCAATGTTGCGGCCATTTTATGGACAGGAATGTCTGGCTGATGAGGTAAAAGACAGGAGGCCTCACTTTACATTTAAGGAAAGCGATGTATTAAATAGATGTATTTTGGTAAATTACCTCATATCCTGCCCCCCCCAACACTTACACACAATGCAAAAAAACATGAGGTAAAATGACCAATCCCTTTAAGCTTTTATGGACATTGTTCTTTTTCTATCCATAGTAACTTTATTTTCTAAAATCTTACACTTGACTTTCATAAAGTTTTTTTTTTTTGTCCGCACAAATAAAATCCATTCATTATACATTATACACATTGTGTGTGTGTGGATTTATGAACGTCCCACATTCTTTTCTCTGAGAAGGTTTATAAATTCTTAATTCTGTTACCAAAAGCAATTAAAGGTGGTTACTTATCAGGACGTTCAGCTCTTCCGTCTCGTTCCATTACGTAAACTCATTTTTGGCCCCTTGGGAGTAGAAGCAATTTTATTGGAAAGATTAGCATGAGACCAATATTTAAGATTTGGAAATTTTTTTTTTTTTGCATTTGTAATTAAAGAAACATATTTTATTAATCTGCTATTTGTACTAATTTGCTGTTTCTAATTGACTTAATTACTCTTTATGTAGAAGCGATGGACAAATTCTTTAGAGGATTCAATATTATAGTTGAGTCTTAGACACATTAATCGGTTTTATATCTGCAGAAGTCCTGCTGGATTTACCAGTTTATCTATCCCTTGGGTGCTAGGAGAACAATGAAGGTTCAGCTTTATGGCGGTGTTATACTTACATCTGGATCTAAACTTTTTTTACTCGAAGCATTTGCTCACTAGACGTAAAACACATTAATCTTGTTAATGGCCCTCGTATCAACCAAAGTTGGGTCAACCCAAGCTACACTTTTACAAGCCTACTTAGATAGGCCAGCTATTACCCTCATTATCGTAAATCCCATCGGTGTAGACACATCAATTATCGAATTATCTCCTTAAGCTCTGGCATGTGTTATGAACCAATTAAGAAGTTAATGGTAATGTGTATCGTGACTCATGAGATAAAAAAATGACCGATGCAGTTTAACTATGTTATACTATGTAACCCCATACATGGGTTGTTAAATTGGTGCCGGTCAATGGGTCGGATATATTAGAAATTTCTGGATTTTTTGGAATTTAAAACACACCTTACTATAAGACGCACCCCAAATTTAGTCATTCAAAAAAAGAAAAAAAAATATATATATTATACGCCAATTAAAAATTGGTGTAGTTGGTCACACAAGAGCACAGCACATACAGGTCTTCTACATTTGTACACTCACACTCAGCTCTTCTACATCCTTTCATTCACACACAGACTGGGGCACAGTCAGCTCTGCTATGCACACATAAACAGAGTCAGAATTACTATATACACACACATGATACACTGCTTACTGCTACACACACAAAAAGACTCAGCACTGCTATACACACGCCTGAAGACAGTCTGCACTGCTATGCACACCAAGGAACACATTCAGCACTGCTATACACACACTCAGCACTACTATGCAGGCACACTCATCACTGCTATACACACATACCTGAACACATTCAGCACTGTTAGGTACACAAAGGAACACCATCAGTACTGCTATACACAAAATCTACACTGCTATACACACATACACACTCAGCACCACTATACAAACACACTAAACGCTGCTATACAGACACACACTCATCACTGCTATACACACATACCTGAACACATTCAGCACTGTTAGGTACACAAAGGAACACCATCAGTACTGCTATACACAAAATCTACACTGCTATACACACTCAGCACCACTATACAAACACACTAAACGCTGCTATACAGACACACACTCAGCACTACTATGCAAACACACTGACATTGCTATACACACACACTCAGAATCACTATGCAAACAGACTAAGCACTACTATACACACACATTAAATCTGGTTTGCCTGTGTGTAGTGCAGTGTACACCAGATTCATAAAGAATGTGCGCCAGAAATCATGAATCTGTCGCTTTTCTGCACTGACAGATTTCACCAACTTTTTTGTGGTGGACGTTTAACATAGGGTGTGCGACTGACTTTGGATGATAAATCTGGCGCACGGTCCGACTGAGCGCCGGAACGCCCCCTAATTTGTGTCGCATAGTGGCTAGCGCCACTTCTTAAATACCTGTGCCAGCAGTTTACACCTAAAAGAACCTGCAGAAAACTGGTGCACAACCCTTAGTAAAAGTGCCGCATTGTTTCTAAGCAGTTAGAATGAAAAAATCTTCACGTTACATTTTATGTCCGAGAAAGACTGAAAAGTAAGAAACTGGCCTTTGGAAAAACAATAAATTACAAGGGGAAAATTGACCTTGAATTAAAAGGTTAGATTTTATATTGTGGTGTTGTGTGAAAGGGAAAATAATAATGGATTCTGTATACATAACACGTTCTGCAATGAGAATAAATGATTTACAGTAGGTCAGATTATTGAATTACTGTTTATACATGAGTGTTAAACTCTACTCTGCTATAATATACTTCCCAGAGGCTAAAATTGGTCTCTGAGATATGTAGTGATTTAATTAAATGTAGTATTTGTGTGAAAATATAAAATACATAGTCAATCCACTCCCTCACTAGTAACACATCACTGCCAGCAGTGGTCTCATCCCCACTTTTAACAAATTGGTATCAACACCAAGTTATTGACTTCTCATTGTGATCATAATGACATCTAGAAACAACCCAAAAACAGCCCTATCCATGACCCCTATTTGATAAGTTTATTTAAAGTGAAACTACATTTTCAATATAGTTGCATAAATGAATATTGCAGAGTAGTAATAACAAACTTTGTAATATAATTTATTAAAGAAATATTTTTGTATGTGCTTCTTTTCCAGCCCTGTTTCCTAATTGAAGTAGTTTATGTAAATATTTACTATACATAAAGCTGAGAGCTAATGGAACCAGATAAGGTTTCTAATGACCTAACTTTCGGCAGACATCTCATAGAGCTGATTCATCAAGTGAAATATTCTCGAAGTATATAAAGAGCTAATCATTAGCCTTCTTTTCTTATTTCTATGCCATCTTTTCAAATTCATTGCTCACTACAGGAGAAATAAGGGGCAGAAAAGACATCTCATAGAGTTACTTCATCAAGTGAAATATTCTCTATGTATGGAAAGACTTCTTTTCTTATTTATATGCTATGTTTTTAAAAACGCTGCTCACTACAGGAGAAATAAAGGGCAGAAAAGAGGCACAAAAAAGCTTCTTTACTTCTTTACGTATTTGCAAAGTTTACCATTATCACCTGATCTATTAGTTTCTGAAATTAAAATGAGAAAGAGCTGAACACTGTTCTGATCACTTACTTAAAGTAGGGACTGTCATCCAGTTGTCTCCCACAGGTTAACACAGTGTGGGCAAGTAGGCAGGGACAGTGATCACGAGTGAGCTCAGGGCCTGCACCTCTTTCTCTGTTGTGACAAAAAGTTTTATCTGTGATTGTAATGAAAATGAGATGACTGCTGAACACTGACAGGGATGCTGCACTGAAGAATAGGAAGTGCCGGACTACTAATACAAAAAAAAAAAATGATTAAGGGTTCTAAAAAAAATTATTCAAACAATATGTCACTGTCTAACAACACATTCCCTTTAAGGTCCACACAGGCCTGATCATAAATGGGTTAAGTGTAAGGAATTGCTGACATGCATTTCTGGAGACCACTAAATGTTTGTTAATTTTCTTAATCCACATGAAACATAATAAAATCACATAATAGCAGGAACAACACATTTGTGAATAAATCATACTGTCGAAATTCCAATATTTCTGTCACCCTTCTCGAAAGTTGTGATTAAAACTCTGAGTATTGACCTGAATGCTACTGCCAAAATCATAAAAATGTTGCCTTGTAAAATTTACTCTTTGACCAATTGTGTCTCATAAAATCACTTACAAAGGTTTTTTTTCACTAAAATAATGTAACTTAGCAGGGCATGCCGTAAAATGACTCTCCTAATGTGATAAAGATAATATATAGAAGTATAAAAACGTAAAATATAAAAGTGATGAATGTTCTAAGGCTATAAAAAAATAAGGTAGAAAATATTATCTATCATCTTGACATGAAGTAGAGTCATCACTGACATTGTAGCTTCTATTTAACATACACAAAACTATAAGGAAAGGACACAAAGGGAGAAACTGATAAATCAAAGGGCTCATGAAATAAGTTTAGAAGTTTAAAAAAGGATTTAAAGGAGTTTTACAGACAGGAAGCCATTTTTTTTATTCGGATGACCTACCATCAATATCTGGTAGGGGTCAAACAATCTGACCTATCATGAGTTAGTTGTTTCCGACAACAATAGAAGCCATACCGACTACGCCAAAGATCTGGAGCTATGCTCCTACTCATGTGAATGGGAGTTGAGTTGCCATAACCCTGAACAGCCACTATATATAGGATGGAGTCTTTGCTACCAGCAATGTTCCCTGTGTAGCTTTCACTGCCAGATAATCTGTGTGAAGTGTAGAGGTAAGACTCCTATCAATCTGGGGATGGGTGATCAATATAACAAAATGCCGTTTCAGCCAATATCGGTATTTCTGCTCTGAAAAAACCAATACAATTTTTGAATCTACTACGTATGTCCTTCTTTATCTTTCCTCTACATACGGTGCCATCAGATGAGAAGAAGATGAAGCATTGGGTGGATTTGTCAAGTGCTGGTAGACTGTATGCTAGTGCTTGATGTTAACCCCATCCTGCAGGTTGCGTCATTTACACTAAGAGGCTGTGGCGTGGGGGGCACAATTATACGATGGGCCCTGTCTGGCATTGAATTGTGCTGTGGCACCAGTACAGCCCTAGGACTGGCACAGGGCATCCCACACCAGCTCACTCTGTAGCCCACTCCACACTCCTCCACACCAACTTCTTTTATCTAGAATGTGTTTATCTGTGGACTGCCTTAATCTCCGGTTCTGTAGCTCACAGAACTAAAATCAGCACCAATATCAGCGAACAGCAAATACCAATGCATTACCATGGCAACCAAGGACCAAGTGACGGCCCCTAGTTAACCTCTCCATAGACCCTCAGATGACATGTGATGTACTAACGGTTTCAAACGATAAATTTCATGAAAGTTTACCTGGCTCCCTGCCAGCTGGGGTCTTAGGTCCCCGGGATGCATTCGACAAAGAGCAGAGCCCCCATACTCCAGAAAATGCTTCCTCTTCCTCTTCTCTCTAACCGAAGCAAGTGAATCTTGGAATTCCATGGTCAGTACCTTCTTCTGGATATGCACAGATACATTGGAAATGGCCAACGTGTCTTCACTGCTATATGTGCAATCAGGGCATCACCTGTCGGGTTGCGAGGCAGTCAGGCACCAGAAAGACTTACTTGCTACTGTCAGCAAGGAGAAGAAAAAATGATGGAGCAAGGAGTGAAAGGCAGGAGGGATGTGCGTTTTCTGGAGGGGGGAAGGGACTTTGCAACTTGCTGAACACTCCCCAGGGACCAAGGACACAAGCTGGCAGGGAGCCAGGTAAACTTTAATCCAATTTATCGTTTTAACTAAAAAGGGCAGTAGTTTTATAAAAAAATGTTTTGGGATATGCTTTTTAGTTCCTTTGAGGACATGGGGGAGTCTAAATGGGGTCTCTGGTGACAGCTTCCCTTTAAAGGACATCTACCACCAGGATGAAGGATTATAAACCAAACACACTGACATACTAGTGTGTGCCCTTGCAAGATCCACTCTTCTTTTGATTCTTATTCTTATGCCCTTGTTTCTAAGAAAATAAAGGCTTTAACAATTATGCAAATGAGTCTGAGAGGCTCAAGGCTCCATTTACACCTAATGAGCCCTGAGCCCCACTGTCCATTTGCAGAATTTTAAAAGCCTTTTACTTGTAAAAACCAGAATAAAAAAAGAATAAAAGTTCTGATCCAAATAATGCTGCCACATAGAATACTGGAGTACAGAGGCCCTTCAAATAAAAGAGTCAAATAGTACAAAGAGTATAACGATATGGAGAAATTATTTTTATACCCTAGAATACATAGTAAATATCACCATCCGGTGTGTAATAATAACCCCACACTGAACAAACATAATACAGGAACATAGTATGTAATTAATTTCTGACGTGTGTATGAATCATGCGCTGGAGGTGGCTATTGTTCCCAGCGGATAATACAGCTTCAATTATATCTGAGAGTATAAAAGACTGAAGAGATAAATAGATCCAATGGGATTCTCCAGTTTTTGCTGAGTGTTCCTTTAAATACTGTATATCTATGAAATAAACAGAACGGAAAAGCTGTAAAATGCAAAGGAATTCACACATTTTATCATTCATCCATATTATCGCTCCGAGATCACAGGCAATCCGGGCCTGCCATTGTTCCAGGATACATCCCAGTGACAAAAACAAACCTCATATCAAAAAATGGCTTTTGGCAGCTTTGCATATTTACTATGCATGAGGAAGTCATCGCCTCTTCTTATACCGACTGCAGCGCATCTTTAATCTATATGAATAAATATACTTACAGAGCAATGTCCATTGTTTTATCACATCAAAGCATTCGGCATGGAGGACATTTCATCATGGGGATCCTGACATGAGATTATCATTATTTATTATTTCACTTCTGTACATTTTATAGCAACAGACCCATAAAGACTCTCATGTATGTGAAGTTCTGACTGAGCCAAGTGCAGCGGTTGTGGTGCTACGGCGCGGCCTCTTATAGGAAAGGATAAATTCTCACCCAGGATTTCTCTCACTTTCTCTCAGTAAACTACAAACACACTTTTAACAAGTTCCAATTGTCGGAACTGTTTTTGTATTTTTTGCAATCCTTCAATGTTAACAGCTGAAGCTTTCCAGAGGCTGTACATGAAGTTTCCTGGTGATACACAGTAAAATTTCTACTATGTGTGAGCAGTGGTGGAGTTGACCTCTTATTGAAGGGAAGAAGAGTTGAGGTGATGTTCCCCAAGACAGCCACTAGAAATGAGAGAATCAAATAGGACAGAGTGAAACTTTTTCTAAATGCTTAATGAAATTTGTGCAGAATTTTCATACCGAAATTCGAAAATATGAGAGGTAGAGGAGGTTGTGCACGACCGCAACTAGCTCTTGGCCTGGTATTTCCTCTTGGTATCAGCAAGATAAGGAGATTCTCAAAATGTAGCCACCCTTCTGGAGTCCTGCCTTGGCCTAGGCCTAGGGGAATGAGTCCTCCCAGCTGTGAACCAGAGCTGCGGTTCCCAGGGAGTGTTCCCCAAGGCAATGCCATTGCTACAGGTCTGGCTACAGGAAGGTTTGGTCCCGACAGGCCAAATCAGTGCTCCAGGAGGGCGGCTACATTTGAAAGACTGAACGTCTTAGCAGATACTCTATTGGGATGGGAATTAGGCCCCAGGTCATGCCAAAAAGTCTTCAACAACTTCCTAGTCACATCACAAAGCCTCAGAACCACCCCAAATACACACACTTTCTGGACTGACCAGATTTTCTGCCAAGACTGACAGTTTCTTGGCTTTGGGAACTGTGTTCTTCCACTCTCAACTTCCATCTATCCTTTTACTACCTGACATCCAAGAAGTGGACACTCCTTTGGAGCTGCAGCTCTGCTTCAGCAGCAGGAGGATCTGCTCCTTGAAGCTGACTTAGGGCTCCAGAAGGGTGATTTTTGAGAGGCTCCTGGTTTTGACAAAAATTCTGGTGACCTTTCTGGTATGGCAGTCGCTGCAAAATTTCTTACAAAAGTGGGATGAGGCCCTAGGCCATGTCAGAAAGGTCTCCACGAGCTCTCGGGCTCACCACAGGCTGAGTTAGAGCTCCAGGAGGGCTGCTACATATGAAGTACAAGAATGGTCGGTCCAGAACACTGGGAGAGGAATGAGGTCCAGGAGGCCATGGACAGGGCATCGGGACAAATTTTGAGCTGGATGCGTTTTATTGACGACATCCTGTTCATATGGCAGGGTACCAAAGCAGGTTTGGATCAATTCATAAATGATCTTAACTCCAATGACCTTAATATTAGATTGACTAGTAATGCTAGCCAAGAACATCTGGAGTTTTTGGATATCCAAATAAACGTTGGACAGGATGGACAATTGAATACATCTGTCTATCGAAAGGAAACATCAGTGAATGCCTTGTTACGCGCCAATTCCTTTCACCCAGCCCATACGATACGTTCTATTCCCACAGGTCAGTTTTTGAGAGCTAGACGCATTTGTGATACCCAATCCAATTTTGAGGAAGAATCGGCAATTCTCAAGACTCGCTTCAAACAAAGGGGCTACCGTGACTCGGACATACAGAGGGGATACCTGCGTGCCAGCGCATCCGATCGAAGATCCTTACTTACCCAACAATATCCTAGAAGACAAAAAGAGAATAAGGTAAGGATCATCACACCATATAACTCCCAATGGAGGCAGATGAATACCATTTTTGAGCGGTTTTGGCCCATACTGCAGTCGGATCCGGATATTAAAAAATACATAACAGATACACCACAGGTGGTATCAAAGCGGGCAGATACCATTGGTAATAGGCTGGTGAGAAGCCATTATGTACCCCTTAAACCGAAGAATTACATCTTTGGTTCAAAGGGTCCAGATTGGGGCTCATACCCATGTGGACACTGTAGTGTGTGCCCCCAAATGGTGAAAATGAAGTCATTTCAGGATTCTGAGGGCAGACGTGAGTTTAACATTGTTCATTTCATAAATTGCAGCACTACGGGTGTGATCTATATTGTTTGCTGCCCCTGTGGACTGAAGTATGTGGGGATGACCACACGGGAGTTAAAGACGCGGATCCAGGAGCATATGAAGGACATAAGAGCGGCTGCTAAACTCCTCCCCACAAACCAGGAACAGCTTATGAAATTGAAACCAATACCAAAACACTTTCGTGAATGCCATGACTGCAGATGGCGGGATCTGCAGGTATATGGCATAGATAAGATCATCCATGGAGGTCGTGGCGGTGATACCTTCAAGAAATTGGAAAGGATTGAACTCAAGTGGATAGTCAAATTGGCTACAACATCTCCTCATGGACTGAATGAAAAACTCTCTTTCTCCCCATACATTTAACCTGTTCTGAGTCGTATTTTTAACATTTTTATCTGACAACAATTTATGATATATTTGGCTTTGGTAGGTTGCCTGGATTGTATTCTCTTGAGTAAATTGTGAGTAACATATTGTATATAGTGTTGTGTAGTGGCCTTAGTACATTGAGGTATGTGCGGGGTTCATAGTTATCTACATGGTGGTCTCTTTGGGACCTGGGTTGTTAGATATTGGCGTGTGGATTTACCATGGATAATATATGCGTAGCGCATGGAATCTTACTTCTAATTATTATTTGGATGATTTCTGGACTAACTTTTCTTGGATTTCCCCTACATGCTTTTCACTTTGGCATCTTAGCACTTTCAGTAACCAGCTTCCAACATCACTAACATTGGGACATCTTTCAGGCACATTCACAATATTCCTCTCTCACCTGCACTAATTCTTCTTTTCAGGGCATCAAGGTCACATGATTTTCACTCTCCATTACTCTACACATCACTTTTAGTGAGCATTTTATCCTTATGCCTTATATGTCACAATTAGTTTTCACTGCACTTCATTGCACTTTATAATAATGTATCTATTCTGCATAGGCACAATGTTGACACTAGATTCTCTGACTCACTGGTGCGTTCACTATTCACTTTTGTTTCCCCACATTCACGCTGTGTGTTCACTTTTCACCATGGGCAATTTTTGATAGTTTGACACTGTCACGTGTCGTGTATTGTCATATTGAAACATCAGACATGTACATTATACCACTTTCTCAAATTGTATATATTCTTTCTTAGTATATGATAATTGGTTTGTAGCAGCTATATGTAATATCATATGCCTATTATTCAATGCACTTTATTTCACTAATCATATACTTCGTTACACTGTAGATTTCCACTTAGCATGTGCTAGGTGGTTTGCATGAGCCCTATTTAATACTCCATGTCTACTCTACAATGCACTTCATTATATCAATGCTAATGACATGATTTGCACATTCCAAGTCTATTGTTTACACCAGGGGTTTAGGCACTTTAGAATTATATATTGCAACATGCACTGCACTATCGCACTTTAATATAGCCTTGAATACATTCTGGATGCGAATTATATCTTAATCTTTAATATAGCCTTGAATACATTCTGGATGCGAATTATATCTTAATTAGTGGATATATGTGGTTATATTAGATTTATCCATGTTTCCAAATCACCGTTCTTCCCCATACTGATGCTCGGTTTGAACTGCAGGAGATTGTCTTGACCATGTCTACATGCCTAAATGCGCTGAGTTGCCGCCATGTAATTGGCTGATTAGAAATTAAGTGTTAATGAGCAGTTGGACAGGTGTACCTAATAAAGTGGCCGGTGAGTATACATAATTTGAAGCTTTTTAAAATATTTAATCTACAAATTGAAAAAAGACACTAGTCAGATTTATGAAAAGTGTTGTGAGGTAAGACAGTGCTGGGTTAGACTAGACAGTGTTATGCTGCACAAGATACATATAAGACTCTGATGAAAAATATGTTGTATAAATCTAATCATACTTTGTATCTCGTATTACATGGCATATTTTACCCCAGTAAATTGCCATTTTTAACACACAAACTTTTCGGTGTGAAACCACACCCCCCTTCATAGGCTGCTCCCCTTTTGTCATAATACCCATAGAATTGCCTGACAACTGAGTAAAACTTTTTAAAAATATGGTTCAGACATTTATTAAGTGCAAAAATAATATTTAATTATTTATTTATACATCGCACACAGATTACGCCAGCGCTGCTCAAAGCATGTCAATTAGTCCCCTGTCTCATGGGGCTCACAATATAAAACAACCTAACAGTATTTTTTGGAGGGTGGGAGGTAACCGGAGTAACTGTAGGAAACCACACAAACACAGAGAGAACTACAACTCTTTGCAGATGTTGACCTGGTTCAGATTACAAACCAGGACCCCCAGCGCTGCAAAGCGAAGTGCTACCCACTTTTACTGGTAATATGGTGGTAAAATAAAAGACTATTGGGGGTCAAAATAGCTTGGAGATTAGCAATTGATCTCAATAGAATGCTGTCATATTTTTGCACTTAATAAATGTCTGAACCATATTTTTTTAAACTTTTTACACAGTTGTCAGCCAATTCATGGGTATATGACAACAGGGGAGCAGCCTATGAATGGGGGTGTGGTTTTCACACCGAAAAGTTTGTGTGTTTAAAAATGGCATTTTACTGGTGGTTCAAATATCCCATGTTAAGCGAGATACAAAGTATGATTAGATTTATACAACATATTTTTCAATCAGAGTCTTATATTTTCTTGTGGCAGCATAACACTTCTAGTCTAACCCAGCACTGTCTTACCTCACAACACGAACAAAATGATGGTGAGGTTACAGAAAAGTAAGATGAACTTTTCATAATCTGACTAGTGTCTTTTTTCAATTTGTAATTAATATTAAAAGCTTCAAATTATGTATCTCACCGGCACTTATTAGGTACATCCTGTCCAACTGCTCATTAACACTTAATTTCTATCAGCCATTACATTGCGGGCAACTCATAGCGCATTTAGGAGGCATGTAGACATGGTCAAGACAATCTCCTGCATTTCAAACCGAGCATCAGTATGGGGAGAACGTGATTATGAGTGCCTTTGAACGTGGCATTTTTGTTGGTGCCAGACGGGCTGGTCGAGTATTTCAGAAACCTGCTGATCTCTGGATTTAAATTTTAACAACGCACAACCATCTCTAGATTATCATAGAAAGGTTCGAAAAAGAAAAAACATCCGTGAGCGGCAGTTTCTGGGGCGGAAATGCCTTGTTGATCGCTCACTAAGGTCAGAGGATAATGGCAGACTGTCTATTCTGATAGAAAGGCAACAGTGACCAAATCACCACCTTTTAAACAAATCCAAGGTAGGCAGAAGACATCTCTGAACGCCCAGTAACGTCGAATTTTGAAGCAGATGGGCCTACATGCAGCAGAAGACCACAACCGGGTGCCACTCCTTTCAGCTAGACAAGGAAACTGAGGCTACCATTTTGTACAGCTCATCGAATTGGAACAGTAGAAGATTGGAAAAAAACGTTGCTGGTCCCTGATGAGTCTCAATTTCTGCTGCTACAATGTTCGGATGGTAGGGGTCAGAATTTGGCGTCAACAACATGAAGCATGGTTACCACCATCCGGCCTTGTATCAACGGTTCGGAGCTGGTGGTGGTGGTGTCATGGTGTGGGGATATTTTCTTTCCTTGGCACTCTTGGGCCCCCTTGGTACACCAATTGAGCATCGCTTTGCAAATGCCCACAGCCTCTACCTGGTATTGTATGCTGACCATGGTCCCAATCATACCATTCTCCTTTAAAGATATATGTTTCTACGCACAATGTCCCCACATCTGATGATTAGACTAACTTGGTAGTAACCATTTTCAGGAAACACGGAAATATGCGCCATGAAATTCATAAAGAAGGAATAAAACTGGAATAAAGATCTCAGAGCATATAGTTATCAATGAAGTCTGAGGATTGCATAATAGACAATAGACACAATAAGAGTTCAGAACGAATTAAGAAAGAAATCGTACAAGCAAAAGAAGTAATGGCGCCAGAAAGTCAGAAGTCAGAGCACAGCAAAAGAAGAATAAAAGCAAACCAGAGGGGGGGCAAAAAGAAAAAAAGAGAGATCAAAAAAGTCATCGGGACGGGGCAAAACATAACACAAATAAGAAAGCAGAAAGAGAACAGAAACCAGATCTTGGGATGTAGATAAGAGAATCAAGGTAGGGATTTATCATGCAAGAAAAAATGGAGAGGGCAATTTGCAGGAATAATACAAACAGCTCATAAATTCACAAGACAAGCGCTGACTCCAGAAGAAGACAAAAATCTGCGGCAAGCTGTGTGAATGCCATCATGTCAATATGGACCAAAATCCTGAGGAATAAATGCTTCCAGGACCTTGTTGAATCTAATGCCATGAAAGAATTGAGGCAGTTTCGGAGTCAAAAAAAAAGGGGAAAGGCATTACAGCGGACGCCGACGGAAAAACGGTGGGTGTCCCCACAAAAGAAAAAAAAAAAACACAATTAAAGGGAACAAAAGTCACAGTACAGACAAGACAAAAAAGGGAGGGGTCCCACACCAAGCACGACAACCCGTTTCTATCTTTCCTTCTCTTCTTTCTTCTTTCTAGCATTTCTTTCTTCTTTTCTTTCTCTTCTTTCTTTCTAGCATGGTGTTAACTACCTAATAAAGTGGCGGAATAGGTAATTATAGTTTCCATCAATTCAATATTTTATTTCAATCAAAATTCAATATTCCATCATTAAGTCATGTATTCTATTTCAATTCATTATATATTATTCATATTCAAAACATCACCTTTTTCATATTACCAAGAAATAACCCAAACGCGCCCCAACATTAATACCTACCAATAAACCTAACGAACCCACCCCAACCGTCAATCCAACCTTATTGAAGGTTCAGTTCACATACATGGAGCCACTTTTCAACATATCCCATATGTTTTGAAATTGTTGTACAAACTTACTGTTCCTCCTTATGGAATCATTACTAAGATGAGCGAACATACCTCGTCCGAGCTTGATGCTCGTTCGGCATTAGCGTACTCGAACTGCTCGTTGCTCGGACGAATACTTTCGCCCTCTCGAGAAAATGGCTCTCCCGCCGTTTTCTTTTTGGCGGCCAGAAACAGAGGCCATCACAAGCCAGGAGACTCCTCCACTCCACCCATCATTGGACGTGGTACCCTTAAACGTCGTAGCATTGGTAGGCTGGCAGAATCAGTGACCCCTGTGAATATACTAGCCCCTGCCTGCCTGCACGGTCATTCTGTGTCTGGATGCGCTAGGGAGAGAGCTGCTGCTGGTCAGGCAAGCGTAGGCTGTTCTATAGAATGTGTTAGGCAAGTGATTCTAACGAACCCCACAGGCCCTCTTAGGGCTACAATAACGTATAACATTTTTTTTTTTTTTTTATTTCAGCTAGTACCATATTGTGAGGAATTTGCCAGGGGACTTGCTACCGTTGTGTTTAGCTTCTTAGTGACACACATATCCACCTCAACACCAAAGGTGGGAAAAGTTATTAGGGTTTGCTTTCAATTAGGAACAGTCTCCATTTTTACTTTTATTTTACGTTATTTTTTTCATAAATCAGATCGTCATCTCATCTGGCATAGCAGTGGTGCTTTCATACTTGGCCGTTTTTTAGAAAATACCATAGGAGAATCCAACGGCTTACTTAGGCCTACAATAGCGTTATATATTTTTATTTCTGTTGATCTGCGGTGGCTGTCTTCGCTGAAGTGCATCTACTACCATATTGTGGAGGAATTTGTAGTGAGAACTTGCGACCGTTGTTGTTAGCGCTTAGGTGACGCCATACCATCGTCACAAAGACCGAAGTGTGAAATTTATTGGGGGTTTGATTTCAATTAGGCACATCCTGCCATTTAACTTTTTTTTTACGTTATTTTTTCATAACTCCAGCGTCATCTCATCTGGCATAGCAGTGTGCTTTCCATACTTGGCTATAAAATAGCCATAGGAGAATCAAACGGCCTTACTTAGGCCTACAAGAGCGGTATATATTTTATTTCTGGTTGATCTGGTCTGGTGGCTGTCCTTGCCTGCGTGCATCTCTAACCCATATTGTGAGGAATTGTAGTGATACTTGCCGACCGTTGTGTTTAGCGCTTAGTGACGCACATACCATCGCAAAAGACGCAAGTGGAAAATTTATTAGGGATTTGAATGTTAATTAGGCACATCTGCCATTTACTTTTTTTTTACGTTTATTTTTTCAAACCTCAGCGTCATCTTCATTGGATAGCAAGTGGTGCTTCCAATACTGGCTAGAAAATAGGCCATAGGAGAATCCAAACGGCTTACTTAGGCCGACAATAGCGTTATATAATTTTATTTCTGGTGATCTGCTTGGTGTCTGTCCGTGCTGCAGTGCAGCGCACTACCCATATTGTGGGAATTTGTAGTGAGACTTGCGACCGGTTTGTGTGTTAGCGCTTAGTGACGACATATCCATCGCAAAGACGAAGTGGGAAAATTATTAGGGTTTTGATTTCACTAGGCACAGTCTGGCCATTTACTTTTTATTTACTTTTATTTTTCATAACTCAGCGTCCTCTCATCGCATAGCAGTTGCTTTCATACTTTGGCTAGAAAATAGCCATAGGAGAATCCAAAGGCTTACTTAGGGCCTTACAATATCGTTATATATTTTTATTTCTGGTTGATCTTCTTGTGGCTGTCCTTGCTGCAGTGCATCTACTACCATATTTGTTGAGAATTTGTAGTGAGACTTGCGACCATTGTGTTTAGCGCTTAGTGCCACACATATCCATCGCAAAGACCGAAGTGGAAAATTTTATTAGGTTTGAATTTCAATTCGGATCATGTCCTGCCATTTACTTTTTTTTACGTTTAGTTTTTCATAACTCTCATGCGTCATCTCATCTGGCATACAGTGTGGCTTTCATACTTGGCTAGAAATAGCCATAGGAGAATCCAAACGGCTTACTTAGGCTACCATGCGTTATATATTTTTATTTCTGGTTTATCTGCCTGGTGGCTGGGTCCTTGCTGTAGTGCATCTACTACCATATTTGAGGAATTTTGTAAGTGAGACTTGCGACTGTTGTGTTTAGCGCTTATGACGCCCATATCCATCGCAAGACCGAAGTGGGAAATTATTAGGGGTTTGATTCAATTAGCACGTCCCCTTCCATGTTTCTTTTTTTTTACTGTTTTATTGTTTTAATAACTCAGCGTCATCTCATCAGTGTGCTTTCCATACTTGGCTAGAAAATAGCCATGTGGGAGGAGCATCAAACGGCTTTTACTTAGGCCTACAACAGTGTTTAATATGTTTTATTTGGGTTGATCTGCTGGTGGGCTGTCCTTGCTGAGTGCATCTACACCATATTGTGATGAATTTGTAGTGAGACTTGGCGACCGTTGTGTTTAGGCACTTAGTGACGGCACATATCCTCGCACGACCTAAGTGGGAAATTTTATTAGGGGTTTGATTTCCAATTAGTAATAATACCAACTTAAGATATGTTTTCCCAATCCCTCTATTTACTATCCTACACTACCAATAAACAGCATACCAATGAGAGTCACATAGGATCCTCATTACTAAACAAATATTTCAAAAGGCCATATACTTTATTGTATATCGCCATCCCAAGAAAACAAACAGTTAAAACACAAACATTACACATTAAACCACAAAAGGTGTGGCGGTGGTCACAGTCATGCAGTACATGTTAATACATCAAAGTTACAACCCAATTTATACCCAATGAGGCTATGACCAATAATATTACCCACCAGGCGTAATGAACAGCCAATAATTGTGAATAGTAGTCTGACCACCGCCAACAGCACCCGACACCGCGTTTCGCCGTCCGCTTCTCTAGGGGGTGTGCTGTTGTATGGTAGGTGCCCAGTATAAATATATTTGGGCTTGAGCTTGAAAAAATACCTTTGGCCCAATGAGAATGGCAGGATAGGATGGCAGCAGGTGGGTGGTTCAGCGCTTCATCGCGGTCTCCATAACGCCTATCCAGGAGGCGGGGCCAGGTGCTCGGGAGACGATGAACCGCAAGAGCTCGTCCTGGTAGTCCCTTACCACGTGTGATTTAACGGTATCTGTTATTCCCTGCACTTCCTTCTTTCTCATGCGCGGCCGCGTCGTTGGCTCTGCATCCTGCAAACTTCTCTCTGCTCTCATTTTTCGGCGGTGTGTCAAATGGTTTCAAAAAAAAAAAAAATAAAAAAAACAAGTTATCCATGTTGATTACACATGTCCCTTCTCCTGTGATCTTTTACATACGTCAATATATAACTCGAAGTACTGGGTAAGCGGGTGGCGATCCTAACACTAGAGTTGTGGGGGCATGTCATGCCTAGCCTGCCGCCATCTTGGAGGCCTGGCAAGGGTCATGGCAGTGGTAACGAACATGGATAAATCTAAGATAACCACATATATCCACTAATTAAAAGTCACTTAATTCGCATCCAAATGTATTCAGGCTATCTTAAAGTGCGATAGTGCAGTACATATTGGGCAACTATATAATTTCTAAAGTGCCTAAAACCACTGTGGTCACAATAGACTTGGAATGTGGCAAATCCATGTCTTAGGCATTATATAATAAGTGCATTGTAGAGTAGACATGGAGTATAATAGGGCTCATGCAAACCACCTACACATGCTAAGTGGAAATCTACAGTGTAAGGGGCAGTATATGATTAGGGAAATAAAGTGCATTGAATAATAGGCATGGATAATTACATATAGCTGCTACAAAACCAATTATCATATACTAAGAAAGCATATATACAATTTGATAAAGTGTATAATGTACATGTCTATGTTTCAATATGACATGCACGACACGTGACAGTGTCAGACTATCAAAATTCCCATGGTGAAAAATTAACACACACGTGAAATTTGGGGAAACCAAGAAGTGCATAGTGAAACACCAGTGAGTCAGAGAATATAGTGTCACTTGTGCTATGCAGAGAGATGCATATTGATAAGTGTCATAACATTGTCCGTGATCAAACCTAATTTGTGACATATAAGCATAAGGATAAAATTCTCAACCAAAAGTGATGCTCTAGAGTTATGGAGTGAGAAATCATGTGACCTATGCCCTGAAAAGAAGAATAAGTGGCAGGTGATAGAGGGAAATTGTGAATGTGCCCTGAAAAGATGTCCCCATGTTAGGTGATGTTAGGAATAATTACTAAAGTGCAAGATGCCAAAGTGCAAACATGTAGGGGAACCCGTGTATAGATGAAATCCAAGTCAACAATTAATCCAAATTATTCATTCCAAATAATAATTAAAAAGTAAGATTCCCATGCGCTACGCATATTATTCTCCCATAGTAAATCCCCCGCCACGTATCTAACACCTACCTCAGGTCCCCAAGAGACTGCACCATATAGATAACTATGCACCCTCGCACAAACCTCTAATGTACTAAGGCCCTACACAACACCGATATCAATTATGTTACTTCACCAATTACTCAAGAGGATACAATCCTAGGCAATCCCTACCAAAGCCAAAATATACTCATGGAATTGGTTTCGTGCGTTCAGATAATAAATGTTCAAACAGCAGGCTTACGACTCATGAACAGGTTAAATGTTGGGAGAAATCGTGGTATAAGTCTCGTGCATACGTCCCTCTTCTGTGTCCACTTTCGACCTCTTTCATTCCATGAGGAGATGTTACCATTTGACTATCCACTTGAGTTCAATCCTTTCCATTTCTTGAAGGTACAACGCCACGACCTCCATGGATGATCGTATCTATGCCATATACCTGCAGATCCCGCCATCTGCATCATGGCATTCACAAAGTGTTTGGTATTGTTTCAATTTCTAGCGTCCTGGTTTGTGGGGAGGAGTTTAGCACCGCTTCTTATGTCCTTCATATGCTCCTGATCCGCGTCTTTAACTCCCGTGTGGTCATCCCCACATACTTCAGTCCACAGGGCGCAAACAATAAGATCACACCCGTAGCGCTGCAATTTATGAAATGAACAATGTTAAACTCACGTCTGCCCTCAGAATCCTGAATGACTTCATTTTCCACCATTTGGGGGCACACACTACATTTCCACATGGTATGGCCCATCTGGACCTGTGAACCAAAGAATGTATTCTTCGGTTTAAGGGGTACATAATGGCTTCTCACCAGCCTATTACCAATGGTTCTGCCCTCTTTGATCCACCTGTGGTTTATCTGTTATGTATTTTTTTAATATCCGGACCGACTGCAGTATTGGCAAACGCTCAAAAAGGTATCATCTTGCCTCCATTGGGAGTTATTGGTGTGATGATCCTTACCTTATTCTCTTTTTGTCTTCTAGGATATTGTTGGGGTAAGTAAGGATGCTTCGATCGGATGCGCTGGCCCGCAGGTACCCTCTGTAATGTCCGAGGCACGGTAGCCCCTTTGTTTGAAACGATTCCTTGAGGATCGCCGATTCTTCCTCAAACTGATTGGGTATCACGAATGCGTCTGCTCCCAAAAACTGACCTTGGGAATAGAACGTATCGTATGGGCTGGGTAAAGGAAGTGAACGTAACAAGGCATTCACTGATGTTTTTCCTTTCGATAGACATATGTATTCAATTGTCCACTCTGTCAACGTTTAGTTGGATATCAAAACTCCAGATGTTCTTGCTAGCATTACTCGTCAGTCTATATTGAGGTCACTTGGAGTTAAGATCATTTATGATTGATCCAAAACCGCTTTGGTACCCTGCATATTACATGATGTCGTCAATAAAACGCATCCAGCTAAAATTGTCCCGATGCCCTTTCCATGCCCCTGTACCTCATTCCTCTCCCAGTGTCCCAGGAATAGGTTCGCATACGAGGGGGCACAAGTGGCCCCCATTCGCTGTCCCCCTCGTCTGCACATAGTACCTTTCCTTAAAGAGGAAGTAATTGTGGTCCAAGATAATCTCATCATGTTACGATGAGTTCAACAGATCCCTAGACCAATTCTCGAATACCAAGAAAACACTCCACGCTCTTATACCCAGTTCATGGCCATGCACGTGTTACAGGCCCTCGTACTCACTGTAGACAAGGTACATGTCCTCGTTCCATCACTATTCCCTCCAGACTTTCCATAACTCTGTAGAGTCCCGTATGTACGAGGGCAGTTCCTCTACGCACGGCGCAGATAGTATCGTAATCGACAGATTGTGGTTTTTAATGTGGAAGTTGTGTGTTTTTAACTGTTTTGTTTCTTTGATGGCGATACCATAACGTTATATGGAAATTTTGATTTTGTTTCGGTACTGAGGCATCCTCATATACTCTCATTGGTATTGCTTGATTCAAATTAGGCACACTCCATTTACTTTTTATTTTACTTTTTTTTTCGTAACTCAGCATCATCTCAATCTGGCATAGCAGTGTGTTTTCATACTGGCTAGAAAATAGCCATATGCTAGGATACTCGTTTGGTTTTAAAAACTAAACACAAAAAAAAAACACCAAAAAATTTAAAAAAAAGTTTAAAAAAAATTAAAGTTATAACTTCATTTTCAAAATGTTTAACCCCGAGTGCTAGGGTAGAGGCGAGGGGGGGACGTGGGCGTCACGCTAGAGGGGTCAGAGGCCGTGTCCATGGGCGGGGTGAGACACCACCTGCTGATTAGGCGTCAGGAACGCCGCAGAGCTACACTCCCTAGGTTCTGTCTGAAGTTACTTGACTCGTGGTCGAGCCCTGATTGAGTCAGAACATTGCGAACATGTGATGTCGTGGCTTGCCGACATGCTGCGAGCAATTTGTCCACCAGTCTTCTTCCGCGCATCCACCCATAGTCCCGAAATCGGCACTCTCTCCCATGCTCCTGCACCCCAGCCTCCTCCCCCCCAGTCTGCCCCCTCCCAGGAAAATTTGGCAATTTTAACCGGCAACTCGGAGACTGTTTTTCTGGACCATTCCCCACATTCCCAAACACTTGTCCGTTGCCTGCTGAGCAATTTTCCGATGCCAGGTTTCCACCAGTCGGCAGTCTTGGTGATGAAGGACTTATTGACGTGTGGAAGAAGTGTGTAAAGAGTGTCCCGACGATGATGAGAGCACGTTGTCAGACAGTGGTGAAAGTTGTTGTCAGGGAAGGAATTCCAAGAAAAGGGGGAGCAAGCGACTGAGGGATCGGAGGATGATGAGGTTGACAGACCCCAAGCTGGGTTGATAGGCCGGGTGAACACAGGCTTTCTGAGACGGAGGCGAGTCCTCATAGCATAACAGTTTGGAGAGCAGTGGTGGGGCCGCGTAGAGGGCAGGGCCAGGCAGTGCATCAGCGCCAATGTGTCACGTAGTGGATGCTCCCGTGCTGGTCCCTCGCGAGGGCTAGATTTTCAGAATCCTGGGGTTCTTTAAGGAAACACCGGATTACCGACGGACTGTGGTGTGGTTCAACCTTTGCCAACCAGGATCAGCAAGGGGTTTCCACACTACTACTTAACTACCACCAGTATGCGGCAGGCATTGAATGCTACACACCCCACTCAGTGGCACCAAGCCTTTCCACCTCCGGCGTTCCACCACTGCTCCTTCCCCTGTGTCGCTGATAGTCAGCCCCCTGCCCAGAACCCGGGTCACAAAAACCCATCGTCGTCCTCCACGATCCTCCACAGCATCCACCAGCATTCCATCTCTCGCATACCCCAGACGCTGGAGCGGAAAACGAAATCTAGTGTGCAACCCCCCTCATGCCCAAGCCTTAATGTCCACATCCCAATTGCTTAACCTGGAGATGCTGCCCTATGCTAGTAAGACGGGCTTTCGCAACCTCATGGCGGCGTCCCGCACCCCTCGGTATTCGGTCCCCATCTGCCCCTACTTTTTTCCGATGTGGCCGTCCCAAAAATGGTCCCTGGCCCCACACGTGTCAGACCAACATCATCCGTGGCCCTGACCAACGCCGTTTCTGCAAGGTCACCTGACCACGGACACGTGACGAGTGCTGGTCCGGGCAGGGCCACTATATATCGCTGACGGCACATGGGGTAACTTGGTGGAGGCTGGGACCGAGTCTGACCTGCGGCTGGTCATATACTGCCGACGCCGAGGGATTGCGGGCCTACTCGGTCCAGGTCTTTTCAGGCCTACTATGCCTCCTCCTCCTCCACCCCTCTCCACCTCTCCTCCGACTACATCCGTGCTGGCTCCATCAGTCGCTAGCTCTAGCACAGCATCGTGCCTTCGCTAAGCTACAGCAGGCGGTGCTCAAAGCTGCTGATCCTAGGCGATAAGGCACCCGCCCAATAACTATTACAGGGCCTCACTGCGCAGACTGATCTGTGGCTGGCACTCGCTAACCTGGAAGCCAGGCATGGTTTGTGTTTGACAACGGCCGTACCTGGTGGCGGCTCTGCAACTCGGGCAAGACTGACACATTGCCATGCCTGCCCATGTGGTTTAAATCTGATAGTTCAGCGTTTCCTCAAGACATACCCCCCAATCTGTCTGATTATGCTCACGAGGTGCGCCGCATCTGTGCTCATTTCAGGAAGTCCAGCACAGATGCTGCCACTCTCCAGGGCCGCGCAGCGCCGCCTCACTGCCCGCTCACCGACTGTTTTTGCGACGTGCCCACGAAGGTGGAATTCCCACGTAACCACTGGGATTATACCCAGACGCTTTACCGCCCAGCGCCGAAGCGGTGGTAGACTGCCAGATGTCCACTTCCACCAGAACTGGTAGTCAGGTCACTCAGCTTCCCTCAAGTCTTACAATATAGGAGTGGACGTGGATTCTGATATCTGTCCAGGTGCTGAAGTAACCTTTTGAGGAGTCACACACAGATGTTACATGGCTGATTGCCGCCCATCACCAGCCACTCACCATCCCGCCTTCTTGGCCTGTTGAAAACTCTCATTGATCACATGAAGTCGGAAGCTTTGCGCTCGTCACAAGAGGCTGGAAGAAGTTCCTTTTGAGAGCCAAAGCACCTTCAGGTCCTGTTTTCCAGCGCAATCGAGAGGAGGTGGAGGAGGATGAGGATGGAAAGGAGTGAGAATGTTGCGAGACACAAGAGGGGACATTGTTAGTCCTTCAACTGTTCAGCGTGTAGGCAAATCAAGAGGAGTTTGGAGGAGGTATGGAGAATGGACGTCAGCCAGTGAGGGGATGAATTCTAACGTCGTTGGTACTCTGGCGCATATGGCCGAATGTTCATGCTAGGCTGCCTACTCCGTACCCTGCGCGTTCAAGAATTTATTCCGCACCGATTACTGGGTTTCACTCTCCTGGACCCCGGGTACAAGCAAAATCTTTCCAACTCTTCACCTGAGGAGAAAGGATGTGGAGAAATGCAATGAATCCAAGGCCCGTGGTGCCAGCTCGACAACAGTAATTTCCCTTCTGACAGCGCTACCGGCAGAGTGCGTATTCTGTTTCTGGGACAATAGCGCAGGGAGAGTATGCGATCAGGCAGCCTTGTTCCTTCACTGGAATGTTACGCTTTACAAGGCTTTTGCCAGCTTTATGGTCACCCAGCCAAGACCACCTTTCCACCTGTCCCAGTTCTCGGCAGAGTAGGGCCTGATCTTTACAGAAAGATGGTCGAGGGAGTAACTAGCTGACCATACCACCAAACACACATGCGCCTACAACTACGGGGTTTCAAGCTGGACACATGTTGTCCACGAACTGGCCGATGACGCCTTGGGAGTTTTCTTGCCTGCCCTTGCCGCTAGCGTGTCTGTCCGAGCGGGTTTTCAATGTCACTTGGTGGCATCCAATCACCGATATCATTACACGCCTGTCGACTGACAGCGCTTAACAGGCTGACCGCTTATATAAGATGAAAAGCCTGGATTTCTCAATATTTTCCATCCCACCAGGAAGAAGCTCAAACCTAATACATTGATATCACTCCTCCTCCTCCCATTTCTCCTTTCTCCTCCTTTTGTACAGTAAAGCAGAGGAACTGGCTATTTTTTTACAGGGCCCACTGGACTCTAGCTATAGTACTTGGCTTTTTTAATTTTTTCTGGAGGGCCACCTACCCGTCCCTCAGGGGGGGGGGGGTTGGGGGGGGGGGGGGGGTGTTTAAAAAACAATTTTTGTAGTGCCAACATACAGGCACTCAATCTATTCAATTTTTCTGGAGGGCCATCTACCTACCCGTCCTCTGGTTTTAAACACTTTTTTGTGATGCCACATACCGGCACTCCATCTATTCAATTTTTCTGGAGGGCCACCTACCTGCTCCTGGTTGAAACATTTTTTGGACTGCCACATAACAGCACCATCTATTTCATTTTACTGGCAGGGCCACCTACCTGCCCTCTGGTTTGGAAAATTTTTTGGGACTGCCCACATACATGCACTTCCAATATTAATTTTGTCCTCCTACAGCCTCCACCGTTTTGATTCTCATTGGTACCCTGCCACACATGCGTCCATTATTGGCCGCATTTTTCGAGCACCGTCCTCCCCTATCAAGTGGTCCAGAAGACATTTTTGGTGTTATGATTTGCCACATCCAAAGTTTTTCCGCACCTGGCGGTGTTATCCAAAATATAATATGGGGACTTTATCATTCCATATTTTCGCTTCCTTCGATCTGTTTCCTCCCTACACCGCTATGCTACTTAACTAAAAGTACTCCAACTCCTCACATCTCCCCTTATACAAACTATGTGTCAGAAATTGCGGTATTCTGGGGAGTCACATAAACGTTGTTCCTTTGGGACTTGTGTGAATCAGCAATAGGGAGCTGGCAAACACCATTAGATATCACCGCTTTTTGGCATCGTTTACATTCCCCTCACCCGCCATAATCCCCTTATGACCACTCATAATTGGGGCCTGGGCATTTTCACATTGTATACGACTGCCGACCTACAGAGATTGCGGGGCCTACCTCGGTCCAGGTCGCTAAAGGCCTACATACCTCCTCTCCTCCACACCTCCTCCACCCCTCCTCCTCCGCAGAATTACCATCCGTGGCTGGCGCCATCAGTTCGGTAGCTCTAGCACCAGCTGCCGTCGCGAAGCGACCAGCAGCAGTGCTCAAACTGCTGAACCTAGGCTATAAAGGACAACACCGCCAAGATCTTTATTCCAGGGCATCCCATCCACAAACTTGTTAACTTTGTCGCACCCTGCCTGTGTAATCCAAAATATACTGGCAAACTTTCTACTCAGTTAAACCCGATATTATTTCAGCGCTTCTTGCCGCATCTGTTTACAATTCCCCCTCCCCGCCTATCCCTAAACGTATTAAGAACGCTAACTACACCCTTTGAGTCTCTATACAAAAGGTTCTAGAAGTGCTTTTGGGGAGTAGCCTTAGAGACAGTGGCTTGGATTGGCCGAAAGTCTCGCTGGACACGGAGCGCCAGCCTCCAATGCCCAAATCCCAACTAACATAGTTTTAACTGCAGCACCTGTTAATCTATCTACTGTTTCACTGCCTCCATAATAATAATAAAATAATCTTTATTTATATAAGCGCCTCATATTCCTAAGCGCTTTACAAATCCATGGACAACTACAAATGTAATGTTAACAGAGCACAACATTTGTCTGGAACAACAGGATGATGTCCCTGCTCCCCAGAGCTTACGGTTTATGAAGATGATGGGGTCCCCCGCGTAACAGATAGTTTAAAGGTCAGCCATTCTTCTTAGGGAATAGACAATCTAATAAATGTGAATTGTTTTCGCTTGAACCACCAGCCGTCATCTTATATACCAGGTCCAGGGGGGTGAAGGAGACTGCAGAGAAGTCTGGTGCCTGTGGTTTCTGGATAACAGATGGATGACGCACAGTCACGGGTAGTAAAGAGTAAAACTTCATGGCAGTTTAATGAGGGTTATAGGCTTGCCTAAGACTTGGGTTTTAAGAGCACGTTGAAACTTTGAGGTGTAGGTATTAGTCTGCTAGTCCCGGGGCAGAGCATTCCATAGAATTGTGTCACTCTATAGAATCTTGGAGACGCGAGTGGAGGTCTGCATAGGGTAATAGGTTATCTAAGCTCACTGGCGGATCTAAGGCACGGGTTGGCGATAGACTGAGATAAGAGAGGAGAGGTAGTGGGTGCAGCATTATACAGAGCTTTATGGATGAGGGTTATTATTTTAAACTGTATTCCCCCCCCCGAAAAGGAGACTGGCACCAGTTCAGCGACTGCCATGAACTTAGGCATACATGGTCCCCTTATCAACGAGCGGTGGTCAGGCAGAATTTTGGTTGTTTTTTCATGGCTTCCACAACAAACTTGTTAACTTTGTCGACCCCTGTGTGTAATCCACAAAATAATACTGCAACCTTTTATCATTTTACCGTATTATTCAGCGCTTCTTGCGCATCTGTTTACCTTCCCCCCTCACCCGCCTATCCTAAACTTATAAGACGCTACTACACTTGATCTATACAAAGATTCTTAGAAATGCTTGTTTGGGGAGTAGCCCTAGAGAGCAGGGGCTTGATTGGCGAAAGCTCGCCCGGTCAGCGGAGCGCCAGCTCCATCACCAAATCATACAAACAATAGTTTTAACTGAGCACCTTTATCTACTACCTAGTTCCCCTCCCCATACATGGTCCCCTAGCAAACGGAGCTGTGTCATGCGAATTTGGGTTTTTTTCATGGCTTCCACATCAAACTTGTTAACTTTTGTCGGCCACCCTGATGTTAATCACACAAAATATACTGCGCAACTTTTATTCATATTACCGTATTATTAGCGCTTCTTGCTCACCTCCTTTGGTTCCTCTCTCTGCCACACATGGTTTTAAGCGCTGATCGCATTTGGGTAATTGTTGCCAAGACACTCTCTAGCTTGCCTCTGCTGCCCGCTCCTCTTGCATGCCATCCCCTATAGTGTCAGGGTCAATTATTTGGATTTATTAGATGCTATCTATCTTCAATTCTGTCCATGGCCATGCTGTTTGCCCATAATTTTGGCATAATGTGCGTTGTACATCCTCAAGGCCCATGCATGCTTATTTCATACTATTTTACTTAAAAAGCCTCAATACAAAAAAAGAAAAAATAACAGATCTGCAGTTTATCTGTGGTAACTTTCTACCAGCGCATTTAACATAACTAAAATATAAATCCCCATCACCGGCCAACATGTGGTGCTCAATGCAGAGAACAGACCACTGCTCTCTTCTGTAGCATAAAAAAGTTTCATGGTGATGCCTTATTATGGCCTTGTCGTTAGTTCTTTCAGTTCTATCCTATGTCGAACCGTCAGTTTGCTTTGGCACACAGGGGAATATAATGTACATATGAACAGTCTGTAGTTTCCGGATCAGTGTTTTTATGCTTGCTTCTACAATCCATTCCTATCCAACTCCATCCATCCCCAATTTAACCTTTGTGTCTGCCATTCCTTTAATGTGCTTATTCCCGCTTACTCCATTTCCGACCCTTGTGCGACAATAGCTGTCACCCCGTCTCCTTCCTCCCATTCAGTCAGGGAATTCACGGTCCCAGGTCTAATAGGGATACCCACACACCCACACAAAACCACAATAACTTGTTGTCCTTTACTAAAAATACATTCTTATCTCACAGTGTCTTCAACCCCCGTGTTGTTAATATTTTTCCCAGTATCCCCACTGTCATATTTCACTTTCCCACTTTTCCCCCAGAATCTATCACTTTCAATTGTAAAAGATGGCTGATATTCACTACTAAAGAGATATGTTTATAGAAAGTAAAAAAGGTTGTGGAGTCAGGCGTATATAATACAACAATACAGAACTGTGTATGCACCGCTTGCCTATCCATGGAAACTTACAGATTTGAATCTGATTACCATGACTTTAGTGTATTACTCTTACCCAGTGATTATCATCCCCACGGGCCCGTTCGCCGCTCATGCCCATGGTGTTTTTATCACCGACCCTTAAAGACCCAACCCCTGCTGGGTTTATATTTTGTGGGACCGATTATTCTCGCCGCTGGGCTAGACTTTTTCCCTCTCAGGCGGTTTTCTCTGGTACTTCCCTTGGCTTCTAGTATCCCTTCTCACATATCGACCTGTTCCTAGTCCAGTGTCCTTGACCGCCCTCTCCTGGATTATAACTACTATCGCTCTTCATTAGTATCGGGTCAATTATACTGCACACTGTACCTCAGAGTGGTATTCCCCAAGTGTGTCTTTTGGGTTTCTGGGATTAGTTGCAGTTTGAGCGTTCGTACATTAGACAGGCTTATAATTCAGTAGACAATATTAAATTTAAAGCACCAATCTAGCAAATTCCCGTCATACCTTGTGTCTCCATTACTAGTCTTTCCCCCCTCACCGCCTATCAGGCCCCTCACCCTCCCTCCCAGTTATCCCTGCCTTCTCTAGGATTTCCTATCTCCCATCAGCCCATCGTTCACATCTTCCATCAGCCCTCACCCATGCCCCCGATACCGTGTGCTTCCGTCTGTCGCGACATGGTGTAACACGCTTCCTGCGGTTCTTCTACAAACTTTGACCTTGTCCTGGCTACGTGACTGCCATGTTAAGCGCCGCCACCCGTATTGGCGTTGATTGGTCACCCACCATCAATATAAATACAGGAAAGTGATCAAGGCTTTTTCTCTTCTCCTTCTGTAGCATAGCATCACTGAACCGTCAATGTAGTGATTTAGTTCTCTATTTGTATGTTTCATTTGTACCCCGACTGACTTAAACCTAAGCTTGTTTAATTATTTGATGGATTTTGCTGTTATAATAAACAAAACCCATTGAAGTACTCCAGGTGCATACTCCCAACTCGTCGCCGCATTGTTTTAAGGGGAGCTTATCAGTGCGCCTGGGGCATTGTGTGGCCGTTATGCAAATTGCATCTTTCCAGTGCCTTGTCTTCTTTTCTTCTGATTCTTCAGAATTGACTTCATCTGAATAACAGGCTAGTGCTTGTCATTTTTAAAAGGGACATTCTTGTTTTCTGTCCTGCTCCTTCTGTTTTTCTTGTTCCCACTTAAATACCGCAGGCAGGTACTATTGGTTACTATTTCTTGCATGCTCTGTCCCTTTCTATGCCCGCTGTTCGTGCCCCCCATCATTACCTATGTCCTCACAGCCATCATTGTTGGTTCCAGCCTTCATCCCCTCTTCCTCTGCTTAGTTTTTTCACTTTGCATTTTCTTCGAGTCGCTCGATTTTCCTCTGCTTATTTTTCTCCTTAAGCTGTCCTAGATTATACTTAGCTCAACCCTTTGAGGAATAGACTACTAAATCCTCACCCTGCTACCATCGTTATTGAGACTCTGACATGCGCGGATTTGAAGATCATAACACAATCATGTCTACAATTCTCCAGGCACACACTCCATATGTTTATCAACTGCTGTGTCTGTATTAGTTCTTTTATTATACTGCTCAAGGTTAACCCCATTTCCTTCACACATACATCTTGCCTATCACAGTACCGCCTTCTGGTTTTCTACCCTCCCTTTCAAGCCTTCACCATGTGATTGCTTGATATTGGAGTACACAAGTTAGCCATGGCTCATATACTTATTTCTTTGAATATCCACTCCATAATCATACCTCCACACACGCTGGCAGGACAAACCTGTCACGTGAATCGAGCCACTCCCGCATATATGCTTGTACGATTCCACATCGTCATAACGAAATACTAAAACAATATAGGAATCAAAGGCCTTACATTCAGTGACACAATACTTACATGGTTCGTAATGGTACGTGTGGTTTGGTAGAACCATAAAGGCGCATCAGGACCAATTTATGATTTTATAAAATAGTACCACTCAGGCTACGACCGTTCCCCTACGACGACTTTCTTCATTCCCTTCCTTATTACAGACGTTGTCATGGGTACAAAATGAAAGAATTTAAGACTCATATTTTGTTGGGGAAGTTCTCACACAGCCCATGTTGCGTTTATAGGGCCTTAAAGAGGAATTCTTAAATATCAACCCTAGGTGGGGTGCACTTTCTTGTGCCCTCTCCGGTCATCAGATCACCATATCGGATGGCCGCTGTAGTGGGCAGCGTTTGTTATTCTAGAGGATCGCTTGAAAAATGATACCAGCTCCCGCTATCAACTACTACAACTATCCTTGTATTCAAACTGGAACAATGTGGTCACGAACTGCGCTGTACTCGCTTTGGATGTTCTTGCCTGCCCCCTGCCGCTAGCGTCTTGTTCGCGCGATTCGGTGTTTATCAAGTTCATAGGCTGGTTGGTCAGCATCACACCGATAAGCGTATGCACGGCCATGGTCGACTGACAGGCGGCTGATCAGGCTGACGCTTTATTAAGTATGATACAGCCTCCTGGGATTTCTCATAATGTCCATCTCCACGCAGGTGAAGGAAGCTAGCTCAACCTGAATAATCTGTATCCACTCCTCCCTCCCTCCTCATTTGCGTCTTGTCCTTCCTCCTATTTATACAGTAAAGGGCACGTATGAAACTGGCTATTTTTAATATATGGCCCCCAGCCTGACTCTAGCTAATATATTATCATATATTGTCATTTAATTGTTTATGTTTTCTGAGTGGCGCACCTAATCCCCGGTCCTTGCTTTTTAAAAAATGAACAATTTTTTGGGAGTGCCAGCATCATACAGTGCTCATCATCATTCAATTTTTACTGACGGGCCACCTACTCCCTAACCCGGTATCCTCCTGTTTTAAACGAATTTTTTGGAGTGCACATACTAGGCCTCAATCTATTCTATCTTTCTGAGGCCACCTACCTGCTCCTCTGGTTTGAACATTTTTTCTTGGACTGGGCCACTACAGCAACCTCAATCTATCGATCTTATGCCGTGGAACGGGCCACCTACCTGCTCCTCTGGTTGAAAATTTTATGGGTGACTGTGCTCACTTCCTTCCAGGGACTATCTCGTACCAAATTAAATTGTCTTCTCATACAAGCAGCCGCTCCACTACGTTGTCACTGCCCATCTGCTAACCACGGTTTCATTCCCATAATTTTCGGTCTCATTATAGCTGCCCTTCCACTACTAATCGTCCCTTTGATCAACTACACTGATCTTGTGTCAGTGCGAAAATTTGGGTTTGTTTTTCATTCGATGGATATCTCACATCAACGTTGTTAACTCTTTTGTCGGGCCAGGCCTCGTACTCCTGCTGGTGTTGCCTCACAAAATACTACCTTTGGGTCTGTAACTTTCTATTCATTATACCAATTACCTATTCTCTAACTATTCAGCGTGCTTCTTGGCGCATCCTGTTTACAATCTCCCCTTCAACTATCCCTCCGCACATTATCGCTACCTACACTTTATAAGAACGCTTCTTAGCATACTACTCATCCACTTGATCATTACATACAAAAGGTTCCTTAGAAGTGGCTGCGATATTGTGTGAGTTTAAAATCACCATAAAAAGACCCCCTACACCGTCAACAATGGAACAGCAAATCCGTCGTTCTGCGCTCTATGACGCACTTGAGCTTTTTCTTTTATTTTTCGGGACTTCCGTCTCCTTTCCGCTTTAGTTTTACTCTACCGCCTCCCTGCTCCAAAGTCACTGCGCAGTCCTCTCTTTTACTTGGGCCTGCTGTTTTCGCCTGCATTTTTCACGCCTCTTCCCCCTGGGCAACTCCATACGCCATCCCAAAGAGACGGTTCATTACTACGTAACTTTACTACAACTTAACTTTGTTTGGGCAGGCGGGACCGTAGTCTGGACTCCGTTGTTCTTGTCATATAACTGGTCCGACGCCGAGCAATTGCGGGGTCCCTGACCATTCGCGTCCAGTCTCAAGGCCTACTTAATAAACCTCTCCCAAGCCTTCGCTCCAACGCCTCCTTCCTCTCTCCGATATTACACATCTCTGTTTGGAATTGCGGTGCCCAGTTCGGTAGGCTGCTCTACTAGCACATTCGCTCGGCAATGGCCGTCGTCTAAGCACGCAGGCGATGCTCATACAACTGCTGAGCTGAGGTCGATAAAAGGCTAACTACACCCACCTGGTCCTTCAAAGCTTTACAGACATGGGCATTCCACAATCAACAACTTTTTTAACTCAACTTTTATCCGCCCACTCTCTAAGCAACCGCGTTCCGGTGTGCCGCTCGGATGGCCTAATCTTGTAATCACAAAAGTATACTTTCACACATTGTATCATTTACCGATAATTATTTCATCAGCGCTTCTTGCCATTCTGTTTACATTCCCTTCGCTCTCCCCTCACTCCCCCTTGCGTACGTCATATCCCCTAAAACTTATAAGACCAGACATATCTACACTTGATCTTATAACACAAGCGTTCTTAGAAATGCTGTTTGGGGAGTAGCCTGGTACAGGGGCTTGGATTGGCGAAAGCCCCCACCTTCGGCTCTGGGCAGCGTTATCGCCTTATTCTGCGCTGCCAAGATCAACTAACATGTTTAAACACCTGCTCACCTTTAATCACTACTAGTTCACTGGGCCCGCATGACATGGTCCCCCTTATCAGAAGCGAGCTGTGTCTCGTGCAGTAATTTTGGGTTGTTTCTGGCTTCCATGTTAACTTTGGTCCCCCTGCTGGGTATCCACAAAATTACTGGCAAACTTTTATATCATGTACGCGATATTATTTGAAGGGCCTTCTTTGCTCACACTCCTTTGTTCCTTTGGTTCTCTCTGCTCGCTGCCTCACCCTATTGGTTTGAAAGCGTCTGAGTATCTCATTAGGTATGTCGCCATGCGCACTCCTAGCCTGCCTTGCGCGCTGCATCTTGGCATCCGTTTCCCTATAATGGTCAGGTCGCAATTAATTGCCATGTTGTTTAGATGTCTATCTATCTTCAGTTCTGTCACTTACTGTCGAGTCATGTGCCCATGCTGTTTTCCTCATAATTTTGGCATAAATGGTGCGATATAGCCAGCCTCAAGGCGCCTTCATGCATGCTCCGTCCCCTGCGGTTTCTCACTGTCATTTCGGCGTGTGTTTGTCCATCCTTTCCTGAGGTTCCCAGGGTTTTGGTGGGGGCCAAGCTTCCCTTGCAAGAGCCTTGGTCCCTCTTGAAAAATGCTCGAGTCTACTCCAGTTGACTTGCAATTCGAGACGAGCACGGTTCGAGCATCGCGGAAAATATTCGTCTCGAATAACGAGTACCCGAGGCATTTTAGTGCCCTCGCTCATCATCCTAGTATGATCCATTAAGAGTTAGCATACAATTTATCCCAACATAGGGAATGTGAAGGCTCCCTGACACTTCGTAATACGTTTTGGTAATATTACAAGGTAATAGACACTCTCCTTACGCTTGCCACTTTATTTTAGCAGACACGCCCTTATCTATAACGGTTGACCTTTTTTTCCAGCCTTCGCTGCGGCATTTTCTCAAGTTCTATTCTGGCACTAGATTCAAGGTGCCTGGCAAGCATTCCTCTCATGAGATTTTGGTCCATATTGACATGATGCAAATCCACACAGTTCCCTCGAGGCGAGATTTTTGTCCCCCGGCTTGCACATCCATGATGCGAATCTGCTCTCCGTATCTCGCACCATTACAGCATCCTCAAAGATGCTCTTATGATTGGAGTCTGGTGCTGTGGAGGCCTGTAGAGTACTATAGAACTCATATGTTCATTTCAAGAAACTCAGTCTACGAGAGATTCCCAGCCTTTTATGACATGGCGGCATAATCCTGACTGGCTGAAACTAGCCATCAGAATGTGGGTACAATTGTGGTTACATAAGGGGTGGACATGGTCAGGCAAAAACAATACCAGGTAGCTGTGGCGTTGCAAACATGCTCAATTGTTACCAAGGGGCCCAAGAGTGCCAAGAAAGATATCCCCCACACCATACATACCACCACCACCACTCACCTGAACCGTTGATACAAGCCATGTGATGTAATCCATGCTTTCAGTGTAGTTTGACGCCAAAATTCTGACCCTACCATCAACGAGAAACATCAGAAATGAGACTCATCAGACCAGCAACGTTTTTTTCCAATCTTCTACTGTGTCCAATTTCCGATGAGCTTCTTGGCAAATTGTCCGCTGCCTCATTTCCGTTGTCACTAGACTGAATTGCTCACCCGGTTGTGGTCTTCTCTGCTGCTGTAAGCCCATCTGCTGCTCCCAAAGTTTTGTACGTATGCGTGCGTTCAGAGAATGTCTTTCTCTGCGCCTACCTTGGTTGTAAAATGGGTGGCGATTTGAGTCACTGTTGCCCTTTCTATCAGCATAGAACCAGTCTGCCCATTGCCTCTGACTCTCTGTGCATCAACAAGGCATTTCCCCCCTTTCCGCCCACAAACTGCCGCTCACTCACATGGATGTTTTTCTTTTTTTTCGCGGACCATTCTCTGTAAACTCTAGAAGATGGTTGTTGCGGATAAATCCCAGTAGATCAGCAGTTTCTGAAATCTCAGACTCAGACCAGCCCTTCGGCACCAACACTCCAAATACGTTCAAGGCATTCAAAATCAATCACTTTCTCTTTCCCCATACTGATGGTCTGGGTTTGAACTGCAGGAGATTGTCTTTACCATGTCTAACATGCCTAAATGCACATGATTGCCTGCCGCATGTGATTGCTCTATTAGAAATTAAGTGTTAACGAGCAGTTGGACAGGTGTACCTAATAAGTGGCGCTGTGAGTGTACATAATTTGAAGCTTTTTACAATATTTATATCTACAAATTGAAAAAGACATACGAGTCAGACTTTATGAAATAGTGTTGTGAGGTAAAGACAGTGCTGGGTTTAGACTAGACAGTGTTATCTGTGCACAAGACATATAAGACTCTGATTGAAAAATAATGTTGTATAAAATCTAATCATACTTTGATCTCGTATTACATGGCATATTTTACCCCAGTAAATTGCCATTTTTAACACACAAACTTTTCGGTGTGAAACCACACCCCACCTTCATAGGCTCTCCCCTGTTTGTCATAATACCCATAGAATTGGCCTGACAACTGATTAAAAAAACTTTTAAATATGTTCAGGTACATTTATTAAGTGGCAAAAATATACAGCATTCTATTGTAGACAATTGCTATATTCTCCCAAGCTCTTTGATTGACCAATAGTTCTATTTCCCACCTATATTACCATAAACGTTTCTTTTGGAGCGCTACAGTGGCATGAGTGGGTACACTTTCTGCCTGGAGCAGCTGGGGTCCTGAGTTTCGAATCTGCCCCAGGGTCAACATCTGCAAGAGTTTGTATGTTCTCCTGTGTTTGTCGTGGTTTCCTCCAGTTACTCCATTTCCTCCCCCACTCTCCAAAAAACATACTGTTAGGTTGTTTGATTGTAGGCCCCATAGGACAAGGACCTAATTTGACATGCTTTGTGCAGCGCTGCGTAATCGTGTGTGCTGTATAAATAAATAATAATAATTATAATTATTATTATTATTATTATTTCATACTATTTTACTTGAAAAGCCTCAATACAAAAAAAAAAAATAACAGATCTGCAGTTTATCTGTGGTAACGTTCTACCAGCGCATTTAACATAACTAAGATATAAATCCCCATCACCGGCCAACATGTGGTGCTCAATGCAGAGAACTTTCCAGCATGAGCTTGGCTACCTGGATTAGAATGTCAAAGGTATATATCACAGCGCGATCCTTAGCACCTGCTCTCTGTGTGGCAACGCTGCCTGAAAGTCTACCTAATAATACTTATTAGAGTCCACTGGTAGCGAGCCCAGACATTCCACAAGACTTATTTAGTGGAGGTCTGTCAAAGACAAGACTTAGCAAGTTCTGAGCACCAGCCACTTAGTCTCCATTATCTCCATAGTTCAAGCTGTAAAAAGGAAAGCCACATTTAGCGCTGGCCCATGCTCGAGGAAACTACAGTGAGATGAAGGAATGTTCAATGTTTTCTTTGGCTATGACCCCTGAACATAAAAAATGGCTTTGGTAGTGCATCTGAAACCAAAACTTCTCTCTTCTCAACAATTTTAATCTCTTCAACAGTAAAGCTAAAAGCATGGTACTAATGAAAAGTTGCAAGCTTGGCATGCTTTGGTGTGATTTGTGGAATCCTTTATGTGTAATTGGGAGAAGGTGCTAATTTTTCTGCTCACGGAATCCTGAAGCTCGTTGTCATCGATAAGATCATTGCAGCATTACCTAAATCCCAATATTCAATTCTGCCAACCTCCTAGACTCCATCACTACATTACTACAGGTGTGATACATTTCTTATAATCCCTCTGGTCGCCTTAGAATTGTGGATTGCTGTATATATCAAGATCAGCCTCTCTAGTCATGTAATATTCTGCTGATTTAGGGTTAATATCAATAAAATACTTTACCTTTCAGAAGAAATAAATGATCTTTTTGAAGTAAGTGAATGTCTTACATTTTAATTGATGGAATTATAGGGAAGACTGAGTTTCACCTTGCTTTGATTCCAGGAATATACATTCTTTATAGCAATGACAGTAATATACAAGACACCTACCGAAAAGTAAATGTCAACAGACGTAATACTATGACCTGCAGCTGCCCATAAAATGTGAAGAAAAGGATTCACATTGGCATCCCAATATTGTAACCAGGTCTGAATTATTACATACATGCTGAAGGGCTAGAAGATTAAATATTAGTAATGAGCAGACCCAGTGAGTTTGGCTAAACACAAACCTCAAAATTATGTTTGGGATTGATTTTGGTGACCGAACCCAAACCCACTATTTAATCAACATTTGTTGTTGACACTGAACGTGGGTGTTAACTCTTTAAATGCTGCAACAAAGCTGCCAGTAGCATTTAAATGGCCTGTGGATGTTAAAGAAAGGAATGATTTAAGAGGTTCTGCTGTAGCTGAGGTGTGGTAACTGGGGTGTATATTATGAGTTTCTGCAGCTGATGTGTATATTATGAGGTTGTGTGGAAGCTAAGGTGTGTATTATGAGGTTCTGCAGCAACTGAGGTGTATATAATTCTTTATTTATATAGCTACAGATTACGCAGCGCTGCACAAAGCATGTCAAATTGTTCCCTGTCCCCATGGGGCTCACAATCTAAACAACCTAACAGTATGTTTTTGGAGTGTGGGAGGAAACCCACGCAAACACGGAGAGAACATACAAACCCTTTGCAGATGTTGACCCAGGCTGGAATTGGAACCCAGGACCCCAGTGCTGCAAGGCAGAAGTGCTACCCACTCATCCACCGTGCTGCCCATTATGAGGTTGTGTGGAAGCTAAGGTGTGTATTATGAGGTTCTGCAGCAACTGATGTGTGTATTATGAGGTTGCGTGGCAGCTGAGGTGTGTATTATGAGGTTCTGGGCCAGCTGAGGTGTATGTGAAGAGGTTTTTGTGGCAGATTAGTTGTGTATGAAGAGTTTGTGTGGAAGCTGAGGGGTGTATGAAGAGTTTCTGTGGCAGCTGAGGTGTGTATGAAGAGTTTCTGTGGCAGCTGAGGTGTGTATGAAGAGTTTCTGTGGCAGCTGGGGGGTGTATGAAGAGTTTCTGTGGCAGCTGAGTGGTGTATGAAGAGTTTCTGTGACATCTGAGAAGTGTATGAAGAGTTTCTGTGGCAGCTGAGGTGTATATGTATGTACAGTGGCTGTGTTTTGAATTATCATTAACAGTTAATACATTATTGCACTGCAGTTTTACTGGCAGACAGAAAGTCCATGTATCATATTTTGGTATATTGCAAGGACTCCTCTTCTGTACAAGGGGTGCATGATGGTGTGTAGGAGGCCTGTGACTAGGATTCCTAGTCTTATGTCTACTCCAGCTCGGAGCCCATATCTACATTTTTCACACTCTCGTGTGGGTACAGTTGTCGATGTTTACACATCTTATAAGGCCCTTTCTAGATCCTTCTAATTCTAGTTAACCATTACAATAGCAACAGTATTCCATGGACCCATATTTGAGATGTGAATGATCTGCTGAGATTTTCTTAGGCTAATAAAACTAATGCTGACAAATGCAATGCAAAGCAGGTGTCAGCAAATTAATCAAGTTTACTCAGTACCCTGGACAAGCAGGCCGTACGTATATTCTACCTCTGACTGAAAATGCCAACTAAGCCTAACACTCCAATTCAATTACAATTATACATTCCCTCGGCGCCAACAACAGCTGTAAAAGAACGCTGACCTCGCTCAAATCTGCCTCCCTCATGACCCTTTTTCAGTTATGTTTGTGGGGGGGGGCCAGTATTTACTTTTTACAGGCGCTAATTCATCTGGATTAGCCCCTTTTGATTGGTGTATGTATAGATATAGACTGGCTGTTTATGTATATTTTAATTATTTTTATGATTAATGTAGATGTTTCTATCTTGGGCATAAGAATCGTGTTTTTAATGTTCTTGTCAAATCTACTTTAGATATAGTGAAGGATACAGGGGAATGTATATTTTCTTGAGTCTACAGTTATGCACTGTGTAAATGCTGTTTGCTGGAAGGCTTAGTTTCTACCCTGGGAGAAATCGTTTTCTCGTTACATTATTATGTGGAAAGCCTGATTACTTTTGGGTTTGCTGTGGCTGTAGAGAAATATCAGATGTGGCAGTTTCTGGAAGTGCCCAAACATCATCATGTTAAAAACCTAGAGCATCTGTATTTGGGGATTTATGCTGAAGACAAAATACCGTAGCCTTTGTATACAACTGTGTGAATAAACATAGGCAAATTTTATGCTATTAAAGTAAAATAGAGCAACAGCTAGAACTTATATCGCTGGCATTAGGATTCTTAAACTCAGTTGCATAACGATAAGCCTGGAAATTTAGTGGCCGAACCTAATGACATATTACCATTACATCTGTAACTACACTCACCGGCCACTTTATTAGTTACACTTGTCCAACTGCTCGTTAACACTTAATTTCTATAAGCCAATCAACATGCGCAACTCAGTGCATTTTAGGCATGTAGACATGGTCAAGTAACTCGGCAGTTCAAACCGAGCCTCAGAGGGGGAAGAAAGGTGATTTGAGTGCCTTTGAATAGGCATGGTTGTTGGTGCCAGAAGGGGTCGTGTCTGAGTATTTCAGAACTGCAGATCTACTGGATTTTCACGCACAACCACTTTAGGGTTACAGAGAAGGGTCCGAAAAAGAAAAACATCAGTGAGGCGCAGTTCGGTGGACGGAATTGCCTTGTTGAGCCAGAGGGCATAGGGAGGGGAAAGGTGGAAGAGGTTGGCTAATAGACAAGGCAACATGATCAAACGCCACCCGTTGCAACCAAGTTACCAAAGAGCATCTCTAACGCACATACGTCGAACTTTGAGGCAGATGGTGCTACAGCAGCAGAGAACGACCACACCGGGTGCCACTCCTTTCATCTAAGAACAGGAAACTTAGGCTACCATTTGCACAAGGCTACTTCGAAATTGGACAGTTAGAAAGTGGAAAACTTGCTCGGTCTGATGATCTCGTGATTTCTGCTGCGACATTCGGATGGTAGGGTCAGAATTTGGCGTCAACAACATGAAAGCATGGATCCATCCTGCCTTGTATCAACGGTTCAGGCTGGTGGTGGTGGTGTCATGGTGTGGGGAATATTTTCTTGGCACTCTTTGGGCCCCTTGGTACCAATTGAGCATCGTTGCAACGCCACAGCCTACCTGAGTATTGTTGCTGACCATGTCCATCCCTTTATGACCACAATGTACCCAACATCTGATGGCTACTTTCAGCAGGATAATGCGCCATGTCATAAAGCTGGAATCATCTCAGACTGGTTTCTTGAACATGACAATGAGTTCACTGTACTCAAATGGCCTCCACAGTCACCAGATCTCAATCCAATAGAGCATCTTTGGGATGTGGTGGAACGGGAGATTCGCATCATGGATGTGCAGCCGACAAATCTGCGGCAACTGTGTGATGCCATCATGTCAATATGGACCAAAATCTCTGAGGAATGCTTCCAGCACCTTGTTGAATCTATGCTACAAAGAATTGAGGCAGTTCTGAAGGCAAAAGGGGGTCCAACCCGTTACTAGCATGGTGTACCTAATAAAGTGGCCGGTGAGTGTATAAGGAGGATTAGAAACCTCTAAAGTTTTCATTTAGGTTCAGAGTTTGGTTGTGTCTTGCTCAACCCGTACATATTGGCGGATAGTCTGGCAAATTGACACCCCTCGCTACCCCTCGCTACTAGCCATGGCTGTGATTGGCCAGAGGGACACCAGGGGGACAAGTCAATCATAGTCATGGCTAGTTGAAAGAAGCATTCATTCAACAGAATCACTGTTTGGCCACCATTCTGGTAATATGTCTTGTAGTGCAGGGTTTTAACAGAAAACTCAAATTCATTCTGTGACTTTGGGAACCTCTAATATTTATATAAACTTCGAAGGATGCATCCAATGCAGGCACCTAAATTATTCAGTTTGGCTGCAGGAGAAGTAAAGGCTTGTGACTACTAAACATTTAGTGTGAAGTAGATGTTATATAGTGCATGACTCTGATGGAAGACTACTTTATGTATAGAGTTTGTATTCGATAACTAGAGTATGTATTTGTATTTATGGCATTAAATAACTGGGACTGACCTTCCGAACCATTTAGGTTTGCATAGAAGTATAAATGTTTAACTACCATGTATTACCTTTGTCTTTACTTTTTACGCAAGTTAATTTCAATCCATTTTGTTATCATAGTAAGCATAAAATGCTATGTGATATAATTTAAGCGCAACTCCAATAACTTTTTTTTTCACAAATAAATAGCTCTTGGGATGTAGGATAACTTTGCCTATAACTTCAGCAATTTATTTGCTATCCTCCTCAGTTTGGCCTGTTTCTGCAGTATCTATCTCCCCTGGATATGCTGTGATACCTTAGCTTGTTAACAAGAGAAACAAATAGATTTTAACTGCTGGAGGGATGGGGTGATGGTCCCTGGTTACTATAGAGGGAGGTTTTGTGATATTCATGGCATGCCAGCAGAAGACTTGTGCCTTTACATATCTGGGATTGCAGAAGTCTCCTACACAAAATAATGAGGTATATGAGCTTTTCTGGCTACTATCAGTTGCTCCATCTCAGTCTGTGATTCTACAGAACTTTCTGCACCTCAGTATGTAACATAGACTCCTCTACAGCACCATAACCTCAGCCTCTGCTCTCCGACACTATTGTCACAGCAAAGAAGCTGGCGATTCTTACCGAAACTTTATTGGAAGTGAGGACAGCTTATTGACTCGGCCAGTGACAAGATGAGGTTATTCTCTGTCCACTTCACAGCTGCAAAGGAGGATTTCTGACAAGTTGCTTTATAACAGAAAATGTCAAAACTATGGAAAAAAATGGGAGAGCAACACAATATGGGCATAATTCTGTTTGTTTTTAAAGGGAGAATCACATCTGACAAGTTGTTAAAAAAAACATTATAAAATTGGAGATGGATGCATATACTGTAGATCCGCCAAGCTGTTTTAAAGCAAAAGGGTAAGAAAATGCAAAGATCTGTTTTTAAGATACATTTAAATTAAAAGAGTTTTAAAAGTGCACATTCTTTTAACTTTTACTTAAATTCACTCTCACGGCAGCTATGCTTTTCAGGGATATGTACACTCAGAAGGTGTTTAGTGCCCAGCTTTATTTGGGGGCTTGTAACTTCCCTTTTACTGAAAAGACGTTACGTGAGCATTCTTATATCGATTCATAGCACAATTACAATATCATAAAGTATAATGCACTTTTCCTATTAGATGCCAGCTTTAAGTTTAATCGAACAGCACTGAGCAAATAAGCAAGAAGAAAAGAGTTTGCACCTTTAATCGAAACTTCAGGTGCTAAGGTGCTAAAGTGGTTTAATGCCCACTGCCTTTCATTTTTAGGGATATTGGTTGCAAGCCAAAGAAAGTTACAAGTGAAAATGAGTTTTGTGGTTTAAACTTATCACCTTGATTTGCTCTTATCCACAAGCACAAAATCCCCTTATAAGTTGACAGCCTGGCAGTCTATGTTGTAGACATTTCCAAACAAAGAGGGCAGTTGTTCATGCGTTACACAGAAGTTCTACCGGAGCTGGTAGGAGAGTAGGAGCTTTGTGGTAAACCCCTTCTGTTTTAGATGAGGAAATTAATTTCAGTATTCCTTATTTTTTTTAAAAAAAGAGAGAATGAGCTTATATCTGCAACTGTGGGCACGCATGGAAATTTCTGAAAGCATTTAATTTCAGACAATTTAGTTTATGACTAGTCTTCTACTTTGTTTAGGAGAAATAATAGAAAGCTTATGAGAGACATTAGAACCAGACATAGGCCAAAATAGTATTAGTCTCCAGAATCTCTAGGAATTTTTATTCTTAAATATGTTTTATTAATATGTATTACATTTTATTATACATATGTTTTAGGAATATTTGTGATTTTCTGTCTGATTATTTTTGTAATGGCTCATAATTGTGTAAAATAATACAATAATCATAACAGTCTAAGGCAAAGACAACCACTTCGATATGGTTGTGTCAATTGTAACCATGTTCTGTTTGTGAGCTACATCCAGGGAGCAAATATGCATCCATAGCACATTATTCATGGGGATTACAAGGTACATTAGAGCAGATTTATCAAAAGAAAGACAACGTTACACGGTCAAACTTGTTCTGCGCCAGATTTATTATGGTGTCTGCTACTGGATAAATATATCTGTCACATTTTAAGACTGCCTGGTACTACTTTTCACCTCCTATTAATTGGTGCACAAAAGTCAGACAATTTTTATCACATTTTGTGTCATAATTTAGACCATTGCCATTTAGACCATTCCCCCTTTGCAGACAACACACCCCTTTCACATAGACCACACCCCACTTACTGTACCAGTCACAGAAGTGTTTTTTAAAAACTGTCTGAAACCTTTCATAAATGTGGAGCAAGATATTTTTTGTGCAAGATAAGACAGAATTATGTCTCAGACAGATTGAACAATCTTCCCCATTGTGCAAAAATGGCAGTTTTTTTTCAATGTATGGAATAGTATAGATACATGCTACTTCATAAATATAACCAGCCATTTTTACATTAAATCAGAATGGGAGATATGTAAAGGCCATTTTAGGCAGTTTTCCAACTTTCCATTTTTTTGATAAAGTGGGTTAAATGTATTAATGTGTGGGTCATTAGACCAATGGATACTAGAACTAGACAGTTCTCTGTTGTGCCAGATTAATCCCTGTGTCTGATGCTGGAGGATTAATCTGGTGCAGTAAAAGACTGGTGAGTTGTACTGTGCACCTCCCATTAGTTGCTCTAGTTTGCTGGGCTAGAATATTGAATTTTCTGGCACACAGACCAATTTCTGTAAGGCCATGCCCCCGTTTACTGAGGACACGGCCATTTCTTGGACAGGTCGGAAAGTTGCCTACAGCTAGTCTAAAAACCTCAATTAATGTGGCGCACTCTATTCCAGGTGCCAATAACTCTAGTATTCAGCCATATGCACATGAATACGTCTGCCCCAGTGATGAATCTGGCGCAACAGAGAACTCTCTAGGTCTACCCTGCACTGGTCTAAAGACCGACACATTAGTACATCTCCCCCAATGTGAACATACAGTATAAGTCCATATGGAGACATGTTATTCGATGTATTACTTTGTATGGAATAATAATAATGGGCCACATTTACTTACCCGGTCCAGAGGAGATCCTTAAAGTGCATTGTCCGACGACAATGTACTGTGCTGCGATTCAATAAGATCATGCGCCGATTTCCTACATGTGTCGCTTCCCCGTTCAGGTCCCCCGGAATTCACCTTCTTCGTCCCAGTGCATGTAAGTGCACTGCTTGCGATACATTTTTTACGTTAAATACTGCGATCTTTCCATATTCGTCAGATCGACTGAATGCCCCCCCCCCAATTTGAAAGCTACTGCGATTGCATCTAAACTCGATCGCGTGCAACACAATCGCCTACTAAATATTTGTCCCAGCTGCGCGATCCACGAAAACGTTGGATATGGTGCTACGAGACCCTCAGTAAATAAGCCCCAATGTCCCCATATGTCCATATGTACATATAACGTATGTTTAGTCTCCATGATCCTGTTGTGTATCATGGAATGTTTTGCAGAACTTTTTTTTTTACATATTCACACCACATAGTGAAGTATATACACTGTATATATATATATATATATATATATATATATATATATATATATGGCATCATCAGAGGATCAATTGATATAACCAAATGTGCAAAACTGCTTATATGTAGGATACTATTAGCTAATATGATGTACAAAAAATTGGTGAAGCTCTCTGGATGCTTTACTATAGTCCCACATTGCAATAATCAGCTGTATCTGTGTCTGTAATGAAGCTTTATTGATTATCCTTGGTCCCATTACAGCAAAAAATGTTTAAACTCCAATTGTCACTGGGGCCAAAATTTGTTTTGTCTGGATCTACAATTATAAAATATACAGTTTCGACTTACATACAAATTCAACTTAAGTACAAACCTCCGGACCCTATCTTTTATGTAACACAGGGACTGCCTGTGTGTGAATAAGTATATAATACGGTGACTGCTGCAAAGAAAACCCCTGAACCCAAAAATTGTCAGTCTATTGTTAGGCACATATATTTACATAAGAACAAAATATAATTGCCAAAGGGTTAATAACCCAGTTGGATTAAATAACCTTTTCTTAGGCCAAAAACTTTCCATGTAGTTGCAATGATTCTGTCTTTGCATACAAGTAAAGCGAGCAAAAGGATGAAATTCCAGATGAATGCACAAAGTAGAAAGTAGACACAACAAGAAGATGGAGACATGGCGCACATATTTCTGTTCCTCTAGCACGTCATAAATGTATCTCGGCTGCATTATTTTATTACCCTTATCGCTCTCCCAGCATTCAATGGCAACGTGTTATGGATGTGAAAGCATGCACTGGAGTTTGTACAGTTTTATTCTCCTCTAAACAGAGCACATAGTGTAGGATTTCAGCACATACTTAATTATATCAACTAATTATATACCATCTGCATACAGCTCATACGGCTATAGAAACAGACATGCCACTTTACAACGTCCATTGTAAGCACCCAGCAACTGCATAGCGCAGCTCATGGCTGCCATTAAGCCAAGCACCTGGGCCTGTGTGATTATGGATTATATTCCCTACTGACCCCCAGCCCTGTACAGTGTTACTGATCCAGTTTTAAAACATTCACATTGAGATGTGACACAGAACAATGCGCTGCTTGTACTTTGATTTCACTTTTTATTATGGCAATGTAAAATAGAAATACAAGGGGGTGGGGGACGTGTAATGTAAACCTATATGTATTTATTCAGTGTTGTAACTATGAGGATGGAACGACCAGGGGATACTGTATCTAACAGTCTAGACATATAAGAATAACTTATGCTATATTTAGAACAAGATACCTGTCACATTACAACCATTACGAAGTTCAATTAACATTAGACTTGGAAAAGCTGGCTAGTCATTTCAATAAATTGCCTCTCATCTCAGCCATTCAGACATAGGGGGAGATTTATCAGAAGTGTCTAAGAGCAAAACTGTTCTAGTTGCCGACAGCAACCAATCAGAGCTCAGCTTTCATTTTATAAACTGCTGTGGGAAAAGTAAGCCTATACTCTGGTTGCAATGAACAGCTAGAACAATTTTGCTCTCGGACACTTCTGATAAATCTCCCTCTGGCGATTTCTGACAACTGAAACTACAAAATGCTTATAGTTTCTCTGACTCACTCTGGTCTAGACTACTGTAACTCCCTACTAATCGGTCTCCCACTCACTAAACTCTCTCATCTACAATCTATTCTTAATGCAGCAGCTAGGTTCATCTTTCAGACCAAACGCTACACGGATGGCTCCAGTTTGTGCCAGTCACTGCACTGGCTGCCTGTCTCCCTCCGAATTCACTTTAAAATAATAACACTCGTCCACAATGCATAATGCTGCACGTCCCTATCTCTCATCTCAGTCTATCGCTTAACCCATGCTCTTCGATCTGCTAGTGATAATAGATTATTCTCTACTTTAATTCGAACTTCTCACGAATTTCTTCCAAGCTGCACCAATTCTCTGAAATGACCTTCCCCAGACTACCAGACTAATAGACAACATTCAACGTTTCAAGCATGCTCTTAAACTCATCTTTTCAGGCAGCCTATCACACTTGCTAACTGCATGAAATGTCACCTCTCCCTTTACTAATCCCCCTGTCTGTTATCCGGCAAACATCAGATATATACCAAGTACCTTAGACCTTGTATATAAGATGGCGGCTGATGACTGATTAAAGCAGCAGAAATTTAATTTATTACATTTTATATATTTTATATATGTTTCTTACACTTTCAGTATTCCTCTTTTTTTTAAAAAAAAGAGAGAATGAGCTTATATCTGCAACTGTGGGCACGCATGGAAATTTCAAAAAGTATTTCTTCATACAATTTTAGTTTTATGAACTAGTCTTTCTACTTTTTTTAGGAGAAATAATAGAATAGCTTATGAGAGACAATTAGAACCAGACATATGCCAAATAGTAATTAGTCCTCCAAGAATCTCTAGATTTTTATTCTTAAATATGTTTTTATTAATTGTATTACATTTTATTATACATTTTTTAGGAATATTGTGATTTTCTGTCTGATTATTTTTTGTAATGGCTCATATTGTGTAAAATACTACATAATCATAACAGTCTAAGGCAAAGACAACCACTTCGATATGGTTGTTCTATTGTACCATGTTCTGTTGTGGCTACATCCAGGGAGCAATATTGCATCCATACACATTATTCATGGGATTACAGGTACTTAAGCATATTTATCAAAGAAAGACACGTTTACAGTCGGTCAACTTTGTTCTGCGGCCAGATTTTATTTATGGTGTCCTGCTACTGGATAAATTATCTGTCACATTTTAAGACTGCCTGGTACTACTTTTCACCTCCTATTTAATGGGTGCCAAAACAAAGTCAGACACTTTTTCTCACATTTTTGTGTCATAATTTAGAACCATTGCCATTTAGACCATTCCCCCTTTCAGACACACACCCCTTTCACATAGACCACACCCCCTTACATACCAGTCACCAACGTGTTTTTAAAAACTGCTGAAACCTTTCATAAATTGGGCAAGATATTTTTTGTGTGTCAAGATAAGACAGAATATTTCTCAACAGATTGAACAATCTTCCCCATTGTGCAATGGCAGTTTTTTTTTCAATGTATGGAATAGTATAGATACATTCTACTTCATAATATACCAGCCATTTTTACATTTAATCAGAATGGAGATTATGTAAAGGGCCATATTAGGCAGTTTTCCACTTTCCATTTTTTTGAAAAGTGGGGTTAATGTATTAATGTGTGGTTCATTAGACCAATTGAACTAGAACTAGATCATTCTCTGTTTTGCCAATTAATCCCATGTCTATGCGGAAGGATAATCTGGTGCATAAAACTGGTGATTTTACTGTTGCACCTCCCATGGTTGCTCTAGTTGCTGGGCTAGAATATTGAATTGTCTGGCACACAGACCATTTCTGTAAGCCATGCCCAGTTACTGAGACACGGCCTTTCTTGGACAGGTCCGGAGTTGCTGCATACAGCTAGTCTAAAAACCCTCAATTAATGTGGGCGCACTGTATGTCCAGGTGCCATAACTCTATTATTCAGCCATATGCACATGAATACGGCTGCCCCGTGGGGGGGATGACTCTGGCGCCAACAAGACTCCCTCTAGGTCTAACCCTTCCCTGGTCTAAATACCGCACTTAGTACATCTCCCCCAATGTGCACAGCATTATAAGGCCATATGAGACATTTACCTCGATGTATTACTTTGTATGGAATAATAATAATGGCCACATTTACTTACACGTCCAGAGGAGATCTTAAAGTGGCATTGTCCCGACGACATGTACTGTGCGGCGATCAAACACATGCGCCGATTTCCTACATGTGTCCGCTTCCTCCCCGTTCAGGTCCCCCCGGAATTCACCTTCTTCGTCCATTGCATGTAAGTTGCACATGCTTGCGATAACATTTTTTTACGTTAAATACTGCGATCTTTCCATATTCGTCATATCGACTGAATGCCCCCCCCCCCATTTGAAAGCTACTGCGTCTTGCATTATATTCGACCCCAAATCGCGTGCAACACAACGCCTACTTTTGTCCCAGCTGCGCATCCCGAAACTTGGATCGTTGTGCTGCGAGACCCTTATTAAATAGACCCCATGTCCCCAATGTCCTTATGTACAAACCGTATGTTTAGGTCCCATGATCCTGTTTGTATCATGGAATGTTTGCAGAACTTTTTTTTTACCTCTTCACACCACATAGTGAAGATATACACTGTATATATATAGATATATATATATATATATATAATATATATATATATGGCATCATCAGAGGATCTTGAGATAACCAAATGTGCAAACATGCTTATATGTGGAACTATTAGCTAATATGATGTACAAAAATTGGTGAAGCTCTCGGGATGCTTTACTATAGTCACCAGATTGCAAAGATCAGCTGTACGTGTGTCTGTAATGAAGCTTTATTGATTATCCTTGGTCCCATACAGCACAAAATGTTTAAATCCAATTGGCACTGTGCCAAAATTTGTTTGTCTGGATCTACCAATTAAAAATTACAGTGTTTCGTACTTACATAAACAAATTCAACTTAAGTACACGCACCTAGCTGAATTACCGATACCCTGTAGTAAGCTGGAGTGGGGGGGGATTAAGCTGTGAACATCTCTAGTAGGATGTCGTGGTGTGAAAATATATAATACGTGTGAGTGCTGCCAAGGAAACCCCTTGACACCAAGAAATTGTCAGTGCTAGTGTTAGGCACATATATTTACACTAAGGAACAAAATATAATTGTCAAAAGGGTTAATAACCCCAGTTGGAATTAAATAAACCTTTTCTGTAGGCCAAAACTTTCCAATGTAGGTTGCAATGTCTGGTCTTTTTGCCTACAAGTAAGAGCGAGCAAAGTGTGATGACATTCCAGATGAATGCACAAAGTAAAAGTAGACACAACAAGAAGATGGGAGACATGGCGCACATATTTTGTTCCTCTAGACGTCATAAATGTATCTCGGCCTGCATTAGTTTATTAACCTTATATCGCTCTCCGCCATTCAATGCAACGTGTTATGGATGGAAAGCCATGCATCTAGGATTTTGTAGCGTTTTTATTCTCCTCGAAACAGGCACATAGGTATGAGTTTCAGCACATACTTATATTATATCAACTAATTATATACCTCGTGCATCTGCGTATAAGCATCATCGGCTATGACCATACAGACATGCACTTACAACTGCCATTGTAAGCACCCCAGCAACTGCATAGCGCAGCTCAGGCTGCCATTAAGTCCAAGCACCTGGCCTGTGGTTATGGATTATATTCCCTACTGACCCCCACCACTGTACAGTGGTGTCGATCAGTTGAAACATTCAACGATGTATGTGACACAGACAATGCGCTGTCTTGTACTTTGATTTCACTTTTTATATTTATTAGGCAAGTTTAAAATAAGAAATACAAGGGGGAGTACTGTGTAATGTAAACCTATATGTATTATTCAGGTTGTACAAACTATGAGGATGGAACGACCAGGGGATTACTGTAGCTAACGTCTAGAATCATAAGAATCAACTTTATGCTATTTTAGAACAGATACCTGTCACATTACAACCTTACGAAAGTTCAATTACATTAGACTGGAAAAGATGTCTAGTAAGATGAGCGAGCCTAAAATGCTCGGGTACTCGTATATTCGGACGAACTTTTTCCGATGCTCGGTGCTCGTCTCGTAATACGACCCCATTGAAGTCAATGGGAGACTCGATCATTTTTCAAGGGGACCAAGGCTCTGCACAGGGAAGCTTTGGCCAACACACCTGGAACCGTCAGAAAAGGATGGAAACACCCGAAATGGAAGGAAACAAGCAGGGGGCAGCATGCAATGGCTGCCTCTGAGTCTGCAATATCGCGGAAAACAAACCATTTGCCAAAATTATTGGCAAACAGCCTGCCATGACAGAGTGACAAATGAAGCTAGATAGCTCTAAACTATGCAATGATTGACCCTGACACTATAGGGTACGGCATGCAGAGGAAGGCAGCGGCAGCATGCTAGAGAGTGGCATGGCTACCATACCCTAAATGGACTCAGGCTTCAACCAATGGGTGGCAGAGAGAACCAAATGAGTGTGAGCAAGAAGCGCGCAAATACTATCGTTACATGATAAAGTTTGCCAGTATATTTTAAACTATGTTAGTTGGATCTTGGCATGGAGCTGGCGCTCCGCTGCCAGGCGAGCTTTCGCCAATCCAAGCCCCTGTCTATAGGCTACTCCCCAAACAGCACTTCTAAGAACCTTTTGTATAAGATCAAGTGTAGTAGCGTTCTTATAAGTTTGGGATATGGCGGGTGAGGGGAATGTAAACAGATGCGCAAGAAGCGCTGAAATAATATTGGTAAATGATAAAAGTTTGCCAGTATATTTTGTGGATAACACAGCAGGGTGGCGACAAAGTTAACAACTTTGATGTGGAATCCATGAAAACAACCCAAATTTCTGCCTGACACACCTCGTTTGATAAAGGGACGATGTATGGAGGCAGCTATATGGACGACTTTTGGAGGTAGCAATGGAGACAACGTGTGGAGGCTGCTATGGAGACAATTTAATTTGGATAGTGCCTGTATGTGGCAGTCCCAAACATTTTTCAAACCAGAGGAGCAGGTAGGTGGCCCTCCAGTAAAATGGAATAGATTGAGTGCCTGTATGTGGCAGTCCCAAAAATTGTTCAAACCAGAGGAGCAGGTAGGTGGCCCTCCAGTAAAATGGAATAGATTGAGTGCCTGTATGTGGCAGTCCCAAAATTTTTTTAAAACAGAGGACCGGGTAGGTGGCCCTCCAGAAAAATGGAATAGATTGAGTGCCTGTATGTGGCACTCACAAAAATTGTTTCAAACAGAGGACCGGGTAGGTGGCCCTCCAGAAAAATTAAATGCATGAAGTACTATAGCAAGAGCCAGTGGGCCCTGTCAAAAAATAGCCATTTTCCTCTGCTTTACTGTACAAAGAGGAGGAGAAGGAGGAAAATGAGGAGGAGGAGGAGTGGATCAATTATTCAGGTTGAGCTTCCTTCACCTGGTGGAGATTGGAAATTCTGAGAAATCCAGCCTTTATTCATTTTAATAAGCGTCAGCCTGTCAGCGCTGTCAGTACAGCTAGAACAATTTTGCTCTCGGACACTTCTGATAAATCTCCCTCGTAGTTCTTGGGACAGACCACTAGTAGAGATGGTCACTTGATACCATCCTAGCACACCCCTGGTAAGTGTTCTATCTGAGAAAAGGGTTGAGTATAAGGTCCTTGTGCTTAAATCTTCCATTTGCTGTTGGGTACCATTGCATATAAAAGCAATATTACCACAGCTCAGCTCCCATACACTTGAAATTATGCTGAGTTAATTTACAGTACTACATCTACTCTATCATTAGTTGATAAATAAATTCTTAAATGCTAAACCACTGTTCCATACAGTATCACTATAGTACAGAGGCAGCAGGCCCACTGTCTTGGGGTTGTGCTGGACTTCTCATTTGTGCCACATATTCAGTCTCCTGCTCGCTCTTGCCACATGCAACTCAGAAACATCTCCAGAATCCGGCGATTTCGGACAACTGAAACTACAAAATGCTTATAGTTGTTCTGACTCACTCTTGACTAGACTACTGTAACTCCCTACTAATCGGTCTTCTACTCACTAAACTCTCTCCTCTACAATCTATTTGCAGCTAGGTTCATCTTTCAGACTAAACACTACACAGATGCCTCCACTTTGTGCCAGTCTCTGCACTGGCTGCCTGTCTCCCTCCGAATTCACTTTAAAATAATAACGCTCATCCACAATGCACAATGCTGCACATCCCTATCTCTCTTCTCTCATCTCTGTCTATCGCTTAACCCATGCTCTTCGATCTGCTAGTGATAATAGATTATTCTCTACTTTAATTCGAACTTCTCACGAATTTCTTCCAAGCTGCACCAATTCTCTGAAATGACCTTCCCCAGACTACCAGACTAATAGACAACATTCAACGTTTCAAGCATGCTCTTAAACTCATCTTTTCAGGCAGCCTATCACACTTGCTAACTGCATGAAATGTCACCTCTCCCTTTACTAATCCCCCTGTCTGTTATCCGGCAAACATCAGATATATACCAAGTACCTTAGACCTTGTATACAAGATGGCGGCTGATGATTGATTAAAGCAGCAGAATTTTTATTTATTACATTTTATATATTTTTTATATGTTTTATACTGTCCCCTTATAAATAATGGCTGGACGATTATACAAGGTCTTATACCCCTTGTCACCCCCTCATCCTCACAGACTGTAAGCTCTTGTGTCACCCCTCATCCTCAAAGACTGTAAACTCTTGTGTCACCCCTTCATAGACTATAAGCTCTTGTGTCACCCCCTCATCCTCATAGACTATAAGCTCTTGTGTCACCTCCTCATCCTCATAGACTGTAAGCTCTTGTGTCACCCCCTCATCCCCATAGACTGTAAGCTCTTGTGAGCAGGGCCCTCACTCCTATTGTTCCATATGACTGTTTGTTCTGTGTAATGTAATATAGTTGTATATGTCCCCTATGATTTGTAAAGCGCTACGGAATTTGATGGCGCTATATAAATAAAGATTATTATTATTATTATAAGGACACCTGTCAGCTCGACCTAGCTGCACAAGCCAATGACAGAATCTCCCTAAGGGTATATAACACTGTGTGGGGTTACTCAGGGGATATTATTATACATCTATACCACACAACTATTGTTGTACATGGCTCTGTAGCCTGCAGGCGGCAATATATAGTTTTTGGACACCAAGCTGTAATGACCCGCACAGCGATATACCATAGTCTTCTAGTACTGTATATACAGTAATTATCTACACTATGACCACCAGATGGCGATATACCCCTGTATATTAGTATTGTACAGATGGCACATAGCTGCAGTATAGCCACCAGATGGCGATACACCTCAGTCTTCTAGTAATGTATATATAGCATTTAGCTGCAGTGTAGCCACCAGATGGCGATACACAGCAGTCTCCTATTACTCTATATATATGGCACATAGCTGCATATGGACCACCAGGTGCCGATACAACCCTGTCTTTTAGTAATGTATATATAGCACGTAGCTGCAGTATAGCCACCAGATGGCGATGCACTGCAGTCTACTAGTACTGTATATATATATGGCACAAGCTGCATATGGACCACCAGATGGCGATTAAGCTCTTGTGTCACCCCCTCATCCTCATAGACTGTAAGCTCTTGTGTCACCCCCTCATCCTCATAGACTGTAAGCTCTTGTGTCACCCCCTCATCCTCATAGACTGCTCTTGTGAGCAGGGCCCTTACTCCTATTGTTCCATATGAATGTTTGTACTCTGTAATGTAATATTATTTTTGTATATGTCCCCCATGATTTTTAAGTGGTGCAGAATTTGATGGGCCGATATAGATGATAATGATTGATGATTGATAATTGATGATGGGGATGATGATTATCACTCTTATGATACTGGAATCTACCAGAATGGGAATGCCACAGACTATGGTTGGCCTTTATATGGTTTTAATGACTAAATCCTTGTATAACATAAATTGATAAAAGAACTAAGTCTTCATTTTGTGACTTCTGAGGATGTCCAGTCTCCTACAGCTCTTCTGGTGAGTGATGAGGCAGAGTAATAACCTGCACTCATTACTATATATACATCTTCTCCCTGAACACCAGAGTCTACCTATAATGATGACAGTGGTTGTAGTAGGGTGCTCATGCCCTTGGCACTCTCATCCTTCCAATGTAATCATTACAGGCATACACTGGTATTCAGGGAGAAGGCATAGATATTGTTATTAGCGAAAACGATTGGCCCCGAACTTGCTGGTCCAAAAAGTGGTTCAAGTGGTCAGGTGCAGGGCTGGGATAAGGGGTAGGTGAGGGTTGGCGAGGGTAGGTGATGATCTAAGGCACCACCCTCACTTTCCACCCTGGGAAATATGGTGGAAAATAGAACATGCTCTATATTTTTATATGTCCCGCATACGGTACAGGAGCCCATTGGAATGCATGTGGCCATATGGTAATTTTAATACGTTCTCTACACATTCGTGTGCATGGGGTCATAGAGTGAGAGGACGCCTGCAATGTGGGAGAAAGTAGGCGGTTGCAGGGAGCGCAAGTAGGTAAGTATTTTTTTTTTGCAGGGGCTCAATATATACTGTGAACAAGGGGCGGGCTGGCTATATACTACAGGGGGGCATGCTGGCTATATACTACAGGGGGAGCAGGCTGGCTATATACTAAAGTGGGACCAGACTATATATACTACAGGGGGGGCAGGCTGGCTATATACTATAGGGGGGGGGAGACTGGCTATATATTAAGGGAGACAGACTGGCTATATACCACAGGAAAGCATGCTGGCTATATACTACAGGGGGTGCTGGCTGGATATATACTACATGGGGGGGGGGCTGGCTATATACTGGAGGAGGGGGCCAGATCACAACCCCTATTGAGGTCATCGGCACCCAATTGTAGTGATGTGAGCACATGATTTCTCACTGCACCACGACCGAGCCAGGCTTCCACGTTGCATGATATATATATTTGGGTAGATGTGAGAGGGTAGGGTTGAGGAGCTGGCCTAGGTGAGCACAAGCGGTGTGAATGTAGCCTAAAAACATTATGGGGAACCTATTAGGGGATTCTACTTACCTTAATAAACTATGATATATTTGTGGCTAACCACTTTAACATCTTTATATGTGAACTCCTTATGGAAAATATACTAATAAAACTTAAATAATAATAATTATGAAACATTAAAATTAGCTTTTAAATGTAATACCAAAGTTTAAAATTTAGAAAACCGGAATATGAAAGAATAAGTTTACGACACAACTCTTTTCATGTGCTAAATGTCTCAGTATGCAAATCCATGGAGCCGCATGAGTAAAACAATAAGAGAATAGATCAGCAGATAATCCTTTGTTAGGCTCCTCTGAAGCACAGGAAATGTGGCCAAACAAGGCCTTGGAGACACAGGGCTCTGAAAACAGATACAGAACAGGCGAAAATACATACAGAGCAATGTAACCTCAGCCCAAGATTAATTGGATTGATTGTATAACGGCTAATCAGAACAAGATGGGGGTCCTGCGACATGAAATTTAATCAACACAATGTTTATGTATGTATATATGTATGTTCACGGGCAGGAGCAATGCAATCAGCAGAAAGTCAGGCCTGCAATGTGTCACCAGATCTGTGCATACAGCCCTGTAATCTAAATTCTATGCATCTATTTCAGGAGTTTAGAAGATTCTGAACATGAAGGACTTCAAAACAGGATTTCCATTTTAATAAGGTCATGCTGCACTTATTTTGGAACAATGAAACTGAGAATTACTGCATCTCCCCCTGCTGTACGGCAGAATGACACTTCATTTTAAAACTATGATGGCTAATCTAAAGTGCTACAAGTATGAGAGTTCAGCAAGTATTGCAAATGGCTTGAAACCTGGAGAGTTCTGCTTATGCATTTCCAAAGAAAGGTAAAATTACATCTGCGCCGGGAAAGTACAGGACAGAGTTGAAATAAAATCAAATCACATTAGTTTAATGTTCATTCCTCCTCCCTTTTCCTTCTTTTCAATTTCCCAGGTGATTTACATATTTTGTTTTATCCTTAGATCATTTGGTTGAGTTTGGTTTTATGCATATGACGAAATGAGGTGTATGAAGTGATGCATAGAATAAGGTGAACAATAAGAGGATGCATTTACAGCGGGGGCCCTCTAAAATAAGGGTATCTGTAATATACTGTACTTGCATAAAAACAAGGGGTCTTCTTTCTGTTTGCATTTTATGCAGTGTCAAATGGCTTATCTTGCACCATGGTAAAAGTAAACCAATAACAAATCCCACCCGGTTCAGCAGGGCAGCGTAAAACCCATCATACATCTCTTCCAGGGATATAGTTTTAATCAAATTGGTCCTTATTAGAGATGAGCGAGTATACTCGTCCGAGCTTGATGCTCGTTCGGGCATTTAATTAAGAAAAGACAGTGAAGAACAGTGAAGAATACAATTAAAACAGTGAACACAGTAAACACAGGATCATTTAAGTGAAGAACACAGTGAAAGAACACAGTGAAGAACACATTGCAGATGTTCCAAACATCTGCTAACTTAGCCGAAGACATGAGCGCTGAACGGTGGAGGAGCGGAGTGGGGGCTGGAGGACTGGAGCAAAATGGAGTGGGCATCACGGAGCGGAGGCTGGATCAGGGATGCAGGAGCGGAGGCTGAAGTGAAGCGGGGCTGGAGCGGGGGCTGGAGTGGACATGGAGGAGCGGAGCGGGGGCTGGAGCCGGCATGGAGGAGCGGGGCTATAGCGGGCATGGAGGAGCGGAGCTGGAGCGGGCATGGAGGAGCGAAGCGGGGGATGGAGCGGGCATGGAGGAGCGGAGCAGGGGCTGGAGCGAAATATAGAGTGGAGCGGGGCTAGAGCGGGCATGGAGGAGCGGAGCGGGGGCTGGAGCGGGCATGGGGGAGTGGAGCGGGGCTATAGCGGGCATGGAGGAGCGAAGTGGGGCTGGAGCGGGCATGGAGGAGCGGAGCGGGGGCTGGAGCGAAACGGAACGGGTATGGAGGAGAGGAGCGGTGGCTGAACAGTCCGACCCTGATCACATCACAGCCCAGCCCGAGCACAGAAAGAACACAGTGAAGAACACATTGCAGATGTTCCGAACATCTGCTAACTTATCGGAAGACACGCGTATGACACAATAGTATGTCAAGAACATTATGTGTGAAGAACACATTGCAGATATATGGAAACATCTACAATGTGTTCTTCACACATATTTTTCTTCACATACTATTGTGAAGAACACCGTTCTGCACTCATGTCTTCCGATAAGTTAGCAGATGTACGGAAACATCTGCAATGTGTTCTTTCAATGTGTTCTTTCAGTGATAACATCTGCAAACATCTGCAATGTGTTCTTCTTTAGTGTTCTTTCAATGTGTTCTTTCAGTGATAACATCTGCAAACATCTGCAATGTGTTCTTCTTTAGTGTTCTTTCAATGTGTTCTTTCAGTGAAAAATGTTCGTGTCTCCCATTGACTTCCATGGGGTTCGTTATTCGATACGAGCACTCGAGCATCAGGAAAAGTTCGACCCGAGTAACGAGCACTCAAGCATTTTAGTGCTCGCTCATCTCTAGTCCTTATGAGAAATATGTAGTAGCTCACCAAACTATATATATATATATATATATATGTATAAATAGTACTTAAAGTACTATGCAGGCGGTCCCCAACTTAAGGACATCCGACTTACAGACGACCCCTAGTTGCAGACAGACCCCTCTTCCCACTGTCATGCTCTCTGGATGCTTTACATTACTCCCAGGCTGCAATGATCAGCTGTAAGGTGTTTGTATTAAAGTTTTATTGATAATCCTTTTTCCTATGACAGCCGAAAAAAACGTTAAGAATCCTATCGTCACTTGGACAAAAAAAAATTCTTTGCATTTACAAATATAAAATACACAGAACTTGCATACAAATTCAACTTAAGAACAAACTTAAAGAACCTATCTTGTACATTAGCCGGGGACAGCCTGTAAAAAGTAATTATAGTATTAGCCTGCTCATTTAGGAAAAATACACCTTATGACCCCTTCAAGAACACGTAGTCATAGATCCAGGCACTGTGACTAGTAATCTTCTTATACCTATTATCCATGGCCTCCTTCCTTCTAAAATCAACCTTTAAAATTAGGCTTATGAGCCAAAACAACTGCGGGGGTAGTAGTATCAGACCCCTGAGATTCATTAGCATAATTATAAAAGTTGATTTAAGAGGGAAGGAGGCCATGGAAAACAAATATAAGAAGATTACCATATCTATGAATGAGTGCCCCTGGTTTATCATGCTTAACTTTGATGGTAGATTTCCTTAATTGGGGTTGTCTACTTTCAGCAAAATTTGATATTGTTTGTGTAAGGAAAAGTTAAACAATTTTCCAATATACTGTAATTCCTGTATCAATTTCTCTCTTCTAGATCTCTACTTGCTGTCCTACAGAAATCTTCTTTGTTTATATCCAGTAATAGAAATCTGTCAATGGTCTTGTGATGGACATGCAGGAGCAAAGTAATCAGAGCCGTGTGATAATAACTTATCATGCATCTGTGTTACATCACATGACTATGGACAGATATCTATCCACTGCAAGTAAAGAAAGTTCACACCAGCACAGTGTCCAAGATAGCCCCTCCAAAGGGGGATACAAAGGCTTCCGAGTCCAGGTTAGGAACTCATGTAGACATCAAATCCAAATAATGAAGCAGCACTCTAAATCCAACAAGATTAAAAGTGAAGTAGAGTTTATTCCAATTAAGTTTGAGATTGGTGGTAACACACCTAAAACTTCTGTTGCTCAATAGGAGCCACGGTGAGACCTTGTGTGCTCACCACACTGTGACCATACAAATTAAAAGTCAATGGTGGCCTTGATTCACTGACGTTTTTGCAATGTCAGAAGAGGAAGCTGAGTGCAGAAGGTAAGAATTGATTTTATTTTTTTTTTACATAATGGATATATATGTGTAATTTCAAGTAGAATGTGTAGGAAGGGGGTGGCAGTGAGATTTTAGGTATATAGGGGCACCAACGCAAACCATTGATGTCTTGTTAAGCCACTGATTGCAGGTGATGGACAGGATGGGCAGTTTTGGATAAGTCGGTGGTGAAACAGTAAGGAGCTATAGATGTCGTAGTAGAGTCTACATAAGTGGTGTAGGTCAGATGGAAAAGAAGGCACCAATGGAAGATGACAATCAGAGTAGACATCACTGCTGTAATCACTTATGCGGTCTGCAGAGCAGTTGTGCAAAACTAGTGTCTACTATATATTACTGTAGTAATGTTCATTTTAGTACAGTGCTGCTCTTTTGGGAGTAGTACAGAAACATTGTTAAGTCATCATCAAGTGGACATGTTAATGATCAAAAGATTGTGGCATAATTCAGTCATTATGTAGCAGTGATGATTGTAAATCATAATTATTTGGATCTGGAGTCATTGGTGATATGGCAGTTATATTACCTTACAAATGAAAAGCATTTCCTCAGGATACCCTACTACTTAGATATATAGATAGCTAGATAGAGTCTAGCTTTTGGGCTAACTGTCCATGTCTTTTTTTTTTTTTACACTTATTTTGCTTTTCGGATCACGGATCACAAGACCAGGGGTTCATTGTAGTCCTTTTGCAGCTTGAGATGAAGAGGGGGCCAGTCAAGTGCCGGCCGCTCCATTTATCTCTATGGCGCTGATGGAAATAGCAAAGCAGCGTACTCAGCAATCTTTATCAGCGCCATAGAGATAAATAGAGCAGCCCGTGGATATGCGACCGGCTGCTCTATTTATCTCTCTAAAGATTGCTGAGTACGCTGCTTGGCTATCTCCATCAATGCCAAAGAGATGAACGGAGACGCCGGCACATGCATGACTGGCTGCTCACTTCATCTCTGGCGCAAAAGGTGTACAACGTCCGCTTTGTAGTGCAAAATTTAGATACAGTGCGCTTTCTGAGATCTTGGTGACATCACCGACTCTCGGGAGCGAGGTGGAGCAGTTTTACACACGCAAGGCGCGTGCATTCTTATGATCGTGACCAAGTGCCGAGTGTCCTGGTGCACATAATGGGGTCATTTGATTAGTGTAAAAAATAGATCTTTTGGGGGAAACTGTGGATTTATCTGCCTTAACGACACCATCTTCAGCATCAGCTTACATACCTCAAAGTAAAGGTATGCTTAGGTCAAAATGACCATTTTGAAATGGTAGGTTTCCTTTAAGTAAATCCAATCAAGGTTTGGACAAAGTGGTAGCCAAAAACACACCAAAACACAAAACACACCAAAACATTGCCACTTGAATAAACCTCACTTTGATTGGATTTACTTGAGAGTGCTGCCTGCTTACTACATAGATAGGTATTTTTTTTATAGGCAGTTGATTGGTTAACATAGCATCTATATAGTTATTGTAACCTGAGGTCTGTGTTTTAACTTTTCAAACAGTCATGACTTAGGGTCTGGATAAATAACAATATAAAATCACGTCCTTTTTTTACCTTTTTTTCTTGAAAGAAAACTCCCATCAGCAGTTTTTAAGCAGAAAAATGAAGGAAACATAAATAGATCATTTTTCGACGTCTTGAGAGCCCTATTACCACCTTGAAGTAAAGGCTTCTTTCTTTCCGTCCTTTCATTCTTGTTGTGATGGGGGATTCGGTGCCTATGGTTACTTTTCATTTGCACTGTCATTGATGGAGAACAGGAATGGCTACTGGCTATTTTGAACATCAAATAATTTGAGTGACCATTTGCGATTACCATGGATACAGCGAGACCGGCCCCTTGTGTCTCCGGTGATGAAGTGCTTGCTTTATATTTCGGTCGGCACATGGCTGTAATTAGACGCTGTGGAAATTGATGGCTGCGGCGCTGCTGATTAATTGGAAGTGCTTGCATTTTAAGAGGAGGCTACAATATATTGAATCCAGCAAACCACTACACTAACACAGCTCACCATGTAAGAGACGACCCTAGAATGTACAATCACAAGCTAATGCACCTTGTTTTCAATGAATGAGATATTGATTGGGCACCGTGAAGGGGGAGGAAAACTCCTGTCCTAATTGACGGTGATCATGGAAATTCAATGTTTCAATGGGCTAAAAAAAATAATATAAAGGAATCTTTTTGTGTGTTTCTGCTTTTATACAAATAGAATCATCATTAAAAAGATCACATAAGATTACAATTTTTTACATCAGTCGTCTAGCGGCCAACACTATTTTAGGTAAATTGACTAGAAAAGCTGCATTTTAGAACCATTTGTCAATTAATTGCCTCATCTTCATAGGAGTTAGGGCTCTTTCACATTGGCGTTGATTTTCACATTCGTGGTTCAGTGATTTCCATGGATGCCGCACAAAGCCATTGATTTCTATGGATGTTTTCATGGCTTGTATTTTCACTGATCTGTTGTATTTTCAGGAACGTATCTGATGTCCATGGAAAAAATTATAAAACATGTCCTATTTTTTTCACTGATACGGTGGATTTGACTTTGAGAGTCCTGCAGGAACGTATAGGGACGTTGGCCTCTATTCACAAATAAGCAGTAGTGTGAGTTACTGAGCATGTTTGTAGGTGATGAGACATGGCTAATGATTAGATTAAATAAAAGGACCAAAATTGAACAAACTGCAAGCAACACCAATGGAATGGGGGAACATAAAATTTTTGTACATATCTTAAAAAAATTAACAATGCTTGCCATTTATATGCTGTAAAAAATTATCCAGTGAAGAGTTATGCTAGATTAACATCTTTGGCAGGGACCCAATGGAAAGCATGACCTGGCAATAAATGTGTATATCAATATGCATATCCATCTGAAGAGCGGAGACCCCTTTCACTAGGGTATAAAGGTCCTGCTTCTGAGACTGCTGGCAAACAACTGACTCTGCTTGAGAGAAGTGTAACTGTTTACAACCTGTTGTCAGGCTTAGAGTTTGTGGATCCTCTGAACCACTGCAAACAATGACACGAGCCACTACCTGGGACCGGAGTCAAAGTGGCACCCGGTTTTACCAGAGTCTACCACAAAGCAGGTTGGACTTGCTGCAGTGTGGTACCACCAGGTCGTTCCACAGGCATGACTTGTCCACAGTGGCAGCCAAGGTCAAGGTACATAAACGGCAGGCAATCTTGTAGTCAGGGACTTGCAGGAGGTCAGGACGGGCAGCACAGGTTCAAGTTGGAGACGTAGCAACAGGTCATGGCAGGCGGCAAAGGAGTGAAGTCAGAAACGGAACCAGGGTCACAACGGGAAATCACAGAAATGGTGCACGGCATCAAACTTAGGCTAAGGCTTGAGGCACAAAGATCCGGCAGGTTGCACAAGAAGAGGCCGGCTTATATAGTTTTCCTTAAAATGACCAGCGGGCCATTAACGGCACGCTGGTCCTTTAAATCTAGATTAGGCGGAGTGTGCATGCCCTAGGGACCGGGAATGCGCACGCAAGGCATAGCGAGCCGTAGCAGGAGCCAGGAGAGCTGAAATGCACGCACAATGCTCTTGCGGGGGCAGAGGGACACGGGTGAGCCTGCTACCCGCAATTTGGGTCACGGTACCACCCATGACACTTGTGTGTATTTAAAAGCTTACATGAGCGCTTCATTCTTGATCATAGACATATGGGGGTTATTTATCATACTAGCCCTGTCAATGCTGCAGCACAGACGGATACATCAAGGGGCTCCAACCTATTGATGTATCTGGCTGGGGCCTGCAAAACATTTATTTCTACACCAGGCAGGGGCATGTATGTAAAATTTGCCAGGGTTGGAGGTAGTGGAAAGGAGTACCCAGTTACGTATGGACCACAGTGCAAAGGACATGACCATGATACAGGAAATCCTCTCTACTGTGGTCTATCCATGAAATAGGGGATCATATCCATAAGAGTGAAAAATGGGTGAACACATGACTACACCAAATACTATGCTGTACAAATACGTACATATGATAGCCCCGCTGCTCCTACAGGGGCATATATCAGGAGAGTGGCTTCATAACATTTTAGTTACTACCTGGCGTAGAAGTAAGCACACTCATCGACTTTTCACATGTGAGAAGTGGTTGCGACGCCCTTCATGCCCTTCCACGCCCCTGGCATGGAGGTTTACAGAACGGGGAAAATTACTGCAAGTGCTAGTGATACGCTAGAATTTGAGATTAGTTCCGGGCTGATAAATACCCCGCAATGTATCCATTCTATTAAAAAGTGTGTCATGTCCTAGTCTCAACCATTTTCACATACCTCTGTGTAGAATAAAATTAAATAGGTGAAGAAATAAAATGGACAGCCATTGGGGTCATTTGACTGCCATTTTGAAAAATGGATGGTTGTTAAGATACACTATGCATCTATTTTTTTTTAAATCTGACAAAAAAGAACAAAAACATTTCAGATGGGTGCAACTCAAAAACTTACAAATCACATGCAGGATGGGTGTAGGAAACAGAGGTTAATGGCCATTTTCCATGGCTGAGAACTGTGGGCTATTCAGTTTTCGCAACATTAGTGTTAAATGTTAATCAGATGAAAAAAAAAGCAGTGCTTCCATGCAGTACGGGTGCCCACCTGTATGGAAACTTAAATTGATATGTGCTATGTAATCTTCTGCAGGGTTATGTTCCAAAAAGAAGGAATGAATTGTGGCATGATCTATAGAACCATAGGGAATGATCAGATGGATGACTGTGCTTTGGTAACATTCATGCCAAGAAACACAAAACCTTGGCTATAAGGATGCAAAAAATTACCCAAACCATGCAGGCTCCTAAATTCATGACACAAAACCTTGGCATATATCATTAATTTTCCATAAGATTCAGCAGTAACGCTGGCAAAGAAAAGTCAGGCTGAAGCTGAAGGTACAATAAAGACTAAGACTCCAAGTTGTTGCGACGTGTTCAATATACTACCTCAAACATTCAGAATTCCTGAAATGTCACAATCGATATAGTGAAAATTGTCATGATAACATGAGCATATGCTCCCACCATATATACTACAAACACACCTGTAGCAGTGGAACTTATTCAGCAATAGGGAAATGTATTGCCTAAATCTTACAAGGAAAGTCCATGAAGTTATATGAAAATTGACATATCAAGGATTCTATGGTCATTTTAGATGAGCAAAAATCAAGTGTGCATTGCATGGTCATTTTAGGGGCTGGTGAGAGAGTGCCTCTTTTACTAGAACCACTAGAATCATAGTCCAGAGATGGAGAGAACTAGTCTAGTGCTTCTCTAAATTCATCATTGTGTTGATGAATCTGTCATAGTTAAAGATGGGCAAATTTTTCTAAAATTCGATTTGACCAGGTTCGCTGAATTTTCAGACATGATTAGACTCGAATCGAATCATAACATGTGACGGGTGCGGGTGCGGGTGCATGGAGAGGGCTCACAGGTCGCATATTGCAGAAAAGGCTTACCAGTAACACCCGTGATCGGTGCTAGCAGATCGGTGCTATTGGTCTTAACCTGCAGATCACCGCTGGGGCCTAATGGCCGGGGATTGTTGCCCAGGATGGGCCATGACATCATCCGGGAGCAGCGATCCGTCGCCATGAGAGCCTTGGGTCTTCAGATGACTCCAGGCTGCCTCGGTTTAACCCTTTCATTACAATGTGCAATTAGCACATTGTAATGAATGAGGAAGGAAATCCCCATTACTCCCATACTGTAGTATGGCAGTATATGGTAGGATGGATCAGACAACCTAGGGTCAAAGTACCCCAGGGAGTCTGAATAATAGTAAAAATAAAAAAAGTTTTTTAAAAAATATATAATAAAGAAACCTAAAAATTAAATTCACCCCCCCTTTCCCTAAAACTGATATAAAAATAAACAGTAAAAATCATAAACACATTAGCTATCGCATGCCCGAAAATTCCCGATCTAACAAAATATAATTATGGTTTTTCACAGTGTTTAACCTTATGACGGAAAATGGCGCCCAAAGTTGAAAATGGCACTTTTCGTGATTTTGAAAAATAGAAAAAATTCAATAAAAAGTGATCAAAAGTTCATACAGTCTTTAAAATGATAGCAATGAAAACATAATCAAAAGTTGCAAAAAATAACACGACCCACAGCTCAGTACACCAAAGCATAAAAAAGTTATTAGTGCCAGAAAATGGCAAAATATATTTTTTTTAACGTATGAAAACATTACAAAACCTATACAAATTTGGTATCACTGTGATCATACCAACCCAAAGAATAAAGTAGACATGTCATTTGGGGCACAGAGTGAAAGCCATCACTCTGTTCATGGAAAAATAAAAAAGTTATAGATTTTTAATGGTGAGTAGTGAAAAATTAAAATGCAAAAACGAAAAAGGACCTCAGTGGGAAGGGGATAAAAAACAGGTATTTCCTGGATGCAGGGAGCCTGTAGGGTGTTGTAGAACATTGTTCCATGCATAGGGAGCGTGGTTTGGTCTTCAAACAATGCTGTGTTTTAGTATGAAACGCACAAGACAGCCGCCAATCTTAGAATCGCTTCACTCTTCCACACTTTCATTCTTACACTTCCTTTCAACTTCAAACATGGAAAGAAGCAGGCACTTAATCTGAATCTGTCTAGTGCACGACCAGAACTGACACAAAGTCTAGCCAAAAAACAAATGGGTGCAATGCAATGACCATCTCCCCATAAATCACAGCGCACTTATTTTACCACAGGTCATTTATATGACTCTGAGCCTTTGATAGTTTTTATAGGCAAATAAGTATAACACAGCTTATGCGTAAGGTATATGTTGAGATACAGAAAAATACTAGACAGAAGAGAGAAGCAAAAAAAGAAACCGAGAGAGACAGAAAGATATCCCAACTGGCGCATGAAATGGGAATTGTGGCACATCGGCGCTGGGCTTGCATGTATATACATATCGGGGGAAGTGATGTTGGACAACCCGACTGATTCGGACAAACCTCGGAATTTAAAAACCAAATTGCACTCACATGCACCGGGACGGAGAATGTGAACTCCGTGGGAACCTGACACCAGGGAGAAGGGACACATGCGGAAATTGACTAGTGAATCACGGCAGCTCTGAATCCTCGCAGACATCCGATTGCGGCGTCAACAGGACGGGTAAGTTAATGTGCACCATTGTAGATTAGTGTTGGCACTGAATATAGAATAGTGAATCTTCCCAAAACTGACAGATCTAAACCCGACATAGCACTTGGCGCTTAGAAAGGTTTGTGGGCTGAATTATTGTAAGAATATGTATGATGGATGAGGTGAAGCACCAGGTGCAGCTCAGCCGGGTGTAAAGGTATGAGACTTGCCATTTCTAGTGTGCAAAATTCTGATACCAATTTGAACATGGGAGTTTTGGCCTTTGAGGGCTCACCTAAATGTTAGCCGGCACATAGAATTACAGTTTAAAACAAAACAGTGGGGGTGAATGTTGACACCCTGATTTTATCAGTTCCCTATCCAGCTGTTTTTAGTCATACAAACCTGGTTGAGCACATCACTGGTTCCCCTGTAATTCTCAAGGGCTCTTAGCAATTGTGTTATTGGTTGTTTTATTGGTTATGGGTGATGTTAGTTTTAGTTTTAAAAAATGGATGGTAGGGAAATTGCGCCTCTCAAAGTAACTGGATATGTGCCAGTAATGTACAGTATATTGTAACAGTTGTAAAAAAATAGAGTCCGAAAAATTCACAGACAGGCCGTCTTTTGCTATGATATTCACTTCTATTTTCATTTTTAGTAAGGAGTGGATCAATTCAGCCAAGTCTGGCTGAACCTTTAAGTTTCTAAAACCAGACACGAATGGGTGTTTATTCTTTAAATGCCGCTGGCTAAAGCACCATGAATGGTTCCGCTCATCACTAGTTCAATGCACTGATGGCAGATCGTAAACCTTTAAAATGGAGCCTAAACTCAAATTTAGCTTACGTCTGTGGGTTCAGTTTCAGAGAACCAACGCTCAATCCTACTCATTTTGCCGATAGCAACCGTAATAGATAAAAAGAGAAAATAGAGCACACCAAAAATATTGCAGTGGATTTATTTATTTAGCCCTGACTAGGCTTGCAAGGCCACTGAGAGAAAATGTTGCTCTTCAAATGGAATAAATCCACTGCAATATTTTTCTATTTCGTTTGTGTGCCTTCTCTTTTCTCTTACTATTTCGGGGGACACTTCTTAAATTTTTTTAATTGTACATAGATAGAAGGATAGATAGATAGATAGTTACATATGTGATAGATAGATAGATAGATAGATAGATAGATAGATAGATAGATAGATAGATAGATAGATAGAGCAGCCAGTGAGTACAGAATACTTGTCATAAATGTATGAATATACACCTAGATTTTTTTATACTTATGACAGAAGAAAGTAAATTAAAACAGAAAACATGGGAATTGGAGATCGGGGCTTGCAATCAAGTTGTTTTTAATCACATACATTAAATTGAATTCAGAACTTTCCATCTGAAAAAGTGTTTTAGAAATGCAAAGTAACCGCAGCGGAAATGTAAAAAAAAATAAATAATAAATATGGGATGCCAGTGACTCTTCACCCTTCAAAACTTTGTTTTTCAAAGAGATCTAAACTTGAAATATTTACCCTGTCATAATATGAATCGAGCAAGTGATAATAACTAAAAATTACAATCCACTTTATCAAGGAATTGGATTTTCTGTGTCTCCTATCTGTTCTTTCTCCTGGAATGTCACATCAAGCTGATAAGAAAAACAAATGGTAAATTCTCTTCCCACATCTACACCATATTTCCTGAAAGGGACAGGGACTGTCTGGAAGTGGGTGAAGTCATTAGACACTTTATACGGTTCCATATCTCTCAATTGTCGTGGATACAGGACAGAAACTGATGTACACAAACTGCCTAACGCAGGAAGAAAGGAGGGGAACAAAGGACATAGAAACATGTTTCTACAATGAAAGTATATTCACAGTTTACTATTATTATCTGCTCCAACACTTACAAATGTTCTTGAAAGTATACTTCATATCATAGTCCCCCCAATTCTGGAGTGCTGACCGATCCCAGGCCGGTTGGTGGCTTCCTGCCATCAATTAGACCAGCTATAAAACAAATCAAACTTTGTTAAAAATAAAGAGTAGAGGCTTACATCTAACCTTGTTATAAAGAGGTGTTTTAGTCCTCTAAAATTGCTAAATAATGCATGTTGTTGTCAGTTTTTTAAAGAAATCATAACCTATCTATCATGGAAAAGGAGGTGAATGTAAATACTCTGGTTGTGTTACCATCGTTCAAAGACATTGTACTAAATTCAAATGGGGGAGCTCAAAATGTCATTCAGCTTTAAACAAGGATCTGGAACTTAAAAATGTTGGCCGGGATATATAATCCTGCAGCTAGGCCATCAATATCTGATTCAGTGCAACTAATCAATGCTCCATCATGGGAATGGTCTTTCATACATGTCGACATGTTTTGGCATAGAATTGGTGAGTAACACTATAGTATTTGCACCAAGGTAAATAACATTTTGCCATGTGTCCTTATCTATTTTCACAAAGGACTTATACCGTTTCGCTTTAACCTTCACTTGGTTACAATCTCTTTCTCTAAGCTCCTTCATCACTTGGTGCAAAAGGCAACTCAACTATGACAATGACAAATGGTTCTGAAGATATCTAAGAACTGAATGACGCCAACTACTTTGTAAAGTGGGACACACGGCACAAGAGTTATAAGGACCTCTATCGGAAAGTATCTCATTAGCTTAATGAGCTGCCAAGGCTAAGACTTTCTACAGACTACAAACTAACCACAGCAGCTTCCTTCTATATTTTTATTATAAAATTCCAGCATATGTGCTATATTCAAAGGGCCCTCTATATCAGCGTGAAACAAGTCATCTAGCACCCAGCATAAGGGATGGCAATCACGGCCCTGGACCATATCCCCAAGAAAACACGTTGGCTTTTCATCGTTGTTTTTTAACAGTACAACGCAATTGTTATTGTTTAGAGATTAATCGAGATAACTTCAAAGTAGATGGGTCTTGTAATTAGTGCTGCTCATTGCCCTCACTGGTATTAACTTGCATCATGCAGCAACTCACTCGCATATTAAATGCTCCCGCTGCTTCAAGATTGAAATCCTTAAGTGACTGATAGTATACGGCTCTAAAGTGTCCAATTTATAACCAATATGCTACATGCCCTTCATAGGATTGTCGCAGTGCATTCTGAACAGACTGTTCACAGACTAAAATTTGGTTAAACTTGAACGTTCTAAATCATGAGCATATAGGTCGAATATGTGTAAAAAATAGAATTAGCTTAGGCTCAACCCAAAACTATATTATAACCCAAGAGTTATGTTGCCTGCATTTCCTCTGGGTGCGTCCTCACCCACCTCGATTGTTCTCATATCACCTCTTTTTTTTACGCAGGACACCTATGGTCTCAATGACTATGTACACTGAATCCAATACTTGGATGCAAAGAGCACATAATTGGGAACGTCAAGTGATTGCGAAAGCACAAAAGGGGTCTCTAGAGGTAGCACTGAGGAGAGGAAATTTAATAGGGTATCTGTTTTAAATCTCGAAAATTCCTGGACATTTTTGCTATATTTTTCTACTTTTTGTATATTTCATATAATTCCCTTGAACTTTTTTATCAATCATCCAAGACAAAAAATATCTCTCATTTACATAGGCTGCAAGGTGCATGACCATCAGGGCCCATTCATAGACAGGCTGCAGTTCAATGTGTATAGGAGTATCTCATACACACAGAGGCTGCAGTGGGCGCAAGCACCAGGAGCACATAGGAGGAGCCAAAAAAAAAGCCGGCGTGTCACATCATTATACAGGCTTCAGTCATGTGTATAGGGTATCTCATCCATAAACCGGCTGCAGGGGGCGGCCAGCACCAGAAAGCACATAGAGGAGCCAGCACCAGGAGTGTCACATCATTATACATGTGTCAGTCATGTGATAGGAGATTTTCATTACAAACCACAGGCTGCAGGGGGCCCCAGCACCAGGAAGACATAGAGAAGCCAGTACAGGAGTGTCAAATCATTATAAAGGCTGTCAGTCATGGAATCGAGTATCTCATACAACAGAGTGTGCAGGGGTCGCAAGCACCATGAAGCAACATAGAGAAGCCAGCACCAGGAGTATCACATATTATAGATGATGAGTATCTCATTACACACACAGGCTGCAGGGGGTGCTGCCCGCAACACAGAGCACATAGAAGAAACAGCACAGGAGTGGTCACATCATTAGTACAGAATAGCAGAGACAGTTACATAACAGAAAAAGATACCAGTGCAAGAAGGGCTAGAGTTGCAGAAGGCTATCCTTCCACATGGGCCATTCTGGAATTCTATGTCCTTATTATTTCATGGAATGCAATTTATACTCACAGAAAAAAAGTACTGTATCTGTAGTATTAGATTGTTTTTTCTCAGTTGCAATGAGTTAAGAGTCTCTTGTTATTGATTCAAGCTAGGATGGGTCAAGATAACGGCTAGAAGAGGCTGATTCCATCCCAGTTACTGTCCCGCCGTTAAATAACAGCTCCTTTTTAGGCGTTTTCCAGATAATATAGCGTTTTTCGTGCTTACAATCGTTTCCAACAAAGAACTGGACACAGCGTTTTTTTTTCCCCCAGGACACCACATATTAAGTACCGTATGGAAAGATACCTTACTATTTATCTCCAAAGCATTCTTTTTAAAGTGTGGTCATCCCACCTGTGGCCTGCCGTATTTAAGGAATGTTTAAGAAGCAGGCTGGAGAACCCCAGGATAGAGATCTCTGTAGAAAGAGTGGGAAATCTGAAGATGCACACAATAGATGAAACAATAGCATACCAATCTTCCATATGCCTAAAGACACTTTTTTAGGCAAAAGTGCGCTCTTTGTAGTAGTTGTATATTGGAATAAGCCAATGGAATGTTGTATTAATACACAACCAATAAAATACATTTCTGTAAAGCCTGGAGCTCGCAGCAGCGTATGATTGTGGCCCCGCCCCCCGTGTCTAAGACCAATACATCAAGAGGATTACGCCTCATAAGAGCCAATCTAGAGAGTGGCATGGCCAACGGAAAACTTAAGCCAGTTTTCCTGGTAATGGAAAACACTGAAGGGACAAAAATAAAATGTGATTGGTCCTGTTGTGTTCCCTCTTTTTGGGTGGGATTTGTGATAGGAGCATGTGCGAAAGTGTCCCTCACATATAATCTAGGTGTCCGTACAAAGTGGGCAAGTATTTAATGTATGCTAATAATGAACATTGGAGATCCAATAGCTCACATGCAGCGTATTATTACTGTTCCCTATGGACTGGACCATTATACAAGATATCTATCAACTCTTGGGTAACCCCATCATCCTCATAGACTATAAGTCTTGTGTCACATCTTCATCCATATAGACTGTAAGCTCCTTGTGTCACCCCTTCATCCCCATTAGACTGTAAGATCTTGGGTCACCCATCATCCTCATAGACGAAGCTCTTGTGTCACCCCTTCATGATACATAAAACTGTAAGCACTTGTGCACGCCTCATAGACTGTAAGCTCTGTGTCACCTCCTCATCTAATAGACTGTAAGCTCATGTCACCCCCTAATCCTCATAGGACTGTAAGCTCTTGTATCAACCCTCATCCTCATAGACGTAAGCTCTTGTATCACCCCTCATCATCATAGGATGTAAGCTCTTGTGTCACACCCTCATCCTCATAACTAAGCTCTTGTATCACCCCCTCTCCTCATCATAGACTGAAGTCTTGTTGTTACACCCCCTCATAGACTGTAAGCTCTTGTGATCACACCCCTCATACTAATAGACTGTAAGCTCTTGTGTCACCACCTCATCCGACAGACTGTAAGCTCTGTGTTCCCCCTCATCCTCAATTAGACTGTAAGCTCTTGTGTCACCCCACTTATCCTCATAGCACTGTTAGCTGGGGTGTCCACCCCTCCCTCATAGCGGTTTAGCCTTTGTCAACCCATTATCCTCATAGACTGATAAGCTCTTGTGCCACCCCTCATCCATCATAAACAGTAAGCTCTTGGGAACAGGTCCCTCACTCCTATTGCTCCATATGACGTTTGTACTCTGTAATGTAACATTATATTTGTCTATGTCTCCTAAAAATTTGTAAAGCGCTATAGATATAGAATATGATGCTATATAAATAAAGATTATTATTATTAATACTTTTCACATGGACAATGTACAGTATAATTTTTTTCTCAGGATAGAATAATGCCCATTTTCTGAGCAAGAAAGGGGAAGCTGCAGGAAAGGGGGTATTTTAGACTGATAGGTTGGAAAAGGGCACATCATATGGCAGGGGAGCTGTGTGACGGCTTCTTTATCAACTTTGTGATCCGTGGGAATCCCAATATTACATAGTATAAACGGTCTTTGGGGACCATGGGGAAGGGGTTGTCTTTTATAGGTTCCTGGTATATCAAACATGTGCCTGTTTGAGTATTTATGTTTTGTCATTTATTTTTTTTCAAAACAGCACATGTACAAAATATATTAAGATCTACATATCATAAAATTGTAGTACTTTTTTAAATTTGAGGAGGTTACCTTGCAAGCTGAATGTTTGATTGCTACAAAAACAGATGCTGGGATAAGGGCCCCACACCTCAATGCACAAGATTTATTCAGGAGACTTCGGCCTAGGTCCAATTTGGCAGAGGTTCCAAGAGGGGGAATATGCAAGTCCTGGCCGTGTTGTGTCTATATCCCAGTGGCAGATGGGCACATTTATCAGTTGCACACTATGATGTCACCGGAGGCAGATGGACATCATAGCCTGTGTGGTCAGAGCACACGGAACTGCTGCTGCCGACAGAAAAGAGAAGACCCTGCGAGGACACAGGAAAGGTGAGCTTTGGACTTTATTTTTTTTCTGAACTGTTCATGTCAGGAAAAGCGGTATGAAAAAGCGGTATGGGACCGCAATGAGCTCAATGTATTTTTGTATTTTTACATTTTTTCTTGTTCTTCCTCTTTCCTCTTCTTTTTTTCACCATACTGGTTAGACTTACCCTTGGCCATTTCACTTCCTTAAATTCAGAAATACAGTAAGCAATTCAGATTCACCATAAAATGCTCAACAGGGGAACATATGCGTACATAGCACCCCGCGATCAGTAGGGGGTGAGTATATAGGCGCTTATATAGCACTCGCGTTCCCAACACTTTTAAGATCCTAGGTGGGTGTAAAGTTCGCTGGAAGAAAAGAAGAAAGTGTTATTTAGTGTGAACTGACCGACTGGATCGTCCGCAGTTTAGTTAAAGTTATCGCGTTGTTTTTAATTCAGCAGGGGAGTGGAACCTCCGGTCAGGGTTTTGGAATGTTTGCCATGCCGCGACTTGGTGATTTATGATCCTCCGTTACCTGAAACAGTTTTATGATCACCTGGTTTGCACACACATTACCTTGTTCTCCTGTTACGCATAGGATATGATGTACAGCACTTAATTTTTGTGCGGTTTTTCCTTATTATCACAGGTGTTGTTATCACATTGCTTGTGGCTATGTATGGGCCACGCCCACCCGCGGTCACGGTATTTTTGGTGACGTGGGAGGGACGGGCCATCGGCTTGAGAAAGCACCACAGCGCGGCGAAAAAGGCCCCGCTGCCCGGAATCTTCCGTTTACCCCCTGCATGCATCCCTACCAATAAAGACGCTTTCCTGCAAATGGAACCGGTGAGGCCGTCATCTTTTTCTATGTTTATGTATTGATACCTGTTTACACAACCACTCTGACTGAGCACGCTGGGAAAGTCCTGCCGTGATCACTCTGCCCCTGGGAATCGGACTGTGATTGAGGGTGTCAGCGATACGTTGGGACTGTGCCCACCAGAGGGACATTTCTCTATTTGATATCATTTTTTTCTTGACTGAGTGTACGCGAGTTTTGAGTTTTATTTACTTAAACTCTTAAGTTCTTGTGTATATACCAATAGCTGTCCAAGGGCTAACAGAAAACGGGTGCACAGTCTTAGTTAATGTGCCAAATATTTCCAACAATACTCACAGTGTTTTTTTTTTCTCAAAGTGGGCCTAGAGGTCAATAAATCTGAAATTTAGAAAAATAAATATGGAAATAGATTCGATAAGAAGGATCATAAATTGCTCCGTACACACAACAAGAATGTTGTATATTCCGAAGGGGGGGATTGTTACATCCATACATCAAAATATGTAGAGGCACATAAAAAAAATCTGTCAGTTCCCCAAAAAAAGTTGCCAGAATAATCTAAAATTAATTATGCATCAAACCCAGATGCTGCTGCATTTAATTTCTCTAAATTGACTTAAAGACCTGAATCTGGAGCTTGATTACTGTAAGAAAATTGAAGGAATCTTTTAAGAGAAGGGTCTCAATGTATTTTCACAAAGTGGCTTAATGACTCCATAATGTAATATTTAAATTGCAGTTAAAATGGCTTTTCTGGTACACATCACTAATAATATTCATTTTTACAACTTGTTTCAAAACTTTTTATGAGTAAAACCAATTTCCGAGATATCATAAAAATAAGAACAAAACGGATTCAGCTCCTGTTTGCTGACCTGCACTGAGGTAATAATAGGTATTTAAGTAAAATGGGATAAGGTGGATATAAATCCATGGAGCTCGCGCAACACAATGGGGAAGATATTATCAAGTGTCTGAAGTCAGAATATTCTGTTGCCAATGGCAACCACAATCACAGCTAGCTTACCTTTTAATCAGTGCTCAGAATATTTAAAGGGGAGCTGTGATTGCAGTTGCCATGGGCAACTAGAAATATTCGACTTTCAGACAGCTTGATAAATGCCCTTGTTTATCGGTCCACTTTTTGCGGAATTTCAGGACATTATCTGCCCATTTCTTTTAAGTGCTGAGTTCAGTACCAGACATAGCCTCCGTCAGAGATTTGGTGCTGTTTCTGAAAGAAGTACTTGTTGTTACGATGTTCCAGCAGGGTAGCCACGCCCGAACATTTTTTATCTTGGGTTTCCCAGTTCAAACATTATGGGGAGTCAAGAGCCTAAGGCGGTTTAAACACATTAGAAGTCTATGCACTGTTGGAAACACTACACTCTAGGACCTGCTTTTTTGTGACGGGGGTTCCCCAGTGAGTCAATGCAGTAGATCCTAGTAGTTCGGGAACTTCAATGGAGCTTATGTCGTTACCTCCATGGACAGGAACATTATGGGGAGGGCATTTATTATAGACTTCAAACGACTAATGGCAATTGTTTTTTCCCTTTACTGTGGTTATATGTTTTATGCCAGTTCCTTATTTATATTCGGGTTTGTCACAATATGGAGTGCCTTCATGATTATCACAACGAAAAATTGTTGGCACGCTGTAATCCGACACTTCTTCGCATTCATTTTCCGATGGGTGTTTTGTGGCCACTAATGTTGTGCACAATTTACCCAGCTAAAAAGCTGTTTATGGGAGTAATACGTCCACCTTCATGAATGGGGAGTCAGTTTGAATAATCTTTGTTCATGCACACAATTCATTAATGCCTTGTGCCACAAACTTACATCCTACTGAAAATTATAGCACGCTTCCTGTGCCACCCTGCAGCCAAATTAATAAATGCCTGTCTATATTCTCCGAGCTGGGCTGTAGTCACTGCATAGATACTATTTTACAGAACTTCTTTTTATTTATACTAAAATTTTTATACTATTAAATTGACTATAATATATTATCCAATAGTGCTAGTTCATGGATTATTACAAAATATTTTGTTTCTAAGGATATGTTTGTGTGGATTTTTAGAAAATTAAAATCAGATCAGCATTCTAACGATGAGGGAATTCATTTATCACCTTTCCCACATTTGGTGGTTTTGTGCCACAAAAAAAACAGTCTATAAATCCTTTTGACACATTTTCTGAAGGCTTTTAGACATTTTTTTGCACTTTTTCCTCTCGTCCGACAAGGGAAGCATGATCTTGCAAAGGGGGATGGTCTTGTAAAAAGGGGTTGTGGCCAAGCAGGGAGTATGTGTGTGTGCGAAAAAATAAGACAGTGTGCAATTGTGCCACACATTTTAGATTAACTAAAAAAAAATAGAAATAGCATCCAGAGTAGAACTCAACAGTTTTGAACTATGACAGAGATGGGCAAATTGATTCCTTTATTAGAAAAATGGGAACTCTGGAGAAGAAAGGAATATGGTCAGTATTGTTCATCACTGTATTGGTGGTTAGTGTCCTCACTGTATGGGGCTAGTGTTCTCACTGTATGGATGGTAGTATTTCTACACGTAGGGGGAGTGTCCTCAATGTATGGCTGGTGGGTAGTGTCCTCACTGTATGGAGGTGGTGTAGTGTTCCTCAATGTATGGGGTTGTGTTTTTCATGTTTATGGGGGGGTAGTGTTTCTCACTGTAATGGCGGTAAGGTAATGTCCTAACTGCGGGGGGCAGTGTTTCCTCACCGAACGGGGGTAGTGTTCCTACCCTGTGTGGGGGGTTAGTGTTCATCCACGTGTGGGGGGTAGGGTTCCTCACGCAAACCTGGGGGGGTAGTGTTCCTCACTGTACGGGGGGTTGTGTTTATCACTGTATGGGGGTAGTGTTCCTCACTGTTTGGAGTAGTGTTCTTCACCCCCAAAAAAACTTTTTTTTTTGGGTAATGGCGGTTTGGTGGGTAGGTAGTGTTCCTCACTGTATGGGTTAGGTTCCTCAATGCGATGGGGATAAGTCCCTCACTGTATGGCGGTAGTGTTCCTCACTCTGTATGGAGGTGTGTCCGAAATTTGTATGGGGGTAGTGTCCTCACTGTATGGCAGTTAGAGTAGTGTTCCTCACTGTATGGGGGTTAGAGTTCCCACTGTATGGCGGGGTAGTGTCCTCCCTGTATGGCCGGTAGGGTAGTGTTCCTCACGTATGGCGGTGGTGGTAGTTGGTAGTGTTCCTCACTGTATGGGGGTAGTGTTACTCACTCTATGGGGATAGAGTCCTCACTGTATGAGGGTAGTGTTCCTCACTCTATGGGTAGGTCCTACGTATGAGGGTAGTGTTCCTCCTGTATGGGGGTAGTGTCCTCTGGCTAGGGGGGTAGTGTTCCCACGTATGGGTTATAGGTCCTCACTGTTGGGGGTAGGTTCCTCACTGTATGGCGGTGGTAGTGTTGCTCACTGTATGGCAGCAGTGTCCACACGTATGCTGTAGTGTTCCTCACGGTATGGAATAGTGTACCGCACTGTATGGGGTAGAGTGTCCTCATGTATGGAGGGCAGTGGTTCCTCACTTAGGGCAGAGTGTTCCTCACTGTATGGCAGTAGGGTTCCTCCACTGTAATGGGGGAAGTGTTCCTCACGTATGGCGGTATAGTGTTCCTCACTGTATGGAACTAAAGTAGTGATTCCTCACTGTATGGCAGTAGTGTTCCTCACTGTATGGGGGGTTAGTGTTCCTCACTGGTATGGGGGTAGTGTTAATCAATGTATGGCAGTAGTGTTCCTCACTGTATGGCGGCAGTGTTCCTCACTGTATGGTCGGGTAGTGTTACTCCACTGTATGGAGGTTAGTTGTTCATCACTGTATGGAATAGTGTTCCTCACTGGATGAGGGTAGTGTCCTCACTGTTTGGGGTGGTTCCTCAGTTGGGGGATAGTGTTCCTAACGTTTATGGCGGGCAGGTTCCTCACTGTATGGCGGTAGTATGCGGTGGTAGTGTTCCTCACGTATGGGGGGGTAGTGTTCTTTAATGATGAAGGTAGTGTTCCCCTGTATTGGCGGCAGGTTCCCCACTGTTATGGCGGTATGTGTTCCTCACTGTTATGGGGTAGTGGTTCCTCATTAAATGGCGGGTAAGTGTTCCTCACTGCTTATAACGAGTGTTCCTCACTGTATGTGAGGTAGCGGTTCCTCAATGTATGAGGGTAGGGTTCGACTGTATGGAAGGTAGTAGGGTTCCTCAAATGTTTGGGAGTAAGTAGTGTTCTCAATGATTATGGCCGGCGACACATTGCGAACACCTCCATTCCCACAAAGCCCCCTCACCCTCCATTTCTTCTTCCCTCCCATTACTTCCCCCCCCTCTCCCCATCAATTCCCTCCCACCGCTATGTACCGCCCCATAGGGCGATTCCTGCTGAGGGGGACACGAAAGGGAGAGGGCTATCCACTACCAACAGTATCCTCCCATCCCACCCTCCCTCCTCTTTGTTGTTCTATAGGGAAAACAAAACACGAGCACGAACTAAAGGCTGAGCACACCTACCCAGGGATTAAAGGAGGAGTAGACTACAGTCCCAACGAGGGCCAGTACCGGGTTCAACCCAACCCGGGGCCTCCAGGCGTGCGCTACTTACCCTCTGCGTCCGTGGGTCCCGCTATACCGGAGTGTGAAGATAAAAGGCCCAATAGACGCCGAGGGGCAGCGATCGCCCAGCTTCGTGGAGGGGGAAGAAATCGAGCTCCCCCCGTTAGGGCGGCTTAGCCGTGAGAGAGAGGGGTCAGCAAAGAAGAGGACCCACGCCACGGCGCCCTTCGAGACTGGACGGGTTCTTTTGCTGAGGTCATTGCTTACTCCCGGTAAGGGGTGTAAGAAAGGGATGGGGTCCATCGGTAGTGTTTCATCCACTGTGTGACGGAAGTGCAAGACAAGGTCGCAGGAGACTCGCACGCCGTCCGGTTTGACCCTAGGAGGGACAGGAACGAAAGCTCCCATTCGCCCTCCGAGGTAGAAAGGCCCAAGGAACGGGGGAACGAGAAGGCTGCCAGACAGATACATATCCTTCTCTATCTGGTAGGCGCAATTTTGCGCCCAAAGGGGAGGGGGATCCAGCATCTAGCTAGTACACCTCGGGAGACGGGGGAAGGAAGGTCCCCGAGGACGGGACGCCGAGCACCCCCACCGGGAGACCCCTTCTTTTCTTCCCCTCCCCCGTGGCTACAACCAACAAATTATCCAAACCTTGCTCATTTCAACCCCCTGTATGCAGGTATGGTAGCGTCTCTAACCATCCACCTTCTTTTTGGCCGGGAAGCCCATCTCCCGTAGGGAGGCGCCTGTTGCGGGAGGGCCGGAAGAAAGGTGAGGGAGGGGTGGGATGGTGGTAGGGGGGAAGGCAAGGGGATGGGGGGGATGAGGAATGTCCAATGTAGGGGGTGGTAGGGTTACTCAATAGAGGGGGGGAGAGTGTCCTCACTGTATGAGGGCTATTTAGTGTTCCTCACGTATTGGGGGTAGTGTCACTCGGTTGTATGGGAGTAGTGTTCCTCACTGTATGGAGGTAGTGTTCCAACTTGTGTGAGGGGAGATGTTCCTCAATGTTATGGACGGTGGTAGGGTCGGTATCTGGGGGTAGTGTTCCTCACTGTATGAGGGTCAGTGTTCATCACTGTGTAAGGGTACGTGTCCTCACTGTTATGGCGGTAGTGTTCCATTACGGTATGAGGGTCTAGTGTTCCCTTAACTGTATCGGGCGGCCCTTCCTGTCGGGAGGGCTGCAGCACGGGAGTGGGGGGAGGGGTAAGAACGGGGATGGGGGTGGGTACGTGTAATCACTGTATGGGGGGGGGGTAGTGTTCCTCACGATTTGGGTGGTAGTGTTTGCCGCACTGTATGGGTGGTAGTGGACTGGAATGCTGGTGGGAGAGCCTGTTACTAAATGTGATGGGCAGGTCAGTGTTCCTCACTGTTGGTCGGGTAGTGATAGTGTTCATCACTGTATGGGGGTTAGCTGTTCACTCAATTCATGGGGGGGTAGTTTTCCTCACTGGATGGGGGCTAGTGTTCATCACGGGAGGGGCAGGAGGTAAGAAAGGGAGCTGGAGGCCCCCACCGCGGCGTGACAGGTTGAAGTGTGAAGAAATGTGATGATGGAGGGGGAGGGTTAAGAAGGCGATGGGGTAGTGGTCCTCCATGTATGGGGTTCCTCCTGTGGGTAGTGTTCTATGAGGCTAGGGTTCACTCACTGTAGGGCGGTAGTGTCTCGAGTGGGTAGTGCCAGTATGCGGCGGTGTGCCTCAGTGCGGTTAGAAATGCTCATGTTGGCGGAGTGTTCCTCACATGTATGGCGGTAGTGTTTCCTCGTGTATGCTGGTAGTGTTACCATGTATGCGGGTTAGGGTGTTTCCTCACTGTATGAGGGTAGTGTTCCTAACTGTATGGCGATCAGTGATCCTCACTGTATGGGGGTTAGTGTTGCTACTGTATGGGGGTAGTGTTCACTCACCTGTATGGGGTGCGTTAGTGTTAGTCTCACTGTATGGCGATAGGGTTCTAACGGCAGGCAAGTAGAGGTTCCTCACATGTGTGGACGGGAGGGTCAGGTGGGTTCCTCACTGTATGAGGGTAGTGTTCCTAATCGGTTTGAGTGTGTTCCTAAATTGCTGGGGTAGTGTTCCTCATGTATGAGGGTAGTGTTCTCCACTGTCTGAGGGTAGTGTTCAATCATGTATGGAGGTAGTGTTCCTCACTGTATGGGGGTTAGTGTAGTACTCACTGGTAGGCCCGGTAGTGTCCTCACGGTATGGGGGTAGTTGGTCCTCATGTTTGGTAGAGTGTTCCTCACTGTAGGCTGTAGTGTCCTCGTTGGTCCTCTGTTGGTAGTAGTGTTCCTCATGTTTGGTAGTAGGGTTCCTCACTGTATGGCTGTAGTGTCTGGAGGGTTCCTAACTGTAGGAGGGTGTAGTGTTCCTCACTGTTTTACTCAGCTTTGTGACTATAATTGTGATGTTGTTCTTTTCTTACTGGTGGTATTTATTACAGTATGCGTGGGTATTTATTCTTGTTGTACGGTAATGCGTCAATCATTGCGCAGTATTATATGTCCCTTATAGAGTGCGTTATTGTCGTGAATTTAAACATAATTATTAATACATAAACTTTGGGTTTTGCAGCCTGGGAACTGCGTCTCTAAAAGGTTTACCACCATGTTATAGTGGGATATTTCGAGCTGGCACAGACGTTAACTTGTTAGGTTTCGTCCCGCTTCGCTTATTTGGTTGAAGTGGCTATGTAGTGTCCATGGAATGGGGCGTACCGACCGCGGTACGCCACTGGCAGTCGGGCAGGGGCCTCTGTCCTTCCGGACAGGAAGCTCCTGCCCGTCACTGAATAGTGCTCGATGCGGCCGTAAGCGGCCGCTCGAGCACTATAACTGGAGCGATGTGGCCGGAAGACAACCCCGGCGCACATCGCTCCATGAACTGGGATGCGCGGCTGCGTGATGACGTCATCACGCGGCCGCGCACCCCTTCCTGCCTGCCCGCGGCAAGAAGATAGAAGACGCGGACCCGCTGCCAGTGGTGAGTATAGGGTTTTTTTTTAAATGGGGCTTATTGTATAATTAATTAATTGGGGGGGGGGATATGTAGATTTATCAAAAAGTCATAACAACCAATCACAGTGCAGCTTTTAAGATAACCTGTCACCTGCACTAAGTATATATAACCACATTGAGAACAAAGAGATGTATCAAATAACCAAGTATGAATATAAACAAATTTATTGATTAAATCGAACAAGACACAAACCAATTATAAAAACACTTTAAATAGACGTAAACCAATGTTACATCACCTATGGACACTTGCAAGTATAAAGCAGGGTCCCAGAAACACTTACCTACACCCAGTGGCGTACCGACCGCGGTCGCAGCGGTCACCATTGAGACCGGGCCCATCGGACGGGGGGGCCCGGGCAACCGTCTCAATGGCGACCGCGGTCGGTACGCCACTGGCAGTCGGGCAGGGGCCTCCGTCCGTCCGGACAGGAAGCTCCTGCCCGTCACTGAATAGTGCTCGATGCGGCCGTAAGCGGCCGCTCGAGCACTATAACTGGAGCGATGTGGGCGGAAGACAACCCCGGCGCACATCGCTCTATGAACTGCGATGCGCGGCTGCGTGATGACGGCATCACGCGGCCGCGCACCCCTTCCTGCCTGCCCGCGGCAAGAAGATAGAAGACGCGGACCCGCTGCCAGTGGTGAGTATAGGGTTTTTTTTTAAATGGGGCTTATTGTATAATTAATCCTCTGTATTATGCTTGTAAGTAGTAATCAAATAACAGTACCCATTATATCCTTGGGTTGGAGGTGTTGCAATATGAGTTACCAATTTATTTTTTTTTGTATAGGTTAATTGTGTTGTTTGTAATTACATTTTTAAAAAATTCTGTTTTCTCCACCAAAAAATTTCTCATTCGCCATGTTCGACGAACTTTGTACATGCTCTGGTACTATGTGCATGGCACATTTGTAACCAGAAAATGTGAAATGACAAGTCTTCGGGTCTACACAGCCCCCATGGCTGTCATTTGACGTAATCAATCCATGAGAGGTGTAGCTCACAGCAAGCACTGCTGGTGGCATGTAAAGGGTAATCAACCGCCAGGGTATCAGTGCCGCCAAACTCTCACCGTATGGAAAGAGCTCTGCCCGTGAGCCTTTTCCCGGCTCTGCTTGCTAACAAATTAATAGGATGCAACAGATAATATTGGCCAGGAGCAGTTAATTTGGAATGAACAATGTGGTTCTGCGTTGATTGTTTGCAGTGTCGAAGAGATTGGAAGGGGAGGGCCGAATATTTTCTGACTTGTAGTTATAAATATAAATTTTTAAAAGTATAGGTTACCTGTTCATATGGCTGTTGGGCCAACCCGAGACTAACCCTAACCTGCTTCTAATAAAACATGTCATTTTCCAATTAATTTGAATGAAATCTTATATAAGTTATTTTCATTTAATAGTATTCATATTACTACAAATATATGCTTTAACCTTGAATCATAAGCCTAGAAATTTTCACAGGTGGTTGTATACCCATCTCCAAATAGGGTGGGTTATCTGCAAATAAACAAATGGAAACCTGTCATTGGGCCCTTTTTTCTGCTCCCCCATGGAAATACGATGCACCACATTGCCAAAGGTGTTTGATACTACAAAAGATATGTTAGATGAAGATTTATCTTTCTGTATGCAGATATGTGTCCCCATATTCCTATGGCAGTGAGGAGTGAGGAGTGGGGTCAGACAAGTATGACGACTTAGGGTGGGGAAGCGATCGGGGGGGGGGATATATGGGGGGACATGGGAGAGGTTTTTTTTTTTTAAACTTTAAAACGATGCATGATTGGAAACTGTTGGAGGAGGACACCTCCTCACTGGTAACGTTGGTGAGACTAGGGCCACAGCAGCTCTGCTTACAGAAAGATAACTTGATCTAATGGATCTTTTTTTTGTCTTTGTTTATCTTGTTTTGCTATAAATAATCTTTGGCAAGGTATGCACGATTCTCGGATGGGGACATGAGGGAACCAGAGAAACAGGGCTCCCTAACGGCAGGTTCCCTTTAAACATCGACCATGTCGATGAGGGTCCGGCTCTGGATCCACGCCTCTTATGATTACAGATTATGTCTCGTATCGGTAGGCATAGGATCTGGGATATTTTTTTTCGGTATAGGCCAATAAGGCAAAGTTTACAAATGGTTTGCATTATTTAATTTGTATAGTCCGTCTCTTCTCAATGCCATGTCTGTTTTCATCTGCAATTCATCAACATTTATAATGTGCATATGTGCATAATGTAGAGTGCACAAGACCAGCAGTGAATTGCAAGCAATGGTTGTCTTTTATAGGGATTTGTTTGACGGAAACCTCCGGCTGGGTCATGTTCGCTGAAGAGTGACAGTCGTACCAATTAGCTCATAAATGAATTTGCCAAGGCAGTTTCTGCTGAATTTGCAGGTTACTTAATAGTAGGTGAAATCATCTAGACAACGCCACCAGTGCACGGACAGTAAGAAGAAGGCTTGTTAATGGAGATTCAAGTAGTTTGATTTATAGGTTGGACTAGCTGGCCTGTCTATGATTAATAACACATTGTCTGTTGGACACAATGGTGGAACGTCCATTATATAAGATAAATTATGAGAACTATTTCATTACCTCATTATCTCTCGCTCTTACAAAAACATGCGCTAATACTTCATTCTGTCGTCAGGAGCGAAGCTTTTACTCAGGCTGCGTCTCTCCATAGATAGCTTTAATCCCTCACGGCAATGCCAGATAGACACCCAGCGCAAGCACATCGTTTAATTACTTTAGATCTTGTTTCATTATTTCTGCTATTCTTATGCTACACTAAAAGCTTTTAAGGACCTAGAACATACTTGATGATACAAAATGGTTGTCATCGCAAAAAGCAGTCCCATAAAAGACTGGCGTGCAGAGTGGCTAGTTCAAGATTTACGGCACAATATTCTACTGCCGGTTAAAGAAATCACCAGACAGTGGACATCCTTCTCTTGAACATCAGAAGGTCTGAAGAGTAAAGATAGTGTAGGGAGATAGATGAATCTGGCAGCTCTATCTAGAGATAATTTCAAGATGTTGCTAAAAGTGCCTATTGACTGATTGAGGCTAGAAATGCTTAAAAGGTGTTGGGGCAGGATCCCTTCTGATAGCCCTTTGCAAGATCTTAGTACCTAACAGGCATGATGACTTTGGGGTAGTTTTCACTTAGTTCTGCCCTTTCTGCACCAATACACCATACAAACTACGTACAGACATCTGTTCCCACACCTCCTATGAAAACAAAAACAGTTCTAGTGGTTATTAATAAACCAACTGATCATCTATACTATCACCACTGAATCACTAGACCACCAGAACTGAGCATCACCCTGACCATCGCGCATCCGAGAAACTAGAATCCAGTACTTACTTCTACGTGCTTCTTACACAATTTGATCTATCTATCTTTCCTATTGTTATCATCCTTATCCAGCTTACCTTCCTTAGTATATATATAAGAATACGTACAGTACACTACTGCTCCCGATCATGGTGATGCTCCTCTCTTGCCTTCTCTGGGTACTGGAGTCAGGCACACCCGGCTTTTGATTAGAGCGCGTTGTTTCTGTTCTCTTGGTATGTGAGTGATTGCTTAAAGTACCAGTCGTGAAGAGCTCAGCCTGAAATTCTCAGAATTTGCTCTCCACTGTCTTTATGCGATTAAAGTGATTAAAGCTCACTTTTTTTCAACACCTAAAGACAAAGTCATAAGATGTAGATTGGAAGCCTGCTAAGATGCTGCATAAAGTACTGGCCGTTAGTACCTAAGCTCTATGCTATTCTTGTGCTCATTAGTTCATGCAGTTTTATAATCTTCACATCAGGAGAAGGGGCTTTATGGGGGCAGTCAGTGTTTAAAGGGTAAGTGCAGGAAACCCAAAATAACATGCCAAAAGAAAGCCCCGGATATTCTGCAACATTTGGTGGTCATGGCAAAATGTATCATATTCTTTCAAATAGATGAAAAGGGGTCATTCATTGTATTCCAGAACAGTGTACATCGGAATATGAGAAAAATTTCTACAGCAAATACATAAGTAGGCCGTGTCCTTAAAATCTGAAGGCCAACTGCGCATTTGGCATACAATAGAATTGCCACTATTCCAACTTACTGTGAAAAGCCTGACTGGTCGTAGCCTATAGCAAGTGCACAGTCGAAATAGGGCCCTTAATCACCGACAGCCTCCCTTAATACCTACTTGGGGTGTGAAGGTGACCATAAAGGGAAACAGACTCACAACCCTGGCGGTTCACAAGAAATAGTTTCAGGGTTCATGACCAAAAACGGCATACACACCCAGATAAATGTTCTGCTAACTATATATCTCTTTCTGGGGAGGGCCAGATAATATGATTTTATTATAGTTCCCCCTGGTTTGTCACCCTTTTTCTCTCTCGAACCATGAGCAAAAAAGACAAGACTACGAATGAAAGCTTTATTGTGTCCAGATGTCACTAAGAACTAAATGGAACTACGCAGAAATTTCAGATGCACAATTCATTGGCAACTTCATGTTGATGCACACATGCCATAGAGGGGGAAAAAATAAATAAAAAAAGAACGAAAGAAATAACAAAAGCAACATAGTAAACTGAGACATATCAAAAAGAGAGAAGGAGATATCTCCACATTTATATTTGGGCATTTAAGAGAGGTCATGTCAGCAGGAGGTTACATTTGTTGGGTGGAGTCTTGATTTCCACAGTTAGATGGCACTGAGGGGATGTCGTGGGTGAAAATGAGTAAAAGGAGAGAGTAGTACCGGCACCCAAATTTTTGTAAAAGTATGGGCAGATAAGTAAATTTAACCTTCTCCAGAGCTTGTAGCGCAGAGTGTATCCACCCTCAACACATACAGAAATATATATAACAGTATAGGATGTTGGTCTGCACCTTCGGATAATACCACAAGGCCATTCTACATTTATGATTTTTATCCAAGCATTTAACTAGATGAAAATGGTATTAAAGTAAATTCCTGGAGCTCTAGCCATCCAACAGTAGGGGGTACATACATATTATTTAATAAGTAATGTCATTACATTAGTTGGGTTTTCCATATTAAATTCGTGTGAAACCCTTTAAAGGAAATGTCATGTAATGCTTTCTATTTAATAATATATAAAATATGCAATTCATGTAAGAAAGCTGGAAAGTGTATGGTGAACGCTGTCTCTCTGGGGGAACCTGTGCCAAGATGTACTTAAGCCACAAGCAAGACCACCAAAGTCTAGCACTTGAAAATAAATTCACTCACCAATCTCACATCACCACCAAAATTAAAGCGAATTAAGTCAACACTTACGTGCTTGATGAGAACACAAAAACACCCCTGGCATGAGCTTATGTTCCCTGAAACCACTGTCCAGAATCAGTTACAAAGCAAAGTGTTCCTTTAACATAGTCTGACCTGCGATTCTAAGAACATGAGAGTTATGTCTCTCAGAAAAAGAAACATTAATCAGTGTGATGTTCACTGAAGTTATTCTGAACACTTATATAGCCAATACGATACATTTTCCTCAGTAGGGCAAAGAAGGAAACCTACAAATTGAATCAAGGGCATCTTGTTGTTTCGAAGGACATGAGAGTACCCTACAATTGAAAAATAGGACTTCAATATCAGATTTGTTGGGGTCTGAACCCTCATTCATCTGCAATTCTAAATAACAGATACAAAGAAAATGAAATGCGAAGCAGATAACAGTGTTCAGTCCTGGTTATTGCCACATATTAATCCCATTCACTTTCTGTTCCATTCTCTGTACATTTATTTAGCTGATCAGTACAAGATTGGTGGAGGTCTGACAGCTGGAACCCTTAAGAACTATATATATACTAACTGTAAAAATCAAATACAGTCTAACTCTGATAGGGATTTTTATGCAGGGCCCCAACAGCCCTCTTGACTTTTGTAAGGTGAGTCCTAATAAACCCTTTGAGGGAGGATGAGATAGCTGCTGTCAGCAAGGTGACAGAGTAAAAGAAAGACACCAAGTCCACTGGACTGTCACTACTCTTCAATGGGCACTCTGAAGGATTTCTGTCACTCTGTCCGGTCCGTCCGTCAAAGTCAGAGGCTCTAAGTGTCTGTTTGCAAATCTGATCAGTTTTCTACTTGTACAATCATCAGATCATCTGACACATCCCAAAAACCTTCAACCTTCAAACTACTTTTCATTTCACACACAACTACCAGCCCTTATTGTACGATCATGTCAACTTGCACTTTTCCATCAGTCCTCCTTAACTCAACAACCTTTTGTCTACTTACATCGTCTACCTACATCTCTTTTTCTCAAATTCTTTACACATCAAAAACTTTGAAATGTCCCTTATCGCCTGTCTCTTTCTTCAATGGGCATTCTGAAGGATTTTTGTCAAACTCCAACTTCAAGAAGGGGAGGTTCTTTCTTAAGGCTTTAGGTTAAGCATAACAATTTTATTGGAGTGTCAGGAGCCCTTGTCTAGTCTCAAAAATATAATTGTATTAATTGAACTCAGGAGCCCTTGTCTAGTCTCAAAAATATAATTGTATTAATTGAACACTTATCGATACGCGTCCTCACTATTGCAATGTAGTGTCGGACCCGGTCCTCACAGGCTTCCTACAATTGATGCACACAGTGCAATAGAGGGGGAAAAAAATAAAAATAAAAAAAGAACGCAAAGAAATAACACAAAGCAACATAGTAAAAACTGAGACATATCAAAAAGAGAGAAGGAGATATCTCCAAGTTACATAATTTGGGCATTTAAGAGAGGTCATGTCAGCAGGAGGTTACATTGATTGGAGTGGGAGTCTTGATTTCCACAGTTTAGATGGCACTGAGGGGATGTCTGTTGGGTGAAAATGAGTAAAAGGAGAGAGTAGTACCGGTCACCCCAAATTTTTGTAAAAGTATGGGCAGATATAGTAAATTTAACCTTTCTCCAGAGCTTGTTAGCGCAGAGTGTATCCACCCTAACACATAAAGAAATATATTATACAACAGTATAGGATGTTGGTCTGCACCTTCGGATAAATCACAAGGCCATTCTACATTTATGATTTTTATCCAAGCATTTAACTATGATGAAAATGGTATTAAAAGTAAATTCCGGAGCTCTAGCCATCCAACAGAGGGGTTATATACTACATATATTTTAGATAAGTAATGTCATTACATTAGTCTGGTGTTTTCCATATTAAATTCGGTGAGTGAAACCCTTTAAAGGAAATGTCATGTAATGCTTTCTATTTAATAATCATATGAAATATTGCACATTCATGTAAGAAAGCTGGAAAGTGTATGGTGAACGCTGTCTCTCTGGGGGACCTGTGCCAAGATGTACTTAAGCCACAAGGGAAGCCACCCAAAGTCTAGCACTTGAAAATAAATTCACTCACCAATCTCACATCACCACCAATAATTAAGCGAATTAAGTCAACACTTACGGCTGTGGAGAACAACAAAAACACCTGGCATGAGCTTATTGTTCCCTGAAAACTTGTCCCAGAATCAGTTACAAAGCAAAGTGTTCCTTTTACACAGTCTGACCTGCGATTCAGAAGACTGAGAGTTTATGTCTCTCAGAAAAAGAAACATTATATCAGTTGTGATGTTCACTGAAGTTATTTCTGAACACTTATATAGCAATACGATACATTCTTCCTCAGTAGGGCAAGAAGGAAACCTACTAAATTAAATCAAGGGAATCTTGTGTTCCGAAGACATTGAGAGTACAATTGAAAAATGAGACTTCAATATCAGATTTGTTGGGGTCTGAAACACAGACCCCCATAGATCTGCAATTCTAAAAACAGATACATAGAAAGTGAAATGCGAAGCAGATAACATTGTTCAGTCTGGTTATTGCCACATATTAACCACATCATTTCTGTTCCATTCTCTGTTCATTATTTAGCTGATCAGTACAAGATTGGTGGAGGTCTGACAGCTGGAACCCTTAAGAACTATATATATATAATATATATATCTATATATATATATATATAATGAATATATATATATATTATCTGTAAAAATCAAATACAGTTTAAACTCTGATAGGGATTTTTATGAGGGCCCCAACAGCCCTCTTACTTTTGTAAGGTGAGTCATAATTAACCTTTGAGGGACGATGAGATAGCTTCGGCAGTGAGAGACAGAGTAAAAGAAAAGACACCAAGTCCACTGTGACCTGTCACTACTCTTCAATGGGCACTCTGAAGGATTCTGTCACTCTGTCCTGGTCCGTCCGTCAAAGTCAGAGGCTCTAAGTGTCTGTTTGCAAATCTGATCAAGTTTTCTACTTGTACAATCATCAGATCATCTGACACATCCCAAAAACCTTCAAAACTTCAATACTATTTTCATTCACAACAACTAAGCCCTTATGTCGATCATGTCAACTGCCTTTCCATCAGTCCTCCTTAATCAACAACCTTTTGTCTACTTACATAAGCCAATATTCTGTCTACCTACATTCTTTTTCTCAAAGTCTTTACACATCAAAAACTTTGAAATGTCCTTATCGCTGTCTCTTTCTCAATGGGCATTCTGAAGGATTTTTGTCAAACTCCAACTTCAAGAAGGGGAGGTTCTTTCTTAAGGCTTTAGGTTAGCAACAATTTATTGGAGTGTTCAGGAGCCCTTGTTAGTCTCAAAAATATAATTGTATTAATTGAACCTTATCGATGCACGTCCTTACTAACTATTGCAATGTAGTGTCGGACCCGGTCCTCACAGGCTTCCTACAAGGTGGCGTTTTTGCAAATTGGAAAACAAAATGGATGAAAAGACTGTGTTCTCCCTGAAATGGTAGCAATGAAGATTTATCACAAAAAGTAATGCAACAAAAATGACACCTTACATGTACTTTGTACTATGAAATAGTTATTAGTGTTAGAATATGAAAACATTTTTGCATGGACACTTACATAGGCCAACTTCACCAAATAAGCGAAGCGGGAACGAAGCCTAACAAGTTAACGTCTGTGCCAGCTCGAAAAGATCCCACTATAACAGTGGTGGTGAACCTTTTAGAGACCAAGTTCCCAGGCTGCAAACCAAAGTTTATGTATTAATAATTAGTTTAAATTCACGACAATACCACTCTATAAGGGACATATAATACTGCCTCATGATGACCATTACCAGTACAACAAGATAAATTACCCATACGGTAATAAATAAAACCGTTGTAAAGAGAGAACAACATCATCAATTTTATTCATAAAGCAGGAGCAATACATGAGGCAACACTACCTCCATACAGTGAGGACACTCCCCCATACGTGAGGGACACTAAAGCCATACAGTGAGGAAACTACCCACGTGAGGGCACACAGATACAGTGAGGAACACTACCTCAAAAGGACACTTCCCCTACAGTTGAGGAACACTACCGCCCATACAGTGAGGATACTACCCCGTACTAGTGAGAAATACTACCCTCCATACATTGCGAACACTACTCACTAAGTAGAAACACGTACCCCCCATCCAGTGAGGGAACAAGCAGATTACAGTGACGGACACTCACTACCAACCAGTGCGGAAACGCTACCCCCCCATGAGCATTACCATACAGTGAGGAACATCTACGCCTACAGTGAGGAAACTACACCTACGAACACTACACAGTGAGGAACACTACCTCATAAAGTGAGGAACAACCCCTCATACAGTGAGGAACACTACCCCCATACAGTGAGGAAACACTACTCCAAAACAGTGAGGAACACTACCCCATACAGTGAGGAAACACTACCTCATAAGTGAGGAAGCAAGGAGGAACACTACCGCACAAACGTGAGGAACACTACCATCGTGCGGCACTACCGATGAGGAACCACTACGCCGCACCTACAGTGAGGAATACGCCTACGTAAGACACTGCAGCCAACAGTGAGGGAACACTTACCCCATCAGGGAGGAACACACCGCCCATACAGTGAGACACTGCCACACAGGAGGAACATATGCCAGACGTGAGGACACTACCGCCATACAGGAGGGAACCACCAACCGTAGGAAACTGCGCCATACAGTGAGAACACTCCGCCATACAGTGAGGCAACACCAACCCACGGACACTCACAACATTGAGGACACACTACCCCAAGCAGTGAGGAACACTACCACCAAACAGTGAGAACATTGCTGCATACAGTGCAGGAAACACATACTCCCAAACAGTGAGGAACACTACCACATTGAAGTGAGGGCACTTATCCCTCATACAGTGAGGAAACTCTCCCCATACGAGAGGAACAACTACCGCCATCAGTGGGAACACAATACCGCATCTAGTGAGGAACAACTACCCCCCTACAGTGAGAACCACTCCCCATACAGTGGGAGAACACTACTGCAATGACGTGGGGACCCACAACTGAGGACTACCCCAGTACAGTAGGAAGGACACCTACATCTCAACAGGAGAACTATAGGAAAACACTACCGCCATACAGTGAGGACACTACCCTACACAGTGAGGAACACTACCCCATACAGTGAGGAACACTACCCCATTAAGTGAGGAACACTACCCTCTACAGTAGGCACTCTACCCCCATTAGAGTGGGAACACTACCCGTCAACAGTGAGGAAAACTCGTACCCCCTACAGGGAAACACAATACCGCCATACAGTTGAGGAACACTACCAAACAGTGACGGAACCACATGCGGCCATAAGTGAGGAACACCTACTCCCAAACAGTGAGGAGGAACACTACCACCATGCGTGAGGAGCACTACTGCCATACAGTGAGGAACACTACGCCATGCAGTGAGGAACACTGCCACCAGACAGTGAGGAAAACTACCCCCATTACAGGAGGAACACTACTGCCAACTGTGTGGAAACACGTAATGCCATACAGTGTGGGGACACTGCGCCATACAGTAATAAGGAACAATACCGCCTACAGTGAGGAACAATAACACCATACAGTGAGGAACACGACCGCCCTACAGTGAGAAAACACTACCGCATACAGTGAGGACCACTACCTCCATAAGGAGGCACACTACCCCCATCCAGTGAGGGAACTCTACACTTACAGTTGAGGAAACACTATCACCATAGAGTGAGGAACCTTCCCCATACAGTAGGAACACTGCTGCCACATACAGTGAGGAACACTACCGCATATAGTGAGGAACACTCGCAATACAGTGAGAGGAACACTACCCCCATACAGTGAGGAACACTACAGCCATACAGTGTAGGAACACTACCGCCATCTAGTGAGGAACACTACCCCCATACAGTGAGGAACACTACTGCCCATACAGTGAGAAACACACCTCTATACAGTGAGGAACACTACTGCCATACACGTGAGGAACCACTACCGCCAGACAGTGAGGAACACTGCAGCCAACAGGGGACCTACCCCCATACAGTGAGGAAAACACTACCCCCATACAGGAGTAAACATACCCCCATACAGTGCGGAACACTACTGCCATACAGTGAGGAAACATACTTGCATACAGTGAGGAACACTACCCTCATACAGTGAGGAACTCTACCCCCATAGAGTGAGGAACACTACCCTCATACAGTGAGGAACTCTACCCCCTTACAGTGAGAAAACACTACCGCCATACAGTGAGGAACACTACCCCAAACAGTGAGGAACACTGCTGCCATACAGTGAGGAACACTACTCCCAAACAGTGAGGAACACTACCACCATGCAGTGAGGAGCACTACCCTCATACAGTGAGGAACACTTCCCCCATACAGAGAGGAACACTACCGCCATACAGTGAGGAACACTACCGCCATATAGTGAGGAACACTACCCCCATACAGTGAAGAACACTACCCCCATACAGTGAGGAACACTACTGCCATACAGTGAGGGACACTACCCCCATACAGTGAGGAACACTACCACCATACAGTGAGGAACACTACTCTCATACAATAAGGAACACTACCGCCATACAGTGAGGAACACTACCCTCACACAGTGAGGAACACTACCCTCATACAGTGAGGAACACTACCCCCATACAGTGAGGAACACTACCCTCATACAGTGAGGGAACACTACCCCCATAGAGTGAGGAACTACCACCATTACAGTGAGAACACTACTGCCAACAGTGAGGAACACTACCCCCATACAGTGAGGAACACTACCCTCATACAGTGAGGAACTCTACCCCCATAGAGTGAAGAACACTACCCTCATACAGTGAGGAACTCTACCCCCTTACAGTGAGAAAACACTACAGCCATACAGTGAGGAACTCTACCCCCATACAGTGAGCAACACTACTGCCATACAGTGAGAAACACTACCGCCATACAGTGAGGAACACTATCGTCACACAGTGAGGAACACTACCGCCATACAGTGAGGAACACTACCCCCATAAAGTGAGGAACACTAACCCCATAGAGTGAGGAACACTACCCCCATACAGTGAGGAACACTTCCCCCATACAGTGAGGAACACTACTCCCATACAGTGAGGAACACTAACCCAATACAGTGAGGAACACTGCCGCCATACAGTGAGGAACACTACCCTCATACGGTGAGGAACACTACCCCCATACAGTGAGGAACACTACTCCCAAACAGTGAGGAACACTACCCCCATACAGCTAGGAACACTACCCTCATACAGTGAGGAACACTACCGCCACACAGTGAGGAACACTACCGCCATACAGTGAGGAACACTACCGCCATACAGTGAGGAACTCTACCCCCATACAGTGAGGAACACTACTGCCATACAGTGAGGAACACTACCACCATACAGTGAGGAACACTATCGTCACACAGTGAGGAACAATACCGCCATTCAGTGAGGAACACTTCCCCCATACAGTGAGGAACACTAACCCCATAGAGTGAGGAACACTACCCCCATACAGTGAGAAACACTACTCCCATACAGTGAGGAACACTACCCCAATACAGTGAGGAACACTACCGCCATACAGTGAGGAACACTACTCCCAAACAGTGAGGAATACTACTGCCATACAGTGAGGAACACTACCCCAATACAGTGAGGAACACTACCTCCATACAGTGAGGAACACTACCCTCATACAGTGAGGAACACTACTCCCATACAGTGAGGAACACTACCCCAATGCAGTGAGGAGCACTACCCCAATACAGTGAGGAACACTACCTCCATACAGTGAGGAACAACCCCATACAGGAGGACCCTACTCCCATTACAGTGAGGAAACCTACCCAATACAGAGAACACTCCCCATACAGTGAGGAACATACCTCCATACAGTGAGGAACACTACCCCCATACAGTGAGGAACCTACCCATACAGTGAGAACACACCGCCATAGTGAGGAACACTACCCCCATACAATGAGGAGCACCTACCTACAGTGAGGAACACTCCCATACAGTGAGGAACAACTAGTCATACATACAGTAAAGACACACCCCCATACAGTGGGAACATACCGCCATACCAGTGAGGTGAGGACACACTGACGCATACAGTGAGGAACACTACCCCATACAGTGAGAACACTACCCATACAGTGAGGAAACACTAGCCCTCAACAGTGAGGAACACACTGCCATACAGTGAGGAACACTACCTCCATACAGTGAGGGAACACTACCACCCTACAGGTGAGGCACACTGCGCCCATAAAGTAGGAACACAACTGCCATACAGTGAGGAAACTACGACCCCAATACGTGAGGAACACTACCCCCCCATACAATGGGAACACTACTGCACCCTACAGTGAGGAACACTACCGTAAAACGACCCCCAACAGTGGAGACACTACCCCATACAGTGAGGGAACATACCCCATCAGTGAGCAAACATACTGCATACAGTGAGGAACACTACGCAACAGTGGACACGCCACATACAGTGAGGAACACTACCCCCATACAGGAGAACACTACTGCCAACTTGTGGGAAACACTACTGCCCATACAGTGTGGGGACCAATGCTGCCATACAGTAAGGAACACTACCGCCAATACAGTGATGAACATACCACCATACAGTGAGGAACACGACCGACATACAGTGAGAACACTACCGCCATACAGTGAGGAACCACTACCTCATACAGTGAGGAACATCCCATCCAGTGAGAACTTCTACACCCTTCCAGTGAGGAACACTATCCCCATAGAGTGAGGAACACTATCCCCATACAGTAGCGAACACTGTGCCATACAGTGAGGACCACTCGCCATATAGTGAGGAACACTACCGCCATACAGTGAGGAACACTACCCCCATACAGTGAGGACACTACCGCCATACAGTGAGGACACCTACCGCCATTAGTGAGGAACACTACCCCATACAGTGAGGAAAAACACTACTGCCATACAGTGAGAAAACACTCTGTGAAACACTACTGCATACAGTGAGGAACACTACCGCCATACAGTGAGGAACCACTCGCCATACAGTGAGGAAAGGAACACTACCCCCATACATGAGGAACATACCCCCATACAGTGAGGAACACTACCCCCATACAGTGCGGCACACTCCTACAGTGGACACTACTGCCATACGTGAGGAACACTACCGCATACAGTGAGGAACACTACCCCCATACAGTGAGGAACACGTACTGCCATCAGTGAGGAACACTACTGCCATACAGTGAGGAACACTGCCGCCTACAGTGAGGAACACTACCCATACAGTGAGGAACACCTACTGCCATAATGTGAGGAACACTACTGCCATACAGTGTGGGACACTGCTGCCATACAGTAAGGACACTCGCCATACAGTGATGAACACTTACCACCATACAGTGAGAACACGACGCCGACTACAGTGAGAAACACTACGACATACAGTGAGGAACATACCTCCATACAGTGAGGAACACTACCCCCAGCCAGTGAGGAACACTGACAGCCACCAGTGAGGAACACATCCCCATAGAGTGAGGAACACTATCCCATTACAGTAAAGGAACACTGCTGCCATACAGTGAGCGAACACTACCGCCATATAGTGAGGAACACTACCGCAATACAGTGAGGAAACCACTACCCCATACAGTGAGGAACACTACCGCATACAGTGAGGAACACTACGCCATATAGTGAGGACAACTACCCCCATACAGTGAGGAACACTACTGCCATAAGTGAGAAACACTACCTCACGCTAGGACACTACTGAATCCAGTGAGGAACATACCGCCATACAGTGAGGAACCTACCCCCATACAGTGAGGAAACACTACCCCCATACAGTGGAACACTACCCAACTGAACAACTGCCATCAGGAAACACTACCGCCATCAGTGAGGAAACTATACCCCCATACAGTGAGGAACACTTCTGCCTCCAGTGAGGAAACACTACTGCCATACGTGAGGAACACTGCCGCCATACGGCGTGGAACATACTACAGTGGGGAACACTGCCATACGGGAGGAACACTACCCATACAGTGTGGCGACACTGCTGCCATACCAGTAAGGAACACTCTCCATACAGTGATGAAACACTACCACCATAAGTGATGAACTACCACCATACAGTGAGGAACACGACCGCCATAAGTGAGAAACACTACCGGCTACAGTGAGGAACACTACCTCCATACAGTGAGGAACATACCCCATCCAGTGAGGAACATACCCCATCCAGTGAGGACACTTCCCCATAGAGTGAGGAACACTATCCCCATACAGTGAGGAACACTGCTGCCATACCAGTGAGGACCATACACGACTATTATAGTGAGGAACACACCCCCTACAGTGAGGAACACTTACCCCATCACAGTGAGGACCACTACCGCCACAGTGAGAAAACTACCGCCATATAGTGAGGAACACTACCCATCAGTGAGGAACACTACTGCCATACAGTGAGAAACAATACCTTCCATACAGTGAGGAACACCACTGCCATACAGTGAGGACACGTGAACAGCCATGACAGTGAGAACACTACCCCCATACATGAGAACACATACCTCATACAGTGAGGAACACTACTGCCATACAGTGAGGAACACTACCTCATACAGTGATGAACACTTCTGCCATACAGTGAGGAAAACTACTGCCATACAGTGAGGAACACTACCCTTATACAAAGAGGGACACTACCCCCACACAGTGAGGGACACTACCTCCATGCAGTGAGGAACACTACCACCATACAGTGAGGCACGATACCCCATACAGTGAGGAATACTACCGCTACAGTGAGGACCACTACCGCCATACAGTGAGGAAACACTACGCCATACAGTGACGGAACACTACCATACAGTGAGGAACACTACTGCCAATCACAGTGAGGAACAATACGCCATACAGGAGGAACACTACCCCACAATACAGTGAGGAATACTACCTGCCATACAGTGAGGAAACAATACCCTACAGTGAGAACACTACGGCAATTACAGTGAGGAACACTACTGCCATACAGTGAGGAACACTACCCCCATACAGGGAGGATATTGCCATACAGTGAGGAACACTACTGCCATACAGTGAGGAACACTATACCCATACAGTGAAGAACACTACCGCCATACAGTGAAGAACACTACTTCCAAACAGTGAGGAACACTACCCCCATACAGTGAGGAACACAACCCCCATACAGTGAGGAACACTACCTCCATACAGTGAGGAAAACTATCTCCATACAGTGAGAAACACTGCCGCCATACAGTGAGGAACACTACCCCCATTTAGTGAGGAACACTACCGCCATACAGTGAGGAACACTACCGCCATACAGTGAGGAACACTACCCCCATACAGTGAGAAATACTACCCCCATACAGTGAGAAATACTACCTCCATACAGTGAGGAACACTAGCCCCATACAGTGAGGAACACTACCACCATACAGTGATGAACAGTACGACCATATTCCTTTCTTCTTCCCAGAGTTCCCATTTTTCTAATAAAGAATCAATTTGCCCATCTCTAGTCATAGTTCAAAACTGTTGAGTTCTACTTTTGGATCTATTTCTAGTTTTTTAGTTAATCTAAAATGTGTGGCACAATGTGGCACACGTCTTATTTTTTCGCACACACACTACTCCCTGCTTGGCCACACCCTCTTTTTACAAGACCATACACCTTTGCAAGATCATGCTCCCTTTGTCGGGCGAATCGAAAAAGTGCCAAAAAAATGGTCTAAAAGCCTTCAGAAATGTGTCAAAAGGATTTATAGTTTGTGGCACAAGGCATTAATGAATTGGTGCATGAACAAAAATTATTCAAACTGACTCCCCATTCATGAAGGTGGACTATTACTCCCTATAACAGCTTTTAGCTGGTGTAAGTGTGCAGCAAAATTAGTGCCACAAAACGCATCGGAAAATGAAATGCCGAAGAAGTGTCGGATTCACAGGCGGTGCCACAATTTTTCGTGAGAGTCATGAAGGCATCAATATTGTGACACCGATATATAAATAAGGCACATAGGCATACATAATAGACACAGTAAGGGAAAAAAACAATGCCATTATTCGTTTGAAAGTCTATAATAAATGCCCCCCATAATGTCCTGTCCATGGAGGTAACACATAAGCTCCAGTTTGAGTTCCCGAACTACTAGGATTCTGGACTGCATTGATTAGACTGGGGAACCCCCGTTCACCAAAAAAGCAGGTCCTAGTAGTGTAGTGTTTCCAACAGTGCCATAGACTTCTAATAGTGTTAAACGCCTTAGGCTCTTGACTCCCCATAATGTTTTAACTGGGAACCCAAGATAAAAAAATGTATCTGGCTGGAATACCCTGGCTGGAACATCGGAAAAACAAAGTTAATTTCTTTCAGAAACAGCACCAAATCTCTGCGGAGGCTATGTCTGGTACTGAACATCAGCACATTAAAAGAAATGGGCAGATATGTCCTGAAATTCCGCAAAAAGTGGACCGATACAATGGGGCAGATTTATCAAGCTGTCTGAAAGTCAGAATATTTCTAGTTGCCCATGGCAACCAATCACAGCTCCCCTTTAAAATATTCATGAGCACTGATAAAATGAAAGCTAAGCTGTGATTGGTTGCCATGGGCAACTAGAAATATTCTGACTTTCAGACACTTGATAAATCTTCCCCATTGTGTTTGCAGAGAGCATCCATGGGATTTTTATATCCACCTTATCCCATTTTACTTAAATACATATTATTACCTCAGTGCAACAGGAGCTGAAATCAGTTTGTTCTTATTTTTATGATATCTCGGAAATTGGTTATTACTCAGAAAAAGTTTGAAACAAGTTGTAAAAAATGAATATTATTAGTGATGTGTACCAGAAAGCCATTTTAACTGCATTTAAATAGTTACATTATGGAGTCATGAAGCACTTTGTTGAAATACATTGACCCTTCTCTTAAAAAGATCACTTCATTTTCTTACAGTAAATCAAGCCCAGAAGTCAGGCTTTAAGTCAATTTAGAGAAATTAAATGCAGCAGCATCTGGGTTTGATGCATAATGTTAATTTTAGATTATTCCTGGCAACTTTTTTGGGGAACTGACAGATTTTTTATGTGCCATCTACATATTTTATGTATGGAATGTGACATCCCTTCGTGAATATACAACATTCTTGTGTGTGTACGGAGCAATTTTATGATCCCTCTTATTCCAAATCTATTCCATATTTATTTTCTAAATTATCAAGAATTTATTGACCTCTAGGCCCACTTTAGAGAAAAAAACACTGTGAGTATTGTTGGAAATATTGGGGCACATTAACTAAGACTGTGCACCAGTTTTCTGTTAGCCTTGGACAGCTAGTGTATATACACAAGAACTTAAGAGTTTAAGTATAAAACTCAAACTCGGCTTATACTCAAGTCAAGAAAAAAAATGATATCAAATAGAGAAATGTCTCTGGTGGGCACAGTCCCAACGGTATCGCTGACACCTCAATACACAGTCCGATTCTCCAGGGGCAGAGGTGATCACGGCAGGACTTCCCAGCGGTGCTCAGTCAGTGTGTGTAAACAGGTATCCATACATAAACATAGAAAAAGATGACGGCACTCACCGGTTCCATGTGCAGGAAAAGCGTCCTTTATTGGTAGGGAGGCATGCAGGGGGGTAAACAGACAGATTCCGGCAACGGGGCCGTTTCGCGCGCTGTGGTGCTTTCTCAATAGCAAAAAGCAATGTGATAACAACACCTGTGATAATAAGACCGCGACAAAAATTAAGTGCTGTACATCGATATCCTTATGCGTACACAAGGAGACAAGGTATGTGTGACAAACAGGTGATAATTAAAACTGTTCAGGTAAGCGGGAGGATCATAAATCACCAAGTCCGGCATGGAAAACATTCCAAAACCCGGACCGGAGGTCCAATCCCACTGCTGAAGTTAAAAACAAAGAGATACTTTAACTGCGACGATCCAGTCGTCAGTTCACACTAAATAACACTTTCTTCCAGCGAACTATTACACCCACCCTAGGATATTAAGAGTGTGGGGAACGTGAGGTGCTATATAAGCACCTATACCCCTACTGATCGCGGGGTGCTATGTAAGCATATGTTCCCCTGTTGAGCATTTTATGGTGAATCTATGGCTTACTGTATTTCCTGAATTTAGGAATTGAGTGGCCAAGGTAGTCTAACCAGTATGGGGAAAAAAAGAAGAGGAGAAAGAAGGAAGAAACAAGAAAAAATGGTAAAAATCACAAAAATACATTGAGCTCATTGCGGTCATACCGCTTTTCATACCGCTTTTCCTGAACATGGAACCGGTCAAGAAAAAAAATAAAGCCAAAGCTCACCTTTCCTGTGTCCTCTACAGGTCTTCTCTTATTCTGTCGGTAGCAGCAGGTCCGTGTGCTCTGACCACACAGGCTATGATGTCAGCTGCCTCCGGTGACATCATAGTGTGCGACTGATAAATGTGGCCCATCTGCCCACTGGGGGATATAGACACACGGCCAGGACTTGCATATATCCCCCTCTTGGAACCTTCATGCCAAATGGGACCTATGGCCGAAGTCTCCTGATAAATCTTGTGCATTGGAGGTGTGGGAGCACTTATCCCCAGCATATGTTTTGTAGCATCAAAATGCAGCTCGCAAGGTAACCTCATCAAATTTAAAAAAGTACTACAATTTTATGATATGTAGATATTAATATATTTTTTACATGTTGCTGTTTGAAAAAAAAATAAATGAAAAATACATAAATACTCAAACAGCAACATGTTTAGATATACCAGGAACCTATAGAAAGACAACCCCTTCCCCCATGGTCCCAAAGACCTTTATACTATGTAATAATTGGGATTCCCACGGATCACAAAGTTGATAAAGAAGCCGATCACACATGCTCCCTGCCATATGATGTGCCCTTTCCAACAGCTATCAGTCTAAAATACCCCCTTTCCTGCAGCTGCCCCCTTTTCTGTGCTCAGAAAATGGGACATTATTCTATCATGAGGAAAAAAATATATACTGTACATTTCCAGGTGTAAAAGTATTATAATAATAATCTTTATTTATATAGCATCATATTCTATAGCGCTTTACAAATTTTAGGAGACATATACAAATATAATGTTACATTGCAGAGTACAAACAGTCATATGGAGCAATAGGAGTGAGGGACCTGTTCACAAGAGCTTACTGTTTATGAGGATGAGGGGTGGCACAAGAGCTTTCAGTCTATGAGGATAATGGGGTGACAAAAGAGCTAACAGTCTATGAGGATGAGGGGGTGACACACAAGCTAACAGTCTATGAGGATGAGGGGGTGACACAAGAGCTTACAGTCTATGAGGATGAGGGGGAGACACAAGAGCTTACAGTCTGTGAGGATGAGGGGGTGACACAAGAGCTTACAGTCTATGAGGATGAGGGGGTGACACAAGAGCTTACAGTCTATGAGGGGGTGACACAAGAGCTTACAGTCTATGAGGGGGTGACACAAGAGCTTACAGTCTATGAGGATGAGGGGTGACACAAGAGCTTACAGTCTATGAGGATGAGGGGGTGACCATGAGCTTACAGTCTATGAGGATGAGGAGGTGACACAAGAGCTTACAGTCTATGAGGCGGTGACACAAGTGCTTACAGTTTATGAGCATGAAGGGGTGACACAAGAGCTTACAGTCTATGAGGATGAGGGGGTGACCCAAGAGCTTACAGTCTATGGGGATGAGGGGGTGACACAAGAGCTTACAGTCTATGAGGATGAAGAGGTGACACAAGAACTTATAGTCTATGAGGATGAGGGGGTGACCCAAGAGGTATAAGAGCTTGTATAATGGTCCAGCCATAAGGGAACAGTATAAAATAACTCTGCATGTGAGCTATTGGATCTCCAATGTCATCTATTAGCATACATGAAAATCACTGCACCACTTTGTACGGACACTAGATTATATGTGAGGGACACTTTCACACATGCTCCTATCACAAATCCCACACAAAAAGAGGGAACACAAGCAGGACAATCACATTTTATTTTTTTCCCTTCAAGGTGTTTTCCAATTAACCAGGAAAACTGGCTTAAGTTTTCCCGTTGGCCATGCCACTCTCTAGATGGCTCTTAGAGGCTTAATCCTCTTGATGTATTGGTCGTGACAGGGGGGGCGTGGCCACAATCATACGCTGCTGCAGGAGCTCCAAGGCTTTACAGAAATGTATTTAGTGGTTGTGTAGTAATAAAACATTCCATGCTATTCCAATATACAAACTACTACAAAGAGCGCACTTTGCTAAAAAAGTAGTCTTTAGGCATATGTAAGATTGTGTATGCTAATTGTTTCCATCCTATGGTGTGCAATCTTCAGATTTCCCTACCTCTTTCTACAGAGATCTCTATCCTGGGGTTCTCCAGCTGCTTCTTAACATTACTTAACATACTGTGCAGCCACAGGTGGGAGACCACAACTTTAAAGGCTTTGGGAGATAAATATAATGTCTTTCCTCTAATTATATGTCCAGGACGCTTCCTTCTGTTTAACATTTAGACACTTTTTATCTGGCCCACTGTTATTTAACCAGCAGTAAGACACCTCTGCTGCCTATACTAGACCCAGTCTGGAATATCAAAGAGACTACTTAACTCATTGCAACTGAGAAAAAACAATCTAATACATACAGATACAGTACTTTTTTATCTTGTGAGTATAAACCGCATATCCATGAAATATATAGGACATAGAATTCCAGAATGGCCCATGTGGAAAGGATAGCCTTCTGCACTCTAGCCTTCTGCACTGGTATCTTTATTCTGTTATGTAACTGTATCTGCTATTCTGTATAATGATGTGACACTCCTGGTGCTGTCTCTTTTATGTGCTACTGTGTGCTGGCACCCCCTGCAGCCTGTGTGTGTATGAGATACTCATCATCTATAATGATGTGATACTCCTGGTGCTGGCTTCTCTATGTGCTTCATGGTGCTTGCGACCCCTGCAAACTCTGTGTGTATGAGATACTCCTATACACATGACTGACAGCCTGTATAATGATTTGACACTCCTGGTACTGGCTTCTCTATGTGCTTCCTGGTGCTGGGGCCCCCTGCAGCCTGTGTGTGTATGAGATACTCCTATACACATGACTGACAGCATGTATAATGATGTGACACTCCTGGTGCTGGCTCCTCTATGTGCTTTCTGGTGCTGGCGCCCCCTGCAGCCGGTGTATGTATGAGATACTCCTATACACATGACTGACAGCCTGTATAATGATGTGACACTCCTGGCTTTGGCTCCTCTATGTGCTTCCTGGTGCTGGCGCCCACTGCAGCCTCTGTGTGTATGAGATACTCCTATACACATGACTGACAGCCTGTCTAATGATGGTGCTGATGGTCATGCCCCTTGCAGCCTATGTAAATGAGAGATATTTTTTTGTCTTGGATGAATTGATAAAAAAGTTCAAGGGAATTATAGAAATATACAAAAAGTAGAAAAATATTAGCAAAATGTCAGGAATTTTCGAGATTTATAAACAGATAACCTATTAAATTCCTCCTCCTCAGTGCTACCTCTAGAGACCCCTTTTGTGCTTTCGCAATCACTTGACGTTCCCAGATTATGTGACTCTTGCATCCAATTATTGGATTCAGTGTACATAGTCATTGAGACCAATAGGTGCCTGCGTTAAAAAAAAAGAAGGTGATATGAGAACCAATCGAGGTGGTGAGGACCAGCCCAGAGGAAATGCAGCAACATAACTCTTGGGTTATAATATAGTTTTGGGTTGAGCATAAGCTAATTCTATATTTTTACACAATATTCGACCTATATGCTCATGATTTTAGAACGTTCAAGTTTAACCAAATTTTAGTCTGTGAAACAGTCTGTTCAGAATGCACTGCGACAATCCTATGAAGAGGCATGTAGCATATTGTTATAAATTGGACACTTTAGAGCCATGTATTACTATCAGTCACTTAAGGATTTTAATGCTTGAAGCAGCGGGGAGCATTTAATATGCGAGTGAAGTTGCTGCATGATGCAAGTTAATACACAGTGAAGGGCAATGATCCAGCACTTATTACAAGACCCATCTACTTTGAAGTTATCTCGATTAATTCTCTAAATCAATAACAATTACTTTGTACTGTTAAAAAACAACGATGAAAAGCCAACGTGTTTCTTGGGGATATGGTCAAGGGCCGTGATTGCCATCCTTATGCTGGGTGCTAGATGACTTGTTTACACGCTGATATCAGAGGCCCTTTGAGATATAGCACATAGCTGGATTTTATGAATAAAAATATAGAAGGAAGCTGCTGTGGTTAGTTGTAGTCTGTAGAAAGTCTTAGCCTTGGCAGCTCATTAAGCTAATGAGATACTTTCCGATAGAGGTCTTATAAAACCTCTTGGCCTGTGTGTCCCACTTTACAACATGTAGTTGGAGTCATTCAGTGCTTAGTATATCTACAGAACATTTGTACATTAGTCATAGTTTGGTTGCCTTTGCACCAAGTGATGAAGGAGCTTAGAGAAAGAGATTGTAACCAAGGGAAGGTTGAAATCGAAACGGTATAAGTCATTTGTGAAAAATAGATAAGGACACATGCCAAAATGTTATTTACCTTGGTGCAAATACTATAGTGTTACTCACCAATTCTATGCCAAAACAATGTCGAACAGGTATGAAAGACATTCCCATGAATGGGAGCAGTGGATCTAGTTGCACTGATCAGATATTGATGGCCTAGCTGCAGGATTATATATCCCGGCCAACATTTTTAAGTTCCAGATCTTGTTCTAAAGGCTGAAATGACATTTGTGACTCCCCCATTTGACATTTAGTAACAATGGTCTTTGAACGATGGTAACTACCAGACCAGAGTATTTGACATTCACCTACTTTTACATGAGTAGATATGTTATGAGTTCTTTAAAAACTTGACTAACAACATGCATTATGTAGCAATTTTAGAGGACTAAAACACATCTTTATAACAAAGGTTAGATGTAAAGAGCCTCTACATCTTTATTTTTTAACAAAGTTTGGTTTGTTTATAGCTTGGTCTAATTGATGGCAGGAAGCCACCATACAGGGCCTGGGATCGGTCAGCAGCTCCAGAATTTGGGATATGATATTAAAGTATAACTTTCAAGAACATTTTGTAAGTGATTGGAGCAGATAATAATAGTAAACTGTGTAATATACTTCATTGTAGAAACATGTTTCTATGTCCTTTTTGTTCCCTCCTTTCTTCCTGCGTTTAGCAGTTTGTGTACATCAGGTTTCTGTCCTGTATCCACTGACAATTGAGAGATAATGGAACCGTATAAAGTGTCTAATGACTTAACCACTTCCAGACAGTCCCTGTCCCTTCAAGGAAAATATGGTGTAGATGTGGAGAGAGAATTTACCATTTGTTTTCTTATCAGCTTGATGTGGACATTCCAGGAGAAAGAACAGTTAGGAGACACAGAAAAGCCAATTCCTTGATAAAGTAGAATGCAAAGTTTAGTATTATCACTTGCTCTATTCATTTATGACAGGGTAAAAATTAGTTACCTTATATACTCGAGTATAAGCCTAGTTTTTCAGCACAAAATTTGTGCTCAAAAACCCTAACTCGGCTTATACTCGAGTCAACTAAAAAAATAAAGACAAAACTCACCTTTCTGACGTGACCCGTAGGTCCTCTTCTGTCTGAGACAGTCTGAGACAGAAGAGGACCTATGGGGGACGTCGGAAAGATGATTACAGTGTTATTTTTTTTTTCTACTACAGGGGTTGGGCAGGCTGTATGCTACAGGGGTTGGGCAGGCTGTATGCTACAGGGGCTGGCAGACTATATACTGGGAGGCTGTAACCAATGCATTTCCCACCCTCGGCTTATACTCGAGTCAATAGGTTTTCCCAGTTTTTTGTGTTGAAATTAGGGGTCTCGGCTTATACTCGGATCGGCTTATACTCGAGTATATACGGTAGTTTCAAAGGTTTAGATACTCTTTAGAAAACAAAGTTTTGAAGGGTGAAGAGTCACTGGCATCCCTCATATTTATGATTTATTTTTTTTACATTTCCGCTGAGGTTAACTTTGCATTTTCTAAAACACATTTCAGATGGAAATGTGTCTGAATTCAATTTAATGTATGTGATTAAAAAACAACTTGATTGCAAGCCCCATCTCCAATTCATGTTTTCTGTTTTAATTTACTTTCTGTCATAAGTATAAAAAAATCTAGGTGTATACATTCATACATTTATGACAAGTATTATGTACTCACTGGCTGCTCTATTATCTATCTATCTATCTATCTATCTATCTATTCACTCTATAATCTATCCTTCTATCTATGTGACAACTCTACAAAACAGTCTTAACGAAGGTTTCGCAATAGTAAAGAGAAAAGAGATGGCACACAAAACGAAATGAGAAAAATATGCAGTGGATTTATTCCATTGAAGAGCAACATTTTCTCTCAGTGGCTTGCAAGCTAGTCAGGGTAAATACAGTAATCAAGCATCTGTCACTATATTTTGTTGGGCCCCTGTGCTCTATTTTCCTCACTTCTCATCCATCTATTACGTGCTATCGGTCAACATGAGTAGGAGTGAGAGTTGGTCTCTGAAAATGAACCCACAGACTTAGCTAGAAAAAAAGTTTGAGTTAAGCTCCATTTAAAGGTTTACGATCTGCCATCAGTGCATTGAATCTAGTGATGAGCGGAACCATTCATGGGCTTTGCCAGGGCATTTAAAGTAAAAACATCACCTTCGTTGGTCTGGTTTTAGAAACTTAAGGCAGGCTTGCTGAATTGATCCACTCAGCTTACTAAACATGAAAATATAAACGTGAATATCATAGCAAAGACGGCCTGTCTGGATGAATTTTTCGTGAACTCTATGTTTTTTATCAAACTGGCAATATACTGTACATTACTGGCACATATCCCAGTTACTTTGAGCAGGCGCAGAGTTCCCTACCATTCTCATTTTATTAAAACTAAACAACATCACACATAACTCCAAATTCATAGAACAACCATAACCTTGCTTGAGCCCTTGAGAATTACAGGGGGCCTAGTGATGTGGCTCACCGTTTGTATGACTAAAAACCAGCTGGTGGGAAGCGTGGATGGGAAGGAAGCAGCGGTGCATGACCTGCATTCTACTTCTGCGCGACCACGTTTTGTTTTAACACTGTACTATTCTATGTGCCGCGTATACATTAGGTGAGCCCTCAAAAAGGCCATCCCTCAAACTGCCCAGGTGTTCAAAGTTGGTATCAGAATGTTTGACACAACTAGACAGTGGCAAGTCTATACCTTTACACACGGGGATGAGCTGCACTCTGGTGCTCTCTCCTCATCCATAGTACATATTTTAAATAAAATTCAGCCCACAAACTTTTACACAACAGATCCTGCCAAGTGCTATGTCGGGGTTAGATCTGCAGTTGTTGGGAAGATTCGACTATTCTATAATTCAGGTGCTAACAAATCTACAGGTGGCCACATTAACTTACCCGTCGCTTTGCGCGCAATCGGATGTTGCGAGGATTCAAGCTGCCGTGATTCATAGTCCAATTTCCGCTGTGTACTTCTCCTGGTTCAGGTTCCCACGGAGTTCACATGTCTCTCCCGGTGCATGTGCAGTGACCCATTTGGTTTTAAATTCCGAGGTTTGTCCGAATCGGTCGGGTTGTCCAACATCACTTCCCCGATATGTCATACAGCAAGCCAGCGGTCCATGGCCACAATCCCTTTTCATGCGCCCAGACGGGATGAATATTTTTCTGCTCTCTTGTTCTCTTTCTTCTATCTCAGTCTATATTCTGTTATCTCAATATACTCCCTTCCGGCAAATAACGCTGTGTTCTACTGATTGCTTATAACACTCATCCCAGCTCCGTGCTCCTATAATGATCTGGGGCAACTAGCGTGAGCTGTGATTCGGGGGGGGAGGTGGGTGGGGGGCGGTACGGGGGGTAGGATGGGAGGTAGTGCCGTGCACCTTTGTTTTTTTGGGTAAGTCTTTTGGTGTCTAGGTCTGGGCGTGTCACGTAGCTAGACTTCGTTTAAGTGTGCAGCTCTTTGCATTTTTTGACGTTGACAAAAGGAAGTGTACCAGGTCTGAAGTGGTTGTATCTCTATATCTCACACGAAGATAATGTATGGAATAGATGCTGGGAGCTAGTGACGGGAAGAAGTCGGGGGAGGATGGGGCGTCACTTCCCCACTCCTTTCCGCCCGGCTCGCCTTGGACCCTCACACACCCTTTTTCCGCGTAGAGTCTCGTGGGGCCCTATTCCCGCTGTGTCCCCTGTTCCCCCTTTGTTGTGAGGCGCTGGACCTCTTGGCCCCGCTGCTCACTGAACCATCACGCGCGGATTCTGCCCCAGAGGTGTTTCTCATCACTCACAGCTACTCCTCTGGGAGCCCCTCCGAACTTGCCTCCATGGCCCCTTCGTCACCTGCGCCACAATGAAGCCAACTCTTTAGGACTATGGTTTGCCCGAACCATGGGTCGATCATTCGGTTACGGACACTGCAGGAGACATTCTGAACTGAGAACCTCCCGGTAACAGCGCCTTGTTTTCTTCTGGGACCTGTGTCACCCCTCCCTGTACTGTATGTATACCTGGCTGTCCCTTTCCTGCTTGCTGTCTTCATCTCTGTCCCGCGTTTAGCGTCTTGTTGTTCTTTATGGTCTATGTCAACTTGTGCTTACACTCGGCTCTACATCTCCCGCTGTTCATCTTCTCGCCGACCCCACGCTAGTTTCCCGGCACCTACGGGTAGCTCTCCATTTGTGTGCCTACCCTTTCAAAGATGCGCTCCCCCCCTCCAGTTTCAGGCATGCCTTATTCAGGACGACTCCTCGCAAAGTCTTCTTGTCGCTTAACCTGGTGTTTTCTGCTGCTTCCGCCCCCCCCTTTTGCCGCTCCTCTTTCTTCTGTTCGCCGCCTTTGCTTGTTCCTGGGCCCCTATCTCTCCGCTTGCTGCCGTTCCCGTTAGTCTTGGTGCTTTCTTCTGCCGCGGATTCTTAATTGTCCTTTGCCACGATGCGCTGCCCATCCCCGTCAAGGGGCGGGTGGACGCCTCATAAGGCTGGGGAAGCCGTTTAGCACTGCAGTCCCGCTCTCCTTGCCTCGCATGCCTCTATCCTGTAACGCCAGTTCCTCCCTCCCCACGCCCGTCCCCACCTCTTGCGGGGCCTGTGGCGGCAATGCTGCACTGCCTCCAGCCCGAGACCGGCGATCTCTGGCGGCTCCCTGTGGCTGGCCACCTGTCACCGTTTTCTCATCCCCCCCTGTTGCTGCCCCCCCTCTGGCCTCTCTCAGCACCTGCTTTGGCCGGGTGTCATGTGCTTGCCCATTCATCTCTTCTGTCCCATAGTCTTTATGCTCTCTTCTTGTTCTTCCCATTTCCCTCCACCCCTTGCTCTTGCCGTTTTCTGTGCTGATTTTAGCTTATCCGTACGAAATCGCATCTTGTGCCCTCTCCCATCCCTCCTTCGTTCTGTCACGGACCTTGAAATCTCCTTGCTTGGCTTCTTATCTTTGCCTCTGCTGGACGTCTGCGCTGTCGTCACCCACGTCTGGGTATACACAGCCCGAAGTCCTCGTTTTTTCTTGTGCTGTCTTCGGATCGAATGTAGCCGTATGACACAGTGCGCCCTCTACCCTGCTCGGGGTACTCGTTCTTCGCGACGTCAACTTTTTGGACTGCTCGAGTGCTCATCTCGACAGCACGAGCCCATTGCGTCCTGGGCAGCCCGAGCATTTTTCAAGGCGGCCCCGGCTCGTGTGTGGGCCCCGGCGGCGGACGCTTGGCCAAACACTGGGGAAACCTCAGAGCCGGATGGAAACACCCCGGAATATGGACCGGAAACAGCAGGGGGCCGGCAGCATGTATGGCGCTCAGTGAGGGCTGTGCTTTACACGCACCTTCTTATGCCCCCATTATGGGAACTGTATGGACCCTCATGAACTAGCGTGCCAGAGCTGGCCGTCGATCGTAGCATCGTTATTCCATCTCCACATAGCTGCCTTGACATAGAAGGAGGATGGCTGCTATGATGGCCGCGGATCATTATGTGGCGGCATAGTGGCCGGCTAGCGAGGGTCTGGCGCCATCGACAACGCCCTCGATGCGACTCCGGTTTCGCCCCCGGCGGTGACCTGTTTCCTCTGTGAAACCCAAAGGTTGTCGGTATATTTGGTCGATACCCCGACCGCAGGTGGCGGACATAGTGACAAGTTCCTCCCGTATTTGGTGCCCCCCCGACAAAATGTGTGCCCATTGTCTCCCATACTCCCAGGTTTACACTCAGGCGGGGAAGACCTCATTGGGCCCGGGCAGCCATGGCGCGGCCGAGAACCCATGATATAAGAGCAGCGACAGAGTAGAGGGACAACCGGGGGCTCCATAGATAATTGGGCTATCTAGGATTGCACCTGCAAGAGGGTAACTCAAGCACCGGCGGCGCTCAGACGCGCCCGGCGTTCGATTATGTCTTGGTGATGGGGTGCAATATTGAACATGTTTGCCTGAAACAGCTTGTGTGCAAGGGGCCAATGTCTGGAGGCGTTGGGTAGTGAAATGGAGTGTGATTAAAGGGTATGCTGCAGTTAAAAAACAATGTTAGTTGGCATCTGGTGGATGGTAGGGATGGCGCTCCGCTGCCGAGGCAGCTTTCGCCAAATCTCAGCCCTGGTGTGTCCGCTAGCTACTCCCCAACGGCACTTCTAAGGCAACCTTTTGGTATAAGATAGAGGTGTAAGTAGCGTCTTATCAAGTTTGGAGAGTATGGCGAGTGAGTGAGGGGAAATGTAAAAGATGCGCAAGAAATGACGCATGAAAATAATATCGTAAAATGGTTTAAAAGTTTGGACGTATACTTTTGTGATTAACACACAGATCTGGGTGGCGTGACAAGCGTAACAAGGTTTATGGATTGAATTGCCCTGTATAGCTCTTGGGCGTGTGCCTTTTATTCGCCTGGCTCAGCTTTTGTTGAGCCCGCTGCTGTCTGCTATAGAGCGCGGCACTGCTTGCTTGATCTGAGTCTAGCGACTGATGCGATCGCCCGATGCCCACGGAGATGGTAGTTCAAGGGTAGGAGGTGGAGGATGGAGAAGGGGTGAGGGATGGGAGAGGAGGACTAGAGTAGCCTGGAAAAACCATGGACGAGGAGGGTGGACCCCGCAATCTCGTCGTCGGCAGTATATGACAGCCGCAGGGTCAGACTCGCTCCCAGCCTCCCCAAGTTACCCCAAGTGCCGTAGCGGATAGTCGAATATAGTGAGCCTGCCGTCGGCAGCACTCGTCCACGTGATGTACGTGGTCATGGTGGACCAGTGTCAGAAACGGTCGTTGCGTCAAGCACGGGATGAGTTGTCGACACGTTGACTGGTGCAGGGGCGGGAGGCAACAATCGGGAAAAGTAGGGCGGGGGGGGGGCTGTCGGGGGAGACCGAAATAACCGTGGGGCGGCCGCCGCCATGAGGTGTTCGAAAGGCCTCGTTACAGCCTAGCGGCAGCATCTCCAGGCTAAGCAATCTGGAGATGTGGACATTGAGGGCTTGGGCGTTGGGGTGTGTTGCAAATCTTTCCTTTGCCGCCTCCAGGTCTGGGCTGGGGATGGAGAGCTGACACTGGTGGTGATTGTGGAGGATCGTGGAGGCGACGATGGTTTTTGGGCCAGGGTCCTGGGCAGGGGGCTGCATTCAGCTGACACAGGGAGGAAAGCGAGTGGTGTGTACATGGCCGGAGGTGAAACGGGCTTGTTGCCATGAGTGGGTGTTTAGCATTCATATGCCTGTGCTATACTGGTCTTTAAAAGGTATAGCTCGCTAGTAGTGTGGAACCCTCTGATCCTGGTTTTGGCAAATGTTGACACCACACAGTCCTGCACGTCATCCGGTGTTTCCTTAAAGAACCCTCCGACTTCTGAAAATCAGCCCTGCGCGGGAGCCTCCGTCACGGGAGCTTCACTACTGGACACGATTGTGGCGCTGAATGCACCAGCACTGGCCTGCCTCTCCGTCTGGCCCCCCACCACTGCCTCTTCCAACCTGTTCTGGTCGGGACTCTCCTCCGTCTCAGACGACTGTGTTCCCCCGGCCTATCCCCTCAACCCAGCTTGGGTCTGTCACCACCATCATCCACTCCGATCCCTCAGTCTGCTCCCCCCTCGCGACTTCCTGCCTACCAACAAACCTTCACCAACACTGTCTTGGACACCGTGGCTCCTCCACGTCCGCACCTCTTTCACGTCTTCCACTACGTCCGAAAGTGTCATCATCCCCACAGACTGCGCTGGTGGAAACTGGGCAACTGGAAATTGCTCAGCAGCACCGGACAAGTGGTTTGTGACTGTGGAGGGCACGGGTAGAACGTTCCTCCGCAGTATGCCGGTCTCAAATGCCAAATTTTCCTGCAGGCGGGGGCAGACTGGGGCGGAGGAGGGTGAGGTGCAGGAGCTGGAGGATGCCGATTCGGTGACATGGGTGGACTGCGTGGGAAGACTGACTGGTGGAATTGCTCGAAGCATTGTCGGCATCCACAACATCACTGTCGCACTGTTACTGGCCTCAAAGTGCTCTACCACGAGTCCAGTACTTCAGACATGAACCTAGGGAGTGTACTCTGGGGTGTTCCCCTGCTCCCTCATAAGCAGGTGGTGTCATCACCCGGCCAGGACCACGGCCTCTGACCCCTGCAGTAGTTGGACGCCCACCCCGTCCCTCCCTCGTCCTCGTACCCCTAGCCCTCGGGTTTAAACATTTTGAAATGAAGTGAAAATTAACTAAATTTTTTGTATTTTTTTGTGTTTTTTTGTTTTTTGTTTTTAAAACCAAACGATGCTATCCTATTGCTATGGGATTTTTCTAGCCAACTATGAAAGCACACTGCTATGCCAGATGAGATGACGCTGATGAATGAGAGTATAAAAATAAACGTAAAATAAAAGTAAATGGCGCAACTGTGCCTAATTGAAATACACACCCCTAATAAATTGTCCCACTTCGGTCTTTGCGAGGATATGTGCGTCACTAAGCGCTAAACAACAACGGTCGCAAGTCTCACTGACAATTCCTCACAAATGGTAGTAGAGATGCACTACAGCAAGGCCAGCCCACCAGCAGATCAACCAGAAATAAAATATATAACGTTATTTAGGCCTAAGTAAGCCATTTGGAGCTCTCCTATGGCTATTTTCTAGCCAAGTAAGAAACACACTGCTATGCAGATGAGATGAGACGCTGAGTTATGAAAAAAATAACGTAAAATAAAAAGTAAATGGCAGACTGTGCCTAATTGAAATCCACCCCTAAAAATTTGTCCCACTTCGGTGTTTGCGTGGATATGTGCGTCACTAAGCGCTAAACACACAAACGGTCGCAAGTCTCACTGCAAATCCTACAACTATGGTAGTACATGCACTCAGCAAGGCCAAGCCGCGCAGATCAATTCAGAAATAAAATATAAACGCTATTGTAGCCTAAGTAAGCCGTTTGGATTATCCGATGGGCTATGTTTCTAGCCAAGTTGAAAGCACACCCCTCTGCCAGATGGATGAAAGGTATACAATAAACGTAAAAATAAAGAAATGGGCAGACTGTGCCTAATTGAAATCACACCCCTAATAATTGTCCCCACTTGTTGTGTGTTTGAGGCATGGTGATTGTGTCATAAGAGCTACAACACAACGGGTTAGCACAGTCCCCCCCTGCACATCCTCACAATATTGATGGTACTATCGACCACTAGCCATAAAAAACAACAATATCTACACGTTATAGTTCGCCTAAAGCCTAAGAAGGGCTGTTGGGTTCCTTGTTGCATCACTCCGCCTACCAACGAATTCGACTGAGAAAGGCCTAAAACTGCTTCCAACTGACCCGCGCAGCTCTCTCCTAGCGGCCCCCCGCCACCAGACTGATATGCCGCGCGCGCGGCAGGGGCTAGTCTATTCCAGGGTCACCTGATCTGGCCAGCCAACCACTGCTATCGACGTGTAAGGGTACCACGTCATGCTGGGTGGAGTGCAGAGTCTCCTGGCTTGTGATTGGCTCTGTTTCTGGCCGCCAAAAAGCAAAACGGCGGGAGCTGCCATTTTCTCGAGCGGGTGAAGTATTTGTCCGAGCAACGAGCAGTTTCGAGTACGCTAATGCTCGAACGAGCATCAAGCTCGGACGAGTATGTTCGCTCATCTCTAGTCAGAACCCATCAATACCCTATGATGCATCTAGAGCTGTTACAAGTTAGTTTATAGTATGAACAGAGGCATAGCTTACATTCCCTAGGCCCCAGAGTCATCTTACATGGAATAGGGGTTTTTGGGTGCCATTAAGAATCATGACCCTTTTGTATCTTTACTTATTCCCCTTTTAGCCTAGATTTTAGCCCAGGTTTGTTAGGCACATCCACATATATAAAAAATAACGAGTGTCCACTCACTGTCCACGGGTAAGAGGGCAGTCAATTGGCTGTATAAATTAGTAACATAAATCCATCCAGCACTGAGGTGAGTGTAAATAGTCAGTCTGTGTTCATCCAATATTATATAAGATATAAAGGAAAACAAGTTAACAATAATGAAAACCTACATTTTCAGACACCGTACATTTCTTAAGTGAAGGCTGAGCAGTCAGATTTGTCACTGGTTTCCTGTAGATATGTTTTTTAATATGTTTTTTATGGATAAGTGGATTCTATTATACTATTACTCTATTGCCACCATTATTGTCAGTACCTGTCCAGCAAACCGCGCAACCACAACCAGTCTTGGCGCTAGCTGTCAGACTAGGTAGATGGTGGTGGTGGAACCCACCCTGTGATGTCCCTGCGGACTTAGGCCCTGCCTAAAGCAGTTAAACCGCCCTGGTAAGGGCGAACCCACTATCAGGAACCTAAGTGACGATCCCTGAGCGACCCTACAAGATGACAGGAAAAGCTGCTGGATGGTGGTGCGGACAGGTAACCGGAATATAGATATAGGTCAGTGTTCACACTGTTAACAGAAACCGACACAAGACAGACAGGAAGGTGGGGTCACACTAGGAGATAAACAATACTGAGGGACAAACAACAGATACAGACAGACAAGCGGAGTCAAACAAACCGGGTCAAAACCAAGATGGTGGCAAAGGTACAGATTTTTATATAGGGCGGCACAGTGGCTGAGTGAGTAGCACTTCTGCCTTGCAGCACTGGGGTCCTGGGTTCGAATCCCACCCAGGTCAACATCTGCAAAGAGTTTGTATGTTCTCTCCGTGTTTGCATGGGTTTCCTCCGGGTACTCTGGTTTCCTCCCACACTTCAAAAACATACTGTTAGGTTGTTTAGATTGTGAGCCCCATGGGGACAGGGACCAATTTGATATGCTTGTGCAGCGCTGCGTAATCTGTGTGCGGTATATAAATAAAGGAATTATTATTATTATAGCAAGTAGAATGGTCAGTAGGCAAAGCAGCACAATACACAGAATAGCAAGAAACGCAATGGCAAGAGCACTAGATACACAAACTGCAATAACCAGCCCCCAATGAAGGGCTGGGCAGAATATAAGGCAGAAATGGACACTACCTCCAGCACTGACTGGCTCAGAAGTCCATCACTCAAACCGCAGCTGCAGGCAAAACGATTAGAAAGACACACCCAGCTTTCCCAGGATCAGAAATGGAGCTGTCAATCACAGGCAGCTCTGGGTGTGGTTTCCCAGCAAGAAGCCTGAAACCAGATCCCATCAGAACAATATGCGAGTTCTGACAATTACATTGATTATAACGTCCAATATATGGATGGATTTCCCTGTTCCTGCTGTTTTTGTGCATCTAGGACCTCTTTCCAAACACAAAATGGTTCTACAGGATATCAGTATTCGACATTCTCAGTAAAATGTAGTATTACCCGGTGGTGCTGGGCCATAATATAACCTGCCCTGCACAGATTCATCTTTATAGACGCTAATGTAAGATGACAGACTTCATTAGTTCTGGGGATGCCCTCTTCTCGCCCTGCTTTCACTCAGGTAAATTAAGCCTTTTTAAGACTCCATGCAGACATATTCCCACCCCTACCTTTTGTCTATGCTTGTGGTGTTAATTTAGATGAAAAGTCTATGCTTATTAAGTTTTTCTAATATTTGAATCTGTAAAATATGCCCACATTCCAAATTAAGATGCCACTTCATGTAAAGATAACATTATTTCACAGTGAGGAGTATAAATTAGCCTGCCCTGTGAAAGGAAATGTGACACGTCTTATCCTGGCTCTAAAGCTCTATTAATAGCCAGAAATATTACTGCACATTACCTTATTCTTTTAATAAATTGAGACTTATTAAAAATATATAACAAAATCTATACAGAATGAATTGAAACCAGGATTAAGGTTTTTATGTTTATTCACACAACACAAATGCAGCAATAAGTCATGGCAATATGGTGGAGCCTATAGCAGGTTAACCCCTTAACGACCTGGCCCTCTTGTTTTTTCATTTCCATTTTTCACTCCCCACCTTCAAAAATCTATAACCTTTTTATTTTTACACATAGGGGCTTATTTACCAAGGCTGCGCGGCTGCAATTTTGTCAGATTTTCTGATGTTTTTCCGGGTTTTTCACAGTTGGGGCAGGTATTTAACAGGGGATTGTGTTGCACGTGATCGGATTGTGGCACAGGCTTTCATGGGAAAGAAATCGGGGGGCGTGCCGTCGATTGATCCGATTAATTCGGACTGAGCACAGGGATTTAACTTTCAAATTGTGTTGCAAGAACAAGCACTTACATGCACCAGGAAGAAGAAGGTGAACTCCGGCGGACCTGAGCGGGGAAGCGATACATGCAGGATATCGGGTGCACGATCTTAGTGAATCGCGGCACAGTGCATTATCGTTGGACAATGCACTTAAAATGAATTCCTCCGGACGGGTAAGTAAATATGACCCCTAGTGTTAAATGAGTTCTGTGATGGCTTGTTTTCTGCATAAAAAAATTTACTTCATAGTGACGGTATTTGTGCTGTTTTCTTGTGGGCTTGGATTTTAGGGCTTTCACTTTGCACCCCAAATGATCTACTTTTTCTTTGGGTTGGTGCGATCATGGAGATAACTAATTTGTATAGGTTTTATAATGTTTTCATACATTTAAAAAAATTAAAACCTCCTGTACAAAAAATCTTTTTTGCTTTTGCCATCTTCTGGCAAAAAAAAAGTGCCATATTCAACTCTGGGCGCTATTTTCCGTTTACGGGGTTAAACACCGTGAAAAACCCTCATTATATTTTGATAGATCGGTCATTTTCGTAATGCAGCAATACCTAATGTGTTTCTGTTTTTTTACATTTTTTTATTTTTATATGACTTCTAGGGAAAGGGAGGTGATTTCAATTTTTTTTACCTTCTTTTAATTTGTATCTTTTTCTATTTTTCAGACCCCCTAGGGTAAATTAACCATAGGTTGTCAAAATGATCCTACCATATTCTGCCATGCTACAGTATGGCAGTATATGGGGATTTTCCTCCTCATTCATTATAATGTGCAAATCGAGCCGTGCACCTGTGTGACCATTGTCAGGTTTCTGTCCACTAGAAATAAATAATGAAGCTTTCCATAGACTTACAGCAAGCAGAGATCTAGAAAAACATCAGGAATTGATACAGAAAGTATATTGGTGTATATTTGTGTAACTTTTCATTATTCAAACAATATCCACTACTTGTTGAAATGGGAATAAGCCTTTAACTAGTGCAATCCCAGTTAATGGCAGATGTCAGCTGTATAATAATTGTATTCTGTAATCACCTTTTCAGCGCTGGAACCCTTTCTTCATAAAATTATCCACAGGATAAGGCTTAACTCACTGACCAGTGGGGGTCTCAGTGTTGGGAATCCCACAGATCATGACGACAGGAATATATTGTACCTCTGTAGCACCTGAGATAACCAAAGCAGCCAGTCCAATTATCTCAATGGCGCTGATGTTGGTCTTTGTGGGCGCCATTAAGATGAACAGACAAGCCGGCGTGTGGTTGATTGGGTAAAACAGAGCTTCAACGTATCCCCGTTCTTGTGATATGTGGGGTCCCATCACTGAGACCCGACTGTCATGTTACCATTTTCGTTACAATTTATACATAATTCAAAGAGACAGAATACTTGGTCATTACGATGGAATATTTTTTAGTAATTTCTAAGCAATGTAAAGTCTCTTAGCACTTTATACTGTATCTATTATATAACCTATTGGACACTGTTCACAATTAGGAATCTAGGTGTGATGTTATGAATATCAGTGGCATGTACTGGGTGGGTTGTATGCTTAACTTTTTCTAGAATGTTCCATTTAATAACCCTTTATAATTGTTTTGTTTCACTTCTAGTTTCATAATGTCTAAAGGGGAAAAATCAAAAACAATCAAAAGTTGTTAGCCAAGCAAGATAGTTCTACCATGCACCATTTTCCCATTTTCCCATGCATGTGCATACTTGGTCTGGTTGACCGTGCATGTCTCAATGGAGAGGAAAGCAATGTCAGACTTATTGGTAGCAAAACATTTTCCTTGAAAACAAAGGATTAGGCATGTTGCAATTCAATATTCCCATTCCCAACCCAGTGCCTCCTGACTGACACAATGTTGCACAAAACATATATTTTTTAGGGTTTTGGAGGACCTATGCTAAAATCTCTGTATTGCTGGATCCACAACATATTGAGGACAAGGAACACTCTACTCTTATCCCCCCCACTCCCCTTTTTGTGTCTTTTGACAATATTGTGATTGCATTTATAATTTCCCAATAAATTGGTTTAATTTAATAACCAAGCTATTACTGTGTTTTAGAGTATTTATTAATTAGCCCTAAACACATGAATCCATAAAAACCTGGTATCCACATCACAAGGATTCTGGATGTGGATACTGTCTGATCAGCATGTGAGACTACAATCCTCCCATAGCCGTATAATTGTGCTGTGTCAGATGCCAGCGTTCATTCTCCTCTGTTGCTAAATATCTCAAACATATCTCAAGAACTCTAGGTACAAGAAAGGTCACTTCCAAGGCAGACTATTCTTATGTGAGCAGCTCAGGTGGTTGAGACTTATTGGGAGTTAGGGTGGCTTACAGTTTGAGACAAAAATGAAAAGTACAAGTACAGGATGTAAATTGTGTGGCAAATATTCTGTACTTATTTGTATAATACAGCAGGAACCCTATTGATCATACTGTGTATCAGTGTAACAGTAGCATCCCATTATATTACTCATGGGCCACAAATAATGGATCAATTGTGGCCCACTTGTAATTAGTTGTTGAAGTCTACTCAAATGCTTACATCAGCAGAAAAGACCTCCCAAACGGTGGCAGGAGTAGGGCCTGCTCCATGTTTTTCAATGGGATCACACACAAGCCTGTGGCAATGACTGATGAAATGAATATGTCTGTGTGCTGTCTGTTAAATTGAAGGGGTTTCCCATGAAAGAAGATTCTCAAAATGTTATCCCTAAGTGATGTTTACACAATAAATATAAATTTTTAACCCCTTTCCTTTACAATTTACTCAGTTTTATTGCCGTTTTAGCTCCTATCACTCAGTGATGGTCAGTGTTAAAATACATAGTGTGGACGGGGACTCCCTAAGTAGACATTTCATGTTCCCTCTGTGCTATGAGAGGCTGTCCACTGACAATGTACTCACATTATCAGGGTATAGGTTTATCTACATTTTTATTTAGCTTATGAATATTCTGACATATAGAAACAGAGATGAGACAGATCAGAGATGAGATGGTGAGATCTATGAGATGGATATAAAACACAAAGACATTCTCAGCTCTACTAACTCAACTATAGCACACACAGTCAGCCCTGCTATTTACCTCCCTACTGGATAATGACCTTATCTGTCTGTATCTTGTAGAGTAAATCACTTCACGCTGGTTGCTGGCAGGAAGTGCCTGTGTCTGAGCTGGTCTTGTAATGAAGGGAAAGGGGCACTGCAGTGTAAATACAAGAGAAGCGATTCATGAGAAGAATCCGACCATAGTCAGAAGATTAATGTCGTAAAATTGGGAACATCAGGACTGATATTCATATCTGATATATTTCTGTGAAATGCTTTATTATTGTAAATAAGAGTGAATTAGAGAATGTATTATTTTGTTATCCTGAGTATATTTAAGAATCTTTTTTTTTTGTGGGAATACCCCTTTAACCCCTTAAGGACATGCGTTGTCATTCATTTTTTGCTCACTTTTTCATTTTTCAGTGTACAGACCTGTGTGAGGACTTATTTTCTGCATAACAAATTTTACTTCTCAGTGACGTTATTTGTTATTCCATGCCTTGTACTGGGAAGCTGGCTGAAATAAATATTCCAAATGTGGTAAAATTGACAAAAAAAGGCATTTGTGGGCTTAGTTTTTACAACTTTTACTGTGCGCTCCAAATGATACATCTACTTTATTCTTTGGTTCGGTATGAACATGGTGATACCAAATTTATATAGGTTTATTGTGTTTTAATTATTCCGCCATCTTCTGATGCTAATAACCTTTTCATAGTTTGGTGTACAGAGCTGTGTAAGATGTCATTTTTCGCAAAATGAGCTGACGTTTTCATTTCTACAATTTTGAATTTTGACTGTGAGACTTTTTGATCACTATTTATTACATTTTCTATGTGATGTAAAATGATGTTAATGGTGCATTTTGGACATTTGCACGCTATTTTCCGTTAGGAATGAACATTTTTATTTTTGGATAGATGGGACATTTTGAGATGCGACAATATCTAGCATGTTTGTGATTTTTGCTGTTTATTATGTTTTATATCAGTTCTAGAGAAAGGGGGGTGATTTTTTTTTTTTTTTATAATCATCAGCACAAAGCATTGGGGCTTAATGTTTGTCTCTTCGGGCTTTTAATTATGCACTTCCCCTTGGTGACCTCACCTCCCTCTCCAACATGGGAGAAGGAGGTGCAGGGGCATGCATAAAAATATTTTAAAATAAAAAAAAGAAACTCATATACTAATCAAAAAGCCTTCAGAGCCCCTATATATATCACAGAAAAAAAGTGAAAATCACTTTACAAACCCCACCTATCAGCTATTGCTGTGTCCGTAATGATCATTATTGAATTGAATCATAATCATTAATGGATTTACACATTGAACGGCTTGAAAAAAAAATCTCACTAAAAATTATGATTTTTACCTATCTTATCAGACATAAAATGCAACAAAAACATATCTATACAAAAATTAGCACCGTTCTAAAATACTACATGTCCCATCTGTCAACCAGCTATATAGACCAAAAAGTATAAGTGTTCTGCCACTTGGAAAATTATAGATTTCTTACGCACATTTTATTTTATTATTTTATTTTACAAAATTAGTAAAACATAAGCAAAAATATAGAAATTATGGTGACCCGTAGAATAAAGATAGCATGTTACCTATTGTATAAAAAAAAAGTGAAAAATCAATTACAGAGTTTAAGTTGATGAATTTGCAGCAATAGGGCATAGCCACCCCAAAATAGTATCATTGAAAAATACATCTAATCCTGGAAAAAATAAGGCTTTCATTAATAGAAAAACAACTATTTTATAGCTCACAAAATAGCGCCCATGAACCAATTAAAAACTAAATTCTACATCACAAAAATGGCTAATGCATGGTCGTCCTTCCCTTCTGCGCCTCGCGCCCCTACAACAAGTGACGTTCACATGTGGGGTTCATAACAAATTTTAACATGGGTTTTATCTTTTTATCTCCTGTAGGTGTATACATTCTAGGGTGAAATAAATGCATTACTGATAAAATCAGACAACTCAAAATTATACCTCCATTTTGTTTTAAATACTATGAAAATCTCAAAGGGTTAACAAACTTTCTAAAAGCTGTTTCTGATAGTTTGAGGGTGACAGATTTGAAAATGGAGTCATATGGGGCTGAACTTTAAAAGGGCTGCGTCATTAAGGCATTAAACTCCTGTTAAAAACCGTAAGTGCACGAAAAATAATGTCTTTTGAGCTTGCACATGTATTTATTAATTGTTTGCGTCACTTTTGTGTCACGGTCCATTAGAAAATTGTGCACCCAAAGAGTAATTAAACGTTAAACGCTGGGAAAAACGTTATAATATTTTAAAATATATCAGACATTTTTCGATGTGGCAATACCTAACATGTTTATGATTTTTACTGTTTATTTATATTTATATCAGTTATAGGGAAAGGGGAGTGATTAGAATAAAAAAAATTTCATTTACGGTAATTTTTTTTTTAACTATTTTTTTAAACAAATTTTTAGACCCCCCTAGGTTATTTTAACCCTGTCAGATTGATCCTACTATATACTGCCATTACCTACCAAAAATGAGACAAAGCATATTATACCTGGTAATTTGTAAAAAAAGAATGTCACTAAGATGCCCTATCTATTAATATGGGAATATACACTCACCAAAGACCGAAAGATGACCAAATCAGAACAAACAACTATCTCCTTTTCACATGAAATGTATACTCTTTATTGACATATTTTTAAAAAAGTTACAACACATAAAATTAGATGACTGACCACAAAGATAGCCGCTCACAGAGACACCACATATAAGATAATGACTGAATATATACCTGGTATATATCTGCTCAATATGACTGCACCATGTCAAAGAGTCAAGCATTTCATATCATCAAATCTTATAGCAGCAAAAATATAAATAGATCACAAAAAGGGCTCATAAAGTGCATAATGCACGTAAACAAGTATGTCTAGAGCTCTAAAATATTTAGGGCCCAAGAACTGTAAACACTGCAAGTATGATGAAAAAGAAGACGTATAATGCACATACCATCAATAGTTTGTGTCCCCAGGCGTCTTCCTCAACATGTGTTTCGGCGTGCCAAGCCTTTCTCAAGGGGTGCTGCTATGTGGCTGTTCAGGATACTAATAGGGTTCTCAGCCAATGGCTGAATCGTTCCCCCCCCCCCCCCGCGCAACAATCTCTAGTTAATTACCTGCCTGGTGTGTAAAAACTCCTAAATGCCGCCCCTTTGAATGTGGAACCCACCTAGGGCCGGGGACCAAGGGACCGTCCACCGATTGTGTCACAAGAAGAGGACATAATCCGATTCTGGCGGCGCATCGGTGTGACGTCCGTCAACCCAGTACCAACGTGAGATGCGCGCATGAGCTTCCTCCGCAGGCACCATCATTGAAGAGGGAAGACTGAAGAGAGCTAAAGTACATTTATACACGTGTACCGAAAAAAACAGCTCCATATAGGTTCAGCATATCTTACAAAGCTGATAAGTACATGATTTAAGTTAAACTTATATGGCTAATTGATACCATGTACGTCTTATTACAGAATCAACACAAAATAAGATTTAGTGAAAAAATAAATAAAAAATGTCTGTAATGTCTCTGGCGATAAGAATAATGAATGGATTATGAAATTTATAGCAAATATCGAGGGCCCCTAAACACTTGGATACTAATGCAGATGATGTGTATAACAATGATTATGAATGAAACCAAATAATTATGTCACCAAAAAAATTGATAAGTGTTCTGATATAAAGTGAAGGTAGAAAAAATGGACTGATGCAGGTGATGTGTTGTGACAATGCTTGTGAATAGAGATGAGTGTGCACTAAAATGCTCGTTACTCGAGTCGAACTTTTTCCGATGCTCGAGTGCTCGTATCGAATAACGAACCCCATTGAAGTCAATGGGAGACTCGAGCATTTTTCAAGGGGACCACGGCTCTGCGATAAAATGTGTCATCTTATTGAGAAATAAGAAAGTCAGTCCTGTTTCTTCGTTTTTTTTATTCAATGGAATATTTGTGAAACTTCAAAAAGGAGAATGTCCCGTGTTAAACATCTGCAATGTGTTCTTCACACATATTGTTCTTCACATACTATTGTGAAGAACACCTTTCTGCACTCATGTCTTCTGATAAGTTAGCAGATGTATGGAAACATCCGCAATGTGTTCTTCACTGAAAAACACATTGCAGATGTTTCCGTACATCAGCTAACTTATCAGAAGACATGAGTGCAGAACGGTGTTCTTCACAATAGTATGTGATGAACAATATACGGAAACATCTGCAATGTGTTCTTTAGAGATGTGCGAGCACTAAAATGCTCGGGTACTCGTTATTTGAGACAAACTTTTCCCGATGCTCGAGTGCTCGTTTCGAATAACGAGCCCCATTGAAGTCAATGGGAGACTCGAGCATTTTTCAAGGGGACCAAGCCTCTGCACAGGGAAGCTTGGCCAAACACCTGGGAACCTCAGAAAAGGATGGAAATGGACAGGAAACAGCAGGGGCAGCATGCATGGATGCCTCTGAGGCTGCTTAATCGCACCATTATGCCAACTTTGATGTGGAATCCATGAAAACAACCCAAATTTCGGCCTGACAAACCTCGTTTGATAAAGGGACGATGTATGGAGGCAGCTATATGGACGACTTTTGGAGGTAGCAATGGAGACAACGTGTGGAGGCTGCTATGGAGACAATTCAATTTGGATAGTGCCTGTATGTGGCAGTCCAAAAAAGTTTTCAAACCAGAGGAGCAGGTAGGTGGCCCTCCAGAAAAATGGAATAGATTGAGTGCCTGTATGTGGCAGTCCCAAAAAATTGTTTAAAACAGAGGACCGGAAAGGTGGCCCTCCAGAAAAATTGAATAGATTGAGTGCCTGTATGTGGCACTCCCAAAAAAACCCCTGTAAAAAAACAGCCAGTTTCCTCTGCTTTACTGTAGAAAGAGGAGGAGAAGGAGGAAAATGAGGAGGAGGAGGAGTGGATAAATTATTCAGGTTGAGCTTCCTTCACCTGCTGGAGATTTGAAATTAGGAGAAATCCATGCTTTATTCATCTTGATAAGCGTCAGCCTGTCAGCGCTGTCAGTCGACAGGCGTGTACGCTTATCGGTGATGATGCCACCAGCTGCACTGAAAACCCGCTCGGACAAGACGCTAGCGGCAGGGCAGGCAAGAACCTCCAAGGCGTACAGCGCCAGTTCGTGCCACATGTCCAGCTTTGAAACCCAGTAGTTGTAGGGAGCTGTGTGATCATTTAGGACGATGGTATGGTCAGCTACGTACTCCCTCACCATCTTTCTGTAAAGATCAGCCCTACTCTGCCGAGACTGGGGACAGGTGACAGTGTCTTGCTGGGGTGACATAAAGCTGGCAAAAGCCTTGTAAAGCGTACCCTTGCCAGTGCTGGACAAGCTGCCTGCTCGCCTACTCTCCCTCGCTACTTGTCCCGCAGAACTACGCACTCTGCCGCTAGCGCTGTCAGAAGGGAAATACTGTTTCAGCTTGTGCACCAGGGCCTGCTGGTATTCATGCATTCTCACACTCCTTTCCTCTCCAGGGATGAGAGTGGAAAGATTTTGCTTGTACCGTGGGTCCAGGAGAGTGAACACCCAGTAATCGGTGCTGGAATAAATTCTTTGAACGCGAGGGTCACGGGATAGGCAGCCTAGCATGAAATCTGCCATATGCGCCAGAGTACCAACGCGTAAGAATTCACTCCCCTCACTGGCCTGACTGTCCATTTCCTCCTCCTCCAACTCCTCCAACTCCTCTTCTTCTGCCCATACACGCTGAACAGTGAAGGACTCAACAATGGTCCCCTCTTGTGTCTCGCCAACATTCTCCTCCTCTTCCTCCTCATCCTCCTCCACCTCCACCTCCTCCGATATGCGCTGAGAAACAGACCTAAGGGTGCTTTGGCTATCAACAAGGGAATCTTCTTCCCCCGTCTCTTGTGAGGAGCGCAAAGCTTCCGACTTCATGCTGACCAGAGAGTTTTTCAACAGGCCAAGCAGCGGGATGGTGAGGCTGATGATGGCGGCATCGCCACTGACCATCTGTGTTGACTCCTCAAAGTTACTCAGCACCTGACAGATATCAGACATCCACGTCCACTCCTCATTGTAGACTTGAGGAAGCTGACTGACCTGACTACCAGTTCTGGTGGAAGTTGACATCTGGCAGTCTACAATCGCTCTGCGCTGCTGGTAAACTCTGGATAACATGGTCAGTGTTGAATTCCACCTCGTGGGCACGTCGCACAACAGTCGGTGAGCGGGCAGTTGGAGGCGGCGCTGCGCTGCCCTGAGAGTGGCAGCATCTGGGCTGGACTTCCTGAAATGCGCACAGATGCGGCGCACCTTCGTGAGCAAATCAGACAGATTGGGGTATGTCTTGAGGAAACGCTGAACTATCAGATTTAACACATGGGCCAGGCATGGCACATGTGTCAGTCTGCCGAGTTGCAGAGCCGCCACCAGGTTACGGCCGTTGTCACACACAACCATGCCTGGCTTCAGGTTCAGCGGTGCCAGCCACAGATCAGTCTGCGCCGTGATGCCCTGTAATAGTTCTTGGGCGGTGTGCCTTTTATCGCCTAGGCTCAGCAGTTTCAGCACCGCCTGCTGTCGCTTAGCGACGGCACTGCTGCTGTGCCTAGAGCTACCGACTGATGGCGCCATGCCCACGGATGGTCGTTCGGAGGAGGAGGGGTGGGAGGAGGAGGAGGCATAGTAGGCCTCAAACACCTGGACCGAGGTAGGCCCCGCAATCCTCGGCGTCGGCAGTATATGACCAGCCGCAGGGTCACACTCGGTCCCAGCCTCCACCAAGTTAACCCAATGTGCCGTCAGAGATATATAGTGGCCCTGCCCGGCAGCACTCGTCCACGTGTCCGTGGTCAGGTGGACCTTGTCAGAAACGGCGTTGGTCAGGGCACGGATCTGACACGTGGCTGTGCGATTGGGCTGGGGAGGCACATCGGGGGAAATGTGAGTGGCGGGACTGGGGAACCGAATACCGAGAGGGAGCCGACGCCATGTGAGGCTTGCGAGAAGGCCTCGGTCTCTACTAGCCTATAGGGCAGCATCTCCAGGCTAAGCAATCTGGAGATGTGGACATTAAGGGCTTGGGCGTGCGGGTGGGTTGCACTATATTTGCGTTTCCGCTCCGGCGTCTGGGGTATGGAGAGCTGAACGCTGGTGGATGCTGTGGAGGATCGTGGAGGCGACGATGGGGTTTTTGTGCCAGGGTCCTGTGCAGAGGGCTGACTATCAGCTGAAACAGGGGAAGGAGCAGTGGTGTGGGATGCCATGTGTTATGGTGATGGTAGAACATTCCTATCTCCCCACTAATGGGACCCCCATAGCAGCTGACCCCTGTCTATGGTATATTATGGAGAACTGTCCTATGTTACTTCTTAGCCGCGTAGCAGGAGCTTATTATAAAACCGCTTCTGACCTTCTAATCACACTATGCCTAACGAAATGTTGACGCTCGCCATTTCCACAGACAATTCACAGTAATGAACTGAATGGCCACGTTTATAGTGACAACCAACTCAGCTAGTGGTCACCACAGCACTCCGCACCTTTTTTGGGCCCCTTTTAACTTCTTTGCAAAAGTCCTAGAATTAACAGCTGGGGGTCATTTTTTTTTCCAAGAAGCGGGCCCCGCACCATCAATCCCTTGTTTTTCAATCGGCCGCTTTCTTCTTTCGCAAGTTTCCAATTTTGCGATCGACATTGACCATTCTGGGTTCTTTGCGCGCACCGCATTCAGAATGTCTGTGGCTTTTTGCTCTTTGGCTGTCGATCCCATGAACTGCGATTCTGGAACCGGGGCCGTCCGTCGGCGCCGCCCGCACGCTGATCTTGAACACGGCGGATTCGGACCAAAATCCAGCGGATTTCTTTAAACAAAACCCGCTCACCTGCATATAAGAAATAGAGATGAACTCGTGCTGCACCCACGTCCAGACGGACCTCGACAAAGCAAGCGGGACACCTAGTGGCATATCAACCGCTATTGCCAGGGACCCTAGTGATATCCCGCTTCCTGGACCCCGCCTAACTTAAACCCCGCTAAGTAAATCTGCCCCGGTGTACAGGTGTGCCTTATATCAAATCCCTAATTACACAATGCTAGCGGTGGGAATTCATAAAACCCATTCCACAATTGGCAGCGCTTTATTATGGGTACACCATAATATTTCGGATATTCGAGTCATTCACTTTTTTTTCAGCTCGGCGGAATCCAATAGGGCTTACTCTATTTATGCTTTTAGGTGTGATCTCATCTTTATCCTTTAGTATTCTTGCTATAGTAAACATACACATTACAAAACACCACCAGTTAAAAGATATTTTTGTATTTCTTAACACGGAACTAACTTGCTGTTGCCTCCAACCTTCCGTCCGAACAAGTAGGAGTGCTGATAGCGTTAATGATCAGTCTGCTTACCTTTCACCTAAGCCACAAAACCAAGGCTCATTCCCTGTTCCCAGGGCCCTTTAGATACAAACTGATATACCCCCCAATATACTCCCACCGATCCCCAAGTCACGGGTTCTTAGCACACTTGTCTATTACACATAGTATTTCTAATATTATTGAGTCTCAACTTCGGTAGACCGTTTATTTCACTGACAATGAATGAGGAGGTTCGATCCTAGTGCTACCACATTTGCACTTAGTTACACTAATAGGTGGCGGAAGGTCTTGGGAATTAAAGTCACATATTGTCTGTCACATTTATTGTTTTGCTGAAAATGTTTCATTATTCTTGGCAGAACCATTCCCCCAGTGGACGTAATTTTGCTTAGTACCCTTTGTATGTTTTTTATTTTTTTTTTTTACCCCCCCCTTGCTGCCCAAGCCGATGCCATTATGTGTATTCAACTTTTGCACCTCCCTGTAAAGCTCGTGATGTTTGTCATAATAGATGGTTACTTAATATGCCCTCAGCATGGGCTTCGGCCCCGCCCACCCATGCTCAATGTTCACCCGCACATGTAATGCACCGCCACACGCTGTCGCCAGCTTTTCCACAAGTGGCCTCAGATTCTGGCCAGGTGCGACCATCACCGAATATGACGAGGCAAGACTTTAGGTGCGCTTCCTGAGTTTTACAGGCTTTTTTTTAGCTCGCTTACCTGTATATCCGCACCAGTACGCATTGAAAAGTAGCTTGGACCTATAGAAATACCTCAATGCATGGCCTTCCTGTAGATATGTTTGACCTTTGTGTCGACAGTGGCACGGCCCCCACAACAGTACGACCATTTATTTTCACAATCGTGTTTTTACCCCCCGCTCAAACTACGCCGGGTACACCGCCCTCCCAATCGTATGGTTAGTCTCCCCCTATTTGTGTTTTTATTTACCCTGATTTGTTAAGAGATTTTAATTCTTCTACTACAGGGGGATCCATAACTTTTGCTGGCCCTCCCTGCTTTTCTTTGTACGTGCGAGGAACTCTCTTTTTTTTCTTTTGGGTGCCTTGATGAGCTGTATCTGATTCCGCGCTGGAATGTCTTGTTGATCCCCGACCCTTGGGCTCCGCTGCTGTACCCTAGGACGATTTATTGCGATCTTTATTGTTCTCTCTGGTTGCTATGGTTTTTAGGCTTAACCCACTTTTATCTTTTTTTCTGTTTTTTTATTTTTTCGTGTTTTTCTTTGCTAACTTATCATTTTTTCCATCTCCCATATCACCGTGTGTCTTTCTCTCCCCTCGCATCTCCTTCTACCCATGTCCCTCCTACTCTTTCCCTTTTTTTTCCTTCCCCCCCCCAACCATGAGTCCCCCTTTCCAGCCCCCTCTGCCCGTACTACATGCCCCTCCCCCCCCCCTCGGTCTACGCTGTCTAGCTTCCCCCCTCCCTTTTAGTTGTTTTAGGTTTTTATTTAAAGGGGAGGATTCCGGACTCCGGCGTAACCACGGTGACATCCACTTTTCTTGGTGCATCCTTTCCTCCTTTTATCTTTTTTTCTTTCCCCCGGACCCGTCTCCGGAAACCTCGTTCGTTTGACATCTACCGCGCTCCCTTTTCATACAGTTCTTGGTTTTCTCTTTCCTCCTCTTCGTAACCCTCTCGACATATTTCTGTACGCCCGCACTCACTCCTTTTCCCCTTGTTGGCAAGGCAACATTGAAATACACCGCCCCACCCCTCCCCCTTCAGGACGTCATGCAGTTGAAAATCTCTGAGCTCTTTATGTGCCCCCTTGGTGGTGTTTTTGGTTTGTTTTCCGGGTAATGTCCCATCAAATGCTTAGTAGAGGGCTAGCGTGTCTGCACGCAGTATGGTTGGTTTCATTTAGCAGCTCCCGGCACAATCACCTCACCAAATTACTCCTAATTTGAGAAAGTCAAACATTCCTTCAGTTAGGGCTTTCGCTTGCCTATAAGCACTTTACTTGCCCTGCTTCTGGTGATGGCCCACGGTCGAATACAGTCATTTTTGTCGTCGCTGGCGGGCTCTCCTGGGACACAAGTTCCCTCGGGCCAGCCAATTTACTATATATTCTGTTGTCGTGTGTCATTTTGTCCTTTTTACTTCTGAGGTTGTCCGCCCGCACAGGGCGCTTCCGATCACACGATTGATATAGCGAGATATGTATTGATCTAGATAGAGATAGAGAGAGAGAATATATCCTTTATTAGAGATGATTCCACCTTCCCCCCTTCGTTTTTCCCTCCCCCTTTTGCGAGCTACTTTTATTAAATCTTGCTTCCCCTTCTCGGGTAACTCGTCTTTTTATCGAGGACGACCAATTTTGTTACCCTACTGAATCTTCGGCTCGATGGGCTAGTCCTCGAATAACGAGCCCACTTGATACTTCCCTCAACGTCAATGGGAGACTCGAGCACCTTTTTCTTTCCAGGGCGACCACAGGGCTCTGCACAGGGACTTACCAGCTTGGCCAAAACACCTGGGAACCTCAGAAAAGTGATTGGATACACCCACACCCGGAACCCTCTATGGAACAGGAAACAACATGCCAGGGGCATGCACCGCGTGGAGCGTCTGAGGCTGTATTAATCGAACCATTATGCCAAACAACGTATGGGCACCCACACAGCCATGGTACCACATGACAGGTGTACCAGAATTGACAGCTCACCGAAAATTCTATTATTTTTTTCGGGGTCCGGGGCATAAAAATCTCAAAAACATCAAATATTGACCTCTGGACACTATAGGCGGGACGGCTTATGCAGATGCTTTAGCGGGCAGCAAGGGCGCAGGCGGCTAGATTTTGTAGTGGCCATGGTAGATAATCTAACCCGACAATGTGATTCAGGCACATTCTTCAACCAATGCGGTGGACAGAGAGGAACCAAGGATTCCCCCCTCACCCCTGTGAGCAAGAAGTTGCGCCATGATAAATATATCTCCCGGTACATGATAAAGTTTTGCACCATGTATATTTGTGTTTCGATTACCACACCCAGATTAGTTCTACCCTTTCTTCTTTTCCCCTTGGTGGCCGACAATACCCCCCCGTTTAACATGGAAGCCATGAAAACAACCCCCCCCCTTAATTGCCCCATATTAATCTTGCCCTGCACACAGCTCGTCTTGCATCAAGTGGGACAATGTATGACCGGCAAGTGGATTAACTGTGTCAGTATTAAAGGTGTGCAGTTAAACATTCGGCTTGTTGGACCGACTTGTGGACATGGAGCTGTGCGCTCACGCTGCCCCCTTTGCCAGGCGCCAGGCTTTCGCCAATCCCAGGCCCCTGTCTCTCGTACCTCCCCAAAACAGCATTCTAAGAACACTTTTTGGTATGATAAAGTGCTCCAGCTAGCGTGTTTATAACGTTGAGGATATGGCGGGGTTCGAGGGAACTGTAAACAGACCGCCGCAAGAAGCGCACTGAAATAATATCGTAAATGGAAAAATGTTTGCCCAGTATATTTGTGGACACTAAACAGCGACCGCTTGCCTGGTGGCGAACAACAATTACACTTTGATGTGGAATCATGAAAACAACCCAAATTTCTGACTGACACACACTCGTTTTGAGAATAGGGTTACGATGGTATTGTAGCTATGTACGTCATTGGAAGAAATTTTGTGACCCTTCCTATCCTTTCCCATCTTTCCCCCCCCCGCCCCCTTTCCTTTTCGGTTAGCATGGAGACAATTCGTTCCGTGGATGGCTGCAAGCGAAGCCCAATTTTACCATTCGCAATAGTGCACCTGCTATTGTGGCAGTCCAACCAAAAGTTTCAAACCAGAGACCCGCGAGCCCAGGTCACGAGTGGCCCCTCAAGAAACACATGACCAATAGATCTCGAGCAGCTGTATCTTGTTGGCTCAGTCCCCAAAAAGTTTTCCAAACCAGAGGAGCCAGGTAGGCGGCCCTCCCCCAGAAACATGACTACATCCGATTGACCGTGCCTGCTAACGGCTAGGCATTCGTCCCACAACAATGTTTTCACCAACCCAGAGTGAGATTTAGGGAGGTGGCCTCCACGAAAAATTGACTAGATTGTCGGAGCTGTCCTCGCTAGGTGGACAGTCCCCCAAAAAAGTTTTCAAACCAGAGGAATGCAGGTATGGTCGGCCCTCCAGAAAAAATGGATAGTATTGATGTGCCTGTATGTGGCCCCCCCAGTCAACCACAAAAGCTTTTCAAACCAGAGGACCGAGGTTTTTTGTTTTTTTTAGGTGGCCCTCCAGAAAATGAATAGAGTGCACGGACCCCCTGTAGTGCGCAAGTCACAAAACAGTTTTACAAACCAGAGGAGCAGGCTAGCGTGGTTACTCCAGACAAAAATGGAATAGACTCTGAGCGTTTGCCCTGTACCTGTTGGCCCCAGTCACCAAAAAAATCATGTTTCTTCACAAATACAGAGGGAGCAGAGTTATCGGTGCGCCCGCCAGAAAATATTTACATAGATTGAGTGCCGTCATGTGGTCCACTCCCAAAAATTCCTCTTTTTTAAATCAGCCACGCGACCCGCGGTCGGGGGGGACTTCTACTAGCAGACCAATTTCAAATTAATCATTGTCATTAATAGTACTTTATTAGCTAGGAGTATCCAGGGGCTCCCTCCTTCTGCAAAACAATAGCCAGTTTGCCCCGTGACTTGTTAAGTACACCATGAGCGACGGAGAAGAGGAAAAATGAGTGAGGCCGAGGCCCCTTTGTGGACTAAAATTATTCAGGTTGAGCTGCCTTCACCTGGTGTGAGATTGGACTATATTTGAGAACTAATCCCAGGGCTTCATTTTATTACTTCTGATCCTTACCACGCCCCCCCGTAAGCCTCGTGCACCGCTTGATCCTGTGTTCAGGCGCACCAGGATCCCGTTTGTACCGCTCACATCTACTCCTTCTTGGGTTTGTGACTGCCACCAGGCGCACTTGAATACACGCTCGGACAAGACGCCCCCCTCCACTTGCGCCGGCAGTGCTAGGTCAAAGAAACTTTCACACCCAGGGTACACCCGAGCCCCCAGTTAGTCCTTGCCACCATCTCACATTGCACCCCCAGCTTTGAAATCCCAGTAGTTGTAGGAGCTTCACTGTCCTCTTCTGTGCATTCCACTTAGGACGATGGTCGCCTTAGGTCCAGCCTACACCTGTACCTCCCTCATCCCCCCATACCTTCTGTAAATGATTATGCCCTTACTCTTGCCGTACGAACATGGGCCGCCACACGGTGACCAGTGTCTTGCTTCCCGGTGCACCTAAAGCTAGGCAAAAGCCCCTTGTAAGCGTTACCCTTCGCCCAGTGCTGGATCAAAACGCCTGCCCTGCTCAGCCACTCTGACACTGACTACCAGTTTGGTGGCCCCCCGGACACCGTTGACACTCTGGCCCAGCTCTACAACCTCAGCTCGGACGCGGTGCTGGTCACAAACTATGGATAACATGGTCGTTTGTTGACACTTCCACAGCGTGGGCACCGTTCGCACAACAGTCGGGCCGACTGCGGCGACACAGTTGGCACTTCCGGCGGCTGCGGCTGCCTGCCCTGATTCCCGACGTCGGCCCAGCATCTGTGCCGGGACGTCCGAATGATCACCATGCCATGAGCGCGCACACCCTTCTGCAGCCAAAAATGAAAGATTGGGCAGTATGTCTTGAGGGGAAATTCTGCCTGTGTACTATCACGATAGTAACACATGGGCACAGACACTACACAACTGTGTCAAGTCTGCCGTAGTTGCAGAGCCGCCCCATTCCAGGTTACGGATGTTGTCAAACACCCAACCATGCCTGGCTTTAGCGTCTCACGCACTCTTGCTCATGCAGCCACAGATCACGTCTGCGACCGTGACTGCGACTTGGTCTACATTCCACTGCTATTCGGCAGGTGTCTTCGTCTACCCTAGACTAGGCTCAGGCAGTCTTGAGCACCGCTCCTTGCTTGCGATTAGCGACACGCAATGCATGCCTTTCCCGTGCCCTAGAGATACCGACTCGACTGGTCCCCCGCCCCCCATCGACACAACCGGCATGGTAGCATTCGCGAGGAGGCAAGGGTTGCCAGGACCCGGCCGCCCGTGGGAGGCGGACCCCCTGGAAGCGGAGGCATTACGTAGGCTCTGACAACACTGGACCCCTTTTCCGAGCGGTAGGCCCTCGCATATCCTCCCGGCTCCCGTCCCCCTTCCCTGCGTAAGATTCCCCTCTTTCAGTACCTATGGAATTCCCAGCAGACACCAGTGGTCTAGATACTTTTGGTTCCCAGCCCCCCACTTTCCAAGTTCCTAATACCAATGTGCCGTGAAGCCCGCACCCCCCTATTACGTTGCGCACCTGCTCTCCACGGATCCCTCCTTAGCATTTCCTCGTCCCACCGTGGTCACCGTCCCCGGCCTCAGGTGGCTTCCACTTCCGTTCAGAACACGCGCTGCCGCGTCACGGGCACCGGGTGCATGTTGTTTATGACACGGTGCTGGTGCCAGGGCCTGGCGACGGAACATCGGGGAACAAGTTTTTTCCCCCCCCCCCCTAGGGGCCGGTAGTTGGGACCTTTTTTCACCCCTCCCTTTCTTTCTTTCGGCCCCCCCCTTCGAATACCCGAGGGCCGCGGCCCGCACGCACACCAATGACGGTCTGCGGCAAACGGCCTCTGTTGTCTCTAATAGCTCACTAGGGGCCGCATCTACAGCTAAGCAATATGGCCCCGGATGTGGCCCCCTTTGTATCTTTCCCCCCCCCTTCCCCCCTTTCCCCATTCAGGGCTTGGGCCCCTTGTGCAGGGGGGGTTGCACCTATATCTTGCGTTCCCGATCCAGACGTAGGGGTATGCGAGAGTTGAAATCGCTCCCGCTTTCCACTTCTTCCCATATTGGCGGTGCGAGGAATGTGGTGGATCGTGGAGGCGACGATGGGCGATGGGGTTCGGTTCCCCTTTTTGGCGCGGGCCGGGCCGCACGGGGGCTTCCCCTGACTATAGCCTGACCATCAGGGACACCGGAAGAAGTGCCGTGCTGCACGGCCCCCCGCGAGGTCTGAACGGCTGTTGCATGCCCAGTGCGGTGTTTAGACCCATTCATTATTTGTCCTGCGTATTACCTCGGTGGTAGTTAATCAGCTAGTAGTGGTGCGAACCAATCGCGATCCTGGTTTGGCCATAATGTTGCAAACCAACACCATGTCCCGTTCCGTCATTCCGGTGTTGCCTTAATTAAAGGAAACCTCCAGCACTTCTGAAAACTCTAGGCCTCGCCGCAAGATGACATCTTGACACGCCGGAGCTTCACTAGTTGACTACACTTTTGGAGCTGACCCCCCCCGTGACACCCAGCTTTGCCTGGACCCCTGCCTCTCCCCCACTCTGGCCCCAATCCCCTACCAGTCGCGACTGATTTCCCTGCCATCGACGGCGTGGCATGCTGTGGTAAAATTCGCTAGGGGCCAGTTATGCGGAAGTCCTTGAGGGCCCCCAGGCGGACGTTGGGCGGAAACACGCTGTAGGCCTGATTTTGGGCACTCGCCCCTCCCCCCCCCCCTCTTTTCCTCCCGTAATCCACCCAAAGAAGTGCGGCCACCCTGCCCCGTATTTCGCCTACGATTCCTCACTTCAACAAGTAGCGCTGATGCGAGGTACGACTTTTTGGCCTTTCGGTCCCCCCCCCCCCCCCCATGACAATCATAAAAACGCTATGTTACCTGTGTCACTCCACTCAGCGACTGACTGTGTTCCGCGAATTCGACCCTTTTCTGGCCCAGCGAGGTTTTTTCCCACGCACACGATGCAACAGCAGCGCTGATGGCAGGAGGAGGGGGAAGGCTGGCTACCGGTGAGTGATGACCCAGAGACGGGTAACGACCACTGCTGCAGAGGCTTACACTGGATGGCTGGAGCACCGCAGTCACTTGATGGGAGAGTTATCACCGCCTGCTGCGGCTTTAACCACAGCCGGCGGCACAGCAGAACATGGTCCATCCTACGCTCCGTAGCTTCTCTGCTCCCTGATGTAGAAAGCTCCAATGAGCAAAGCTCCGCCACACATCAATTGCTCAGAGTCATGCACTTAACAGCACGATATTGCTGACTCTGTGCTGGAGCTAAAGGTATGCTTGTGGTGTGTCTGCTTTCTGGGTGTTACGCTGTCATGTTGCCTCTTGTGTGTAAGCGACAGGTATGTCATGTGTCGTCATGATGCTGCCGCCTGTGATTGCTGTTTGTATGCTATGCAGGGGACTAATGCCTGTGCTACTACCTGCTGCTGTGTTGTATGTTCTGCATGCATTATTATGTGGGTATGAACGCTGTGCATGTTGAGGTGGTAGGATGCTTGAGTGTCTGCCGGTTGTATGATGCTCTTTTGTGTATGCTGATGCCTGCTGTGTGTGATGTGTGTATGCTACATGCCTAACCTGTATGTATGCGCATGTATATGCTGTGTGTATATGATGCTGGGTATGCTTGCTCCTCAGGTTTGTGATGCTGTGTATGCGATGCTGCTGCATGTATATGCGCTGTGTGTGTATGATGTGTGTATTCCTGCTGCTGCTGTGGTGTGTGATGCGGAAGTGATATGCTGCGGGCCTGCTGTATGTGATGTGTGTGTGTTATGATGCTGTGTATGCTTGCATGTATATGCTGGGTGTGTTGTATGATGCTGTGTATGCGCTGCTGCTGTGTGGTGTGTGATGCGGAGTGTTATGACTGTGTGGCTGCTGTATGTGATGCTGGTGTGTATGCTGCTGATGTATAGCTTGTCTGCGCTGTCTGATGGTGTATGATGGGCATGATAGGCTATGCTGGGCTGATGCTTTGATGACGCTGTATGCTGTGGTAGCCTGATATGGGAGTGTGTATGACTGACGCTGCTGTGGTGTATGATGCTGCAAGTATATCAGAGTGTATGTGTATGAGGTGTATGTTGAGGCCATGTGATATGACTGCTGCTGTTACGTGTGTATGGGTAATTAGCTGTTATGCCTTGATGGGGTGTATGCTGCGTGCCTGCGTGTTGTAATGGATGCTGCATGTATATGATGGTGTATGATGGTGTATGTGATGATGCTGTGTATGCTGCTGCCTGCTGTGTGTATGCTGCATGTATATTCAGTGTGTGCATGATGCGGTGTGTATGCTGCTGCCTGCGGTATGTGATGCTGTGTATGGTCCTCCTGCTTACTTATTTTTGACCCCCTCAGTTACTCTTTTGACCCCTCCATCTACCACCTGCTGATGTACCAGCAAGATCCTCTGAAGAAGAATGGGTAAGTCATGATTCATTATATTAGTAGTGGTTTATTTCATATATATGGCTGATGTATGTATAGATTAAAAATGTGTATTAATGTGGAATGTTAATGTAGTAAGTTGTATGTACATATATATATATGTACAGATAGAACGTTTTGCGTATTTATGTACTTTTAGTGTAAATACTATTTAATTTCTATTACTATTTAAATTAATTTAGTTTTGTATTGTTTTATTGCAAGAGACCGGGTTCTGGTTACCGATCACATGCGTTTCCATAGAAACGTATACGTGATCGGGCCAAGACCCACCTCTGTACACTAGTGCTATGTTAGTAAACACAGCGCTAGTGTTAAGTTGCGTATGTACATTCAGTGGGCGGTATATAGAAGGAGATCAGGGCTAGGATTTTTTTTTTTTTTTAAAGGGGGGGAGGGGGGCAGCATTTCAGTTTTCGCCTCAGGCAGCAAAAAAGCTAGAATCGGCCCTGCCCACCACTGCCTCTTCCAACCTGTTCTGGTCGAGGACTCTCCTCCGTCTCAGAAGCACTGTGTTCACCCGGCCTATCAACCCAGCTTGGGTCTGTCACCTCATCATCCTCCGATCCCTCAGTCTGCTCCCCCCTCGGACTTCCTGCCCTGACAACAACTTCCCCACTGTCTGACAACCGTGTCTCCTCATCGTCGGACACCTCTTTACACACTTCCACTACGTCAAGAAGGTCATCATCACCCACAGACTGTGACTGGTGGAAAACCTGGGCATCGGAAAATTGCTCAGCAGCAACCGGACAAGTGGTTTGTGAGTGTGGGAAGGGTCCAGAAAACAGTTCCTCAGAGTATGCCGGTTCAAATGCCAAATTTTCCTGGGAGGGGGCAGACTGGGGGGGGGAGGAGGCTGAGGTGCAGGAGCTGGAGGAGTGGCGATTTCGGTGACATGGGTGGACTGCGTGGAAGACTGACTGGTGGACAAATTGCTCGAAGCATTGTCGGCAATCCACAACATCACCTGTTCGCACTGTTCTGGCCTCAACAGTGCTCTACCACGAGTCCCAGTAACTTGAGACATGAACCTAGGGAGTGTAGCTCTGCGGCGTTCCCCTGCTCCCTCATAAGCAGGTGGTGTCTCACCCCGCCCAGGACCACGGCCTCTGACCCCTGCAGTAGTTGGACGCCCACGTCCCCGCCCTCGTCCTCTACCCCTAGCCCTCGGGTTAAACATTTTGAAAATGAGAGTTATAACTTTAATTTTTTTTTAACTTTTTTTTGTGTTTTTTGGTTTTTTTTGTGTTTTTTATTTTTTAAAACCAAACGATGCTATCCTATTGCTATGGCTATTTTCTAGCCAAGTATGAAAGCACACTGCTATGCCAGATGAGATGACGCTGAGTTATTAAAAAAATAAACGTAAAATAAAAAAGGAAATGGCAGACTGTGCCTAATTGAAATCCAACCCCTAATAAATTTTCCCACTTCGGTCTTTGCGATGGATATGTGCGTCACTAAGCGCTAAACACAGCGGTCGCAAGTCTCACTACAAATTGCTCACAATTTGCTAGTAGATGCACTGCAGCAAGTACAGCCACCAGCAGATCAACCAGATTCATCGTATAGAGTCAGTCCTGTCAGATCGGGCTGTCAGTCGACAGCTTGTATGTCTTATCGTTGATGATCGCCACCCCTATAGCTGCACTGAAAACGCCTCTTCCGGTTAGATACTTACTGTCTTACAGCGGCAGGCATTAGTCAAGAACACTCCAAGGCAGTACACAGGCGCCACGTTCTGTGCACCATGTCCAGCCTGTGAAACGGCCGAGCAATAGTTGTGGGAGCCTTGTGATCATGTAGTACGATGTATGGTCAAGCTCCGTACTCCCTCACCAACTTTCTCTTAAAGAGTCACATCATGCCCCTACTCTGCCGAGACTGGTGGTACTGGTGCCCAGCTCTTGCGGCGGGTGACGAATAAACCTGGCAAAGGCCTGTAAAGCGGACCCCCGGCCCAGTAGGCGACAAGCTGCCTGCTCGCCTACTCTCCGCACGAACTTGTCCCCGAAGTACGCCCTCCCATGTCTTCCGCTAGCGCTGTCTGAAGGGAACTACATGTTTTCACATAGCTTGTGGCCCCCAGGGCCTGCTGTATTCCAGGCATTCTCAGCACACACTACCGGTCCGTCCTCTCCGGGAATGAGATGGAAAGAGGGGGGCGTGTAGTTACGGCCGTGAGTCGCAGGAGAGTGGAATACGCCAGTAATCGGTGGCTGGATAAGTCTTTGAAGCGGCGGAGTCACGGGATAATGGCACCGAGCAGTGAAATCTGTTCCGTATGTGTGCCAGGTCCCAACGGGCAGAATTCACCCTCCGCCTCATGGCTCTGACTGGGACCATTTCCTCCCTCCTCTCCAAATCCTCTTCTTCTGCCATACCACCGCGTTGAAGGCTGAACATGTCCCCTCCCCCTTCTGTCTCCCCAACATTCATCGCATCCTCTTCCTCCCTCATCCTCCTCCACCGCACTCCTTTGATATGCGCTTAGAAACAGTGACCTAAGGGTCTTGGGCTATCAATCAACGGTCGTAATCTAGAATTCTTCTCTCTTCCACCCCTCGCTTTTGTGACGAGCGCCTACACAGCCTGTTTCCGACTGGTCATGCGGACTCAGAGAGTTTGTGTCACGGGCCAGAAAAAGCAGCCGGATGTGGTGAGGCTGCCTGATCGGCCGGCATCGCGGCCTACACAGTCCCATCTGTGTTACGCCTCAACCGTGGACTACCCGGCACCTGACAGAGATCAGACCGCCACGTCGCACGCCACGCACTCATTGTGACGTGAGGAAGCGCTGACTGACCCTTGACTAGCCAGTTCGGTGGAAGTTTTAGCCGCTGGCAGTGCTACATCGCTCTGGCCTGGCTGGTACACTCTGTAGAACAGTGGTTAATGTTGAATTCCACCTCGTGGAGGGGGCACGATCGCATCAAACATTGCTGTTAGCGGTTTTGTGCTTCGCAGTTATAGAGGGCGGTCGGCTTGCTTTGGCGCTGCCCTGATAAGTGGCAGGCATCTGTAGCTCGACTCCATGAAATGCCATCAGAGGACGGCGCAGCCTTCGTAGCAAGATCTGAACAGTATTGTGGGGTATGTTGTCTTGAGGAATTATGCACTAGCGCATGATCTATTCATTTAACACATGGGCCAGCATTTGGGGCACATGGTCCTGCGCGGGTCCGTGGGCTATGAGCCTGTCCCACTTTCCCATTCGTTAAAAAGTTTTACGATCTAAGGGCGCGGCGTTGTTCACACACCACTATCCATCACTAACGTCATCGGCCTAGCCTCGTTCAGCGGTGGCCAGCCACAGATGCAGTCTGACGCCGTGATGCCTGTTAATAGCTCTTTGGCGTGTGCCTTTTTTAATCCCTAGGCTCAGACTTTTGACATCCGCCTGCTGTCGCTTAGCGATGGCAACGCTTGCTGTGCCTATGACTACAGTCGACTGATGTGCTCTTTGCCATCCCCACACTTTGATTGTAAATCATCGTCGTCCAGGAGCTAGTATATGTGTGTGAGAGCGATGAGGTAGGCATTGAGGTATGACAGCAGTGTCCTTTGAATCCTGGCCGCTAGTAGCTGCCCCCCCTCCGCAATCCTCCGGCGGCGTGCAGTAGATGAGGCAGTCCCCATGGGGCAGACGCGAGCCCTTAACGCAACAAAGGAACCCAAGGTTGCTGTGGCAAGCGAGAGACGAAAGCTGGACACTGCCCCACAGCACTCGGCCTACGGGGTCGCGCGTGGTCAGGTGGACCTTGCAGAACGTGGCTTGTGCTGCAGTTTGCACGTAGGATTGTGTCCTCCTGAACACTTGCTGGGTGGCAGGCGGCGTGGCGGACGGCCACTCAAATCGTAACAAGCTAGTAGGCGGCTGGGGACGCGTAATACGCCGAAGGGGGCGGGGGCCACTCGCCTGTAGTTTCGAAAGGCGCCTCGGTTTCTCCCCTATCCCAGCCTGTTCCGGCAGCATGCCAGAGCGACAATCGGGAGATGTGGAGGTTGAGGGCTCGGGCGTGTGGGTGGGTTGCGCATACTTTCTTTTGCCGCTCCAAGCGTCTTCGGGTATTGGAGAGTTGAACGCTGGTGGACCTGCTGCTGTGGAGGATTCGTGAGGCGCGAGTGGGTTTTCGCGAACGGAGTGTTTGGGGCCTGGCGCACTGGGGTCAATGGTGGGTATGACTACGATGATCTCATGGGAGAAGAGCATGGTGTGCCCGTCACTGTAGGTTCGGTGCTTGGTGCCCATATGAGTAGGTAAGAGGATGTTGTGTTCTAATTCCCCATCATGGCCTGCGCATACTGGTGGTCCAGTTAAGGCCTAGCTAGTGGTGGAACGCCCGCCCTGGCTGATCCTGGTTTGGCAAAGGTTGGCACACCCACGTCCGTCCGGCTCATCCTGTTTTCTTTAAAGAAAACCGTCCAACTTCTAAAATCTAGCCCTCCCCCGGACTTGACCGACGGTCATTGATCAGGTGGCGGCTGATGCAGCAGCTGCTGTGCCCTGCCTTCGCACGTCCCCCCTGGCCCCACCACTGTCCATCTTCCAACCTGTCTGGCTATAGGACGCGGCTCTCCCGCCAGAAGCAGCATTCGTGACACTCTCCGGCCTTATCACACCCCGCTGGGCTGTCACCTCATCACCTCCTATCCACTCGTCTGGCGCCCCCGCGGACGGCCTGGCCCTGTACCACAACGGCAGGCAGGCCACTCAGCCATCTGTCGGACAATCCGTGGCGCCGCATCGGCCGACACCTCAATACCCTTACCTAATGTCTTGAACACACGTCTGTCCCACGATGTGCAATAAGAGCACGCCAACCCACAGACGCGCGCTGGGTTGGAAAAAACCTGGGGCATGCGTCCGAACAATTGCTCTTTCATTAGAAATCCAGAACGCGGCAACTCGGAACAAATGGATTGGTTGCTGTGGAAGGTGTCTTCCAGAACAGTTCCGCTCAGTGTCTGTGTCCCAGGTATCAAATTGCCATTTTCTGGGAGGGGGCAGACTGGGGGGGAGAGGCTGAGTGGAGGAGCTGGAGGAGTGGCTTGATTTCGGTGACATGGGTGGACCTGCGTGGAAGACTGACGTTCTGGAACAAAGGGCTAGAAGCATTGTCGCAATCCACACATCACCCTTTCGCTTACTGTTCTGGTAAAAGGTCCTCACACAGTGCGCTCGCCTACCACTAGATCCCAGTACCTTGAGTACTATGAACCTAGGGAGGTCGGCTCTGCGGCGTTCCCCGGCTTCGCCTCATATGCAAGGTGTTGTCCCTTCATCCTTCCCCCGCCCAGGACCACGGCCTATTGACCACCTGGCAGTAGTTGACGCACCACATCCACGCCCTTGTTCCTCTACCCTCCCTAAAGAGGCCCTTTCGGTTAACATTTTCGCAAATAAGAGTGTAAAGTTGTCAAATCATTTTTTTTTTTTTGATTTTTTATTTATTTGTTTTAAACAAAACGACTATGCTATTGCTATGTGCATAATTTTACCTACACGTGACCAGTCAACATCACAACTAGGAGGGATTGGTGGCTTGCCTGATGACTTTAGCTAGAAATTGAATTTATTTAAAGGTAAAAAAAAAAAAAAAATCAGCAGACGGCTGCCTAATTCTATCGAACCCCCTAATAATTGGTCCCCTTTGGTGTTTAAGTGTGGATATGCGTGTCACAAAGCTAAACACACCTCCGTCGCTAGGTCTCGCCACACCAGGCACATAGCCTCAGCAATATGGTCTACTGCAGGCTACTAATCGCCAGGCGCCCACCATCCAATACAAGCCAAAAAAAAGTGAACTAAATATAAGCGGCTATTTGTATGGCCTAATTTGTACATCCGTTTGGGGTGCTTCCCATTGGTGCGAGTTGGAGGGCCTACACTGACGCACACTGCTTTGTCAGATGAGTTCGAGCTATACACATGAAAAAAGGTAAAAAAAAAAAAACTCGCAGACTCTGTGCCTAATTCTATCAAATCCCACTAATAGATGGTCCCCTTCTGTTTGAGTGATTGCGTTGCACAAAGAGCTAACACAAAACGATAGCAATTCGGCCCCTGCAAATTCCTCAGGCAAATGGTACTAGCTGCACTAGCATGTGCCAGGCACTACCCATGCCACATAGGCAGCATAAAAAAAAAATGTATACACCGTATTGTAGCTCCTCATCTACAGACAGTGCTTTCTGGGTTGTCCGTGTTAGAATCAACTCTCTGCCAGCGACGTCAATTAGAACAACCTAACTAAGCTGCCCGGCCGCCACCCCAGCAGCTGCGCTCCCTAGCGCATCCAGACCCGAATGAGCCGAGCAGCGGCGTGCAGTGGGCTATTCTCCTTCTGCATTGCAGGTCACCGTGAGTCGGCCAGCCCCCCAACGGCCATCGGGGGCGTACAGGGTAAGCCTACGTCTTGCGGGGGTGGAGTGGCAGAGGGCGCCTGGGGCTTGTGAAGGGTGCTCTTCTGTCTTCTGGCATCCAAACAAGGCAAAAGCGGTGCGGGGAGATTGGCCAACCAGACAATAAAACCCTAGACTACTACCCACGCCTCTACTGGTAGGCCGTTTTTCTCAAGCCTAAGCACACGTTCTGGACTCTTTTCACTTAGGCTATTCTAGCCAACGTTATGAAATGCCACCCCTGATTCCACTTTATGGCAAGAAGAGATCGACTGACGCTGAGTATTACAACAATAATAAAGTAAACCCATAAAATAGTAACTGGCATCCCCCAGACTGTGCCTAATTGACAAAACTCCCAACCCCATTATTAAACTTACCCACCCTTTACGGTTTTTGCTGATGGAATGTGCGCACCTAAGAGTCACTCTTCTCCTTTTAACCACACATAAGTTCCGGTCGCACAGTGCTCCAGTCCACACAAATTGCTCACAATTTGCATAGTAGATGCACTGCAGCAAGATACAGACCACCAGCAGATCTATCCAGGAAATTCCCAATATATTAACGCTACGTAGGCGTAAGTTAGCCCGTTGTGGCTTCTCCTATGCTATTTCTAGCAAGTATTAAAGCACACTTCTATCGTATGCACGATGACTCGATGACGCTGCAGTTATCTAAAACATAAAAGTTAGAACTAAACAACCATTTGGAAATGGCAGACGTTGCTAATTGAATACACACCCCTAATAAAATTTTCCCACTTTGGGCTATGCCGATGTGATATGTGCGTTCACACTAAGTCGCAAAACACATCCTTCTTCGGGTCGCGGCAAGTCTCCACTACTTAAATTCGCTTCACAAATGTGCTATAGATGACACTGCGCAGTCATCAAGCCACCAGCAAGATCAACTTAAGAATCCAAAATATACTATCCGCATACTGCTAGGCGTAATTGTAAGCTCGTTGGATCTCTCTATGGCTATTTTCTAACGACACTAGATGAAGCATCACTACTTCAGAGACGATGAACGCCTTTGACAGTTATTAAAAAAAATAAACCGTAAAATAAAGTATAAATGGGGCAGACGCTGTGCTAATTGCAAATCAACAACCACTAATAAATTTCCCACACTTTGTGTTTGAGGTGGATAGGTGTGTCACTAAGATGCTAAACCACAACGGTAGCAAAGCTTCCCGCCTGCACAACTTCCTCACATATCCTCGGTACTAGCTGTCAAATAAAAAAACACAAATAACGTATCATCGTTATTGTAGCCCTAAGACAGTGTGGTGTTGGGTTCTGTTGTAGAATCACTCCTGCCTACACAGTAAGCTAATAGAACACACCTAACGCTGTCCCCTCCCACAGCAGCAGCAGCTCCTCTCCCTAGCGTGCATCCAGACACCGAATGATCCACAGCAGCGCGGTGCATGCGGCTAGTCTATCCCAGGGTCACCGATACTGGCCAGCCACCACTGCTATCGACGGTAAGGGTACCAAGTAATGCCTACGGGGCTTCGCCGGGGTGGAGTGCACCTCATGTCTACATCGGCACTTTGTGAGTTGGCTCTGTTTCTGGCAGACAAAATAGCAAAACGGCGGGAGCTGCCATTACTATCTGACTTTTCTTTCCTTGTGGGTTCTCTCGTTTCCGAAGTAGTCGTCAGAGCACACTGAGAAGGTTTCCCGCCCGTACGCTACATGACCTTTCTGCACCGAGCATTCAAGCTCCGGACGAGTATGTTCGTCTCAATCCTCTAATAAGTATATTTTTATCCATTAACCTTTTTTTTATCACGGCTCCATATTCAATATTTGCTGCAGTATTTCATAGCATTAAACGTTAACCTGGCTAATTATGGTCATGTGCTCGGTCGGGTCCTCCTCCCTCTTCGATCTTACATGACCATGGGTTATGCGACTGTGTCATCGTGGGCATGTGTGTCCACATAAAATCAATGCGCTATCTGTGGATGTGTTTTTTCCTGAATTGAACGGACCAATAATATCAATAAAATTGCGTTATTTATGTCGGGTGTCCCATTACCCGGTGTGTGTAATTTGATTTACAATATGCTGTAAGACATTCCACGGGCGAACCGACCACATGGCTCCCAACATGTAAATGGGTAGGTCACACCTAGTTTTTACGCCCATGTTATTCTGGCCTTTTATCTTTGTAACTGCCCTGATTTTAAACCCTTATTCACCGACCATAGGTTTGTTCTACCCCCAGCTAACTGACCAGCACTCGATTTTTCAAATTACTGACACAGTTTTCCTCAAAGTACCTAATTGGTTATAATTCTTCGGAAATTTTTTTCACGCCTTTAAATGATCTTTTGGTGATTTTCCGAGAATGTTTTCCTCGTGCACAAACTTATACCTTCATGTAGTTATAACCAATTTCAAGATGATAAGTTTTTTGCGTTTTCGCCCCTTGTCCGCGTTCCCTTCCAGTTTTTTTTGTCGTTCTGGAATTAAAAAACCCTGTGAAAATTCTTGGCAAAAACGTTTGCTCATAAATTCACTTAATTTCCAAGCTCGTGACAATGTCCTCTGCGTTTCCCAGATCGGACTTTACCGTAAAACTACACAAAAAGTTTGATTCAATTAACATCCGGACATGATATTACTGGGCTTTTGTTGTTGGGATGTTCCACTATCTCCTTTATGCTCTCGGATTTTTTCTAGGATGTTTATGAGGCGCAGAACCAATTCCTAGGTCCGCTTTCTCTTATGGTCACTGACCAAAATGTTCCCACTACCCCACTCCATCATTTTGAGGGACATATTATGCTCTCTCAAGTGATTTGACGCCCGCAGCCTATTATAATTTATTTCGCTAAAACCCTCACTACATTTATACCCAACCTACTCACCGTCAAACGTTCACCCCTCAACACTATGTATACAAACAACACTTCCAATATAAGTCAATTAATACCATTTAAGTGTTTACATGTTGGCTTACCAAACATCCACTATGGACCTGCGATTAGAAACCTATGGAACTTTTTTTGGTTCCCTTTTTCAATACATTCATTCCTTAGCGTCCCACAAAAACTGACCCATTTTTCAGAATATAATGTATTAAATGTTACTGCATTGAAAAGCACTTGCAAACGCTGATTGGACCCCCATCAATATATAGTATACGAGTGTTACTGATACCCCCAATGTGCGTGGTCAAAATGCACCTGTACGGGCGCACGGATTGCCTTTCGGATATTAATGAATGGCGATTCGCCGCGCCATTGCACTGCATTTGAACTTGTATTGTCATCACCCTTTGCCCCCAACGACCACATACACCTTTTTAGTGTCTTTCTTTATTCGTAAACCGGCACACCAATATCAGGGGCTTATTTGTATGGGATGAGATACAACTGGATAAATAAATTTCATCAGTTAGGGTTGTCTTCAAGCTTCTTCCATTATTTGCATTGAGTTCTATTAACTATTTCCAAGGGGGCATTCTAATCACAAACATCACTCAATTTCTCTCTTTGTCCCTGTTTTTGTTACCCTGTGAGTCCCACATCCACATCCACCACTATACCTCCACCCGTTCTGTCCACCGTACACTTAAAAATCAATATTTTTATTTCTATACATTTTATTCTCCTCCCGGCCTCCGCCCACTAGATCCGACCGGTGATACCCATACCATTTCATATAGTTTTTCTTATTTTGCTCCAAGTTTCCAGTGAGCAATTAAACCAACATATTGGAGCCAAAATCGCATGTTTTTACTTATTACAACCTTTTCCGGGCACTACCTCTGTATGTGCGGCCATTTGCTTCAGATCTCGGTTGTTGACGTGGCTTATCCTTTTTATGCGTCAAAACAGTTGCCCTTCTTTTCAGTCGTATTTCATATTAGGTATCCGTTAACTTTTGTGATCACTTTTTAGAACCATTTTTGTTGATGACCGTTTTTTTTCCTGTGTGATGAAAACACTGCTATCTATTAGCGGAAAGTTCTTTCGAGTTCGTTTTTTTACGTAGTTCTACGAGCTGCCCGCGCTTTCAATATGATTAGTTTATTGTTTACAGATTAATAACGGACCGCCTTTTCGGTGAGACACCTCACTGCTATATAGTTTTTCTTATTTGCTGTTCACATTTCCTGGAGCAAAAACCCAATATTGGGAAAGAATACGACACCCCCTCTCCCCATGTTTTTTTATTTCACAATCGATCTCCGTTTTTACTATTGACACACTATCTTCAGGGCCATAAATTCTGTATTTTCTGTTGTCCCTTCCCCTTCAGATCTTGTCGTGAGGTAGCTTATTTATTTTCTTTGCATGTTAGATTTACGCTGCTTACAGATTAATACTGACGCCTCGGCTTGTTCTCCCCGGCTGATACCACCAATATGTACGTGTTTGGTTTATATACTTTATTTGCTTCTTATGTGTTTTATCCTGTGGCAGATCTATGGCCGATTCTCGTCTATGCTTATCCTATTTATGTCAAGTCTTTTTTCCTTCCCCTTCTATTATTAGTTACTACAGCCGGGTCTATGCACAGCGATAGCGCAGGACCCTGGTGAGAAGAAGGATGCCGTTTACAGCCCCCGGGTATCCTCGCGGAACCCTGTCGGGCCCAGTTCGGCAGGATGGATAGGATCTTCACTCCAGGTAAGCACACCCGGCGGGGTGCCGCATTCCAAGGGGGACACAATTGCACGCGCGGTCTAGCTGATACGCTTGGCGTGCAAGGGGTTTTAAACACCCAGGGATCTGAGTTCCTTCCGATCCCGTTGTTTTTGTTGCTTAGTGGCCCCCGCCGGTATGGCCGTCTGTGATACACAAGCCGACACCGGCACCAGCGCGCACCGCCGCTGTCACCGAAAACCTTCTCTGACGGACGCCCTTTGTTAGAAAGGGCGCATCAGAAGAAGTACCTAATGACCGCTCAGTTAAAAACCGATAGGGCGGTCAATTAAGGGGTTCTAAATACAGGAACACAAGGATTTTACAATACTTCTTTTTGTCGTGCTTGGGGATCAAAATTTCTGCCACCTTCTCTGGACCTCACCTATTCCGCCCCACAGGCTGGAGACCCCTGTGGTTCATGAATCTCCCCTTATCTACTCTGTCGTGCATGCGCGTTGAAGCGACCTCATCTATGCGTGACCTTACATGGCCTTTTTTCAATGTGAATACACATCAACCCTCGTTGTTACCACAGGAGAGGACCCGTTTCTCTCTGCACCGCTGCCCACACTACTTACTATCAATTACAGATTTCAGATATGCGAAATTCGAGCCATCCACACATAAATATCACAATTAAAAAGCCAATTGCCATCTGCCGCAAAACCCCATTTCCATGGCACCTGCCAATGTACATTATAAAAAAATCAAGATTTGTAAACTTGATGCAAGTTGCATCGCAGTCGCTATATGAATGTTAAAAGAGAGCTTTGTTACCATTCATGGGCCTAGATTACACCTATTACCCCTGTTTAACATACGGGTGATGCAGTCTAACCGGTTCCTGTTACAACTTGCCCCAAGCTCTACCCTTGGTATCACTATCCTGTGGATCACAGCCTGGTTCATAGCCATTTTTTACTCTGCAACAGGTTCCATGGATCCTTTTTCGGCTGCTGTGATTGCTATCGTGACTCAGATAAATACATGGGGTGGCCCTTTTCCCCCATGCTGGTAAACGTAAAATGGACCCACCAGAGTTATGGACATCCCCGACTCTTGGTGCACTGTACACTTAAGGTGGCTGATGCCCCTCGAAAAGAGGCATGGAACATGCCGGGATGCAGTTAAATGGACAAAGGGCAGCTCCTTCTGATTGCACTTTGGTATATTGAACTCATAACGTTTTGTATCTTATCGGGGGATGTAAAGGTTAACAACTATTTACGCAATCCACACAAGTCGCGCCTTCTGGCAGTTTATTGTTGCATTATTAGCATGATCTAGGGAAAACCCTGTCAATAGACGGTAGTTGATTGAAATAATGTTTTTCTTTCTTGGTCCCTTCGGTGACAGCCCTCCCTTCAAATCTCCAGCCACTTTTTCTACGGAGTTACACTCACAGTCAGGAACAAAAGAGCGAACACCTGCTACGCATTATTTGATCACCTAAAGTATTTGATGGATAAGGGTGGTTCCCATATTTTAGGTTCATATCAGGTCTAGGCTTAATTCTTAAAAGCTGCCATATACTGCATCAAGTGTAAATCTGTCTTCTTGCATTATGCTACTCATGACACATCAACTTCCCCTGTGGAACACTTATTAGCTTCGCACCCTTGATTCTACTATATGGTGGCATTTTAAGTTTCCTCCCTCGGTGGCGAATGTTCTGGACATAGTCTAAAGATTGGCCCTTATCGATTTACTTTCACTGAGGGACATCAAATCATTAGGACTTTTTGTCTTGATTGATTTGATGTCTGCCATCTCGTAGATTAATTTCAGGTAGAGGAGATCTCTTGCTGCACCTATTACATAAAAGTTAGGCAAATGCAGATAATTCACTAGTCTTGAGAAATTTTCCGTTCATTGACTGTGTGAAACTTCGGGCAATAGTTGATTGTTCTTTTCGCAGCTGTTAGCCTACTGACTTTTTTTTGCCCTGCAACATGCTTAACTTCTTCCGTTTGCATTTATCGTTATTCGTCACAAATTATACTTTATTTCGCTGGAAGACAAGCGGCGATTTTAGGTGATTTGGAGAGGTTTGCTCCTAACCTGATTCCTAGCGCGTGCTAGGTTTATATAAAACTCAGGATGCTGTGAGGCATTTACGCTTTATCTCCATGGTCAGTTATGCGTTGTCAGAGTGAGGACTCCAATTGGACCCCTACTGGTTCTCAGTATTTGGCTATGAGAAAAACGAGCGACAGTCGGCGATAGGTCTGACAATAGCAACGGTTCCTTCTCATTGAAACGGCATACTACAAGAGCCTCATGGTATACTGCCAGAGATTACCCCACAGGGCATAATAGCTGTTGATAGCCAATTAAGCAAAGAAATGTGATTATAACCAAATACGCGAATAAGGAAAGATGAAAAAGAGATAGATTTCTTTTTTTTTCTATCATCCTCCTTTTTCTATTACCTTTTATTTTTCTCTTTTTCCTTTTCCTTTTCTTCTCCTTCCTTCTCCCCTGACCTTCTACTACTCAGGCTCCAGCGTAACCGTCTCTGGCGACCTCCCCGGCTCTCCATGACTCTTTCAGCTTTGATTCGAATCTTCTGATAGGATGCTATTAGTCTCTTTGGCCGTTCCCGCGCACTGCCTCGTCGTCAATAAAGACCTTTCAACCCTATTCAGATCATTTCACAAAGGGTTGCCCCAGGAGTTTGACAATCCATGTCCCATGTCAACCACTCTCACTCCATGTTCTTTGCACCCCCCCACTTAACCACATTATTGGCAGACCATGCTGGCTTTGTAGGTCAGCACTCTGCGGACTCACCATGACCCACCATTTTAGCCGCGTTCTGCACCCCCTTATTGCCAGCCACTCAATTATTGCTAGGCCCTCTCTTATGGCTCGCATTCCAGCCGCCCCAATGCAAAAGGATCTAGGCCCCAGTGGGGGCCTGTTGCCACACCTGTCATGTTACCATCCACTGCTACATTGACTTTAACTATTTTCCCCGGATTTTTTGTGATTCACTCTTTCGGCTAATGCGTCGACGTTCGATGTCGTTAGGGACCCTTATTGGTCTACAGGCGATTTCCCGTGGGAATGCACTGGCCAAGGAATAGAGCACTCTAGTCGAGCTTAAGTTATTGGCGGTGTATGTTGAACCACAGAGTAGCTATAGGGACAATTGACGCTGATAATGTGGATACCACTTTTCTGACAGCGGGTTCTCCCTTGCCCATATGCACATTGCCCTCTAACCTCCACCTATTTGTACCCATAATCACGGTCAATCCTTTAAACGGGTTGAGATCTCCCCATTTTTATTCATTGCGATGGTTTATTGATGGCTATCCATCTGTTTATGCACTACCAGGGCAGGACAATTCTCGGTGCAAACCTGGGCAAGCGGACAGCCGGCACCATTAGAGCTGACAGGGTCGGGCCCCACCCACTTGGTGACTGTGTACATAAGCGAATCCTATGGGCCCCCGCGTTGAGGGTGGGCCCTTGCACTTTTTAATTGACCCATGGGTTTTCCTCCCCGTTGCGAGGGGGCTTTATATAAAATAAACCCCAATGAGGGGGCATGGTGCAGTTTGGCCATCCCGCACTAAAACATAGGCGTACATATTCTAGGAATCAGTGAGACTCATATAATTTTGTAATTTGCCATCCCATTCATGAGCCTTAATTTGTTGAGGGAATACCTGAAGGCTTTCTCAGCAGTGGGCCTACTGGAAACCCTGGAGCCTGACCACCTATTAGAACCATATCCCCCCGTGTATTTGACACCAACTGATGCGCTCATGTCACACTTTTGACAAGTATTTTATCACCGTATTATCTACTAAGTTATTATTTTGCCCATGCGCCTTGTTTCTCACCCTTCCTGTTATTGGTAGTTGTATTTGTCGGTGACCCGCACGTGAGTGAATTTTGCATGTCCATTTTAATCTCACCCGTTGAGCATTACCTTCCCTAATAATTTTTAAGAATATTACCCAGTAAATTTTTTTTGTGACCACTCTTACACACCCACTGTATACAGCTTTTGCTTGCCTGGGGTGGAGCCCCCACTTGTTCTCGGAGAGCGCTATTTAGCGCCCGCCCGGTCATTATAGATTACGAGATTGACGTGCCCCCTCGAATGTGATGGATGGACCTCCTTTAGGAAGCCCGCTCAGGCTCGAGGTATGAGGCCTAGCGCACTCCCAGGGTTTATATGGAAGTTTGATTGAATTTGATAACCACGAAACAGGATATCGTGGTGAAATGACGATAACACGTACCCTTTTCCCCCTGTGACTTCTGGGCGGATACTTCCTGAACATTATCAACCTGTTCATCTCTTCATCCCGCTCCTCGGCCTTTCTTATTACCACAGCTTTCTAGGCCTTTATCGAACCACTCTAAATTGTCAGGCTCACCCATGGTGATGACCTATTCACCCGCTTATGACCAACAAAATAAATTTGCCTGTTCAAGGCAATATTAATAAGGAACGTACAGGTTACAAGACGCAGACACCTTCAGGATGCACAATAGCAGTTGTATAAGGGCCAGGAATATGGTTTATATATGGAATACAACAGGCGATCGATTGTGTCCATCGGAAAATCTTTTTAGCGTATTCCTATATTTATATAGACGTACGGCGAACGTGCAATCACCGTTACCTAGAAACATGTGCCTTTTGTGGTGACCCCCCCTTTTCCAAAGTTTATAGAACTAACTTCTACACTTGACAGCAATCTCTAAATTATCACTCATCAAGTATACGCTTTTTAAAAAAGAAGACATTTGCAACACATAGACCTGACAATTGGTTTATAACTGCGATGGTTAGCCAGCCCCAACAACTGCTCTATTATTGTACACTGTCGGTACCACACGGACCCTTGTCTATTTCTCAGCTGCGTGATGGATCGTCATCCCTGTCATAACACTTTTCACAGTATCTTTCACCAGAAACCGAATTATTTGAGCCTATCCGAGGACAGCAGGAAACACTTGTTACCCAGTAAGTGCCAGGTCTAGAAATGACGATTCTTCTTCGGGAAACCCATATATGATATCGGCTCACGCTTCTTCGCCCTCACTTGCCTCCATACACATGCGAATGGATATAGATCCCACCTATACTTACCAATTCTTTAATCCAGCTTCCCCACTCTTGATTCCTTTGTCCTATTTTTAAAAGGAGCCCTTTGAAGATACTGGGACCACGCGGTACACACTTATGTGCTAACCCTCTCTGCTCCTGTCCACATCGCTCCTGCAGATAACAATGATAGTCTTCCTAAACTCATTTGTGGCCGTATCCGGACTTGTAGCGTGCCCCATTTCCCGCCCTTATTAGCGTTTTTCAGTCTGTGTTAACATCGAATATTCTCTGACTTTGCACTTGACCCGCCTTCTCCCCTTGTAATTGCCCTTTGGTGATCTCTTGGTGCAAGCAGAGCTGTTATGGTGGGCCTACCCCCGGCACAGCCCTTTGGCCATCACCGTGACGTCCGAACTAATCGCTGGGTTTGCCGCTTTCCGGCATGGCTATTGACAACACCTCGACGTGATGTGGCAACCAAACCGCGTTTATTTTTTTTTTGTTTAACCATAGAGTCTGCCTCTCCCTTGACTTATCCCCCACGACTTACCCTGCACCTTCTAGCTTAGGCACTGGTGTTGAACGCTCATGTGACTTACACCACTCCGATGGAATTTTTTCAAGCACCAGCGCAACGCACGAAAACCATTTTTATGACACTCGGGCACCTACATTAGTTACCCCCACTTCACGGGAAGACTCCGCACCCATCCCCTTAGGCGTACAAGCTCCTCATTACTCACACGCACTCTAAAACATGTTTTTGCCACATGACAGATCGGGATACAACCTCCCTACTACCAATTGCTCAGCTCATCCTCCCCCTACCTATCATGTCTGCATGTGAGATAGGTGTACACTAGTATCACCATTCCCATAAGATCTGCATTCCCCCCTGCTATATACCACCATTTGCTACACTCGCCACGATAGGATACTAGTTCACACACTCTGCTACAGCTCCTCCTGCTCTACTATATACATGCTGCGCCTCTTGAGTTATATTCGGAACTATTTGTAACACAACTCCTGTTTCCGGTATTTGTTCCACGCTACTTAATATGGCTGCCACCTGCAGATTTCTAGCGACACTATGTTACCCACCCAATCTACTCAATCTCCTACTGCTTTATATTACAATGCCCTGCCTGCCAATCGGATCAAACATAGTACTAACCTATAATATATCTTTTTTCCTTAATCATCCCGATTGCCCAGAGACTCACTACTTGCAACTGTTCATGTTCGATATACGGTTCCAAGTTCCCCTTCCACACATTTTTTATAAGCGTACATACAGCACCAGGCTTATCCAATTTGATCGGTTTACCAGTTAACATGAAACACTTCTTTGGGTCCACAATCACGTCCCGCGGACACCGATGGAGGATCTTGGATCTTTGCAATTAACTCTGTTCAAATCTCTGCACTTGGTCATGAGGGTTTCCTGCTTGATTCTTTATGCCACCGTATTCAATCTCTAGATTAAAAGCCCTGGCCCCCCTAGCCATACCTCACCCCAGAGATACATTTCACCAATATTTCAACTCGTATATATTCCACCTTATTGAGATTTAAACGTTTTCGTAAAAGAAGCCCTCCAGGTGTTTGTTTTATCTTGTTGACCAACCACGACCACACTCTTCTTCCTTTATACACATAAACCCACAGTTTTAATCTACTCAACGGACCATTTACATTTGGTTTATTGTAACTATAAGAAGATTTTAGACATTAATTATCGAACATGAGGGAACCTGTATCTGGCAGATGGAGTCATTGGTTCCCCTAGTTTTGACCCCAAAGGCTGCCTTTGCAAAGTCTACCCCCCCCTACGAGTACCACACATTATTAGATTTCACTATGTCCATACCATCATACATTGCGTGTTGAGATCCTACACATTCGCGATAAAGGGATTTGTGATGTAAGGACGAATCATCTACCAGCACAAATCTCTGTTTATTTCGCTAATGCTTCCGCATCGTTATAGCATACGGTAACAGCCCATCATACCTATCCAGCCCCCACAGCAGGGTATGCGAAGGGTGCGGAGGCCCTGATTGGCTTTGACCCGGATTTCCCCCTTGGTATTGTTTTTCTTTTGCCCTTTCCCCCTTTGTCGTGGCCAAGGATATTGCCGCGATTGCGCCCATTGCACCTCCCCTGACGGTCTACCCCAGGAGGCACCCATTGGGTTGCGTCGTGAAGGGTGAGTGACCCCTTCGAATGATCGATTTACTAAAGTGGTACCGCATTCCTCCCCCACAGAGTGGAACTTCTCTTCTCCACTCTTCTTTTTTTTTTTTTTTTCCCTTCTGAACTTCCCTCCAGCGACGGAGTGGCGACGAACGGCTTTTCCCCACCCAACCACCCCTACTATTTGACCTCCATTGCATTTATCTCCCTTTAATTTCTTTTTTATCCTTCTCTCCAAGGCATCTTTCTGTTACTCTTTTTTTTCTCTCTCCGTTTTTTTTTGGTGTTTTCTCTGTTAGTCACCTACATGTGTATTCAGTTCTATAGGCACGAGTTTCCTACAGCATCGTTTTGCACAACATAACCAGCTTGCCTTTTTGATCCCCTGCGCAACGTTTGCGCACACACTGCACAGCCTTTTGCTTTTTCCGGACCCCACGTTTAGCCGCCATTTCAGTTGCCCCAAAATTTTTTCGTTCTCCCTCCAAGTATTGGAACGAACATGAAAATGGCGCTCTTTCCCCATTTCCCCTCTCCTCCCCCTTACCGAATTCTAATAAATGTTTACATAGGTTTTCACTTCATGTTATCTTTCATACATTTTCGTACACAATTCTGAACCTTATCACTATGAACACGCGTCCGGTACCCCAGTCCTACTTGAATTGGCGCCTCGCTGACCCTGCACCTGGTGGCTCCTGACGGTCCCTCCCCTTCCCCTTTGCATATTCTCGAATAAACTCGTTGGACCCTCGACCGTTTATCATCGCACATGTAAGTGCACCACAACCCTTACCCTATTGACCAGTCTGCCTGGCTGACTTCTTCCCTCGACCTGTGAGGACCAGCAGCCAGACTGCACCTCTGAATCCGGCCCTCTACCTCCCACCCCCCCCTAATGCAACAATCACCGGTGGTGGTTATTGCTCTGATTGTCTGCAGGATTGGTGTCAGTCCCCTCCATACGACACATCCCCTTCCTCGTCTCACAGCCTGATATTTATTATATACATCGGTACATTTTTCCCATTCTTGCAACGTAGTAACGCTGTTCCGACTACTTTGAGAACAAGCGTGAGGGTGTTATTGAGTTTCTTATTCAGGTCTATTTTCACAAAAATGTTCTACTCGCCCTTAGCCAGACTACAATCACTTGAGCTTTATGGGTCATTCGGTTTGCTCCTCGTCTTAACCAATTTGATTGGGAATCACATCATCCAGTCGTATTATTGATTCTGAAATGCATTATAAAGTAGTTTAAAAGTCCAAAATTAACAAGGTATATTTAAATTATATGAAGAGAATTCACTAGAGAACATCTCCTTCTGTGTGTTTCTACATATACAGAATATTGTTGCAATAGTATATCAATGGTATATAGAAGTATCCAGATTATAGTTGCCATACTTTTCTTTTTCTACATGTCCTCTATTCGTGGCATCCTAAGCAGGTATTAAAAGCGCTTTGCTCTTTGGTTGACAGGACGAAGGACTATAAAAGTCTATTGACAAATTTTCCAAAAAAAAGTTCATTTTTTTTTTTTTTGCACCATTGCTTAAGACCCCTTACTAATTGCTTCTGGTCTTTTTTGCTCATCCATACTATACCTATATTGAATTATTGACTAAATTATATTCCAAAAACAAGATCCCAACTTCATACCAGTGGGAGCTCAAGCTCAGCATTCATTGATTTCTATCATGATGCACACATTTTGATAACAGCCCCGTCCTTCATAGCACAGGCCCCTTCACCCTCGCGTCTTTCCCCTCGTTTACCACCCCTTAACCACTTTATTCGCCCCCTAGTGGCCATATTAACACTACTTCCATGATTTTAGTACTTTCCCTCTCTTAACTCAGTCTCACCTATATTCTAGTTATCATTATAAATCAGTCTAAATTACTAAGGCAAATTTATGGGGATACCAAATTCATGCTTGCCTCCCCCCTATAGTCTTCCTCTGCACTCCACTCGGTGCGTTCCTAGCTCATTTGTTGCTATACTAACAACCCTGATAATCCCATCTGCGGATGTTGTTTGCACGCTATTGCCAACTATTACGCCCAACTGCAAGTATCGTTATTAAGAAGATATTTTGAACCTTAGTGTCGTTCTGCCTCCATTTCCTCGCTGATGTTGTCTCTATGATAAAGAGCCTCTAATCAGACCAGGGAGTTTCAACCGCACGAACAAGTCGGAACATTGTGATATGGTACTCTGACGGTGTGACCACGTCCTTTTCCTATTCATAAAGATTTATATCAGGATTTTATGAGATTTTAGTAGGCGTGTAGTACGGCATTGCACCCCGATGGCTTGATTGGGACAGAGACTTTTGAATAAGAACCAATTTATCCTGTAATTTCTTTCTCAGCCCATTACTTCAGCCACTCTTTTAATTGTTCCCCCCCATTCGCCGGCCGCTCTTTCACCCTCCTTCTTCCGCCGCCCTGCCGCCAAAAAGCAAAACGGCGGGAGCTGCCATTTTCTCGAGCGGGCGAAGTATTCGTCCGAGCAACGAGCAGTTTCGAGTACGCTAATGCTCGACCGAGCATCAAGCTCGGACGAGTATGTTCGCTCATCTCTAGTGTTCTTCACTGTGTTCTTCAATGTTCTTCACTGTGTTTCCTTAAGTGAAAGCTTGTTCTCAAGCAGGCAAAATATTCGTCCGAGCAACGAGCCATTTCAAGTACGATAATACTCGAACGAGCATCAAGCTGGGACGAGTATGCTCGCTCATCTCTACTTGTGAACAAAACAAATGTTTATGTGACAAAAAAATTATTGATAATATGAGTTGATAAAAAATTGAACCATGTGACAATAAAAATTAATAAACAAATGAAGAAGAAAAAGTGAAATATACGAATGAAAAAGAGGATGTGTGGCAGTATGGCAGCATATGGCAGCACATTGTTAAACATAGTGTAGAAAGAGACAGCCTCAGGTCTTTATATCGCCATGGGGAGCAACAATCTGAGCCAAGATGGCGGTGCTCATCTCTTTAATGCTATGGACAGGTTAACACCCACCGATCGCTTATGTTACCAGTATGTGTTTGCTGCAATATGCAGAAAACACTTGCTGGCTACGAAGAGGGCTTAGCCCGTGAGCGTTCCAAGCCCCCGCAGTATCTGTACGTCACTTGTCGGTAAGGGGTTAACTTGACAATCCCTTTCACTAAGTTTTCATTGCATAATCAGCAGTGTATTGTGACATTGTAAATGTATAACTGAACGAATTTATAGCATAGCAACATGCATTGTAAATAGAGATGAGCGAACACTAAAATGCTCGGGTACTCGTTATTCGAGACACTCCATTCAATAAGTTATGAGTCACTTCTCTCATCAAGGCCCTTGTCATCAGAATTCTGGCAAGTTCAAAGGAGAGTCCTGGGTTACTTCAAACTCCTGATTGTGGAACAAATTATAGTCTAACTACTGAATACAGGTGGTCCCCTACTTAAGAACACCCGACTTACAGATGATCCCTAGTTAAAGACGGACCTCTCTGCCCCCTGTGACCTCTGGTGACCTCTCTAGATGCTTTACTATAGTCCCAGACTGCAATGATCAGCGGTAAAGTGTCTGTAATGAAGTTTTATTGATAATCCTTGGTCCCATTACAGGAAAAAATTTTGAAACTCCTTTTGTCACTGGGGCAAAAAAATATTTTGTCTGGATCTACAATTATATAACATACAGTTTCGACTTACATACAAATTCAACTTCTACAATTATATAACATACAGTTTCGACTTACATACAAATTCAACTCAAGAACAAACCTATGGAACCAATCTTGTACGTAACCCAGGGACCGTCTGTATACTGAATGTAATAATTAAAAAAATAACAAGTATCTTTTATTAAAGAAGTTGGATCAATTATTCAGGTTGAGCTTCCTTACCTGGTGGAGAATGGGAAATTCTGATAAATCCAGCCTTTTTCATTTAATACGTCATCCCGTCACGCGTCATCGACAGGCGTGTACGCTTATCGGTGGATGATGCCACCAGCAAAGAAAATCAACTGAAAACCCGCTCGGACAAGACGCCTAACTGCGGGCCAGGCAAGAACCTCCAAAGGCGTACCGCCAGTTCGTGCCCATGTCCAGCTTTGAACCCAGTCGTTTGTAGGGAGCTGTGTATCATTTCGGACGCTTGTAATGGTCAAGCTACGTCCTCCCTCACCATCTTTCTGTATAAGATCAGCCCTACTCTGCCGATACTGGGGACATGTGACAGTGTCTTGCTGGTGTGACATAAAGCTTGCAAAGCCTTGTAAAGCGTACCCTGCCCAGTGCTTGGAAAGCTGCCTGCTCGCCACTCTCCCTGCGCTACTTGTCCCGCATAACTACTCACTCCTGCCGCTAGCCGCTGTCAGAAGGGAAAAAAAAACTACTGTTTCAGCTTGTGCACCAGGGCCTGCTGGTCTTCATGCATCTCACCTCCTTTCCTCGCAGTGATGAGAGTGGAAAGATTTGCTTGTACCGTGGGTCCAGGATCGGAAAACCCAGTAATCCGGTTCTGGAATAATTCTTTGAACGGCGAGGTCACGGGATATGCAGCCTAGCTAATCTGCCATATTCGCCAGAGTACAACGCGTAAGAATTCCTCCCCCTCACTGGCCCTTGACTGTCCCTTTCCTCCTCCTCCAACTCCCAACTCCTCTTCTTTCTGCCCATAGACTACACCGCTGAACCAGTGAGGACTCAACAATGGTCCCCTCTTGTGTCTCGCCCAACATCTCCGCCGCTTCCTCCCACATCCTCCTCCACCTCCACCTCTCCGATATGCGCTGAGAAACAGACCTCAGGGGTGCTTTGGGCTTCAACAAGGGAATATTGCTTCCCCCGTCTCTTGTGACGACGCAAAGCCTTCCGACTTCATTCTGACCAATAGAGTTTTGCAACCGGCCAAGCACGGGATGGTGAGGCCCTTGATGATGGCGGGCATCCGCCACTGACCATCTGTGTTGACTCCTCAAAGTTACTCAGCCCCCTGACAGATTATCAGAATCCACGTCCACTCCTCATTGTAGACTTGAGTAAGCGAACTGACCTGACACCAGTTCTGGTGGAAGTTGACATCTGGCAGTCTACCATCGCTCTGCGCTGCTGTAAACTCTGGATAACTGGTCAGTGTTGACCTTCCACCTGCGTGGGCACGTCTCACAACAGTCGGTGAGCGGGCATTGGAGGCGGCTCTGCGCTGCCCCCTTATAGGTGGCATCATCTGGGCTGGACTTTCCTGAAGCGCACAGGATGCGGCGCACCTTCGTGCGCAAATCAGACAGATTGGGGGTATGTCTGAGGCAACGCTGCACTATCAGATTTAATTAACACTGGGCCACGTCATGGCACATGGTGTCAGTCTGCCGAGTTGCCAGAGGCCGCCACCATTTACGGGCCGTTGTCACACACAACCATTCCCGCTTGAGTTTCGCGGTGGCCAGCCACAGATCAGTCGCGCCGTGATGCCCTTTCATAGCTGCTTTTGCGTGTGCCTTTTGTTCGCCTAGGCTCTGCAGGTGTGAGCACCGCCTGGCTGTCGCTTACGACGGCACTGCTGCTGGCCTAGAGCTACCTGTTCCTAGAGCGCTAACGACTGACATGGCCGCCGTGCCCCACGGATGGTAGTTCGAGGAGAGGTGGAGGAGGGGTGGAGGAGGAGAGGCATAGTAGGCCTGAACACTGACCGAGGTAAAGGGCCCCGCAATCCTTCGCGTCGGCAGTATATGAGCAGCCCCAGGGGCAAGTCTCGGTCCCAGCCTCCACCAATTTAAACCCAATGTCCGTCAGCGATATATATGGCCTGCCCGGCAGCACTGGCCACGTGTCCGTGGTCAGGTGGACCTGTCAGAAACTGGTTGGTCAGGGCACGGATAATGTTGTACTGACACGTTCTGGTGCAGGGCTTGGACGGCACATCGGGAAACGTATGGCGGCTGGGGACCGCATCTCGTGGGCGGCCTCGCCTGAGGTGGCTAAAGGCCCGGTCTCTACTAGCCTATCGGCAGCATCTCCAGGCTATGCAATCTGGAGATGTTGCACATTAAGGGCTTGGGCGTGGTCGGGTGGGTTGCACTATATTTTTGCGTTTCCGCTCCAGCGTCTGGGGTAGGAGATCTGAACGCTGGTGGATGCTGTTGAGGATCGTGGAGGCGACGATGGGGTTTTTTGTGGCGGTCCTGGGCAGGGGGCTGACTAGCAGCTTGACACAGGGGAACGTGGAGCAGTGGTGTGCAACGGCCGAGGTGACGGCTTTGTTGCCCACTTGAGTGGGTCGTGCTTAGCAGTCATATGCCTGCGCATACTGTTGGTAGTTAAGCTAGTAGTGGTGGAACCCCTGCTGGCCGGTTTTGGCAATGTTCACACCACAGTCCCGTCGGTCATCCGGTGTTTTCCTTAAGACCCTCCCACACTTCTGATTCTAGCCCTCGCCGCAAGAGCCCCTCACACGGGATCTTCAACTAGTTGACAGTGGCGGCGGATGCACATCTCGTGGCCTGCCTCTCCGTCTGGCCCCACACCACTGCCTCTTCCAACTTCCAACCTGTTCAGGTCGAGGACTCTCCTCCGTCCAGGCACTGTGTCACACCCCGGCCGGCTCAACCAGCTTGGGTCTGTCACCTCATCATCCTCCGATCCGATCCCTCATCTGCTCCCCCCCTTCGTACTTTCCCTGCCCGGACAACAACTTCCCCACTTTCTGACAACCGTGTCTCCTCATCGTCCGGTACACCTCTTTATTACACACTTTCCACTACGTCCAAAGGGGTCATCAATCACCCACAGACTGTGACTGGTGGAAACCTGGGCATCGGAAAATTTGCTAGCAGCAGCAACCGGACAACGTGTTTGTGACTGTGGAAGGTCCATAAAACAGTTCCCTCCCGAAGTTGGCCGGTTCAAATGGAAGATTTTCCCTGGGAGGTGGTCAGACTGGGGGGGAGGAGGCTGATGTGCATGAGCTGGGAGGAAGTGGGGATTCGGTGACAATGGGTTGACGCTTGGAAGACTGGACTGGTGGGTGGACAAATTGCTCGAAGCATTTGTCAGCAAATCCCGACTTCACCTGTTCGCACTGTTCTGGCCTCAACAGTGCTCTAACCACGGTCCATAAACGTCAGACTGACCTAGGAGTGTAAGCTCTGCGGCGTTCCTTCCCCTCTCCCTCATCAGGCATGTGGTGTCTCACCCCCCCAGGACCACGGCCTTGACCCCTGCATATTTGGAGACGCCCACGTCCCGCCCCTCGTCCTCTACCCCTAGCCTGGGGTTAACATTTTTAAATGAGAGTTATAACTTTTTTTTTTTTTTTACTTTTTTTTTTTTTTTTTTGGTGTTTTTTTGGTGTTTTTTTGTTTTTTTTGTGTGTTTGTTTTTTTTTTGAGTTTTTAGAACCAAACAATCCTATCCTATTGCTATGGCTCTTTTTCTGCTATTTTCCTAGCCAAGTTATCAAAAGGTAAGCACACTACTATGCCGATGGAGATGACACTGAGTTATTGCCTAATAGAAATCCCACCCCTACTGATTTTGCCACTTCTCAGCCTTTGACTATGGATTGTGGGCGCCACTAAGCGCAGAACCAGCGGTCCGCACGTCTCACTACATTGTGCTCAGAATTTGGCAAGTACATGCAACTGCGAAACTGACACCACCAGCAGATCCAACCCGAAACAAATATATAGAACGCTACTGTAGGCTTCAAGAAGCTATTTGTATTCCCAAGGGCTATTTTCCTAGCCAAGTAGCAAAGGACGCACACTACTATGGCCAGATGAGATGACACTGAGTTATTGCCTAATAAAATCCAACCCCTACTAAGTTGCCACTTCAGCCTTTTCTAGGATAGGTCCGCCACTAAGCGCAAACAAGCGGTCGCAAGTCTCACTTCATACAAATTGCTCAGAATTGTGCAAGTACTTCCTGCAGAAACTACAATCCACCAGCAGAATCAACCGAAAATCAAATATATGAACGCTACTGTAGGCTTCAGAATCTATTTGTATTCTCCTATGGCTATTTTTCTAGCCAAGTATCAAAGGAAGCAAACGACTATGCAGATGAGAATGACACTAGTTATGCCTAATAGAAATCCAACCCCCTCACTTGAATTTTGCCACTTCAGCCTTTGCTATGGATATGTGCGCCACTAAGCGCATAACACAGCGGTTCGCAAGTCCTCACTAACAAATTGTTTCAAATTTGGCAGACATGCACTGCAGAACTACTCCACCAGCATATCAACCAAAATCAAATATAATAGAACGCGACTGTAGGCTTCAAAAGCTTTTGTAATTCTCCTATGGTCTATTTTTTCTAGCCAAGTATCAAAGGACGCACACTCTTCCAGATGAGATGACACTGGAGTTAGTGGCCTCAATAGAAATCCACCCCTACGGAATTTCCCACTTTCAAGCCGTTGCTATGGATTGTGCCGCCACTAGCCAGAACACAGCGGTCGCAAGTCTCACACAAATTGCTCAGAATTGGCATACATCACTGCCGAAAACCTAAAGCCAACCCTCAATTCACCATAATCAAATATATAGACGCTACTTGTCGGCTTCAAGAAGCTGTTTGTTCCTCCATGGGCTATTTTCCTAGCCCAGTAAATCAAAGAACACACTACTATGCCAGATGAGATGACACTGATTATGCCTAATAGCAAGTCCAACCCCTACTGAAATTTTGGCCACTTCATCAGTAGGCCTTTGCTATGTATATTGCGGCCACTAAGCGCAGAACACATCTGTCCGCAAGTCTCACACTACAAAGTGCTCAGATTGGCAATACAGCACTTGCAGAACTAACGCCACCAGCAGATCAACCAGAAATCCAAATATATAGAATCTACTGTAGGCTCAAGAAGCTATTTGTATTCCCTATGGCTATTTTCATAGCCAAGTTCAAACAGGAAGCAACTACTATGTGCCAGATGAGAGGACCGAGTTGTTGCCTAATAGAAAATCCACCCCTACTGAATTTTTCCCACTTCAGCCTTTGCTATGGATATGGTCGCCACTAAGCGGCAGAACACAGCGTGTCGAATCTCCACTACAAATGCTCATAATTGGCAATAACATGCACTGCAGAACTACAGCCACCAGCAGATTCACCAGAATCAAATATATAGAACGCTACTGTAGGCCTTCAAGAAGCTATTTGTATTCCTCCTATGGCTATTTCTAGGCCAGTATCAAAGGAAGCACACTAACTTATGCCGATGAGATGACCTGAGTTAGTGCCTAATAGAAATCCAACCCCTACTGAATTTTCCCACTTCAGCCTTGCTATGGAATATGTGCGCCACTAGCGCAGAACACAGCGGTCGCAATTCTCACTACAATGCTCCAATTGGCAAGTATTCACTGCAGAAACTAAAGCCACCAGCAGATCACAGAAATCAAATAATATAGAACCTACGGAAGGCTTCAAGAAGCTGTGTTTGTATTCTCCTATGCTATTTTCCTAGCCAGTATCAAAGGAAGGCACACTACTATGCCAGAATTGGATGACACTGAGGTTTGCCTACTTAAATCCAAACACCCCGAAATCCAAACCCCTCTGAATTTCCCACTTCGGTCTTTGCCTATGGATATTGTGCCACTGAGCTAAACAACACGTCGCAAGTCCCCCTGCTAATTCCTCACAAAATGGTAAAAGATGCAAATTAAAATAAAAAAAAGAGAACGTTATTGGTAGCCCTAAGAAGGGATTTTTGGTTTCTTTGAGAATCCACTCCGGCCTAACAGTAAGCTAATAGAACACCCCTAACGCTTTCCCTTACCAGCACAAGCTCTCTCCGATCGGCATCCAGAGACAGAATGATCCGAGCAGCGCGGCCAGCGGCTAGTCTATCCCAGGGTCACCTGATCTGGCCAGCCAAACCACTGCTATCGACGGTGTAAGGTACCACTTCATGCTGGGTGGAGTGCATATTCTCCTGGCTTGTGAGTGGCTCTTTTTCGTGGCCGCACAAAGCCGCCAAAAAGCAAAACGGCGGGAGCTGCCATTTTCTCGAGCGGGCAAAGTATTCGTCCGAGCAACGAGCAGTTTCGAGTACCCTAATGCTCGACCGAGCATCAAGCTCGGACGAGCATGTTCGCTCATCTCTAATTGTCGCTCATCTTTGGCCTGTTATAAATACCCACTTCTTTAAGCCACCATAATGGTCTACCATTGTTGGATCATTAAAGGGAACCTATCACAGCAATATTAACACAATACAGGCAGTCCCCGGGTTACATACAAGATAGGGTCCGTCGGTTTGTTCCTAAGTTGGATTTGTATGTAAGTCGAAACTGTATATTTTATAATGGTAGTTCCAAACAACATCATTTTTTTGCCCCAGTGACAATTGGATTTTCAAAATTTTAGCTGAAATGGGACCAAGGATTGTCAATAAAGCTTCATTACAGACACCTTGCAGCTGATCATTGCAGACTGGGACTAAAGTAAAGCATCCAGAGAGCTTCACCAGAGGTCACAGTGGGCAGAGGGGTCCGTCTGTAACTCTGGGTCATCTGTAAGTCAGGTGTGATTAAGTAGGGGACCGCCAGTACTGCTCTGGAGAGCACTTAGATTACAAAGCAGTCCCATGCTGCAAACCACCGGCTCTGAAGATTCTCCTTAGGTGAAGTGTATTATAAATCAGTTCCACAAGTTTTCTGCTGTCGGAGTGAATAAACACTCATACAGATTCTGCAGTCTTGAATCATTGTCCAATTGTTCCCTGTAAGGTATCTCCTGGGTTATCTCTATCAAGATTGATAGCACAGATCTGCTTGATAAAATTTCACATTTATTGGTTCTACTAACTTTACTGTCAGCTCTCCCCCACAGCACACTTTTTTTGAATTGCACCCCCCCCTGGACTCACCACACACTGCTGGCAGGGAGCTTGATTCAAGCTCATTCCTTGATTCATAATGCATGATCTGTCACCATGATCCGCTAATAACTTAAAACTGGATAAATGGGTATCAAGTATGAATATTCTAAACCGTGTAACCTCTCTTTAAGCATGTGCAACAGAATGTAGAATATTTTACTTGTTATCTCAAACAACAGAATGTAGTCCTGGCCCTTAGAGACTTTCTGCTTCCATCCTAAAAGATATTATCAAGCCTTAGTAACGTGGACGATGCCATGAAGGTTTCACGTTAAAAATAATCCCTTTTATGATCATTTTGCTTCTGCAGAAAAAAATAATGGTCCAATCTCGTTGTGGATAATCCCTGCAGCCTACTTGTGCGAGCACAGAGTTCATTGGAAGTCTTGCAGCCACTTCACATTATTAACATTCCTTCCTGTTTTGGAATACCTTTCTCCCGCAGCTGAGTTCAGCTTATATATCAAAATATGCCATTAAAATAATTCCAAATATTGAAAAGCGTTTGAACCTCTCTAAAGAATTCCGTCGGCTGCCAAGCTTCACAGATGTACCCAAAATATAGCAATAAAACAGGCACTGTGGCAATGTTTTATGATTTTGCCAGGCTATAAAAAAGCTGCAATCTTCTTAGGACTTAGATAAAAAAAAGGATAAAATTACTTATTATGTTTAACATTTTCCAGACTTTTTATCTATCTGATTAGTATAATTTAATTTAAGTGTCGCAGTTCATAACATCACTAAGTGCATTGTAGCCATGGAATGGAATATAGAAGTAAAAAAATAAAGCATGTATGTAAAACCGAAAGAAAAAAATCTCAAGATTTCCTAGAAAATGAGAAAATATTTGGGATTCAGTTGCATTTTTAATATGCCAAGTCAAGTTTCTTTTTGTTAAATTGGGAAATGAAGTTGAAGTGTTTTGGCTCCAAATTCTGGAAGTGTTGCCAGAAGAGTCATTTCAGTTTTTCGTAGAATTTTTCTTTTCATTTACTGGAAAATGGTGCACTTTGAAAGCAATGTATAGAATCCATTGATTATCACCCTGGAAATAGACCTGGTTATTTTAGCAAAGGTTCCATTAGGGAAGGGCAGCACCAACATTGTGCAACCTGCTGAGCCTGGCTTTGTAGAAGGCTATTAAACTGCCTGAAGGAAAGTTAGAGCCAAACTACATATATGAGTTATTTTACTGCAGATCCTCAATTTCTAAACTATTGTACAGAAATATTATACTAGGAAAATACCTCTATTAAAGAGAACCGAAGGATAATATGTAAATGGAACAAAGGATAAGGATTGCACTGACCTACAGATCATTTATACAATGAATTCATTATATATTTCAATTATGTAAGATAGATTTCTTGTTGAATACTGAAAAAGGTTCAAAGTGACAACTAACTGTTATTTACATTAACCCTAGGCATAAAAAATGGTGCATTGTTGCGAATAAGTTAAAAATGTCACTTTACTTTGTTTATACATCTCTTGTGCAGACATTTCCTTCTCCATGGTAACAGACTACATTGAAACCATGTGTAGTCTGATCTTGCAGCTATATGCTGTCACGGGTGCCCCTGCGATCCATGTCTCGGATCCAGGCACACCCATGCCCCTCTCCAAGGTGGCGCCTTTTATTGAGATCACTTACATCTCCACCCCTATTGTGCCCCCTGACCTGACCTTGACCTTCATCCTTTGCTGCCAGCCCTGACCTCCTGCTCCATCCCCGGCCTTGCATCCTTGTCGCCTGTATTGACCATCTGCCTGTCTCTGACCATGATATTGCCCGGTGATTCTGTACTTTGACCTTGGCGGCCACCACAGACAAGTTGTGCCTGTGGAATGACCTGGTGGCACCACTCCCCAGTAAGGACAACCTGCTTTGCGGTGGGCTCTGGTGCAGAGTGGGTGCCACTTAGATTCCGGTCCCAGGTGTCGGCTTGTGTCATCATCTGCGGTGGTCCAGGGGGTTCACTAACACAGAAGCCCGACATATGCCTACAATTATTAATAGTGAGGCAAACTGCCGACATAAATGTGATGCATGGTGCAAATACACACAGGAACGCCCCTTATAGTCCATTCGCGGCACAATACTGGCGGAAACACTTTGCAATTTGCACATGTATTTATGTGCAGTCTACCCCAGAATACTGCCGCAGATTGCATAGTAATTATGGCCTACAGTGTTTTCCCTTCCTTGTGTTTTCTACTTTTTGCGGAAGTCACCTATCCGTAGATGTGACCTCTGGGATCTTCATGCATTGTGCATGGTGTATAGAGGTTGTACAATGCATGAAGGAAAATAAACATTGCTTTTGGGTCAGAGAACAGTCACTTTTTGGTCTCTCCAGAGATTTTTGATTGATTTTAAGTCAGGGCTTTTCCTTGGCCACAGAGATTTCCTTGAGTATGTTTACCTTCTGGAAGCTTCTTCCACATTTATTAAGACTGTGCTTTAAATAAGTTTTAATTCCCCCTTCCGGCTTATGACATACCAGATCTACTAAGAAGCTCCGGCCTCTTACTAGATCCAGAAGGGTTCTCCACCAGGTTGGATCTGTTTAGACCAGGTCTGACCTGGAGGAGATTTTAGCTATATAGTAAATAAGTCAGGCCAGGGTGATCATATCCCAATCCGCGTCCAGGAAAGTGGTGAGGATTGGGCTTTATAAATGCCCTGCACATCATGAAAACTAGTGGACAAGGGTTTATAGACTCCATTCAATAAGTTATGAGTCACTTCTCTCATCAAGGCCCTTGTCATCAGAATTCTGGCAAGTTCAAAGGAGAGTCCTGGGTTACTTCAAACTCCTGATTGTGGAACTCCATTCAATAAGTTATGAGTCACTTCTCTCATCAAGGCCCTTGTTATCAGAATTCTGGCAAGTTCAAAGGAGAGTCCTGGGTTACTTCAAACTCCTGATTGTGGATCAAATTATAGTCTAACTACTGAATACAGGTGGTCCCCTACTTAAGGACACCCGACTTACAGATGATCCCTAGTTAAAGACGGACCCCTCTGCCCCCTGTGACCTCTGGTGACCTCTCTAGATGCTTTACTATAGTCCCTGACTGTAATGATCAGCGGTAAAGTGTCTGTAATGAAGTTTTATTGATAATCCTTGGCCCCAATACAGGAAAAAATTTTGAAACTCCTATTGTCACTGGGGCAAAAAAATATTTTGTCTGGATCTACAATTATATAACATACAGTTTCGACTTACATACAAATTCAACTCAAGAACAAACCTATGGAACCAATCTTGTACGTAACCCAGGGACCGTCTGTATACTGAATGTAATAATTAAAAAAATAACAAGTATCTTTTATTAAATTAAGCTTGTATTAATGTACTTATTTGTTCCCAATATTGATTTTAATTAGAGATGAGCGAGCACTAAAATGCTCGAGTGCTCGTTAATTCGAGACGAACTTTTCCAGATGCTCGAGTTGCTCGTCTCGAATAACAAGCCCCATGAGTCATGGAGACTCGAAGCATTTTGTCAAAGGGACCATGGGTTCGGGAATAAAATGTGTTAGATCCTCCATTGAAACGAAGATGTCTTCTGATAGTTAGCAGATGTCGCAACATCTGCAATCTATTCTCACTGTTCGGCGTAATATCTCCCGACAGTTAGCAGATGTGAAGAACAGGTGAGAATAGACAAAAACAGTGAACACAGTACACGTCATTTAAGTGAAACATACGTGACGAAATAGAGTATCAGAATGTTCTGCACTCTGCTTACTGTGTCGGGGAATCCGCTGTGTCCCGTTCCCCGCTGCCTCGCCGTGCCCAAAAACCGCTCTCTCCGTGCCCGCTGTGCTCTCCGTGCCCATGTCTCCGTGGCCCCATGTCTCCGTGCCCCATGTCCCGTGCCCCATGTCTCCCGTCCCCGCTGCTCTCACGTGCGCCGCTCTCTCCCGTGCCCCGCTGCGCTCCCGTGCCCCCGCTGCTCTCCTGCCCATGTCTCCGGCCCTCCATGTCTCCGTTCCCCGCTGCTCGTGCCTTGCCCCATGGTCCTCGTGCCCCATGTCGCCGTTCCCCATGTTCCGTCCCCCCTGCTCCCGTGCCCATTCTCCGTGCCCATGTCCTCCGTGCCGCCGCTGCTCTTCCGTGCCCATGTCCTTCCCTGCCCTATGTCTCCTGCCCCGCTTCGCTCCTCCGTGCCCATGTCCCCGTGCCCCAGGTCTCCGTGCCCCAATGTCTCTGTCTGGCCCGCTGCCCCAGTCTCTGTTTGCCGCTGCCGATGTCCTCCTTGCTGCTCCCCGGGTCTCTGTGCTGCCTCCCTGGTGTTTCTGTGCTGCTCCCCGTTGTCCCCTCTGTCCTGCTCACCGGTTCTTAATGTGTTCGTTCACACATAATATTGTTCTTCACATACTATTTTGTTCACAAACACCGTTCCGCGCGTATCTTCCGACAAGTAAGCAGATGTGCCGAACATCTGTAATCTATTCTTCACTGTGTTCTTCACTGTGTTTTTCACTTAAATGATCCTGTGTTCACTGTGTTCACTGTTTTTATTCTATTCTTCATTGTTCTTCACTGTGTTTTTTTAATTAAATGCTCGATCTCGAGCAGGGGAAATACTCGTCCGAGCAACGAGCCGTCTCGAGTACCTTAATACTCGTCCGAGCTTGATGCTCGGACGAGCATGTTCGCTCATCTCTAATTTTAATATAAATAACAAATAAAATACAGATGTAAAATGGTTCCTATGTAATATCTTTGTTCGATAACATTCAGTAAATTATATTTAGTGCTTTGGGTCTCCAGGTCACTGTTTTGCTTTGTTGCTTGTAAAATGTCAAATCTGGTGATTTTAGAAATATCAGCAACTTTACGATCTTCTTTGTCATAATTTCCATAAATCTACAAGACATTCAGTATGACAAATTACTGTCCCTTATTATGTATTCGCATTGTAGCTGCACATTTGTATTCTGGAGGAGCAACGCTCTAAAAATAACATCTGCCTTGGTGGCTCCTTTGCTCTCTGACATGCCTGTCACGCAGCACCATGTTAAGATATCTTGCATCCCCTTGTATTTAGTTTAGACCAAGACTGAAGTGTATGACCTTCAGAGGAAAAGTCTTGAGAGTAATTGTATTAGGATGACCAGCTCGCTTGTAGAACAGCATTGAAATAAACGCTTTTGTATTTAGTCTTTAATCGTAGAGATTTGTACTTTACCACAGGACTTTTCCTTTATTCGGCCTTTTAGCAATAACTTCACATCTTGTATGTGCCCTTTTCAATTTGATGTATGTGTTACAGAAAAAAATAGTTAGCAAATGTAAGAGTAAAATAGAAATTAAAAAACCAAGAAACAACAAGTACCAATAAAATACTTTAGCCATTATAAAACAAAAACACTACTCGTTTTGAAGGTCATATAAAAAAACTGATCTTTTCTCAGAAACTGCAGGTGATGGTTAAAGAAAAAACTGTGGCCTCTTACAAACTGCTCCTAAGAAGTGCTATATAGTTGCGTTATATTACTAGTAAATCAGCTCAGGGGCATCTAAAAGATCTGGGACATAGGCTGTGGTTTCAACTCACATGACCGATGACGATTTTTAGGGACGTTACTTACCCTCACATATCCCTAGTGACAGGACTGCGAGGCAGAACCACAACTTCCAGTTTTGAACTTCCAGACTGGCGTCTCACTAGCGCAATGTGTTTTAGGACAAGCTGGCTGAGTGTATTTGTTCAGCTGGGAACAATTACTACAGGGTCCTTCCTACAGGAACCTCCCACCAGTGGCGATAAATGTGGGGCTCCTGCCAGTCCTCCCAGTCAACTGCCCTTCCCCCTCACTGATTGCTGGTCCACTGCTCTATTTTTAGTATTGTTCTATTATACATTGTTATTCTTTTTTTTTTTTGCTTAAACATTGTATTCTAGGGCCACTGTAATTTTGGATTAGGAGTTCACCTTTTAGTTGAGAACCCATTTTGGTACCCCCTTCCAAGTGTGGGTCCTTTAATATATATAAATATTAGAGATGAGCGGGCACTAAAATGCTCAAGTGCTCGTTTTGAGACCAACTTTTCCCGATGCTCGAGTGCTCGTATCAAATAACAAACCCCATGGAAGTCAATGGGAGACTCGAGCATTTTTCACTGAAAGAACACATTAAAATAACGCTGAAGAACACAGTGCAGATGTTTGCAGATGTTTTCACTGAAAGAACACATTGAAAGAACACAGTGAAGAACACATTGCAGATGTTCGCGCACAAAGAACAAATTATAAGAACACACAAGAACACATCGGTGTTCTTCACTGTGTTCTTTCAATGTGTTTATGTGTGAAGAACACATTGCAGATGTTTCCATACATAAGTTAGCAGATGTACGGAACATCTGCAATGTGTTCTTCACTTAAATGATCCTGTGTTCACTGTTTTCATTGTATTCTTCATTGTTCTTCACTGTGTTTTCTTAAATAAATGCTCGATCTTGAGCAGGGGAAATACTCGTCCGAGCAACGAGCCGTTTTGAGTATGCTAATACTCGAACGAGCATCAAGCTCGGACGAGTATACTCACTCATCTCTAATAAATATATGTTATCCCAGTTTGCCTATCGACTAATATTAGCCTTTCATTACAGTTCATCTCATGCATGTGTCTGTTTTTTATCCTACTTACCTGTGTTTCTAAGTTGTTTTTTTTTAATTATTTTTTTTTTATTATTTTGTTTTTCTAGGTCAATAATTGCTATTTTTATTTTTGTCTTACTTTTGTCCTTCCTACTTTTGTTGTATAAAAAAAATCTGACCTTTTTACAACTTGCATCCTCCATCAAACTTATTTTAGAAAAGTAGGTGTTACTATATAGTTGCATTGTATTAGTAATATATGATCACAGGGGCATCACTAGGTCAAAATTTCCATGTTTTGGCCCATTGGCTGAGCAGGATACTTTCCCACTTTCCAGATACCTTTTTCCACTTTCACGTCTGTCTAGAGGGAAGAAAGATGATTATTAATGTTTATTTATTTATTTGGGAGGGGGGTAACTATTACATTTGGACCCAGTTGAAAAGGACCACTGACAAACAAGACTGTAACTGTACCATTAATGATGATTTCATTCCCTTTGGTATTAAATATGTGCTTGCCCTAATTTGTTGGCTTGTTCCTAGATTGTAAGCTCTTGTGACCAGGCCCTATTGTTTATATGACTATATTTACCACTCTGCAATTTCTTATTTTATCTGTCCCCATGATCTGTAAAGCGCTGTTAATTATGATCATGCAGTAGAAATAAAGATTTATTATTATGATTTATTATTAATTTGTTCCATTTCCTCCTTTTTTCATACCCAACATGTAAACAGTGTCTTTTAAGTGTTTACAAAGTGTAATAATAAAATGGAAAAAACAGGTAATAAAAGATGACCCGGCGCACAAAAACAAAGCACACAATGAATTCACTCATACCACCCAATACAAATAACATGCCAAAGGATATGAAGATCAGATGCTGACTGCTTACATTGCTATAAACTATCACTTACATTATACTAGGGGCCAAATTATAAAATGACAATAAGAAAGCCTTATGTCAACTCAATGGAGGCAATGTCAAAAAAAGAAATTTGGATGTAAATATAATCATCTACAAAATGGGGCAAATATATAGCAAAGGAATAACATTTGCTTAACGGGGAATCTGACAAATACCAGCACACATAAAACACATCTTATGGCAGATCTAGAGCCAGAAATAGAACGTGACAGCCAACGTGTACAGTCACTATGTACAATATTTCTGGTGAATACAGAAATTTGTTCTCCATGCTGATGTAGCTTTAAAAAGAAGTCACTTCCTGCAGCCATATTAGCTCCCATCGAGTAGCCGACCTTAAAGGTACCCCTCTGCCAGGGCACTTGAGGAGCTAGGGACCCTGTATACTGTGTGGGAAGGTGCAGGACATTTCTGGGGATTGAGCTATTAAACACTGGTAAATGTACAGTACATCTTGTCTGTAGTACATTTCTGTATAAGTTCATAGATAAGGGGCACTGGCCTGTAAGGCGCACCTTTGGTTTCTGAGAACATTAAAGGATTTTTGATGCGCCTTATAGGCCAAAAATACAGTAATACCGGGAATACAGGTGGTCCCCTACTTAAGAACACCTGACTTACAGACGACCCCTAGTTACAATCGGACCTCTGGATTTTGGTAATTTACTGTACTTCAGCCCTAGGCTACAATGATCAGCTGTAAAAGTCATCAAATGTGTCTGTAATTAAGATTTATTGTTAATCCTGGTTCTTATGACAAAACAACATTTTTAAAATCCAATAGTCATAGAGACCCAAAAAATTTTTGCCTTGAGCTACAATTATAAAGTGTACAGTCCCGACTTACATACAAATGTAACCCGGGGACTGCCTGTACTTTTATGCATATTTTATGTGAATAAATTGGATTTCTGTTACATCGGAGCATGTACCTGTTATTTTGTTTATAACTAAGAGAATAGTGCTAGCCACATATAATCTGTTCTTTTCTTTTCTTTTTTTTGTTATTGTATCAGTACTGTTGAAAATTAACAACTAGATAAACTGTGTGGCTATCCACGCAAAAAAATGTGCATTGGAGGCTACATAGACTGGGCTCCCATTGTGGAGGAGCAGCATGTGATGTGTCAAGACTTGGCAGAAGTGATACAAAGCATGTCACATCTGAACAGTGCTGCCATACTGGTCAAGGTTATGGAACAGTGGGGCTCATTTACTAAGGGTCGCAGTTGGCACTTTTGTCAGACTGAGCATAATTTTCGGGGCTTAAACAGCTTGCACAGGTATTTATAAAGTGTCTGTGCTGTGCTCTGGTGCACGCGATCCTTTTATGGCACAGCTGCGATGGCTTCCATGCGACACAAAATGGGGGATGTGCTTTCAGATGGTCCAACTGATTTGGACTGAGCGTGGGATTTAACCTTTAAATTGTGTCACACGCCCTATGTTAAAGGTGCACCACAAAAAAGATGGTGAACTCAAGTCAAGTGTGGGGAAGCGCCATATTTCTGGAGCATGATCTTAGTGAAATCACTGCATGAAGCAGTATACACGGACAATGCACTTTCAGTGAACTCTAGTGACCCTGTAAGTAAATGATCCCCAATGTGTCCAATGGGCTCAACTATTCATACATTTAATACTATTTACAGATTTTTCTTTTGACTGGGACAAAACATTTCATTCTGGGGAGGTGTATGTGTGTTGTCTAAAGAAAGTAAAGAAGGAAGGGGGTATTCTATATAGATGTGTCCTCCCCTTTCTTGAATAGACAAATGAGTCTGCATACCTCATATATTCTTCGAATTTGTGAATTGAATTACTAGTCTAGTCTAGTTAAGCATATAGGGTTATCATTTTAAGGGGTGCTTCACAAAGTGAAATGGATCATGTAGAATCTTGTTTCTGGGGCTGACAACCCCACAGTAATGGGATTCCTTGAAGCTTATCGATATATGATGTAAGGAATCCCTGCTTCCCTCCTCTAAACAGCAGCGCCAACACTGTAAATGACACTACAGTGCTGCTGTTCAGAGGGGAAGCAGGGATTCCATGCATAATCTATGGATATGATACGAGGAATCCCATTCTCACACTGGGATCAATCCATGACACACGGTTCTGACAGGTTTATAGGCACAGGCTTATAAAGCTGTGTGTGAAATAGCTCTAAGTAAGAATTTTAGGGGCACATAAGGCAATTGATCAGAAGAAGGTTGTCTTCTTCTATTGAACTGGTGCATTCTAAAAGAATTTCCTGTATTTTGATTCTTTACAATTGTTTCTAAAGGTATTCAGTGCCTTCACAGCTTTCTTATTAAACGAGCAGCTTTCTAAAATTGACACAACAAATTGAAATAAAATATTATTTTCATATTAAGCTCTTTTCAATCGACCGAATGCATGCAATTTATTTTACAAGTCAGACGTCTAAATTCAATTCAAGTTCACTTCGAGCACTTAATGATTTGACCCTTTTAACCTATGTAATTGTATGACCATTCAAAAACCAACATTTTAGGTTAAAGAAGTTACAGACAATTATTTCATAAGAGCTTATCATCGACAAGGCAAACCTTTTCATTATGTCCGTCTGATTGACACTTCCTGCTTCATAACCAAAGAGGCTATAATCATCAGCGGGAAAAAAAATCATTCTAATAATGGAAGAAATTATTACTACACACATCTTTGGTAAAGACAACCTATTATTAACTGCTCTGAACTAATAAAATTGATATGAGACTAGAAGTTAAATTAACCTTTACTACCACATTTTTGGGGTCGGAAAAAAAACACAAACATGTACAAACTCTAGTAGTTTTAAGCTAATTAGAAAATGTCTCAGGGTCAGTCATTTCATGGTCTGTAATTGTACCAAATAAAAGCAGCACAATTTGCATTACATTAACCGTTAAGCTTGATTTTATGTTTATCAAAGCTTATTTTCGAGGAAACATAGCTGTAAGTAAATGTACAGAATGAGGTAATCACCTTTTAGTGCAAACGAGATGACTACAGATGAAATTTTAAAGGCTTTTATAAAAAAATATGTTTGTATTTAAAAAATAGAATAAAAAATTACTAATTTAGACATGGCTAAGCATATTCCATTAAAGGAAATTTACCATCCAAATCAAGCATGGGTAAACTGGGAGCACTTACTCATAGTTACAGGCACTGTGACTGTGGCAATCTTTTAATATTTGTTATCAATGGCCTCCATCCTTCTAAAACTTAAAACATTTTTTTTTAAATCTTACGCTTCAGATTCACAAGTTGACTGTAGACTGTCTCACCCTGCCCCCTCAGCAATTGCCCCCTCTCTCCGCCTGATGTAATTTCCCTGCCACACAGGCAGTTCCAGAACACAGTGGGAGGGGAGCTGTGGCTTTCAGGCTAATTAGCATAATTTTAAAAGTAGATTTTAGAAGGATTGAGGCCATGGATAACAAACATAAGAATATTTCCTCAGTCACAGGGCCTAGAGCTATCAGTAAGTGCCCCTGGTTTGTCATGATGGATGTTGATGGTGCTTTATCAATTGATAACATTTTTAAAAGAAATTGTAAAGGAAGAAAATCACCAATAGTCAAACAGTGGATCAGACTACATGGGGTTTGCTTGTACATAAAATAGTGTATCCGAATATTTTTCAGCAACGTTTACATAAATGAATTGTACAAATAAATAAAGGACTTTGCAAGATATCTTTTCAGAGCAGAGGGCGTCCTAGTCCACTTATTTTGGTTCTTATCCTACTCTCTCCTTCCCTTTAACCCTTTTTTTAATTCAGGTTTTATGCAAAGAGGTTTTATGCAAAGAGGAGGTGGATATGTGACTCACAGCCGCTAGGTCTATACTCACCACCTGTGAGGGGACTGCAAATCAAAGATACAGACGTCATAACGTTGAGCTGCTCAAAAATAGTGTAATCTTTCACTTAGAAACACTGAACCACTAGTTTATGAAGAGTATTTTGAAGTGTGAGGTATGTTTGTTTGTGAATTGTGATAGACCACAGCAGTCATGGGATTCTCACAAGTTCCCAGCCGGGGATTAATGTAAACAGAGGGAAAAGAAGCTGTGTTACAGGAACAAAGCTGTAGATAATGAGTGATTATTTTTACTTTATATTTTGACCTCACATCGCCTCCATTAATTATTATCATGATACAGAATATGATACATGATGATATATATATATAAAAATATATTTGGGAAAAAAAAACAAGTTTTAGCTTAGTTTGTAGTATGTCAACAAGCAGGGTCGACATTAGGGGTCGGCAAACTAGGCATTTGCCCAGGGCCCCCTGTCCTAATGGGGCCCCCAACATGCAAACTTTTTTGGGCCGAGGATGTATTGTTCTTTTAACCCCTTATGTACTATTGTGGCACGCGTTTGGTCCCGTTGCATATTGTTGCAAAGATTTACCGGTAACACACACACGATCGGTGCTAGCACCGTTCTTAGGCTTTATCCCGTCGATCTCCGCTGGCAAAGCTGAAGGTGGCTTCAAAAAGATACATTTTTGTAAATGTATGAAAATATTTTAAAACCTCTACAAATTTGGTATCTCCGTGATTGCACCGACCCAAAGAACAAAATAGACATGTCATTTGGGGCGCACAGTGAAAGCCGTAAAATCCAAGCTCACAATAAAATGGCACAAGTGCATTTTTCACCATTTTGACTGCGCTTCCCAGTACAGGGCATGGAATATTTAATACCATAATTATGAATTGCAATTTCTTATGCAGAAAACAAGCCATCACAGAGCTCTTTACATGTAAAAATAGAAAAGTTATAGCTCTTTGCAGGTGGGGAGTGAAAAATGGAAATGAAAAAACAAAAAAGGGCCAGATCGTTAAGAGGTTAATACCCCTTGGTTGAATGCTTATCATCTATCTCCTGTCTATATAATTAGAAAATGTCTCAGGGTCAGTCATTTCATGGTCTGTAATTGTACCAAATAAAAGCAGCACAATTTGCATTACATTAACCGTTAAGCTTGATTTTATGTTTATCAAAGCTTATTTTCAAGGAAACATAGCTGTAAGTAAATGTACAGAATGAGGTAATCACCTTTTAGTGCAAACGAGATGACTACAGATCAGATTTTATAGGCCTTTATAAAAAAAATATGTTTGTATTTAAAAAATAGAATAAAAAATTACTTACCATCCAAATCAAGCATGGGTGAACCGGGAGCACTTACTCATAGATCCAGGCACTGTGACTGTGGTAATCTTCTAATATTTGTTATCAATGGCCTCCATCCTTCTAAAACAATATTTTAAAATCTTATGCTTCAGATTCACAAGTTGACTGTAGACTGTCTCACCCTGCCCCCTGCCCCCTCAGCAATTACCTCCTCTCCCCGCCTGATGTAATTTCCCTGCCGCACAGGAAGTTCCAGAACACAGTGGGAGGGGAGAAGTGGCTTTCAAGCTAATTAGCATAATGTTAAAAGTAGATTTTTGAAGGATAGAGGCCATGGATAACAACTATAAAAAGATTACCTCAGTCACAGGGCTTAGATCTATCAGTAAGTGCCCCTGGTTTGTCATGATGGATTTTGATGGTAGATTTCCTTTAAGTGAAAGATAAATGTAATTGTACGTTATTGTGCTTTATCAATTGATGACATTTCGAAAAGAAATTGTAAAGGAAGAAAATCATCAATAGTCAAACAGTGGATCAGACTACTTGGGGTTTGCTTGTAGTCTGGTGCTATGGTTGATGCTTCATTATTCAGTGGAGCGGTACACATAAAATAGTGTATCCGAATATGTGTTGTTAAATTTTTACAAATGTTTCAACAATGTTTACATAAATGAATTGTACAAATAAATAAAGGACTTTGCAAGATATCTTTTCAGAGCAGAGGGCGTCCACTTATTTTGGTTCTTATCCTACTCTCTCCTTCCCTTTAACCTTTTTTTAAAAATGAAGAAATCACTACTGAATCCCATGTTACAAGCAGCAGGACAGAGGCTTCCGGGGGGCTGTCACATTACATAGAGGTTTTATGCAAAGAGGAGGTGGACATGTGACTCACAGCCGCTAGGTCTATACTCACCACCTGTGAGGGGACTGCAAATCAAAGATACAGACGTCATAATGTTGAGCTGCTGAAAAATAGTCTAATCTTTCACTTAGAAACACTGAACCACTAATTTATGGAGAGTATTTTGAAGTGTGAGGTATGTCTTTTTGTGAATTGTGATAGACTACAGCAGTCACGGGATTCTCACAAGTTCCCAGCCGGGGAATAATGTAAACAGAGGAAAAAGAGGCTGTATTGCAGGAACAAAGCTGCAGATAAAGGGTGATTATTCTTTACTATATATTTTAACCTGACATCTTCTCCAATGATTATAAAAAATTATCATGATGATTACAGAATAGGATAGAGTGAGCACGAACATGCTCGTCCGAGCTTGCTGCTCGGAATCCGAGCACTTAGGGTATCGAGACGGCTCGTTGCTTAGACGAGTAGTTGTCCCCTGCTCGAATTTATATAAAGATCGAGCATTGTCATTAAAAAGAAACCACAGGTGCCCGAAAAATGAAGAACTAGAATAAAACAGTCGACCCTGGCATCATTTCCGCTAAAACACAGTGCAGCAACACAGTGCCATGACTAAGATACAGATTGTTCGGCACATATGCTTACTTGTCGGAGTATACGCGCCGGACGGCTGCGAAACAAGGATAGCCGGTGAACGACCAATCATTATGTGTGAAAGAACAATTGCAGAGATTTTAACCCATCTGCAATGTGTATTCTTCAACGACACATATATATTGACTTCTTTACATGCTATTGCTGTGTCGGACGCCGTTACCCGCGGATCTCGACGACAGAGCTTGCCGTGCTCTTTGAAGAAATCTGGATATCTATTCGCACTCTGTGTCAGTCTGCATCGGTGTTATATTTATTAAGATGATTCTGTGTTCACTGTGGTCATCGTGTTACGTGTTTATGTTCGTATTCTTCACTTTTCTTACAGTCTGCTAACTTTGTCGTGGAGATCAGTATATACCGCGGGGGAACAGGTGAAGAATAAGATGCGAGGTTGCAAATATAACAGAAGAACATCATTGTTCAATATGTATATCACATTTTATTCCATGAACCAGGTCCTTTGCCCAAAGTGTGCTCGGTTCTACCATTGACTTTCAATGGGCCGCTTTTAATCGCAACGCGCACTGCTCTTGAGCCATCTGGCCAAACTGTCGCTCGAGCACGAGGACACCGAGATTTTGGTGCCTGCCTCATCTCTTAAATATGATAATCCGATATACCTGGCACCACAAGCTATTCAATCCCCTAAAACTATTTGGAAAAAAAAGAACACAGTTGCTAGTCCTAGGTTGTCGTAGGTCAACAATGCAAACTAGCTGTCGACCGTTAGGGGTGTGACAACTAGGCATTTGGCCATTGGGTCTATGTAGGGTCCTATAGGGCACACACTCCACATGCAACTTGTTTGGGACCTTAGGATGTTATTGTTCTTTTAACCTCTTGACTTATCGGCACGAGTTCCTCTTCCTGCGATGGATTATATGCAGCACAAGAGCCTTCCCGTAACGCCAATATCGTGTGATGCACACGTATGGGAGTCTATCCTAGTCGTATCACCCCAGCAAGGCTGCCCGGCGGCTCAAAATGGATGGCAGCCAATGGGGGTCGGATGTCCAGAGCGGAGATGGGTGCCAGTGAAGCCGCCGGTCTCATCCGGACGCGAGTTGTGTTCTCATTGTACCCATTCATACCAAAGTCGATTTGCACATGTTAAATTAATGAGGTGGAAAATCTCCTCGTGTAATGCCATACTGTAGTATGGAGGAATGGGGTAAATCGATCAGATCACCTAGGGTAGAAGTTAGTGGCTAGGGGAGTCTGAAATATTAGTGAAAGTAAAAATTAAAAACAAGGTTCAAATAAAATTAGATTGATTGAAAAACCTAAAATCAAGTCTCATCACCCCCTCCCTAGACGTGAGCTCACTTATGAAATATAAATAAACAGTAAAAGGAGAGAAAAAGAGGAGGGCGAGTAAAGTATGTCGGGCCGTGTAGAAAATACCATCACAACCCACGTTAAGAGCATGAAGGGCGAAGGGGTTTTAGTTCTGGCGCATTCCGAAATGCCAAATCATATCAAACTATAAATAACGGTTTTTCACTGCGTTACCTGGTGACGGAAACCAAAATTGAAAAATGGCACTTTCTCTGCAATTTGAAGTCAATAAAAGGGATCAAAAAGGGTGTACAGTCCTAAAATGTAGCATTGAAGATGTATCAGAAGTCACACAAAATGACACACACACAGCTCCCGTACACCTCCGTAGTCATTGGGGCGCCAACAGTGTGAAAGCCATACAATCCGAAGCCACAAGAAAACAGCTGTTCACAATGCGCTTTTGATCTCCCAGTAATGGGCATGGAAATATTAATACCTAATATGAATTGCAATTTTTTAGCAGAAAACAAGCCATCACAAGCTCTTTACAGTTAAAAGAAAAGTTATAGTTTTGAAGGTGGGAGTAAAAATGGAAATGAAAAAACAAAAAAAGGGCCATGTGTTGAGGGTTAATACCCTGGTGAATTCTATCTATATCTCCTGTCTATAGATAGTCATATCATCTTCGTCTAGTATCTATTCCTATATTTGTCTTATTTCCTATTTATATATTTGTCTATCTAATATTTTATCTATCTAGCGTTTTGTCTATCTATATATCTTTATATCTATCTATCTTCTATTATTATCATAAATGTCAACATATCTAATCTATCATCTATCTATCGATTGAGTTATCTATCTACAAAAAGATATCAAGCAGCACAAACATATGAAAGGTGAAAAAACTGGGTGCACGATAACCAGGGCCGGGCTTCAGGTCCTCCCAAAATGTATATAGAAGGTTAAACTGCACTCCAGATGAGAATTGTGCGCAAAAAGATAAGTGGATTATTCCATATTCAAAGCGATGTTTTGGCCTCAAGGTTTAGCCTTCTCCAGTATTATCTATCCATCAATCGGGATCTTCTTCTCTCTACTACTGTATCTATCTATCACTCAATATATCTATCATCTATATGTAATGTAGGTGTATATGGTGTAGGGTGGGGATATACTGTATGTGTTAGTAGATGTATGCAATTTGTATAGGCACTTCTGTGTGTATTGCTCTATATGTGTCTGCATTGACATAAGTGGTGGATTAAACTCGCATGTTGAGTATAAAATATGTTTATTTTTTTTAAGTAGGAAGGGGAAACCATTCGAACGGCTTGCTAATGGGCCTGCCTCTCCTAGTTATTGCCTGCATACTACTGTTTGTAAACTTATCTACAAAGTGTTATTATTATTACTGAATGTTACTGTTAAAAAAATAGTTTTAGTTTGCGGCCCCACTTTTATTTTTTCCCAGGGCCCCTCTTTGTCTAAAATCGGCCCTGTCCACAAGTTACAGATATGCAACACATTTTATTAACAGCTGCAACGTTGTTCATCTATACAGTGATACAGAATGTGTCTTACAGTTTTTTGTAAGAAAAGATGTCTGGAAAAAGCATAAAAACACTGCATATAAAAGTCTTAAAAGATCTATACATCCCAATTTTCCTTAATACATGGATAAGTCTAGGATGGGTGACCTCCAGGCTGCAGGGCCATGCTGAGGCCAGATTCCCAGGAACTCTCCCGCTCATTGAAATGCATACTGTGTTGCTGTAAACTCTGTGTGCACTCTTACCTTTCCTATTACAGTACAGCACTTCAAAGAACTTTCCTAATGTTGTTTACATTTTTGAGGATTTTGCTTAATAAGTAATATTTCCTTTCGCATAAGTAAACTTTTGGTAAATTGATTAAATGTACATGATTTCATTGCTGAGACTACGTTCAAAAGTAACGGCGCAGCCAAGCCTTCAATTAAGCATTTGTTTCTTTTCACCATGTGTGTCCAATAAAATAGAAGAATTTATGCAGAATTTGAGTCAACCTTTTAACATTAAATTTATAAAAGTTCTTTGAGTCACTGGATGGTCTTTTGTAAGCAATATTATTTTCGGAAGGCTGTAGGACACCTGTTTGTCTGCTCCGGTCATGCCTTTACCTTCTTCTTACAGGACTAGCATGCATGCATATAAAAAGCTCTTTGCTTCATGGACAGCAATATGTACAATGGCAATTTTTAACTTAATCATATTTTTATTCATTTCTCTATATTTTCCATTATCACATTCTCATAAGCAAGACATTTCATCTGAAATATAAACAAATAATGTCATATTATATCACAATTTCCTCATGAATTACCATGGAATACAGACAGTAGTGGATTATAATATAGGTTTGGGAGGTATCCCGGGGCCCAAGCCTTAAAAGGGCCACTCAAACAACCTCCAAATTTTATACTGAGAAAGACCTTCACCCATGAAATTATCATAAACTGTTCCTCCTGCACACATTTATGGAAGAGCCATTTCATGACCTTTGAAGGTCCTCCAAAGGTCCTGAAACCACAGATTGAAAGCAGGCAGAAGGGACACATCCTCCATTCCCAGGAAGCTTGATTCTGGAACCATATGTAGAAAGTTCATTTCAAATGTGTAGGGGCTATAATATTCATTCAGCCCAGGGTCCATGGCAGTCTTTATCTGCCGCCAAATACAGAAAAATCCTTATAGCCTCCTGTGTACCTTCAACACATGTGCGGCATACTGAGGGGATGAATGCACACCAGCTACAACATTTTGTAAGTCGCTACTACTCAAGCCAAATTCTAGTCAAATATCCAGAACATAGGGCAATGGCTTTCTGACATATATTTAGTGTAGTAGTATAGACCTGAACATGTATTAAATGTTTATAATGTAAAGTTAATGCCATTCTTAATTGTTAGGAAACTTAATATAAAGTCAAGTTAAGGGCCAGTTCACATCTCCATTATTTCATCAGGTTTTGAATAAGTTATTGTAAGACTAAGCCAAATACACAGAATAGGCAGAAATAAGGGTGCAATAAAATGCCAACAGGCGGTTTTCAGCTCCAACCACGTATCTTTACCTTGAGAAGGGAGAGCACGGATCCTCATTCCATGTTGAGGGCTTCAAACAATATAAACAGTACGTTTCCAGCTCAAATCCCACGAGTCAAGGAATTGGATAAAAACTTTTCTTTATTCGGACATCATATGACAATGAACAAGACAATGGACACACCGTAATTTCCAACTCGTTTCAGACGCAGTATGCGCCCTTAATCATGCGTACTGCGCCTGAAACGCGTTGGAAATTACAGTGTGTCCATTGTCTTTTATATGATGTCCAAATAAAGAAAAGTTTTTAAACAATTCCTTGGGAATTCGTGGGATTTGAGCTGGAAACGTACTGTTTATATTGCAGAAATAAGGGGCAATGGAAGGAGCTCTGTGTTTGACCACCTGTAGCTTTGGCTCTCAATAAAGGAAGGACAAATGAAAAAAAATGAAAATATGGAGATGTGACATGGGAAAAGTTAGAGAGTGCTCTATCTTTTCCCTGTGTACTATCTTTTCCCTGTGCTCTATCTTTTCCCTGTGGCATTGTACTGCCACCGCGCCGCCATTGCCATCTATGGGGACGTATATACGGGCGTCTGAATGAGCCCTTAAGGATGGCAGCAACTCTTCCCTCAACTCATTATCTGTCAAGTTAAACTTGGCTTCATCTAGTTTTTGATGAATGTTCACTTCAATGGTGTTTCTATAGAGGCTCCAGAAATATGCAATTTGATTGTCTGGATGGTCTTTCTGGTTTGACATTTAAATACTGATGTGTTGAGAAATTATAGGGAACCTATAATTCAATTTAGGCATAAACCCTTCCATGTTCCTATTTAATGATGGGTCAACTAGTGTAAATTTATGACGTGTGAATTTTTAACACATCATAAGTTACATGACTTTTGCAAAGTTGACAGTAAAACTTAATACCTCATACGATCCATTACTATAGACAAAGGAAGCTCTATGGCAATGAACCCATTATAAAGGAAATTGCATCACCCATAGTAAGATGGCACTACAGGGGAGATCCTACACTGACTACATCGCCTGTCATGTCCTTCATTACACAGGACGCACTTTTAGTGATCTTGAGTGACCTGGTAAGTAAAGGTGCTCCTATGTCTTTACTGTAAATCTCAAACTAGAGAAAAAAGTTCCTTGTGTTTACTGGGTGCCGAGACATTGTTTAAACCTGTGCTAAATGTCTCCCCGGTGTATTTCACCCCGTGATGAATACCACACAGTTACACTTGACTTTCCTCACCTTAAAGAGTATAATTAAATGCTTCATGAAATCCTTTCGGCTCGGCTTAGAATACCTTTGATTTTGTTTTATTCTAAACACACACTGTGTAATCCACTAATGTACACCCCGAGTGTTGTCTCTGAATGAACGCCCTTTGTTCCATGTCTTCTTTCTCAAAGACACAACGCTGTATTTTCTTCTGCTGTAGGTGGAAACTGTGCTCAGCTAAAAATAAAAAGGATAATTTACTGAACATTTATGTCTCATATTTTTCCATTTTTACTTCTTTGATTTGTTTGCGACACCAAATACTTTTGAAAACATTTTGTTTTCTATGGTATAATTGCTGTGTAGAACATTTATATATAGAAGAACGTTGAAGCAATATACAGTACTGAAAAACATTCAGTGACAATATCGTGGCGTGTCAGGGACTAGTCTTTATCATTCACCTTGGACTTTGTATGTAAGATGGCAGCTGATGGCCGATGCAAGCAGCAGAATTTTTTATTTATTAATTTATTTTATAGTGTTCCCTTATAAAGAATGGCTGGAGCATTATACAGGCTCTTATACCTCTTGTGTCACCCGCTCATCCTCATAGACTGTAAGCTCTTGTGTCACCCCCTCATCCTCATAGACTGTAAGCTCTTGTGTCACCCCCTCATCCTCATAGACTGTAAGCTCTTGTGTCATCCCCTTCAGCCTCATAGATGTAACTCTTGTTCACACCCCTCTCCTCATAGCCTGTAAGTCTCTGTGTACCCTCATCCTCAAGAATTGTAGCTCTATCTCCTTCATAGACTGTAGGCTCTTGTGTCACCCCCTCATCCTCCATAGACTGTAAGCTCTGTTTCACCCCCTCATCCTCATAGACGTAAGCTCTTGTGTCACCCCCTCATCCTCAAGACTGTAAGCTCTTGTTTCCCCCCTCACCTCAATACTGTAAGCTCTTTTATCACCCCCTCAGCCTCATAGACTGTAAGCTCTTGTGTCCCCCCTCATCCTCATAGACTTTGTCAGCTCTTGGTCACCGTCACCTCATAGACTGTAAGCTCTTGTGGTCACCCCTCATCTTCATAGACTGTAAGCTCTTTGTTCACCCCCTCATCCTCATAACTAGTAACTCTTGGTGTCACCCCCTCTCTCCTCATAGACTGTAAGCTCTTGTGTCACCCCCTCCCCCTCATCCTCATAGAAGCTGTAGTAACGCTCTTGTGTCACCCCCTCATCCTCAGCAGACTGTAAGTTCTCGTGTGTCACCCCCTCCTCATCCTCATAGACTGGAAGCTCTTGTGTCACCCCCTCATCCTCATAGACTGTAGCTCTTGTGAGCAGGGCCCTCACTCCTATTGTTCCATATGACTGTTTCTATACTGTAATGTAATATTATATTTGTACATGTCTCCTATGACTTGTAAAGCACTATGGAATTTGATGGCGCTATATAAATAAAGATTATTATTATCCTGTTTATGGGTTACATAAGTGATATTTTTTTATGAAGGGGCTCCTTCCTTCTTAAATCAACTTGTAAAGTTATGCCAATGAGCTAGAGGGCCTCTAGGGATATAACCAGAGCTGTATCTTCACAGACTCCCTCTCACTGTGTGAGATTACTGCACACAGGGGGAGAACAGTATGGGGGATTCTGGTAGCATCCTCAGAGCCCTTCAGGATATTAGAATATTTTTAAAAATGGATTTTAGAAGGAACAAGGCCATGAACAGATATAAGAAGACCACAACAGCCATGGTTCCTGGAGCTATGAGTAATTGCTCCTGGTTTATCACGGTGGATTTTGATAGTAGATAAATTTCTCGTCCACTGTGGCACATGGGGTGTCAATTTCTACAGAGGATGTACAAGTTGAAAAAGCACACAATACTTGCAGATCTGGAGTAAATGGGCAGATGCAAGGATTGTGAGACATTTTGAAGACAGAAATCAGATGTAAAAGCAATAATAAAAGCCAGATCTAAAATGTGTCTTCACTGTGTCTATACCACCATAGAGGTTGGGACTTTTGAAAAAGTTGCATTGGTAAATCTGGTTTATAGACGGTATCCACTTTTCTAACAGGGATTAGTGAAGCACCATTTGTTTATGTTTTTGGTGTCAGAATTGTGGGGTGCTGGCTTGATAAACTTCCCTTTTAGTTGGGAAAATGTAGCAGTATTACAAGTGCTGTCTTTTGAAATGCTGATCCAGAAAATCAATCAATAGCCTCAGCAGTGACTTACCGACCTTTCCCAAAGACTATTTTTTTGACAATAATTCTTTATTTATATAGCGCTCACAGATTACGCAGTGCTGCACAGAAATTGCCAGATCAGTCCCTGTCCCCAAAGGGGCTCACAATCTAATCACCCTACCATTATGTTTTGGAGTGTGGGAGGAAACCGAAGGACCCAGAGGAGACCCACGCAAAAACAGAGAGAACATACAAACTCTTTGCAGATATATATCTCCTTCAAGGGGTTTCCAATGAATCCTTGAAAGCCCCCTGGTCTCTCAGAAAGTGTACCAAAAAAACAAACAAAAAACAAACAAACACATATTTGCCCTGCTCCGGCTTCCAGTTTCAGTGTTGCAGCAGTCTCTGATTTTCCAGCAATGTCATCTGGCTGGTAGTGTTCTTGATCTACATCAAAAGTGACATCCTGGGTGATAGTAGTGAAGAATCTGGAATGGTCGAGATGTAAATTGTAGCAGCTCCTCTTTACATCTTCTGTATCCTTACACATGGTAACTTAACTATCCAGGTAAGAGTTAAAAAACCCAACAAATTAGAAATCGGTCTCCATCCGGTCATGTTCAAGGAATAGTAATCAGCAGCTTAGAGGGATGATAACTTCTACATGTTATTTCTATAGTCTCCTAGTCTTGACCACCCAGTCTGCTTAGTCCTTGCCTGGGCTTCATCAGCCCAGGTGTCCTTCACAGGAGAGGCATAAGATTTCCTCTTGAATTGATTTTGGAACAGCAACTTCATGTCAGTAAATTATCAAATCATTCTATTTAAGGTGTAAATAGCCTGCAAACTATTTCCTCGCCACTTCTTGCCAATCATGATCTCTCTCTTTTCCCTCCTTTGTAAATTTATTTTAAAATCAACTGATGTGTAGAATGTCCTTGTGACTTCAGGGTGTTATTGGTTTAAGAGCCTGGAAGCTATTAAACCCTTCACATGAGCTTCCACATCCTTCCTCTTCTCGGTCATGCAGAATGGTAGGTGTAGAGGGCATCGGAATTATTGTGCAGATGTATTGATAATGTTCCCTCATAGATTTAAGAAAGTCCTTGCTGGAAGCCACCACTAGGGGAAGCCTTGAGCTGGTTGCATACTGCTTTACTATTGAGTTCAGTATATGGCTGTAGAAATAACACCTAGTAATACCTTCAAACAGCCCACATGTTATTTTTTTTAACCCCTTCCCGACGCGCGCCGTACTAGTACGGCGCGCGCCGGGTCCCGGTGCATGGAGAGGGCTCACGGGCCGAGCCCTCTTCATAGCCGGTAAGCCTTTGCTGCATATTGCAGCAAAGGCTTACCGGTAAAACCCGCGATCGATGTTTTCACCTCGATCGCCGCCGGCAATGCTGCCGACGGCTTCAAAGAGATGGCGCCACAGGGAGCGGCGATCCGTCGCCATGGTAACCTCGGGTGTTCGGAATACCCGAGGCTACTTCGTTTTAACCCATGCATTACAATGTGCTAATTGCACATTGTAATGCATGGGGAGTAAAATCCACATATACTGTAGTATGGCAGTATATGATAGGATCGATCAGACTACCTAGGGTTAGAGTACCCTAGGTAGTCTGAAAAATAGTAAAAGTAAAAATAAAAAAAAGTTTAAAAAAAAATTATAATCACAAAAACCTATAAAATTCAATCACCCCCCTTTCCCTAGCACTATATAAAATACTCTAAACAGTAAATCATAACACATTAGGATTACAGCCGCGTCCGAATCATTCCCTTGCTATCAAAATATGATAATGTTTTTTCAACTACGTTTAACCCCGTAACGGAAATAGCGTCCAAGTCTGAAAACTGGCATTTTTTGTGCCATTTTGAAAGAATATCAAACATATAATATATACAACGTGTCAACAAAGGTTGCACTAGTCCCAAAAATTATAGTACTAAACAACGCCAATCTTAAAATTTTTGCAAAAAATGAACTATCCACAGCTTCCGTACAACGAGTATGAAATAGTTCTGGCGCAAAGATGGCAAATTAAACAAAATATTATTTACAGTGGGTTTTAATTTATTTTCAATGTAGAGAACACTTATAAACCCTATACATTTGGAATCCACAGATCGGTACCGACCAAAGAATAAGTAGACATGTCATTTGTTGGACGCAGAAGTGAAGCGTAAACTCAAGCCCACAAGAAAACGTCACAAATGTGTTTTTTTCAATCACATACTTTCACTGCATTTTGAATTTTTTTCTCGCTTCCCAGTAACGCCAATAGAATATTAATACCTCACTATGAAGTCAATTTGTTACGCAGAAAATACCCATAACACAAGCTCTTAAATGTGGGAAAAATAAAAAGTTATAGATTTTTGAAAGTTGGTGATTGAAAAATGGAGTTGAAAAAACTAAAAAAGGCCAAGTCTTAAGGGTTAATGTATCTTTTTATTTTTTTTCTAAAATCTCTAAAGATTGGGTTTCTAGGAAGATCTGCAGCTTATAAAAGGCTCAAATTAGATCTCTTCATAAAAGGCTATGGAGAGAGGAGCCAGAAGGAGGGCTCAAGTAAGAGCCAGGCAATATGTAGGTCTGCAGCAGCTTGAAGTGAGTATTTTAAGCTCTTAAGGATTTGGCCATTTTTTATTTTTTTTGTTTCCATTTATTTTGTCCCCACTTTTTTTTGTGTAATGAATTGTACTTTCCAGTTATGGAATGTTATTTTTCATGCCATGTACTGGAAATCCGGACAAAAATGTGGTGAAATTGTCAAAAAAATCACATTTGCGCCATTTTCTTGTGGGCTCTGTATTTATGCCTTTTACTTTTTGATCCAAATAACAGCTAACCATTATATCCTTCGGTTGGTGCAATTATGAGGTTACCAAATTTATATAGGTTTTATTGTAATACATTTTTAAAAATTCTGTTTTCTCCCCAAAAAATTTCTCAATTTTGCCATGTTCTGACCCTGCTACATTTTTGACATATGGAGCAAAGTATCGCTATTTATGGGATGTGATGACATTTACATTATTATAACTTTTTGATCACTTTTTATACAATAAAAAAGTGACAAATACTAAAAAAAAGTGGCAGTATATTGGGATTTTGTACATGATCTGTTACTATGTGCCACTGGCACATTGTAACAGAAAATGTGAAATGACAAGTCCTCGGGTCTTACACAGACCCCTGGCTGTCATTTTGACAGATCATCAATCCCTGATGAAGTTGTAGATCACAGCCAAGCACTGCTGGTGGCATGTAAAGGGTTATCAACCGCAGGGTCATCAGTGCAGCAAACTCTCACCGTATGGAAAGAGCTCTGCCCATGAGCCTTCTCCATGCTGTGCTGTAACACAATAATAGGATGCACAGGATCAATATTGGTCAGGCAGGAGTACTTTGTGATGAACAATGTGGTTCTGCTGTTGCTTGTTTGCATGTCGAAGAGATTGGAGGGCAGAATCTTTTTCTCTACTTGTAGTATAAAATATCAATTTTTAAAGTTATATGAAAGGTTATGTACCGTTCATATGGCTGCTTGGGCCAACCAGAGACTAACCCTAACCCTTCATCTATATAAAACATGTCATTTCCACAATTAATTTGAATGAAATCTTTATTAAGTTATTTTCATTACTAGTATTAATATTACTAAAAATATATGCTTTCACTTGAATCATCAAGCCTAGAAATTTTCACATATGGTTGACTCATACCCATCTCCAAATAGGGTTATTTTCAACTTAAAGGGAACCTGTCATTAGGAGCCCTTTTTTCTGGCTCCCCCATGGAGAATAGTGCATACATTGCCAAAGTGTTTTTATACTAAAAAGATAAGTTAGATGAAAGATTATCTTTCTGTATGCAGATATGTGTCCCTATTCCTATGGCAGTGGCGAGTGAGGAGTTGGGCAGACAAGTATGACGACCTTAGGGTGGAAGCGATGGGGGATTTATGGGGGACATGGGAGAGGTTTTTTAAACTTTAAATCGATGCATGTTGGAACTGTTTGGGAGGAAACAGTCCTCACTGGCCACTTTTGTGAGACTAGGGACACAGCTCTGCATACAGAAAGATAAACTTTGATCTAATTTATCTTTTTTTTGTCTTTGTTTTATCTTTGTTTTGCTATAAATACTCTTTGGCAATGTATGCACTATTCTCTATGGGGACATGAGGGAACCAGAAAAAAGGGCTCCTAATGGCAGGTTCCCTTTACACATTAGAACCCATGTCAGATTGAGGGTCCGGCTCTGGTATCCACCTCTTATGATTACAGATTCATGTCTGTATCGGTAGTGCATAGGATATGGGATATTTTTTTTTTCGGTATAGGCCAATAAGGCCAAGTTTACAAAATGGTTTTGCATTAATTTGTATAGTCCGTCCTTTCTCCATTGCCATGTCTGTTTTCATCTGCAATTCATCAAATTAATGTGCCATCTGTTGCATAATGTAGAGTGGCACAAGACCAGCAGTGAAATGCAAGCAAGGCTGTCTTTATATAGGGTATATGTTTGATGAACCCTCCGGCTGTGGGTCATGTTCGCTGAAGAGTGACAGTACCAATTAGCTAATAAATGAATTTGCCAGCAGTTCTGCTGAATTTGCATGTTACTTAATATGTGTGAAATCATCTAGACAACGCCACCAGTGCACGGACAGTAAGCAGAAGGCATTGTTAATGGGAAGATCAAGTAGTTGATATTATAGTGTTGTACCCTAGCTGGCCTGTCTATGATTAATAAACATCTGTCTGTTGGACACAATGGTGGAAAGTCTATTATATAAAGATAAATATGAGAAATATTCCATTACCTCATTCATCTCTCGCTCTTACAAAAACATTGCGCTAATACTTCATGTAGTCAGGAGGAATGCTTTTACCTCAGGCTGGTCCTCCATAGCTCGTAATCCTCACGCAATGCCAGATAGACACCCGCAAGCCAATCGTTTAGTTACTTTGATCTTGATTTCATTATTTCTGCTATCTTCTTGCTCACACTAAAGCTTTTAAGGCTTAGAACTATTAATGATACAAAATGGTCATCCAAACAGCAATCCATAAAGAGCTGAGCAGTGCTAGTTCAAGATTTAGGCACATATTTCTACCTGGTTAAAGAAATCAGCAGGGACAATCCTTTGAACATCAGCAGGTCTGAAGAGTAAAGATTAGTGTAGGAGCTAATGAATTTGGCATCTCTATCTAGAAGATATCAAGATGTATGCTAAAAGTGCCTATTGACTTGATTGAGGCCTAGAAATGCATAAAAGGTGTTGGGGCAGGATCCCTTCTTGATAGCCCTTGAAGATCTTAGTTACCTAACAGGCATGATGACTTTGGGGTAGTTTTCACTTAGTTCTGCCCTTTCTGCACCAATACACCTAACAACTCGTACATCTGTCCCCACCTTCCTACTGAAAACAATAAAACAGTTCTAGTGGTTATAATAACACCACTGATATCTTATACTATCACCACTGATCACTAGTACCACCATCACTGACACTACCACCACTGACCATTCCGGAAAATAGAATCCAGTACTTTCTACTGCTTCTTACACATTTCTATCTATTTTCTTCTTATTTTGTTATCTTCATCTTATCAGCTTACCTTTCCTTGTATATAAAAGAATAGTAAGTACCTCTGCTCCCGATCATGGTGATGTCCCTCTCTGCTTCTCTGGGTTAATGGAGTCAGGCACAAGGGCTTTTGATTAGAGCGTTTGTTTACTAGCTTCTCCTTGGTATGTGATGACTGTAAAGTACCAAGTCTGAAAGAGCAGCTGAACTTCAGAATTTTGCTCTCCATGTCTTTATGCAGATTAAAGTGATTAAAAGCTAATTTTTTTCAACACTAAAACAAAGCTATAAGCAGTTAGATTGGAAGCTGCTAAGATGCTGCATAAAGTACTGGCCGTAGATCTCTATGCTATTCTCTGCTGACAATTTAGTTTCATGCAGTTTAATAATCTTCACATCAGGAGAAGGGGCTTTATGGGGGCAGTCAGTCTAGGAAATGGGTAAGTGCAGGAAAACCCTAAAATGCCAAAGAAAGCCCCGGTAATTCTGCAACATTTGGTGGTCATGGCAAAATGTATCATATTCTTTCAAATAGATGAAAAGGGGTCATTCATTGTATTCCAGAACATTGTACATTGGAGTATGAGAAACATTTCTACAGCACACCAAATACATAAGTAGGGCGTGTCCTTAGAATCTGAATGCCACCTACGCATTTGGCATACAATAGAATTGCACTATTACCAACTACTGTTGAAGCCTGACTGGTCGTAGCCTATAGCAAGTGCACAGGTCGAAATGGAGCGGCCCACTTAATCACCGACCATGCCCTCCTTAATACACCTACTTGGGGTGAAGGTGACATAAAGGGAAACAGACTCACAACCCCTGGCGGTTCACAAGAAATAGTTTCAGGGTTTTCATGACCAAAAACGGGCATACAAACCCAGATAAATGTTCTGCATATTATCTATAGTATCTATTTCTGGGGAGACAGATAATATGTGATTTCTATTATAAGTTCCACATGGTTTGTCACCCTTATTTCTCTCTAGAACCATGCGCAAAAAAGACAAGACTACGAATGAAAAGCTTTATTGTGTCACAGATGTCACTAAGAACTAAATGGAATGCGCAGAAAAATTTCAGATTGACAAAAATTCATTGGCAACTTTCATGTTGATGCACACAGTGCAATAGAGGGGGAAAAAATAAAATAAAAAAAGAACGCAAAGAAATAACACAAAGCAACATAGTAAAAACTGAGACATATCAAAAAGAGAGAAGGAGATATCTCCAAGTTACATAATTTGGGCATTTAAGAGAGGTCATGTCAGCAGGAGGTACATTTGATTGGAGTGGAGTCTTGATTTCCACAGTTAGATGGCACTGAGGGGATGTCTGTGGGTGAAAATGAAGTAAAAGGAGAGTAGTACCGGTCATCCCAAATTTTTGTAACAGTATGTGCAGATATAGTAAATTTTAACCTTTCTCCAGAGCTTGTAGCGCAGAGTGTATCCACCCTCACACATACAGAAATATATATAACACAGTATAGGATGTTGGTCTGCACCTTCGGATAAATCCACAAGGCCATTCTACATTTATGATTTTTATCCAAGCATTTAACTAGATGAAAATGGTATTAAAGTAAATTCCTGGAGCTCTAGCCATCCAACAGTAGGGGTTACATACATATTATTTTATATAAGTAATGTCATTACATTAGTCTGGCGTTTTCCATATTAAATTCGGTGAAACCCTTTAAAGGAAATGTCATGTAATGCTTTCTATTTAATAATCATATGAAATATTGCAATTCATGTAAGAAAGCTGGAAAGTGCATGGTGAACGCTGTCTCTCTGGGGGAACCTGTGCCAAGATGTACTTAAGCCACAAGGGCAAGACCACCCAAAGTCTAGCACTTGAAAATAAATTCACTCACCAATCTCACATCACCACCAATATATTAAGCGAATTAAGTCAACACTTACGGCTGTGAGAACAAAAACACCCTGGCATGAGCTTATTGTTCCCTGAAACTTGTCCCAGAATCAGTTACAAAGCAAAGTGTTCCTTTTACATTAGTCTGACCTGCGATTCTAAGAACTGAGATGTTTAATGTCTCTCAGAAAAAGAAACATTATATCAGTTGTGATGTTCACTGAAGTTATTTTCTGAACACTTATATAGCCAATACGATACATTCTTCCTCAGTAGGGCAAGAAGGAAACCTACTAAATTGAATCAAGGGCATCTTGTGTTTCGAAGACATTGAGAGTACAATTGAAAAATAGGACTTCAATATCAGATTTGTTGGGGTCTGAACAAACACAGAACCCCATAGATCTGCAATTCTAAAACAGATACATAGAAAGTGAAATGCGAAGCAGATAACATGTTCAGTCCTGGTTATTGCCACAGATAAACCACATTCACTTTCTGTTCCATTCTCTGTTCATTTATTTAGCTGATCAGTACAGATTGGTGGAGGTCTGACAGCTGGAACCCGTTAAATGAACGATATATAATAATTTATATATTATATATATATATATAATAGATATTATAATATATATATAATCTGTAAAAATCAAATACAGTTTAAACTCTGATAGGGATTTTTATGAGGGCCCCAACAGCCCTCTTGACTTTTGTAAGGTGAGTACTAATTAACCTTTGAGGGACGATGAGATAGCTTCGGCAGTGAGATGACAGAGTAAAAGAAAGACACCAAGTCCACTGCGACTGTCACTACTCTTCAATGGGCACTCTGAAGGATTCTGTCACTCTGTCCGGGTCCGTCCGTCAAAGTCAGAGGCTCTAAGTGTCTGTTTGCAAATCTGATCAAGTTTTCTACTTGTACAATCATCAGATCATCTGACACATCCCAAAAACCTTCAAACCTTCAAACTACTTTTCATTTCAACACACAACTACCAGCCCTTATGTACGATCATGTCAACTGCACTTTCCATCAGTCCTCCTTAAACAACAAACTTTTGTCTACTTACATCAAGCAATATTCGTACCTACATCTCTTTTTCTCAAATTCTTTACACATCAAAAAACTTTGAAATGTCCCTTATCGCTGTCTCTTTCTTCAATGGGCATTCTGAAGGATTTTTGTCAAACTCCAACTTCAAGAAGGGGAGGTTCTTTCTTAAGGCTTTAGGTTAAGCAACAATTTATTGGAGTGTACAGGAGCCCTTGTCTAGTCTCAAAAATATAATTGTATTAATTGAAACCTATACGATGCACGTCCTTACTATTGCAATGTAGTGTCGGACCCGGTCCTCACAGGCTTCCTACAAGGTGCGTTTTGCAAATGGAAAACAAAAGGATGAATAAGACCGTGTTCTCCCTGAAATGGTAGCAATAAAGATTTATCACAAAAAGTAATGCAACAAAAATGACACCTTACATGTAGTTGTACTATGAAATAGTTATTAGTGTTAGAATATGAAAACATTTTTGAACAAGGTTTCAATTTTTTTTAAATTTATAAAACTTAATATAAGTTTGCTCTCTGTGTTCATATCAAACCAAAGAGTTAAGTAGAGGTTTTACCTGGAGCGCACATTCACAGGTGGCTAAAAAATTAAAGTGGGAGTTAGACGATAGTCCAACAACATCAAGCTTTATACGGATAGGACATCAGAGATGGGAACCTACCTTTCTTGTATCAACAATGTTTTGCACAACAGCGCATCAACATTTACATTGTGCCAAAACCACTACCCTAGGGTTGCGCCATGTTTTCTCCTTTTTTCTTCATCTACAAATGGTCATTTATAATTTTAGCCTGTCAAATCCTCCACCAGATATATACAGCAGGAAACATTGAGCATTGAAAAAGGGGCTAGCGCATTGAGCATGTGCCAGAGAGAGGGGAGAGGAGAGGTGTATAGCAGTGCTCTGGGGGGTTTATAGGATACAATCTAATTTTCTGTAAAATGCCTGGAGGTATTAAGGTAAGTTTGGACTGTGTGGCAGGGGCATCATATTCAAAGTTTTGGTAGTGTGCAGTATATAGCAGGTAATATATAATGGTTAAACTTTAGTTCCACTAATAAAAAATCTCCTAGTCAAAAAACTTGCCAGGTAGGACCCAAATAGTTCATGACTTCTTAAATGGCCAGCTCCTACAGATTTATATAATTTTACTTTTGTTGGCACAGATTATTGCAGGGAGTTGTGGACAAGGTTTATCCTAAGTGGAATATAACACACAGTAATAACTTCATAATTTCCAAGGTGAATAACAGAGGATCAGCACAGTTCGAGGACACATTGATATTGATAATTCAGGAGGAATACAAGAACTCGCTGACACAGACATGTCAGGAGAGCTGACAGGTCGTCTTAGAATAAACACATTCCACTACAGTCACACTCTATATATTCGTATTCCACTGCCTAAAATGCAACCATATAATATATTAATATAGCATATTTATAAGGCTTCACATTAGCAATGCTGAAGAAGGCAATGCATAAACCTGGGATATAGCGACAGTGCGCAGATCTTAGTTTATAATTAAGACTCACATTTTATAAGAATTTGGAAAAAGAACTACATCTCTTTCTTTCTGCAGCACAGGGTGCAGGAGATAACCCCACCAGGGTGGTCTTTTGGTTAGGAGATATATAGGATTCACTCTCATCTACATGAATAATACAGAGCTTCAACATCAGAAGAAGTTTTTCTGATGTAAGGAAACTTTTCATATTTTCTTGCACGAACGTGCTGCAAAGTCTTCCAGTTCAGGTTGTTAGCAGTAGGAAAATTACATTTATATTGCAGGTTGTATCTCCCTCTGGTGAACTGGAAGATCTCTTCACAGAACACAGCATAGCCCCTCCCCTCCACCGGATATAACTATTACAGCAGAGGGGATCAAGGAACAAAGAAGTTTAAAGGGGAACCAGTCAGCAGTCAGGCAAAATATTTTCACAAACTGCATTAGAAAGCTTGTCCTCTATTCCTCATTGTCCCTCTACATGCCTGTAACTTAAGCAATGAGGGTTCTGTAGCAAATGACCTGTGAAATTATTCATATTCAAGCTGTCCAGCTTATTCATGAGTGGGAGGTACAGCACAACCCCAGAGCTTGACTGGAAAGCCTGTATATGGTTGAGGTATATGGTGTATGGCCCTCCGTTATTGCCACATATTAACCACATTCACTTTCTGTTCCATTCTCTGTACATTTATTTAGCTGATCAGTACAAGATTGGTGGAGGTCTGACAGCTGGAACCCTTAAGAACTATATATATACTAACTGTAAAAATCAAATACAGTCTAACTCTGATAGGGATTTTTATGCAGGGCCCCAACAGCCCTCTTGACTTGATGCACACAGTGCAATAGAGGGGGAAAAAATAAAAATAAAAAAAGAACGCGAAAGAAATAACACAAAGCAACTAGTAAAAACTGAGACATATCAAAAAGAGAGAAGGAGATATCTCCAAGTTACATAATTTGGGCATTTAAGAGAGGTCATGTCAGCAGGAGGTTACATTGATTGGAGTGGAGTCTTGATTTCCACAGTTTAGATGGCACTGAGGGGATGTCTTGGGTGAAAATGAGTAAAAGGAGAGGAGTAGTACCGGTCACCCCAAATTTTTGTAAAAGTATGGGCAGATATAGTAAATTTAACCTTTCTCCAGAGCTTGTTAGCGCAGAGTGTATCCACCCTAACACATAAAGAAATATATTATAACAACAGTATAGGATGTTGGTCTGCACCTTCGGATAAATCACAAGGCCATTCTACATTTATGATTTTATCCAAGCATTAACTAGATGATGAAAATGGTATTAAAGTAAATTCCGGAGCTCTAGCCATCCAACAGAGGGGTTAATACTACATATATTTTAGATAAGTAATGTCATACATTAGTCTGGTGTTTTCATATTAAATTCGGTGAGTGAAACCCTTTAAAGGAAATGTCATGTAATGCTTTCTATTTAATAATCATATGAAATATTGCAATTCATGTAAGAAAGCTGGAAAGTGTATGGTGAACGCTGTCTCTTCTGGGGGACCTGTGCCAAGATGTACTTAAGCCACAAGGGAAGCACCCAAAGTCTAGCACTTGAAAATAAATTCACTCACCAATCTCACATCACCACCAATAATTAAGCGAATTAAGTCAACACTTACGGCTGTGAGAACAACAAAAACACCTGGCATGAGCTTATTGTTCCCTGAAAACTTGTCCCAGAATCAGTTACAAAGCAAAGTGTTCCTTTTACACTAGTCTGACCTGCGATTCTGAAGACTGAGATGTTTATGTCTCTCAGAAAAAGAAACATTATATCAGTTGTGATGTTCACTGAAGTTATTTCTGAACACTTATATAGCAATACGATACATTCTTCCTCAGTAGGGCAAGAAGGAAACCTACTAAATTAAATCAAGGGAATCTTGTGTTCCGAAGACATTGAGAGTACAATTGAAAAATGAGACTTCAATATCAGATTTGTTGGGGTCTGAAACACAGACCCCCATAGATCTGCAATTCTAAAAACAGATACATAGAAAGTGAAATGCGAAGCAGATAACATTGTTCAGTCTGGTTATTGCCACATATTAACCACATCATTTCTGTTCCATTCTCTGTTCATTATTTAGCTGATCAGTACAAGATTGGTGGAGGTCTGACAGCTGGAACCCTTAAGAACTATATATATATAATATATATATCTATATATATATATATATAATAATATATATATATATTATCTGTAAAAATCAAATACAGTTTAAACTCTGATAGGGATTTTTATGAGGGCCCCAACAGCCCTCTTACTTTTGTAAGGTGAGTCATAATTAACCTTTGAGGGACGATGAGATAGCTTCGGCAGTGAGAGACAGAGTAAAAGAAAAGACACCAAGTCCACTGTGACCTGTCACTACTCTTCAATGGGCACTCTGAAGGATTTCTGTCACTGCTGTCCTGGTCCGTCCGTCAAAGTCAGAGGCTCTAAGTGTCTGTTTGCAAATCTGATCAAGTTTTCTACTTGTACAATCATCAGATCATCTGACACATCCCAAAAACCTTCAAAACTTCAATACATTTTCATTCACAACAACTACAGCCCTTATGTCCGATCATGTCAACTGCACTTTCCATCAGTCCTCCTTAATCAACAACCTTTTGTCTACTTACATAAGCCAATATTCTGTCTACCTACATCTTTTTTCTCAAAGTCTTTACACATCAAAAACTTTGAAATGTCCTTATCGCTGTCTCTTTCTTCAATGGGCATTCTGAAGGATTTTTGTCAAACTCCAACTTCAAGAAGGGGAGGTTCTTTCTTAAGGCTTTAGGTTAAGCACACAATTTATTGGAGTGTCAGGAGCCCTTGTCTAGTCTCAAAAATATAATTGTATTAATTGAACCCTTATCGATGCACGTCCTTACTATTGCAATGTAGTGTCGGACCCGGTCCTCACAGGCTTCCTACAAGGTGGCGTTTTTGCAAATTGGAAAACAAAATGGATGAAAAGACCGTGTTCTCCCTGAAATGGTAGCAATAAAGATTTATCACAAAAAGTAATGCAACAAAAATGACACCTTACATGTATGTTGTACTATGAAATAGTTATTAGTGTTAGAATATGAAAACATTTTTGTACACAAGGTTTCAATTTTTTTTAAATTTACTAAAACTTAATATAAGTTTGCTCTCCCTGTGTTCATATCAAACCAAAGAGTTAAGTAGAGGTTTTACCTGGAGCGCACATTCACAGTGGTAAAAAATTAAAGTGGGAGTTAGACGATAGTCCACAACATCAAGCTTTATACCGGATAGGACATCAGAGATGGGAACCTACCTTTCTTTGTTATCAACAATGTTTTGCACAACAGCGCATCAACATTTACATTGTGCCAAAACCTACTACCCTAGGGTTGTGCCCATGTTTTCTCCTTTTTTCTTCTATCTACAAATTGGTCATTTATAATTTTAGCCTGTCAAATCCTCCACCAGATATATATAGCAGGAAACATTGAGCATTGAAAAAGGGGCTAGCGCATTGAGCATTGTGCCAGAGAGGGGAGAGGAGAGGTGTTCCATAGCAGTGCTCTGGGGGGTTTATATGGATACAATCTAATTTTTCTGTAAAATGCCTGGAGGTATTAAGGTAAGTTTGGACTGTGTGCAGGGGCATCTATGTCAAAGTTTTGGTAGCTGTGCAGTATATAGCAGGTAATATATAATTGGTAAACTTTAGTTCCACTAATAAAAAATCTCCTAGTCAAAAACTTGCCAGGTAGGACCCAAATAAGTTTCATGACTTCTTAAAATGGCCCAGCTCCTACAGATTTATATAATTTTACTTTTGTTGGCACAGATTATGCACGGAGTTGTGACAAGGTTTATCCTAAGTGGAATAATAACACACAGTAATAACTTCATACATTTCCAAGGTGAATAACAGAGGATCAGCACAGTTCGAGGACACATTGATATTGATAATTCAGGAGGAATACAAGAACTCGCTGACACAGACATGTCAGGAGAGCTGACAGGTCGTCTTTAGAATAAACACATCCACTACAGTCACACTCTATATATTCGTATTCCACTGCCTAAAATAGCAACCATATAATATATTAATATTAGCATATTTATAAGGCTTCACATTAGCAATGCTGAAGAAAGGCAATGCATAAACCTGGGATATAGCGACAGTGCGCAGATCTTAGTTTATAATTAAGACTCACATTTTATAAGAATTTGAAAAAGAACTACATCTCTTTTCTTTTCTGCAGCACAGGGTGCAGGAGATAACCCCACCACGGGTGGTCTTTTTGGTTAGGAGATATATAGGACTTCACTCTTCATCTACATGAATAATACAGAGCTTCAAATCAGGAAGAAGTTTTTCTGATGTAAGAAACTTTTCATATTTCTATGCCAGAACGTGCTGCAAAGTCTTCCAGTTCAGGTGTAGCAGTAGGAAAATTACATTTATATTGCAGGATTGTATCTCCCTCTGGTGAACTGGAAGATCTCTTCACAGAACACAGCATAGCCCCTCCCCTCCACTCGGATATAACTATTACAGCAGAGGGGATCAAGGAACAAAGAAGTTTAAAGGGAACCAGTCAGCAGTCAGGCAAAATATATTTTCACAAACTGCCATTAGAAAGCATTGCCTCTATTCCTTCATTGTCCCTCTACATGCCTGTAAACTTAAGCAATGAGGTTCTGTATGCAAATGACCTGTGAAATGTCCAATGAGTCATTATCATATTCAAGCTGTCCAGCTTATTCATGAGTGGGAGGTACAGCCACACCCCCAGAGCTTGACTGACAGCCTGTATAATGGTGTGAGGTATAATGGTGTAATGGCTCCTCCATGTGCTTCCTGGTGCTGGCGCCCCCTGCAGCCTGTGTGTGTGTATGAGATACTCCTATATACATGACTGACACCCTGTATAATGGTGTGAGGTATAAGGGTGTTAAGGCTCCTCCATGTGCTTCCTGGTGCTGGCGCCCCCTGCAGCCTGTGTGTGTGTATGAGATACTCCTATACACATGACTGACAGCCTGTATAATGGTGTGAGGTATAAGGGTGTAAAGGTTCCTCCATGTGCTTCCTGGTGCTGGTGCCCCCTGCAGCTTGTGTGTGTGTATGAGATACTCCTATACACATGACTTACAGCCTGTATAATGATGTGAGATATAATGGTGTAATGGCTCCTCCATGTGTGCAGCCTGTGTGTGTATAGGAGAGATACAACAGCTCCAGGCAGCCATGTTATAGAAGAACATGTCAGATTCATGTGTAGCTGATGTCTGTGTCTCACACATGTGTATAGGAGAGAGAGCAGGTCAGCAGATAAAGCACAGACACTAGCAATGATTTACTATACATTACACACAGAGATGAGCAGGGGGAGGGCAGGAGTAACAGCGGTGACATCACTGCCTCTGACCATGTGAGAAGCCTCATTTACATAATAAAGAAAAGATGATTTTACAATGATTAATGTATAAATTGACTGGATAAAGCCTGTGATGGATCCTTGTGAGCTGATCCAACAGGTAGAGATGACAAGAGTAGTGACAGAGACCTGATGACAGGTGTCCTTTAAGTAAACTCCTCTATTGGTCCAAGTTTACCTACAATCCTCAAATATAAATACATTTTTCACAGTCTTGCTGCTACTATCAACACACCCAAAGATCTGGTTACACAGATCCCCAGGACTGCTACCCAACACTGCTTTGTATCAAATCCGCTAGTAGACTCCATTTACCTAAGAACCAGTTGATGTCACTTTTGTGCATAATTTTTGAGCCAAAACCAATAGTGGTGGATCTCACAGAATTGGTGCAAATTCTTGTATAAAAGCACACTTGGTTTTGATTACAATAACTGATAAGATAATTGTGTGATATAAATTGGTATTCAATATTTTTTGGAAAGCTGACTGAATGGGGCCTGTGATATAGCAGCACAATTTGTGCACTCCGTTGGGGCAGTCCAGGGAGCTCCAAATTCATGAAGAACGGACACCACAAATCCCGAATCTGGCACCCCCTGCACACTACACAGGAAAACTGCACATAGTACAGACTGCACTTTTCTTAGTAAATGTGGGTAACAGTGATTCTGTCACGGATGCTCACGCGATCCCTGTCTCGGATCACGGGTGCACCGGTGCCTCCCCGGGGCCCGGTGGCCGGCTTCCCTCACCTTCCCCGGCTCCCGTGACGTCCTCTGCTGCTCCCACGGCTCGGCGCGGGCGTCCCCGTCTCCTAGGGCGCGCACGCGGGCTCGCTAAGATTTAAAGGGCCAGTGCGCTATTAATTGGTGCTGGCCATTTAACTAATTCCATATAAGCCTGCCTCTTTCTGCAAGCCCTTGCCAGATCTTTGTGCCTCGAAGCCTGAGAGAAAGCTATTCTGCGATTTGTTACCTGACCTCCTCCGTGTTCCTGTATTACCTGACCTCCTTCGTGTTCCCGTGTACCAGTGTTCCTCCGTGCTGCTGTCTTGTGTGCTGTGTTCCCGTACCCTTCTGCTTGGACCTCCTGTTGCTGACTCTGGACCGGACTCTGACGTTGCACCTCTGCCGCCTTCCCTGACCTTGTGCCTGGACTTCGACCACGAGATTGTCTGCCGTCTCTGTACTTCTACCTTGGCCGCCACTGCAGACAAGTCACGCCTGAGGAACGACCTGGTGGTACCACGCCGCAGCTTGTCTAACCTGCCTTGCGGCGGGCTCTGGTGAAAATCGGGTACCACTTAGACTCCGGTCCCAGGTAGTGGCTTGTGTCATTGTCTGCAGTGGTCCAGAGGATCCACACCTGCAAGCCTGACAGTTTCTTTTTACATTGAATAGTTCCACGACTTGTTTCACGACCAGTATTTTCTTTTGGAAAATGAAACTATAATCTATGATAATATTTTTTTTTTAAATTGTATAATTTTAGTTAATTAATTATTCAAATTTTTCAGAAAGCAATAGTTGATCTCTCAATATTTTGATCTCTTCCAAACAAAAAAAAAAAAAAGATTCCTCTTTTCATCTCTACCTTTTCCTTTCTGTATTTTGAGTGTAACACGAGTTAGTGATGAGAAGAACCAGAATTAGTCTTGGTATATTTATTTTTTAAGTAGTGCTTCCCGCAGTAAGTACATGGATGATAAGCAGAGAGAATAAACAATGTTTCCCAGGTCCTCCACATTTCATGGCTGCTGGATAATGTTCCACCCACTACAGAGGAACCAGAAGCTGCTTTGTTATTGGGATCACATTTGGGATTGATGGTGAGTAAAGGAGACACCGGTTTCTGTTTATTATGCTACAATACACCAGAGATCCTATACAGCAACAAACACGAGACGGTTTGTCACATTGAGTTTGAACATATTGTTTAAATTATGGTACATTAAAAGGTCTTCTAGCTTAGGTTAGGCCACACAATGGGATAAGTAACATCTGATGTACAACAAAGGTTAACAGGTCACCATCAAAGGAGCTCTCTGTGCCATTTTCCAGTAGACACTTGACTTAAGAAGCTTATTTCTATAAAATGTCAAGCACTGCATTACACCCTATGTCCCTGAAACAGTTATCAATTTGCTATGAGAAGAAGAGACAGACGTGACAGCAGATAGCAGCGCTCTCATCCGCTGCAGTCGGGCTGTTATTTTAATGTCCGGGGCCTAATTTCAGACTCAGGCAGGTGCACGTTACTCGGACATCATCTGTCTGTCTGCCTTTAGGAATCTTAGGATTTTGTCTGTAGATTTGACTTCTAGAGAGAGATTATTTATCCTGACGTCGCTGCCGAAAATGGCCTTTTAATGAAAACCTTTCTGGAAATCATCAAATAACCGTTTTCTGCATGGGAATCAATAGGATAAAACAATATCATGGAGTATTCTATGCAGACTTTGTGTTGTGTCAATGAAGCAATGGACAAACCTCCATTGCTTTGTGTTTTCTTAGATGTAGCTCTAAGGATGCTCCCTTACATTTCTGTTTGGTAAATCTATAAAATGATACAATATAATATAGCAGCAATGTAAGAGATCCATGAAAATCTAATACGCACATATCACGATCTACAGTACGTTATTTAATTTTTGCAGATAATCTTGCAGAAATCAAACTTTGGAATACAAAAAAATCTCTCTCCATTCCCCCCTCTGCCATAGGGAAATCATGGCATAACATGCATCGGATGCCTTTTTTCTTTTCCCTAATTTCATATTATAATTACCGTATATACTCGAGTATAAGCCGACCTGAGTATAAGCCGAGCCCCCTAATTTTACCATCAAAAACTGGGAAAATCTATTGACTCGAGTATAAGCCGAGGGTGGGAAATGCATTGTTCACAGACCCCCCCAGTGTATATCCAGCTTGCCCCCAGTAGTATACAGCCAGCCCAGCCTGCCCCCAGTAGTATACAGCCTGCTCCCAGTAGTATACAGCTTGCCCCCAGTAGTATACAGCCTGCCCCCAGTAGTACACAGCCTGCCCCCAGTAGTATAGAGTCACCCCAGCCGCCCCAGTAGTATACAGCCTGCCCCCAGTAGTATACAGCGAGCCCAGCATTAAAAAAAATAATAAACTTATATACTCACCCTCCAGTGGCCCCGACGTGCAACGCTGCTCCCCCGATGTCCGCGTGGCTCGTGTTCAGGCTTCCGCGCCCGTCTTCTTTCTTCTGCAGGGCGCTGCCATTGTTCTCTCCCGGCAGGCGCATAGTATGACGCGCCGCTGTTGACGTCATGGTAGGCGCCGCCCGGGAGAGCGGGGCGCAGCACTACGCATCGGTGCCACCAGAGGGTGAGTATATAAGTTTATTTTTTTTAAAGTAATTTTTACTTTCGTACTGACTCGTGTATAAGCCGAGGGGACGTTTTTCAGCACATTTTTTGTGCTGAAAAACCTGGCTTATACACGAGTATGAACCAACAAGTGTAACTATGCATTTAAAACTTTGCTTTTATTAGCCACTGTTAAAATGTGAATAAAAGTAAATAAAAAGCCGTAATGCTCCAACGCTTTAATAATACAGATTAATAATTGATTAATGTAAAATTTCAATGTAGCAGTACAAAATAGAACAAATCGATCTCTACCTTACTGTGGGATGATATCAGTTGTCAAGGAGAGGGTGCTCAGTAGATATATACAGTGGGGTTAAGCCTATTATGCCCTAGTACCCAAAATGGACTCCTGCTCTTACGAGGGTAGTCTCAAGCTGACCCTACAGTAGTGTTTTTAGAGACCCAAATATGCTGATCATATGGTGATCCCAACGTATTTCTAGTGTTATAGGTGACACCGTCATCAGGAGATGTAAACTTTTCCTTTTTTTTAAATTTTTACAAGGGATTTGAGTTAATAGAATGCATCCAGCAGGTCAACATTTATCTCTGCAAAGATGCTCAACAGTAGTGAATTATAATACAGGTCATTTGGGCGATATCCCAGTGGCCAAGCCTTAAAGTGGGCCCTACCCCCCTACACTTCCTTATATAACCACAATGGATATTTAATTTTCAAAAAGAGTTTGTTTGTCATACTATATATTGTGCTACACCTGAAGAAGGGCTTTAAGGTATCACTAAACTTTTAAGATATTGCATAAATGAATAAAGCTTAATAGTGTTATCTATTCAGAGAGCTAAATCATCAAGGGAAATAGTCTCTAGGTATTGAAAGAGTTCATCATTAGCCTCCTTATCTGTCTGAAGTGAACAGACCTTAAAAGGTTTTCAGATATTACAGGAGAAATAAAAGAAAGGGCACAGAGAAGTTTTTCTTACCTTAATGAAGTATATTGCTGTGTTTTTTTATTATTCTCTGCTCCATTCATTTCTGAAATTAAAAAAGGTGTAGTCACTCTTTAGGCTTCTTTATCATTTGGACAGAACTCTGCATACAGACAAGTGCAAAAGATGTTTTTTTTTCTGCTCCATGCATTCTTTACTCCATTGATGTCCAGATCTTGTACATTGAAAAACCATGAGAGCCACAGCGGTCTCAGTATTTGTCTTACTACATGCTTAAAACTTTGTTATGACTTATCACAACAATACTGGGGGAACATGTCTCCTTGTACTACAGCCGTAGCCACAAATCCAGACATTATAATCCAATGTAGCCATTGGAGTGGTTTCCTTCTATTTTCATAATTTGCATCCCCAAAAAGAAAGCAAGGATCCTCATAAAACTTCTTGGAGAAGGAGATCTTTATTGTATGTACAGTACCATAAGATATGAATATTTACCCAACTACCGCAGATCATATTTAAGAATATGTAAAGAATCAGAGAATCATTTTCTTCAATAGGTGAATCGGCTTGTGGAACTATGTTAAAGTAGAACGTGTACACGGGGTTGTGTGAAAAAAAGTCTTAGGGCCTTTGGACATGTAGATAGTATAGATTTGTCCCGTGTTAGCCAAGGAGAGCAGAAGAAGAGTGAAGAAATCAGGCCATACCTTTTTGAGGCTAACTGAGTAAATTTGATGCTGAGCTTTCGAAAATACTAGTTCGATTCATCGGACATGATGTTATGCATGAAACAGAAATTCACATTTATTTGTATAAAGTACTATGAATTTTCTGTTTCATGCATAACATCATGGCTGACGAAGAGAACCAGTATTCTCGAAAGCTCACCATCAAATATACTCGGCCTCAAAAAGGTATTGCCTGATTTCTTCAATCTTCTTTTGGACATGTAGAAGCATTCAGCCGCTACGATACGGTAAATAATCTTCTATACCTCAATGCTAGGGCTCTATAATCATCATTTTCCGAAGTCTGAATGGTTTTTAAAGATACTATTTATAAGAACATTCCATTGACTTACGGAGAAACACTGAAAGGCCTCTCAGACTAGTGGTTAAAAGGTTTTTTATTGTATTATTTACCAAAATTTTTCCCTAAAGCTGTACACAAGTGCATCCATTTAGAAATAAAGTCAGTGCTGATGAAACGATTACTCATCAATAAAAAGTTCAACTTTGGATAAATCCATGCAGTATTATTGTGTCACTATTCATTTATCACACAATAAATTTCTTCTCCGGGAGATTTATATTAATAGACTTTCAAGATAATTAAAGTGTGGCACTGGTATGAATGCAAGACTAGACTGCGGGTCGGGGGAAGACGCACACTGAAATACAATACACAAGGCACAGCTTTCTGACCATGGATGAAGACTGGATTGTTTTTCATCTTCAGAGATCAGCGATAAAGGGAAATTTGTAAGGGCACCAGTGCCAGATTCTCAGCAACCGTGAGGTAAGCTGTAAGTCCAGGCAGCTAATTGCTTGAGAGAAAACAGCTTGGATGTAAATCTTTCTTCAATTACAGAACCACCCTGGGAGAAAAGGGACTTATTGAAATCACATTTTTATTGATACAAAAAATGAAATAGATCTGTATCAGGCAGTGAAAACATTGCCCAAGTCAGTGTACCACACTTCTCATGTCTGGAGTAAGAAAAAGTCTTAGTCATAAGGCTTTTTTCCAAATATTGGCATTGTATGGGATTTTCAGCAATTTTTCTAAACCCTGTTGGTAACACAGAAATGGAACATTACCAGTAAAAGGTAATGGATCTTTCTTCATCTTTTAATATTCATAAATCAAATTTAGCTTTTGGTCCCTCCATATGTGGAAAAAAACATATTGGGATCAGAAAAGGATGGCAAAAAAAAATTAAATTTACTTGATGATTTGGCTCCCACTTGCTTCTGGTTTTTGGCCCAGCTAGAAGTTCTATGGGATTATTAATCCCTCAGTGGCCTCCTTGGACCACAAGACAACACTTATGTTGTCCCCAGGCCATTTATTGACTTTATTGGGTCCTGAAAACTGAAAGTACCAAGGTAATGCAGGGACTAGGAGCCAGGGGTGGGTAAGTACACTATGTATTTTCTTGTCACCTTGTCCCAAAGGGGTTTACCAGAAAATGTAATTTTACAAGGATGGTGTATTTGATGTTTCTTTATCAATAAGAATATTTTATATTTGCAAGATATTTGCAACTTGTAATATTATATTCAAATATGCTTTGAAGAATACAACATCTGGTTAATATGAAAGCTACTGTAAAGTCATCTCATAATCTCCATTCAACCCCCCCCCCCCACCCCTGGTTCAACACCATTTGCTTTTTGGTTTTCTTTTTCTCTCTCATTTTGTTATTTTGATTATTATTTTTGTGAAATAAAGATGATTTTTGTGTTGCATGTGAAGTACGCTACAACATTTTTCCAAAACTTAGAAACCATTGCTATAGGAAAGTTGACTTTGCTAGTGGACTTCAACTCCTGCAAGTCAGCAATGCAAGCTCCTTAACATTAAGCACGACTATCAAGAAGCCTAATGACAAATGTGGCGTATTTACCAAGGGTCCATGGATCGCACTCTCGCCGGATTTGCAAGATTTTGGGGATTTAAACCGCTGTGACAGGTATTTAACTTTGGATTGTGTCGCACGTGATTGGATTGTGGTGCAGCTGGGCTGGCTTTCATGCGACAGAAATAAGGGGGCGGGCCATCGGACAATCCAGCTGATTCAGACTGAGCATGGGATTTAACATTCAAATTGTGTCACAAGACAATGCACTTACATACACCGGGAAGAAGAAGGTGAACTCCGGCGGACCTGAGTGGGGAAGCAACACATACAGGATATCAGGCGCATGACCTTAGTGAATCGCGGCACAGTGCATTTCAGTAGGACAATGCACTTTCTTGGAACGCGACAGGATGGGTAAGTAAATGTGCCCCAATGTGGGATTAAAGCCAAACCAGGACATCTATTCTAAAAGGAACAAATTCCCAACTGTGGACAGTACTGTTTCAGTGTCTTTGCATCTCGTCAGTAGAGAGTATGGAACTGGTTTAGTTGAGTGAGAGGCTTTTGATGAGGGTGGGGGAGTAATAGTTCTCCTTACTGAGACTTTGCCATTTAAGCCTGCCTCTTAGATGTGTAGGTCTCCAGGGTGGCCTTAATTGGTGAAGTTTCCATACGAAAAGCTCTTACTTCTTGATTGATGTAAACAGAAGAAACATTGGTTTCCCACACATAGCGCATAGAGCAAAGAAGCAGATATTGTTTAGATGAATTCTGGAACATTTTTATATCTTTGCAATAACTAGAGTCTTACGTTGGTCTTTGTTAAATGATATATTTTTAAAGTGATGTGGGGGGGGGGGGGGAGCACACTACACCAGAATACAAGGCATGTTCTAGACAAACCTTTTAACCTATTGCATTAGATAAAGCACAGACAGTGATTTTCAGGAGTAACCATTACTTTGTGACTTTTACATCTTACATTTTATCCAGCACAAAATATCAGGATATCCCTTAGCCCCTGAGAACATAGTGATTGCATCAGCCCAGCTATGTGTTAATGGTAGCACTCTGTTTTAGTGGTACGGAGTTATTAATGATTTGCCTGCAATCATAGAGGAGGGGATTTGAAGAAGGAAGGGGGTGACAAATTGTGCAGGAGAAATAAAGAAATTTAATTTCCTATAATATAATTCGAGACAAGCTGTGTAAACATTTGAGTTCATAAAGAAAGAAATAGTTGAAAAGAAAAACAAATGTTCTAATGTTCTTGAAACTATTACCATCCCAAAACCGGCCTAGCTCTTGATACATTTTTTACAGCAGGTTTAAGCGTTCATGAAAGATTTTGGATTAACAGGACTAGCAAATGGTATGTCCATTGACAGAGCTGTATACCAAGGGTCAGGAAAACACCACTGGAGCTGAACTTTCAAAGTGTATATACTTATATAGTCTACATACTTAAGTCTCTGAGAATTTTTCCCTAAAGCTGCCAGATCAAGGCAGTAAAGTACACCCTGGTGTGTCTTAAATGTACAACATAGCTCCATTTCATGCTACAAACAGAATATTGATGAACACGGTTACAAATAAGTAGACTACTTGGAAAGTTGTTTTTTTATATACTTACTGTCCAGATACTGAGTTTGGGTCATATAACCACAAACTTCCACCGTCCCCTTCCCCCATTGTGTAACACAATTACAAAAACTTCTGTGTCCTAGAACTTGTCTGCACAGGGTAGACACCCTAACCCCTTTTATAAGGGCTAGTATGCATGGCCTGCAATTCCACTGAGTCAATTTCAAGCTTGTCATATTTATTTAAAGGAATTTTATAGTCATAATCTATGATGATAAACCAGGGACCTTTACTCATAGATCCAGATGCTGTGCTTGAGGTCATCTTTGTTATACATGTTAAACTACCTGAAAAAAAAATGTAAACTTATTTATTTGATGCGCCAAAAATAGCCAAAAAGACTTACACAAATATATCAGGCTTTCTAGGTGCCCAAGCTATAGTGGTCCAAAGTATCCACTGCCACTAGCAATAATTGTAGCCACAGTGCACATAGAACAAATAAGGTGAACAATATGTGCTCAGTGAAGATCTTCCAAATCACAGTAATGATTCTCCAGTACAGGAATCACCAAGCCCTGACCAATCATCTGTATCTCTCACTGAGTGATACTGTAGAAAGGAGGTCAGCTCACTGCATATACTCCCTGCCTGGTGCGTTTCTACGTTCGGCTACATTCAGCCCATGTGTCATGAGAGGCTATTAGAGAAATTACAAGACATATTTCAGGGAAAATATGAAAATAGTTTTCCAGGATTGGATAAGGAAAACCATGCCTCTTTTACCTACCTTGTAAGGCAGCTCCCTTGACATCAAGCATGACCTACAAGAGGCCATATGACATAATGACATAATTTTTGGTTTTCTTTTATTATCTGTTTTTGTTTTTTTTCTCAAAATTATTTATGTGAAATAAAGATGATTTTTTTTTGTGTTGCATGTGAAGTACGCAACAATATTTTTCCATAAACTTAGAGACCATTGCTATGGGAAAGTTGAGCTTCCTACAGGACTTCAACTCAACTGCAAGTCGATGCCCGCTGCTTTACATTAAGCATAACTTTCAAGAGGCCTTATGACATAATGGAGATTAAAATCAAACCAGTATATCTATTCCAAAAGGTACAGATTCCCAACTGTACACAACATTGTTTCGACCTGGTTGGGTTTCTTCAGTACAGTGTAAGGAAGTAGTTTGGCTGAGCGAGAGGCTTTTGAATAGGCAGACACATCAGCTTGCACTGTACATTGGTAATCCAGTCTAGATATGTCTGTCGCCATGTTAGGGCACTGTAGAGGCCGTTACATTCTGTTCACATTAGTTGTTTTAGCTGTACCATGACTACAATTATTGCTAGTGGCAGTGAATACTTTGGACCATATAGCTTGGACCCATGGAAAACCTGACATATTTGTGAAAGTCATTTTTGCTTTTTCCCGGCCCCGTTTTTAACAATATTATTAATAAAAACAATAAACGTTCTTTATTTCAGGCAGTTGAACTATCGCCCATTAAAAATGTAAATTGAGTATTGGATATAAGGTCTTTCTATGTGTTATCCATGGCCTCCAGCCTTCTAATATCAACTTTTCAAATTATGCTAATGAGCCAGAAAGGCTCTGGGTGTGTTACTGGTGTCTGGCACTGCTCTTGTGTCTCTTGAAATGTCTTGAAACTACTTTTTGGTAGCAATAGTAACACTCTGGTGGAAGCACTAATAAGTTAGTATAATTGCTAAAAACCTAAGGTATATATATATATATATATATATATATGGACTAGCCTACATTTAATAAACCGTTTGCGCCAGTTTTCAGTCTGACTTTGCACTGAAAAGAACGTCTGTCTCCACTCTTTGTTTCAGTTTTATTTTAGAATTAATACATCACAGCTTATCAGTAAGGCTTTTATTGACCCTTAAAAACCAGTAGCACTTGTCCAAACAAGGAGGACATGCTCACTGGAGCTCTGGTGAAAACAATGCACAAGATACTGTGTCAAATTGGAATTGGTTTCCAATTGTTCTTCTGTTTGAACAAGCTGGTAACATGTTTTGTAGCAGAAGCAGCTTTTGTTTTGCTTTTTCATTTTGTGACTTACCCAGTCAATTCAGCCAAAGCTTTTTTCTGAGAAACGATTACAATGCAGAGGAGAACTGTTAGCTACGGTAGAGCTCGAATTTTTTGGTGAGAAAGAAAAGTGTATTTACTGCAAAGAATGGGAATGGAATAACACATCAGATTCACAAAAAGACCAATGGGCCCCTATGTAATCAATCGATTTTCATAAACTCTTCAAAGAGTAAAACAATAGAAGATCCCACCATGAACCCATCTATTGTGGATGCATTCTTCTTTTGTTAGATTGTTCTGATCTACAGAAAACATAAGAGCTCATAGTTTTGCGCAATTCCTATAACAATTCCTTGACTTATTATAAACTTTTTCAATTGTAATAGTTATACTTGTGAACTTTGGGGGTCCAACGGTTGCACCGCTATCACAGAGTCTTAAACTATTCAACTAAACTTTAACAAAATACCCCTTGAAGCCTCATATCTCTAAGCCTAAAATGCACAGTGGAATTTTACCATCAATTCAGTCCGCAGAGAAATTATGAGATGAAGAGAACCAGACAGATCAGTTATACAGCCCACTGTGAGAGCAGCATGAGGCGGTGAATGACATACTGATTTCAGTGATCCGTCACTTATGAGTTAATATGAAGTAGTTCTTAGTACTCTTTTATCTAAAGATATGGCCAGCACTGCTGGAGATAATTCCTGTGATATGTAATCTCTCCTTTGATTGTATATTTCCATCTATCCAAAATTCACAGTAATAAGTGAAGGCATTATCTGCTGCTTTCGCAAGCTGCAAGATTCTGTTTCGTGTCCAATTCTCTAACCTTTTAGTTTCTAACCTTGAGGATGCAATTATGTGATCACCTTTGTATTCTTTGAATTAATTCATCTAACAAATTAATCAAAACTAGTTTTGCTATCTTACAAGGGCACATCTAGAAACTCGCTGGCCTTGGAGCAAAAGTGTAGCATGTGTCCCCAAGTTACTTTTCCTTACGTCTAGAGATGAGAAAATTGATTGGGTACAGATGTCTTAGTTATTTTTTAAGCTACCAAATCTTTCATGATCGGCTTCAGATGAGGCTTTCAAAAATGGTGGTTGTCATTGCCAGAATAAGAAGCAGAGGTCCCAATATATGTTTTACTCCTCCTCAAAAATCTATATGAATTTAAGAAATATCATATCAATAATCAATATGTTTTCTACCCAAGTAGCTTAGATACTGTCAGGATCGGTGGTAGTGGATCCTCTGTACCACCGTGAACGATGACGTAACTCAATACCTGGGACCGAAGTCTAAATGGTTCCCAATTTTCACCAGGTCCCGCCGCAAAGGTCGTTTCACAGGCATGACTTTGGCGGACAAGGCACAGTACAGAATCGTAAGGCAAACTCGAGGCCGGGGACAGGCAGGAGGTCAAGACAGGCAGCACAGGATCAGAGTCAGGAACGGAATTGAGGTCACAACTGGAAATCGAGATAATCGCACAGGGCTTGGAATACAGCTTTCTCTTAGGCATAGAAGCACAAAGATCCGGCAGGGGTCACAGAAAGGGGTTGAGTATTCTTCGGATGTCAGGTGGCCAGCGCCAATAAGCAGTGCACTGGCCCTTTAAATTTCAGATGGGGACGTGGGCACTGAAGCGAGGAGACCGAGGCTGTCCACGAGAGGAGGCGCACGAGAAACATGGGTCACAGGAGCAACCGTGACAAATGCTGTAGTTCTATGTATGGTAGAGAGATTTACAGTATCATGAGGGAAATTTATAGATTAACTTAAATGCTGCTCAGGATTTTGGCAGCAGCATTTAAACAGTTAATACCTGTGAACGGTGCTGGCACCAATTTTGGGCATCAGTGGTGGTGGGGTATGAATGAACAGGATTAAAAATCGATTTCGTCTGAACATGAATTTTGACGGGTCTGCTCATCACTAGTCTTCAGTTATTTCCTTTGGTTATTGTGAGCCAGGACAAGAATGACCCAACACAAGGAGCAGGTGCCAGTCTTTCCAGTGATATAATGGGAAGACTTTTACCTGTTCTACGTTTTCAACCAGTCCTAGTTTTATCTCTCAATAGCTAAAGGTAATAACGGAAGACTCAATGGAGATGTGAACTGGACCTTGGTTATTTGGAATGTTATTAAATATGTTTAGTTCAGAGGTAGTTTGACTATTTACATTTTATTTTTAAAACTAGATGAAGGCTCTACACAGTATAGTGAGCAGTATAGAAAGCAGCATATAACACATGACATAACATATAACAAAATAATTTTAAAAAATGATGCTAAAAAATTGGAAAACGCTCACTGTAAAAAAAATCACATTTGTCACTTGTACAAAGTGTTTTCTCTTAAAGTTTTTACTTATGTCATTGTAGCTCTTGCTGTTCAATACTGACAAATATAGTGTTAAATGTACCATTTTAGGAGTCATTAAGTGTCTGTAGTTACCAAGGTAACACTCGTAGATTGTCAAATCTTATTTTATTTCTCTGCATTATAAATCTATGTGCAGTCAAGTTTCTTATAAAATGACTTTGGTTGTATCCCCTGACTCCTGCAGGTTCACCACTCTTTACTGTGCTGTCACTCAGGAAAAGCCTCCAATATATACAGGAGCAATGGCTCTACAATACATCTGGTGCTGCACCCACTAGTGTAAGGACCCACTAAAGTCCTCACTAAGGACGGTTATACCGTTTAAAACGTGTTGATGGATAAGAATTACACTGTGGATGTAAAGATTTAATTGAATAAACTTTGAACACGTTTTGGAATCTGGCTGGACCATTGGATTATTTTTCATGCTGTTTTGCCTTTCCAAAGAGGTGGGTCCCTTGCCGGTTCCGTATACACTGGAAGTTAGATGGAATTTCGTTCTTTATACTCCATGGTGTGCATGGGCCATCAGATGTGGTTGTGCAGCAGGTGTAATCTACTCAGCTGCTTAAAGGAAATCCACCATCATAAATCAGAGTTAGCATCTGCAAACAGCTTGTATGCTCTCTCCGTCCAGGTCCTCCGGTTTTCTCCCGCACTCCAAAAACATACTGGTTGGTTGATTAGATTGTGAGCCCCATGGGTACACGGACTGATTTGGAAGCTCTGTGTAAAGCTGCATGATCTGTTGGCTCTATATAAATAAAGGAGTCATTAATTATTATTATAGATAGTTAGATAGACCTTAGTCTGTTTAGTCTTGGTTTTTTATATTATTATATATTTTATATATTGCAATATGCACATGTTGCTATGACACTGATACCCCTAGTCGTGTAGCCAGCATATCTGAAGGAGTTAATCTGCACTTGTTGTAAGTACATCTATTCAATAATGCAGGAGTTCTGGCTGTGCTGTGCACTCCTGAGGCCCAGCTACAGCAGGATGGCTGAACATGACCTAAATAAAGCTTCTCCTCTTATATATGACCCGTGACAGAACAGGTATCGCCAGTAATGTGTTACATATGTCACATGTTAAAAGAATATGCTTATTTGGGATTCAGCTTCTGTATTAAAATCGGAAATTGTGGGATTTTCATTTCTAAATCTAGAAATCCTGTGTGCTGGCAGCTCCATCCTCATTGATACAGCGGAGGAGCAGCGGAGCCTCCAGAGAGACATTGTGTGTTACGTGTAGCAGACATATTATGTTTCATAAAGAAGAACTTTCATGAAAATATTGTATAAGTGGAAAGATACAATTGAAGTTTTTCATTTTATTGTAAGAAAAATTTTACTACGTATTACAGAGGGGTTAGTTTGCTATTGGCTGGCCTATTACCAAGTACAGAATCCATGGCTGTAAGGGTGCCCGTACAAGTACATTTTTATGGGCTATCAAACATGGATGTGGTTTCCCCTAACCTGTGTAGAAGCCGAGTGCCTGAGCCAAAGAACTTAGAGCAGGTCCTATTCCTGCTTGTGTTTGGGACCTCACACACTGATGACTCATAGGCCAAAACAGATATTCACAAGCCTATTATTCATGGTTATGTGCAAGTAGGATAACACTGATGGGCTACTGCTGCCAATATATTTTAGGTTTGTAGAGGTATCTCCTAATTGTCAGGGGCCAGGATCTATAAATATAACATGATATGGCAACTAGACTCTTCAGACAGGACACTGGTTAGTTTATTTGACCGAGTTATTCAGACTGCCATCATTCCCCCTTATGTTTGAAATGGAGTTTGTAATTCAATGCCCACTACCAAACTATTTGAGTGTTTAGTTAATGATAAGTGTGACGAACCCCTACTCTCAGGTTACATCACGGGGTGCACTTACGCTGGACAGCCTCACAATTAAGTACATAAAGACCCACCCAAATATGAAAAAAATTGCATCTTAAGGCTAAATTCTATTCTTTTAACCTTGGAACTAACTAATAACTGCCACCAGCTATACTTTACTCATTAAATTATAATAAATAGGTAAGTAGGCACCTGTCTCCATAAATCCCTCAACAATTTGGAAACTAAAGATAGATAAAGCAATTACCTATACAATTCCTTAAAATTGGTAAAACTATATGTTTGGAAACTTAAGTTCTTTAAGGCTACAAGCAGAGACTTATTAAGTTGTAAAGATTTAATACAAGGATGTACAGTGCAGGCAGGCATAGAATAAAAGGATTATAAAGAATATACAAAAAATACTGACAGAAACAGTTATGAAAATAAAAGGGTAAAAGTAATAATAAAAGTTATTCGGCTGTGGAGAGTCAGCGGAAAGTTTATCTGGAAAACCTCTACATGCAATGATGAATTCTCCAAAAGATTGGCATTGAGCATTTGCATAGCTCAATAATTTATACTTTATGGATTTTCTCCCACCCCCTGGCTTGTGACAGCACTAAGAAAGGAAAGTTTATATGCTAATGTGAACTGTACCACCCCCGCAGTGAGGTTTATTTTTTAATTGAATTGTTATAAGAACTCATAACTCTTCACAGAAAATGGTTGCAACCATCTTCAACCAACTAGGCCCCCCTTTTGCTTTCAGCTCATACCAAACTTAAGGGTGCTATGCTTAAAATCATAGAGGAAGAAATAGAGGGGAAGAAATGAAAGAAATGTGGAAATATAATAATTCCTTTATTTAATAATAATTCCTTTATTTATATAGCACACAGAGATTATGCAGCACTGCACAGAGCTTGCCAAATCAGTCCCTGTCCCCAATGGGGCTCACAATCTAAACAACCTACCAGTATGTGAGATTAAGGAGGACTTCATACAATAAATGTTGGCCATATTTCATACTATTACCACAGCATTGTCAGAAGTGTTGGACCCAAAGCACATGCGCAGTGAGGCTGGGGTGTAGTACATCGGCTTCACTGTGTGACTACATAGACGACAGGAGCTCCGTACCGAGGTAAGTATCAAAGTTGTTTTTGTTTAACAGTGGGCAGAGAGGGACTAATTTAAGGGTGATTTGGGATACTAATTTACCAGTACATAAGGACCTATGGGTGATTTAGTGTCCCGAATCACACTGACAGGTTCCCTTTAAATGACAAACCTACTGAAAGTATCCACCATCACTTTTAATGTACAAATGTATGTATCTACAAATAATATTAGATTATATGAGGCAAGGATAAAATATGCTGATTTCCTAAAAGATATTTGTAAGTTAGCAAAAACTAGAAAGTTTTTGTATCCAGTGTTTGCAATGAAATCACTAATTATATTTACAGAATTTAGAGCTCTCTCCATTAAAATAAAAGCCTTTCTTATTCTTTTGTTGTTTTATGGAACATATGTGCAGCTAAATCTTCATAAAACTATACTGTTGTACAAGCAAAATATGAAGTTCAGCATGTGTCTAGTAAAATTCTTAAACCATGCTTTATGAAATCAAACTCCTACATTTCAATGCCATAAAATAAAGGGTGGTCAATGCTGACTCTAATTACATGAAACCATATTGTATTTAAGCCAATCGGATTACAATACTTGCAGTTTCTGAATATGTAACTAAAACTATTTGTAGAATTATTTGTTATTTTTTTGCATAGAAAATTTTGTACATATCCAATCATCTCGTTAAGTGGCAGCAACAGACTACAACAGACTACTGCTTCCTTGAGAATTCCCTTTCTTTCTTCAGATTGGTTGAGTAACCTGTGAGGAAGTAAACCTAACACTGATTGGCTAGGGCAACCAGTACAGCCAACCAGTGTTGGGTACTAAGAGGTACTTTCCTAAAAAGCAAACTGCATTCAAAATAAGATTGAGTACAGGTAGGATGGGCAGGCATGCTCTCACTGACAGAGCCAGTGCCCATAGCGCATCACTCACAGAGACAGTCAGCTGACAGCTGGTGGGGGCCTACATATAAGTAAAGTGGTGGGGCCTCAGGGCACGCAGCCCAGGAGCCCTTTCTATAATCCAGCCATTTATGTTCTTGTACATGGATCCTAAACCTGAATGTAGTAGGTTACATTTGTATATTTAAGAGATGATCTTTTCTGTCTCTAAGGCTATTTTCAAACAACCGTAGCACGGCGGGCACATGTTGGCGAACGGGAGAAAAAGAGTGGATGAGTGCCACTCACCCCCACCTCTTTCCATACAGAAACATGATGCACATCGCCGTATTCCGGGGAAAGATAGGACATGTTGTATCTTTCTCCCGGCTACGGAACGGTGCCGCACGTGTGCTGCACCGTACCCATCCGTTCGGCGCCTTGTGCCCATTGCCAGTCAATGGGGGACGTATATCTGAAAATGGCCGTATGAAAGAGGCGTAAGGTGAGCATAACTTTAAGACCTCTACTCTAACCAATTTAATACTATAATGATTAAACCTTTTACAGGCTGCAACCCAAAACATGACGATTAGTGGAAAACAATTGTGAAATGCTGTTTTAATATCTCTAGACTCTGAACCTGGACCTCTGCAGCCAAGAAGGGCAAGGAAAGACATATCAATGAGCTGATACATTAGATACAGCAATGGCTCTGAATAGGCTCAGTACTATATACTATGTCAGTCACTCAAATAATGTTTTTAACTTAAAAATCTGAATACTTACATATGGTTAAGGATATATAAGGAGTTAATAGATAAAGCAGTAGCATCATCTGCTGCCACTGTTCAGTCAATTCAACAGATGCACACTGTGAAAACCATTTGCTCCTGTATTATGCCCACATAGGTTTTTCTTACAAAGATGCCGGTTTCTCAGAGGGGCATTTTCATCATTACAGAACCTGGTCAAGAAAGCTCATACTGCCTTTAATCAAGTCCCTGCTGCCACACTGGGTTAGTACAGCTTATTGGCTTCCCAAATATCAATCATCTTCACAGGTCCTAGCGTCTCATCTGTATTGTATGAGGGGAGAGAAACGACTTACCGCGGCTCACCCCTTCTTTCGCTGTTAATGAAAAGCTCTTATTTTGATTTTTACCATGAAGGACAGGCAGTAGGAACCTGCGTCTCAAGCCTCTTAACCATTTATCTACCGATTAGAGTAAATTGGTGGTTAGTAGAAGCAGAAAAAAAGGTAAAATCTTAAATGGTTATTCCCATAATGATTTGTTCTCATCTTATAGCTTATAGAAATATAAGGATCTTATGCCATTTTACATTACAGTATAACATAAGCAGTAACACCACCTTAAGGAGATACTTTATAAATACATCTGCAAGCTGTTTCCATGTTATTTTCAGTGCAAAGTCAGACAGAAAACTGGTGCAAACATTTTAATAAATTTGGGCTTACGTTACTAACATGCACCTAAACATCTGGATAAAAGATAAATTAATTAAGTTCTTCTTGGACTTGTGTACAACAAGCCAAAGTGCAAGTACAGAAAAATAGCAAAAAATGGACAAATTTCCTATTGATTAACAATGTGTGACTTTTATCTGTTGCCTAGTATATTAGATTTAAAGATAGGTCTCCTCCATTGTTCCTTGTCCTTGTTAATTCATTGTCTAGACCACCACTGGTAGCATTGGCCATGTCTGGGCTGTGCTGCTCAGTTCTACTAGATCAGTGGTGGCTAACCTATGGCACGGGTGCCAGAGGTGGCACTCAGAGCCCTTTCTGTGGGCACTCAGGCTATCACCAGAGATGACTCCAGATATCTTCCTGCAGTCCCAGACAGCCCAGGACTTGCTGTGCACAGAGCTATTTTAAAGTGACAGTGCTACCTGGGACTAGCGGAGGAGTGTGAAGGTGTGGACAGATCTGGATTATCATTGTAGCTTCTGCTCAGGCCTTGACAATTCTTCCTGTTTATGGGATCCTCGAGTGAAGCTACAATGATCATCCACATTTCTTCTATTTTCTGCTTTATTGGTGTCCTCAGGGTGCTGATATCAATGAAAGGGAGTAGGAAGTATAAATCACTAATGACATTTCTGTGTTGGCACTTTGCAATAAATAAGTGGGTCTTGGTTGTAGTTTGGAAACTCGGTAAAAGGTTTGCCATCACTGTACTAGATGGTTCCGATGCAGGAGTGCTCCTGTTAGCACATGTGTCCCTGGTCCCAAACTGGTGACCTTGGTTCACTGCTATAATCCTATATGGATGGCTCTAAGGTATAAACCTTGAAGCCATCTATTAATACTTAAAGGGAACCGTCACCACATTTTTCACAAATACACATAGTGGCAGATTCCTGTAAAGCTCTAATAACTATCTGACCACCTTCTTTTAGCTAAAAATAGTTTCCCTCATATCCCCATAAAATCAGAGTCATAATCTTGTCTGGTATCTATGCATCTTTGGATCAGGTCAAAGGGCGTCACCTTATGTCATGTGACCAGGGTGACATCATCACAGATCCTTCTTAACATTAGCAAACTTTACCCCATGTACATATCTGACCACATAAAACAATCAGAGCAACCTTCATGGACTTCTACTCCTCTCCATGCAGGCTGCTGGGATTTCTTGTGATACAATATGTTATGATTTCATGAGATATATGCTTGTTGTCCAGTTTTCTAATGCTAAAAAGCTGAAGGACCTGTGATGATGTCACCCTGGTCACATGACATAACAGCTGCATACAGACATACATACATCAGTGCGCTGAAGTGTGGCTACAATCCTTAAATATAATTGCATTTTTTCACAGTCCTGCTTCTCATACAAAGAAATGAGCGTATATATTTCCTGGCGATATTCCATTTCTTCAATTGGATGTTATAAGTTTAGTGCCAGGCATGACCTGTAACCTGATCCATGTGATTATGCCTTGCTCCATGCCACACATACCACAGCTTTTTACCCCTCTCTCCCTTATAATTACACCCTGATAATACATAACCATCTATATATATTTGTGGATATATTATGGGAAACTCTATTATTTTCTTTATTCTTCCAATATAGTTACTATGGAAATCCATGAGCTCCATAGGAGAAATTTATCAGAGGTGTCTGACAGCAAAACTGTTTGGTTGCCATGAGCAATTTCAATCAGAGCTCAGCTTTCATTTTTTAAACTACAGTGGTAAAATAAAAGCTGAGCTCTGATTGGTTGTCCTGAGCAACTAGAACAGTTTTGCTCTCATGCGCCTTTGAGTCATGATGCCCCATGACTGCGAAGCGATTTCTGCCACCTCAATGCCATAACATGGAGAAGTTTACCATCCAGACTTCAGATTCACACGGATGGTTCCCATGAGTGTCCTTTTTTGTGTCTGTTTACAATGGACCCATTTTGTTAATTTTTTGCTTCTGTGTCCTGTTTTTTTTTATATCCATTGTGTTTGTTTTTTCAATTTTTTTGGACATCCGCAAAACATAAAACTGAAGGTTAAACATTGTTTTAAGGGTTGGCTCCCCTGTTTAGGGGAAGAAAGCGAGACTTGTTTTTTTGCAGACCCATAGGCCCACATTTATTAAAAGTAGTGCACACTGTACTATGTGCAGTTTGCCTCAATAATGTGCAGGGTGCACCATATTATTGAGTACTGGCGCCAGGTCTTCATGAATGTGGCGCACCCGGCACTGCTCGGGAAGTGAGCACCAACTTTTTTTTATGCATCTTTAACATACAATTTTGTGTTACTGTGGACACAATACTGGCGCAAACACTTCAAAAATACATGTGCAACTAGTTTGCATGTTCTTTTCAGTGCAAAGTCAGACAGAAAACTGGCGCAAATGTTTTAATAAATGTGGGCCATAGACTTCTATTGACTTCCGTGATTTACATGCTTGAAATTAATAGCACAGGTACTAAACAATTGTTCCACTGACCACAGATCAGTGAAAAAAATGGGCATTTGAAAAAGCACCTAGAAAAAAGTAAGGCTTCAGTGAAAATCAGAGAAGCCAGGTAGTGTGAACAAGCCCCTACTACGGTAACAGTGTCTACCAGTCAATCTTCCTTGATTGTTTAGGCTCTACAAATCCTGTATGAGAGGGGTAATGTCATGTGATTTTTATGCAGCAAACACATTTCAAGCTCCCCAATCTACCCAATTTAATTTAGAGATCCACATGTTTACTCTGCATATGCACCCTTTCAATGCCAGGAACCCTAAACTTTGATTAGAGACATGGTTGCATTTACAGAAGGTAGTATAAGATCAGCCAGGGGGAATCTTGATCACTGTATGTGAAATAAGTAATTTATCATATTTGCCTATATGACAGGAATTGAAATCTAGTACTTGATTTATTATCCCCTCATGATATTTTATTATACATCGCTTCATCATAGCCTCCACCTGGCTTAGTTTCTTTTCATTTCCCCTGACAGCTGTGTGTGAGATCTTAAATATAATGTAACATAAATCCTTCCTGTTCTATTCCATTGTTGCTAGGAATATTGGGGTGCAGATCACCCTCACTTTTTTCATTTCCCTTATAAAGCACCTATAAATTGACCTGTCTTTTTTGGTAGTAATTGTTTTCCCTTGAAATGCTCAGAACAACTTTTCTTGTAGCTTATTCTTTGTGCTGTACCCCCCACCTCACCCCCTATGCAGTAATTTAGGACAATCTTCTCCTAAGCTTGCGCTGTGATATTACTATTTTTTTTCCCTTTTAGGGTGTGTTCACATGTTGCAGTAACACCTGCATTTTTAAATGCATCAGAACAGCTGAGAAGAGGACATTTGCCTGATTACATAACTGTTAACATTGTGTTGACAAACACATGTGTTAGCTCAATTGGGCAGATTTAATTACCCGGACCTGTCGCGGTGCGATGTCCATCAAGGATTCGGGTCTGCCGCGATTCACTAAGGTCGTGCATCCAATTTCCGTCATGTGTTGCTTCCCCGGTGTGATCCGCCGGAGTTTATCTTCTTCTTCCTGGTGCATGTAAGTGCTTGATTTTGCGACACAATTTCGTTTTTAAATTCCGCGGTTTGTCTGAATCCATCGGGTTGTCCGACGGCACGCCCCCCGATTTCTGTTGCATGCAAGCCGACGCTGATGCGCCACAAACCGATCAGGTGCGCTAAAAACCCGGGGCTATTCAGCGCAAAATGGAAATATTCGGGAAACCGACGGAATCACGTTCAGCGGACCCTTAGTAAATGAGCCCCACTGTGTTTGTGTCTCAACTTACTTTATTTGTAGTCAGGGTTGCTGGTGGAGGGGCTGGGGTGGATCGTACCATGCCATGTGATTTATGGGATAGAGGGAGAAGGCCATGACATCATCTCAGGTACTTCTGAACGCAGTAATGAGCTGTGTAGAGAGTACTGAGGACATTATATACTGTGAGCTAATTACTGAAGGACCTGTGAAGATATGATGTTGGGAGTACCTTTGCCATGAACTTGTAGTGCCTCACATGATGTGCCCCGGCAGACTGCAAAAAATTTTGGGTGCAGTCGGTCCCCAAATACAAAAGGGTTGGGGACCACTGGGATAGGGGATAACAAGTTGATTTGTCTGAGTTTGACTACTGACCCACCTATTGGTGAGAACAGGACTGTGGGATTACCAGCAGTCAGCCCCACAACTTTTATGTTGTTATCCCTTGTTAACTTCTCCTTTAACTCCGAGTTTTTAAAAATATTTTATTATGTTGCAGTACAATATATATGGAATGACCTTGTGCTAAATAAAAGGACAAGGTACAAATATCTACATTTAATACAGTAATATAGCACACATATTGCATGAATACCATAGTCCCTTGAAGGCTAAATTTACGATTTAAGAATCTCTGGCACAGTGTGAATAGGTCTCTATGAGCTTTTCCCTTATGGATACAGCGCTTTCTGTCTCTTGTAACTGTTTAATCTCAGACAAATAGTATTGGGAGCAGCTATCTCAATCCAGACACAAATTCTCTGTTGGATTAAGGTGTGGACTAATATGATCACCGCAGAAAATACAGGGGGAATAATTTTTATTGGCACCATATGTGGCTCCCCAATGTCTCCTTATTACTGTATGTATAAAATCATGTAATTGGGATTCTTTAGAGAATGAAATGTTACATAAAGCATGAAAAGCACTGGAGACTTTGATTAACACTATAATACCCTGTCCCATGTCCTGTAGTCTGTTGTTAAAGCTTTTATTCTCCTTAATCTCTCCATTTTAGCACAAATAAAATCACTTGTTTGTTTGCTTCTTGCTTGCTCTTAAACTGCCTTGTTACAAGAGGAAATAGCTAACACATGCCCTACTATAACTGCTGTTCCCTGGAGGTGACCAATGAAAATACAACATGTGGTCTCCTTATTTGGAGCTCCGCCAAACGCTGTGCTCTTTAATTGGCTGTGAGGTCCCCCTACAGCTGCAAAACATTAGTGACGGCTTATCTTCAAATAGGGGATTTTCATTTTAACCTCTTTATTGACAGTGGTGCATACCATGCAGAGTCTAGATCAACTGGAAAAAAAACCTTCAAAACATGGTGTTTAAGAAAAACATATTGCATATGAGATAGCTTATGACTTCAAACCAACCAACAGAATAACAAACATAGTTATAGGATGTTTAGCCACAAAGTCCGGTGTTGCAGCTCAGTGATTATACACATGGAGCATAGTAAGCACCACATCCTAGGGTCAGACAAGTAGGAATAGCTGATTCTTATCGACAGTTATAGAACTTAGGATGAATTCAGCTGAAAGTCATTTTCCCATACTTGTTGCCGTGTTTTGTCATTTTTGTAAGAACTGTACACCAAAATTTATACCAAAAATTGAAAAATGTCCAGAAGGACAACTACAGTAGTTTCAATTTAACAACACAAAATGTTAAAGGACAGTCATATAAATGCTCTTTATCAGGCTGGCCTAAAATGTAACTTATATTTTAAAAAGTTAAAGCTACATTTTAGGCCAGCCAAAGGGCATTTCTATGACTGTCCATCAAAAGTTTTGTGTTCTCAACAATGCACCAAAAATTCATAATATCTGTATCCACTTGGCTCTCGTGAAAACCGGCTGCCACTTAGACTCCACTCCCAGGTGTTGGCTTTCGTCACCGTTGGCGGTGATACAGAGGTTCCACTACCCTTGAATCCTGACAGATGTAAATACCATGCAACTCTGCCTGCAGAGTTTTCAAATGCAAAATCCATTATATCAGTTGAAATATTTAGCAGATATTCTCCTTATCTAAGTCCTGCTAAATCCTGGGCAAGAGAGGTGTAGCTAATGCATATACTTCAGGTAAGACAAACACTTATTACAACAGCGCTGGTGAGGAAATATTCCCAGGTCTGTGATGTCATTTGCTCCCTACCAGATGGTTCACATAAATAATCTATAAGATAAGAACAATGATCCTTACATACAGGGGTGGATTAAGACTATCATGGGCTCTGGACTGTATTAATATTTTAAACCCTACAAGTCTGGAATTCACTTCTTATATATGGGTCTAGAATTAAGCTGCTTGGGGAATGGAGGATACATCCCTCCTGCCTGCTTTCAATCTGCGGTTTCAGGACCTTTGGACACCTCCAAAGGACCTGAAATGGCTCTTGTGTACATGTGTATTGAGAACAGGAACAGATATACAAGGATTTCTAGAGTGAAAGTCCTTCTCAGTATAAAATTTGGTGTCTGGTTTGGATGGCCATGGGCCCCCCTAGAAAGCTTGGGCCTCGGGCTACTGCCAAAACCGCCGATCTACTACTGATTACGTAGGTCAATCATATATACTCATATACTAACACTGAATATAGAATCAACAATTTCTGGTTAACTACACTACTTCTACTGCTTGGTTAAATGTATGGTGTATTACGACTACCTGTACTAGAATTTAAAAAAGGTAAGAGATGAATTAATCAATTTGTTGGTTGATAGATTTGTTACGCATCTGCCAATTTTTTGACACCAGATAGAACCAGTTTGGAAGAACTGAGGTTGCTCAAATTGTCCTAGAGTTTGGCATATATATAAAGAACTGTTTTTTATTTAAAAAAAATCTGTGGAACTACTGATTTCATTCACAAAGTATCAGACTAAACCCAAGACCTATAGTAGAATAGGGTGATGTAGAGCATGGGGACACTGATGGGAGTTGTTTTTAGATTTTTCCTTGGTATCTCTATTCCAGTTTTGGTGGCAGTGTGTGAACTGTGTTCTGCCTGCTCTCATATAAAAAAGTAAAGGTACAATGGGACATGAGCTCCATAGTTTCGATTGTCATAGATAGGGGGATATGTGAGTCCTTGGAGTTGGTGTTCTTAGGGAGGATTCTTAAAGGTTATAGTTATGTTGTTTTACAGTTGCTTTGTCATAGATTGGACTGATTAGTCAACTATGGCTAAGGTAGAATATTGATAGTAAAGGTAGCATAAAGTACATATAATAAGTATTTTTATGCACACATTATATTATATGAATTTAAAAATAGTAACAAAAATAAAATGTAAATGTAATAATAATTGTGCTCCTTTTTTTTCTCTATATGAAACTCAGAAATGAAATTCTATTGGTCATGGTCCAAACTTTAAAAAAATATTAAATAAAAAGTACTTAAAGTTCTAAAGTGTAATTTTAAAGGACACCTGTCATCAGGTCTCTGCCACTAGTCCTGTCACCTCTACCTGTTGGAGCAGATCACAAGGATCCATCACAGCCTTTATCTAGTTATTTCATACATTAATCATTATAAAATCATCTATTCTTTCTCATGTAAATGAGGCTGGTCACATGGTCAGAGGCAGTGATGTCACCCCTGTTACCCCTCCCCTCTCCTCCCCCTAGCGCATGGCTAGTGTGAGTGCTGTACCTGCTGACATGCTGCATCCTCCTAATATACAGGTGAGAGACACAGACATCAGCTACACATGAATCTGACATGTTCTGCTGTAACATGGCTGCCTGGAGCTGCTGTATCTCTCCTAAACACACACACACACACACACACACACACACATGCACAAACAGGCTGCAGGGGGCGTGGCCACCAGCACCAGGAAGCACATCATTATACAGCCTCACACCATTATACAGGCTGTCAGTCAAGCACTGGGGGTGTGGCTGTGCCTCCCACTCATGAATAGAGTGGACAGCTTGAATATGCTAAAGCTTCATTGGACATTTCACAGGTCATTTGCATACAGCTTTAGGACCTCATTGCTTAGGTTTACAGGCATGTAGAGGGACAATGAAGGGATAGAGGCAATGCTCTCTAATGGCAGTTTATGAAAATATATTTAGTTTAGGAGGGTTATTTTGCATGACGGGTTCTCTTTCAATAAAAAAGGATTTAGACATCGAAAGCTTTGAATACAAACACGTTGATTTTATGATAATAATCCATAAAAAATATGGTAATGAGCTGTTCCATGTACACCTCGTAGAATGAATAAGGGGTACACTAACTGTTCAGCTTCTCCAAATGTTTTTTTTTTTTGTAATAGGTCTATAGGGGGAAGCATAGCTCAAAAACGTAACCCTTTATTATATGTAGTTTACTACTTCTCTGTTCCCCTGGTTGAATCTGTTGACTATGTTTTATAACCATTTTATGTTATAACCATTCTATGCAATTCCAAAATTTTCATGTACAAATGATTTCTTGGTTTATCAGGTACCTCAAGTAGTATTTCAAGGCTCTATTAAGGGTTGCACAATGAATTATGGAATAGTCACAGAAAGGCAGCGCTAGATGAGGATTTCTTGTGACTAGAGCAAAGTCAACATATTGCCCAACAAATTTTAAAATTCAGAAACTGCCTATATTTTGCCAAATGGAGATTGGAACAGGGGTAGACTAAATATATACTCAATATTACAAGGTAGAGCAACCAATAGTAAAGAAAAAAAAAACAATAAAAGAAAAAAAGATTATGCACATAAAACAAAAGTCTCATTTATTCCTGATGAAGTATATTTCTTCAAGACTTGGGCGCTCCTCCTATTATGACTTACTATGTTGATACTGAACCAGATACATGAACCTTTTTATAGATTGTACTGTATATGAAGGGGAAAATTTATTTGTGAGTTGCTGCTTGAGTTTGCAGTTGGGTATAAACCTGCAGCCTGTGGGTAGGTCCAGGGGTAGTTCCCACAGAGACGTAGAGTTAACAAGCCCCCAAGGAAACTTTTCTTTATTAACATGAACATTTTCCAGAAAATATTTGGTTTTTTTCTTTCATTCCTTTACAAAAAAATAATTTGAATGTATTGTAAGCTTTTAATTCACCTTATTTTTTCCCTATTCCCTGGTTATATCCTAACACCATAAAGCTTCAGAAAAGATCAGCTAAAAATATTTTCCATTTCTAGTGTCATTATCCCTTTTTCCCTTGCTCAGCGTTCTGTCGGAGTGCTTTTAATTATTCCATCTTGTCTGAAACACACTACTTGTAATGTCACGCTTTACTTGTAATACAAGCCTCTTATTATCATTGTCATGAAGTGGAACCAAGTGTGTGAAGTAATATCAGACACTTGCTTCTATCTCACGATGAGTAATCTATGTTTACACTTTCTAATAAGGATGTGAATATTATAACCTGTTTAACCCTGTAGATATTATTCATCTTTCTCTATTAATCTGGAAGTCTTTGACATAAATGTTAAAGTTTTGAGAAGCAGAATTCCACCCCCTCTGCTTTCTTTTCCTTCGAAGACTTCTCTGCAACAGAGAACACTACAAATCATCGAGAAAGATATCAAAGATGTCTTCCAATCCACTTTGAAGAAACTAGCAACAAGTGCATGGTATACATCTCTTCAATTAATAGAAAATTAGAGGTTCTAGATGAAGTTCAGTGCTCCGTTCCCTAAGGAAATCTTCTCTGGGATGAAAGGGTTTTGATCCCGTGAAAGGCTCTTAGGGGAATGAAACATTGATCTTCATGTATAAATAAACGATTTCTTGCTAATATAACATAGAGTGTTTGGTATATTTATATTGAACTTGCCAGAGTGAGCGCAGAGATAATTTTATCCCTGTAGATAGAATGACCCATGGGACCTAGGGGCTGATACTTACATATAAATAAACAGAACTTTTGGATCTGTGTTTATTTGGCGGTGATGTAAGGAAGGTCAACAAACCTTTCCCTCGATGGCACAGTTGGAAACAACATTTTGACTAGAAGAATAACAGAAAATTGCCCAAAATATACCTTGAACTTAATGACTTTTTATACTGAGATGCCAGATGTAGATGTTTTGATCTATAGGTACTTACATTTTACCATTGTTTTATTTTTAATCCATGTGACTTCATATAGTACAGGTAGTGGGTACAAGGTCATCTCATTCACTTAACCAATTCAAGAAGGCAAACAGGTTTCCTGATGTATTAGGTAGAAAATGGAGGTAATTTATGTTTCCTCGAAATCACTACTCTCTATCTTTAAAGACTTGAAATAAAATTCGCCACAATATATTAAAGCTGCAACATTCAACCCCCAGGTGGACTGGAACCTCACTATGATGATGGTATGTGTATTCAGTTTGTGTATAGAGTTTACTAAACCCAACAAAATTCATTGGGAAACCTTGGATAACTTATCCGTGAGTAACAGAGTTTTCTTGAATATGAACCATAAACACTCACCCATTTAATCCCATTCTACCTTTCAATTTCTTTTTTTAACTCAATTTTTATTTTTGTATAATATGATTTCATTGACAATATAGATCGTAATACAAATTTGACCAGGCAATACAAAAACATGCTGCATGTAAAGAAATACAATATTTTTTTCTCTCTTCATTCCGTTCTACTATTTGTATCTCTTTATTTGTGTCTTCAATCATCATACCAATGTTTATGTAAGGGAACAAAAACCCTGACATCACTGTTAAAAAATCATGTTTCAAGGACACCTGTTCTTTAATCATAATGCAGCATTCATAACCACAAATTAAATATATGTTGATTTGTGCTTAAAAGTCAGGATCTTCTTTCCACTTGTGCTGTCACCAATCGCTGGAGTTAACCATTCAACTGCTGTTGGCAAAGCCCTCATAGCCTTTGTCATTCAAAATCACTGTTTGTCAGACTGAGAAGATTCTGATGAGCATCCAATCAACCAGCTTGCAGCCCCTTAGCAACTACAGTCATGCCACAGTTTGAGCATGGCTGGGATTGGCTAGGTGGGACATGTGACCCTTCAGTATAAGAGGCCAGGTCACATGTTCACAAATGAACTCACTGAGATGAACTGCAGTGTTGCGTTTATATCTCCTATAAATAATGTGTTTACTGAGTATGGGGACATTAGAAATACAATTAAAACTTAAAAAAATAAAAAAAATCGCTTCAATGTTCGCGCACCAAGTCCACTGGGGGGCGGAGTGTGGGAAACTCCTAAATTCCTGTTAAAAAACTGGCTTCACAGGAAAAACCCCAGGCATCATAACTTGGACATGGTCAACTATTTGCTACTAGAACCTCTAGCAGATCCTCGTTTTAGGTCTGTAAGAATGTCTAGTGCATGGGCTCCGTCTAGATGAGGGCTCATAACTCTCATCTAACCTGACTTCTACTTTGGGCTATTTCATGCTCAATATCAGCATATCAGGGTCTCAAGCACTGTAGTGAATCTCTGCCCTAGTTTAATACACAACAAGTCAACAACCTTAAAGTTTAGACCCAATGCATTTGGTAATCGCCATAACTCAGGGGTTATTGTAATTGGCTGTATTATGGTGTACAACAATTACGGTTTCAATTTGGTTTCAGGCGTGTTCTAGCACAGTGACATTTATAGCATTTTATTATTATTTTTTGTTTGTTTATTTCTTTTTTTATGTTATGTTACCATTTTAAGTACTTTTCTAAGCCAGTTTTTGTCCTTTGACCTTACTGCCTGCATTTTTGAACATTTTGTGTTTGACTTTAATGGAGTTCGCCTTTTGGCTCAAGTCTGCGAACAAGTCTAGGTCCAAATTTTTTTCGCAATGTTCGGACAAACTTGATAAAACTGAATTTTGACCACTAGAGATCTTCACTCTATGGACAAACCAAAGATTTCCAAACATTTACAGGCAACTAAAAAAGAAGTGGGTGAAACTCCCCAGGATTGTTGTCTTCTTCTTAATTTATGACATGAAGACATTAAACCGCTGGACTTCTCAAAAGCAATGAGCCGTTTTGCATAACATCAGCCTTTCTCAAGGGGTAGAAAATATGTGACAAAACGTGTAGGTTTGTACTTTTAATACATTAACAGGATTTGTTTAATCAAAAATACATTCTGTAAACCCTTGTTCCCACCCATGACTATAGCAAACAATAAAAAAAACTATCTATCCTCTTAACACTTCTGCAGAATGCTCTTTAATTCTTATCATTTGGTTGCAGATTATTTACATTTTAATATCCCAAATGTTCTTCATTTTTGCTAAGACTCTGTTTTTTGAAACTAAGATGTATAATATTTACGGTCCACATTCCGAGTCTGTATGAGGGGACTTTAAGTTCAATGTGATAAAGTATAAAAGTCAAAAGAAAAAAATACTATTTCCTCCTCGGCATGTAAGTTATGCTTGTTTTTCATTTTAAAATGAATAAATAAATCCATAATGGGATGCAATACAGAGAGAATAAACCGCTGAATCGCTAACACTAGACCAAAAAAAGAACAGTATCAGCAAACTGGATGTCAATTTACATGCGATAAAAGGCAGAGCAGAGAGGTTTTAATTAAGAAGATTTAGGTAATATATCATTTATTACTGAGACAACTGGCTTACAAGATACAGAAGCATTAATCAGGATATCTAGTGTCACTGCGATGGATATTTCTCTGTTCTCCACAAAATATAAATGTGACAGGGTTTTTGTGCTGATATGTTATGATTAATTCACAATGAGAAATGGATAAACTGTATTTTAGGGAAAGTACCACTGTTATCTCAATGGACAATCCAATACCCTGGAATAAGTTTTATGTTAATAAGTAACTCTGGAGCTTTACAACTGCGGAACTTTACAACTTTACCGATTGGCATATGCTAAATATCTTCATTGTGCCACAATTACCCATAGTAGGGATTAAGAAGACATAGGGAAAATGAATCAAAAATGTATGAGAACAAAACTATTCCAGCTGCTCATGGAAACCAACCAGAGCCCTTCTTTCATTTTCTCACAGCAGTTTATAAAATGAAAACCAAGCTCAAATTGGTTGCCATGAGCAACTAGAAAAGTATTGCTCTCGGGCACATCTGATAAATCTACCCATATTGTTTGGACTGTGTGCTGTCAAAAGCAAATGAAGAAATACCCTATTAATTCCCACCTAATTTTTTACAGAACCATGCAAATGTCACTTGCATAGTCCACCAAGATGATGTTGATATATGACATCTGTATTTTTTGAGAGATTTATCCCTCTCAAAAAATTATTTCTTGCAATGTCATATATCAACATCGTCTTGGTGGACCATGCAAATGACATCTGTCACTATCACCATACAGATGTCACTTGCATGGTCCACATATATGACATTACATTGAATAATTTTTTGAAAGGGATACATCTTTGGTATTAAAGGTATATTACCTTCTTTCTCTTGGAGATCCAGCACATGCATGCATTACCAGGCATGTCCAAAAAAGGACAAAAAAAGTAAATTATTTTGGATGTTTTGACACTTGTGGATTTGTTATGTCTTTCAATGAACTATTGAATCAAATATTACAATGTTATATTCAACACTAAATGTGTGACATACCAAATTTTATTTGACAGTCAAGCTAAGTGTTGGCAGAAGACATATCCAATGATTTTTGTTGTGAGTACTGATGAGTAAACCCAAAATGCAATGGTCGGTTCCCTGCCTAACATTGCAGGTCAGGTCCCCAAACCTAGACTTTAGCTACAAGTCCAGGTTCGGATTTGGCTTACCCTCCCTGCTGTTAACATCTGCAATCTACTCTAGGATCATGGCTCCCATATTACATCAAGGCTTTGTTGGAGCCATTTAAAGAGTATGAACAATCCAGCAACGGTTTAACCATACAGGTTAAACCATTGGGGGTGAGTATACACGTTCGGTGCCTGAACCCGAACCGCTTCAGGTTCGGCCAAATTTAAATGGGTCTGCTTATAATAAAAGAGAGGAGCAAGGTAAAAGATGTGTTTAGATGTGTTTTTTTCTTCTGTTGTAGTGTTTGGGAAATAATGACATGCTATATACCTTGTGAGATGATAGTTGGCATACTATGTCTAAACTAATGAAACATTGCTTTTCTGTATTTAGGGATGAAGATAGTGGGTGGGGAGAGATATATGGTTTGGGAAGGGGAGAAAAAGTGAAAAATGTAATATTTAATTTTGTAATTGTTCTTTTTGTATATTTATGAGAAAAAAAGTTAAAAACGTAATAAAACAACAAAATAAATGGTTCTAAACACAATTTTATCCCGAGATAAAAGCATATATTATGTGCAGTCTTCTATAAGCTTTTAGCCTTTGCATTATTTCATAAAGATTGTCAGTGTTTGATATCATTCGTGTTGCGATTACTCACAAGTGTAGCCTAGATACAACCCCTTCATGTCCACTTGGCATGGAGGAGGTGTAAGAGGGGAAAAAGGTCACAATTCTTAGCCATGCACCAGAGTATATCAGTACTACATGGCATCTGTTGTTTTAGTGCTGCGGTGCAGGTGAGGATCCAGGGCCCAGTGCCGTGGGAGCTTTATTTGGCAGTATGGGTACTGGGGGGCTTCTGGGTCTTGATCCCTGATGGTACTGTGCTGCAGTGAAGTTAACACCATGTGATGCTATACTTAAAACCATAGATACCTACAAAAAACGAGGTCACCATGAAGTGGCCTATGCAATTTGATTAAAATGTAACTAATAATATTGAGTTTGTTTTCCTAATGCAGCCTAGTGGCAATAGATCAATAAATTATGTGTTGATGTGCAGTCAAGATCTTTCATTCTCCAAATGTTGGCATAGTTTGAATTCTGTTCCCTCATTTAATTAGTTTTTTTTTTCCCTGGTACCAGCGATCCGCTACATTTGGACCTGGTGTTTTTGATTTGCAGGAGACTGAAAATATATATAGTGCCCTCCAACTAGTTACCAATTTCTTAAACCATATGTAATGGTGAGCATTCAAGAGCTGTTCATAGGTTACAGTACGGCATGGCATCCACTGTTCTCTGGTGCGGTGCTGATAAGGACCCAGAGCCATGGGGCATTGCTTGTCAGAGTACTGGGGGCTGCTCGGTCTTGGTCCCTGCTAGTGCTATGTTGCAGAAAAGGTGGACACCATGAAATACTGCACTTAATAGCATTGTAAACCACTTAAAACGAAGTGGTTAATAGCTTATGCAATTTTATCAAAATATAACTAAGATCCTAGCGGTGATAGATCAACGTATAATGTGTGGATGTGCAGTCCAGCTCTTTCACTCTCCAAGTTAGTCAATATCAAACTGTAATATTTCCCCCTAAAGTGTTAACATAGAAAGCCATATATAGTGGAATATTTTTCTAATGTTTCTCTAATATATGGAAAACATTCATATGACATAGATGTTGAATTCATGGACTTACGTGAACAAAGTATCAAAAAAAGATTGTAAAAAATCCTATCCGCAACACTAAACATAGAGTTACCTTTGTAACTTACTATGTAACTCTTACTGCTCATCATCATTCACTGGCACGGTAATGTTTTGTAGGATACCAGTATTCTATTTTTTCCAGTACAGTCCCTTTCTGTCCCATCAATTTGAATGACTGTAGTGGGTAAATCCAACTGGTTTTGAATGTTGTTTGTTGCTCAGTATTTTATTCAAAGCAATAAAAGCCGGTGAAATGTGTATAGAGCAGGGAGGTATCAAGGGGCAGCTCAGTGACGCATCGAAAGTCACGGACTGTTGAAAGTTCTCAACATAACGCTGCATGCATTGTTAAGTAACTATTGACAGATGCTAGCTTAAGTATCTCTTATTTCAATCACCACTGGATCAAGCTACTGGAGAACATTTAGTGTTTTGGTGATGTGCAGCACGTTATTATGCCTTTACGAGCAAATCTCAGCATTTGTAATTTCTATATTAATTACCGGATTTCCTATAACCACTGTGCTTAGGTTTGAATGTTTATAATTTTTGTTACCTTATTTTTTTTATCAATGAGTTTGTACTTGCATGGTAGAAGTATATATTTATTACTTTCAAGTACAAACTCAATGGTTCTTTCCATTATTCAGAAAAAGTAGAATGTGTAAAAGAACAAATATTGATAAAATCCATACTTACCTAAAAAGAGAACCCGCCTCCTCCAAGAGCGCCAGTGAGGCTCTTGGACTGAAAGGGACACATTTATCATACAATGCGTAAAATGTGTTAAATCCTAAACAAGGAGCAATGGAAGCATAAATCTAGTAATTCTGTTACTAATCAAAAAAGAAAGAAGCAGCATTTGAGTAAACAGTTAAAAATTAATAACTTTTATTATAGTCTATTAAAATGGAATCAATGTTAATGCAGATGCTCACATATAGAATGATAGGCCAAAGGCCTAGACGCCCCAACAACCACACCCTAGTGAATATATATACAAAATTTAGTCAGGCGCATTAAAGAGTTTAAATATACACAATTGGGACTGACAGAGTGGTGATATGGGTACATGCAGGAATGTACCTACCCTAGGGTCACCTCAGTATCAGACCCACCAGTGATCTTGCTTACCCATACACTTGTAAATGTCAGCCTTAGTAGTATGGCTGGGAAAGAGTCACCTCTTCCTCTTCTGGAGGTAAATGGGGGAGGGATATGACGCCTTAGACTAGACTTCCCCTAGTCCCAAATACTGTCCCTTGAACTAGATAGCACGTCACACCTCCCTGACGCGTTTCCACAAGAAGTTTCATCAGAGGGAGAGAATCCATACATAAATTGCCCTAAAAGCAATAATTGGTGGGTTTTTGTGTATATGAGGGGACTTTTGTTGTGGTGGGTCCATCCTCTGGAAATTTATGCTTGTTGAATTTCTATTGGGTTGTAGACTAAAACCCAGGCAGATAATCCATCAACACTAATTGCATAACACTAATTGCTCTATGCAACTATATTGTAGCTCCCTGCTTCATGTTCTGCCCCTTATTTTTCTATTACTACCCACACTATTTTTTACAACCCCTCATCTCTCTTTGTTCCTCTGCATAGCTGTCTCTATGGTCGCAAAGTAAAAGTTCTCCTTACAGAGATTACTAATTAAGGCCACCATGTAGGCATGTGGAAAGTTATAGCCACTGACACTCCACTAGGGAGATTGTGGGAAAATATGCATAGTTTTCCAGGATGGGATTAGGAAAATCCTGCCCCCTTTTAACTACCTTGTACGGCAGCTCCCTTGAAATGAGGCATGACCTTTAGCCTTAGTACATGATGCAGGATTAAAACCAAACCAGTATATCTATTCCTGAAGGAACAGATTCCCAACTGTAGACAGCACTGTTTCGACCTGGTTGGTTCTCTCAGTACAGCGAAGGGAACTGGTTTGTGTGAGTGAGAGGCTTTTGACTAGGGTTTGATGTATCGATGGCTGTAAGTCTCTACGCGCCTACACATCGGCCTTAATTGGCAATCTCTATAAGAAGAACTTTTACTTCACGACCCTAGTCAAAAGCCTTTCACTCAACCAAACCAGTTCCTTAGCTGTACTGAGGAGACCTAAACAGGTTCAAACAGTGCTGTCTACAATTGGGAATATGAATTAGATATACTGTTTTGGTTTTAATCCCCCATCATGTCATAAGGCTTCTTGAAGGTCATGCTTGATGTCAAGGGAACTGCCTTACAAGATAGCTAAACCGTTTTCCTTATCCCATCCTGGAAAACTTTGCACATTTTCCTAGCTATCTCTATAACATCCATCTCTTGGCCCCCTCTATGTTGCCCCTACTTTTCCACACCTCCCTCTCAATATGTTGAACCTTCTCCTTCATTGTGCCTTCCTTTTTTTCTCTAATTCCCCCTAAATCTTTCAATGTCTTATCTACCTATGTAATGTGTCCCCTTCTAACTATTCTTCTATGTTCATTCTTTGAATCCTTCAGCTGGAATTATCAAGTTAGGGGCAGAGTTAAGATCAGCCTTGTGTGTTTGGATGGCAATACTGGAGAAGAAGCAGCTGTTCAGAGCTGAAACCACCAGGTCTGATGTTAGCACCACCCAATGGAAGCACAATTCATGTCACATTCTCAGGAGTTGAAGCTTCTAGCAATTTTATGATAAGTCAAAAATGTGTTTAATTAAATGAGAGAATTATTCAGCCTTTTTTAAACATATAGAATAATTATTTAACTAAATATTATATAGTTATATTTTCAGTCTATAGTATTCAAATATGTAATACACATTAAGACTTTTCATCACTTCCCTTTTACTACTTTCCAATTATAGTATAACCAAAATAATGGAAGCTCTAAAACGATTGAGTCAGATGAATGCCAGACAGATAGATTTTATTGAATAAACAAGTAAACGGCAATACAAAAGTAGCAATAAAAATATAAAAACAGAGAGTGCCAAAATAAACACACAATCATAAGTCAATTGGGAGAATCAGATCCGGTACATAGGACAAAATAACAGTCAGAGCCTTCCATAGAGATCCCAACCAATAAAGGGACACATAGTACCTCATATGGAGTTAGCACTGAAACATAATTACCTATACCAGTCAAACGGGCACACGCTGTACACCCCGACACGTGTTTCGCAAGTAGCTTTATCAAGGGGAGTGTCTAAAGTTGTACTGGGTGAGACTTATATATCAGAGTCCACCAATAGGAGAAAACATAAACTAGATAAAAAATTGTACACTCCTGCGTACCTACGAGGCGCAGGCAAACATGGTAGAGTGAGCTGGATAACAGAGATCGCGAGACCCCGTGACGTGCCACCAGAGTCTCAGATCTTGCGTTACTATGGCTGCAGCAAGAGTAAATTGCGCATGCGCAGTGCCTCGGCCGTACATCGGACATGGGATATTGCGGCGCAGCCGCAATAGGAAAGAAAGGGATTAACAGGTAAGTATGAGAAGAAAGAAGTGAGCAGAGAATAATCTGTTATATGGGGCAGTACTGGCCAATAGGGAAAGAATAACTTATTTTGCAGTATGCCTCATGTGCAAATAACGCTGAGAGTAAAAGTCAAAGCAACATGAACATTATTAAAGTGACGAGTGCAACAAATGGAAAAAGTCTGTGTATATATATGTACAATTTACATATGTCTTATGTGCAAATAGCGCTATAAATAATGATGAAGACATCAACCTCAAGAGTAAAGTGACAAGTGCATGAATTACAAGAAATATATATATATAATTAAATACAATGTCTAATAAATCCATATTTTACATAGTAGAATAATACATACAGTATAAGGCAACACAGCTGTACCAGTACATATACTTCCTAAACATACTGGAAAGAGCAGGTAATGCCATACAAAAATTGTGTGAAAAAATATAATCATTTATATGGATAAAACATGTGAGAGTAAACACAAAACAGTGACGTGAAGTGCAAAAACGTGCAAAGTGCAAAAGGTGACATGCAGTGACATTAAATAAAAATACTGGTGTTAAAGGGGACATTGGACCAGGGGAAAAAGAAAGGGGGAGAATATCCAGCAGAGTTGATCAATAAGTATGGAAAGGACATCCATGACACATCTCTCCAGGTAAGTATCTATTTGGTGGAGGCTTCTAGGGAAGAAGAAAGAGACAAAAAGGAAGATAGAAGAAATGGACGAGATAAAAAATGGAAAGAAAGAGACATATTAGTAACAATACTACAATAAGATACCACAGTTAAAACCTAGACACTAAAAAATTATTAAAAGAGGAACACAGCTAAGTGAAATATAAGGCTCTGACTGTTATTTTGTCCTATGTACCGGATCTGAAGGCAAATGTCCATGTACAATTCATGTTATATGACATATGTCCATATGTAAGGCACATGTGTTTCCTACACATTGTCTTATGTTACCCTTCCTTAATGTTTATATATAACACACCAAATTTCTAAGAATACAGATCATCAAACATTTGAAGGTCAAGGCTTAGGATTTTTTATCTATTTATTATATCCCTGTTGTGAATGTTTTATGTCAACTGCTGAATACCTGGAGTACATCTGCAATGAAAACTCTTCATCACTTTGTCTTTTCACCCCAATATGACTGTCTAATGACACATACATTTTATAGTTACCATATGTGCCCAATACTTATGGAACTAGATAGGTTCAAGTTATGAAAAAATATCTCAAGAAACATTGTTCCTTTGATTCCATGTAAAGCTTTGAATCTGTTTCCATAGGTTACTTTTGTTGTACCATCCAGAGATCGAATGACTGCAGAACAATATCTGATTTTTATGAAACATAAATACTTCCTGTTTCATGAACTTGGATGTAATAAAAAAACGAAAGGGGAAAGAAGTGATGTTTTTATTTCTCCAGTACCCTTGTGGGTACTGTCACAGTGTTCACTCTATAGGACGTTATTTCATATTCTAAAAGGGACCTGTCATGACCGGTTTCAACTTTAACCCATTCGCTTCACACCCTTTATTAGTTTTTTCGCTCCCTACCTTCAAAAATCTATACTCTTTTAAATTTTTCAGTGTAAAGAGCTGTGTGAGGGCTTATTCTCTGCGTAACAAATTGTACTTCTCAATGACAGTATTTATTATACTGTGCAATATACTGGGAAACTGTAAAAAAAATTCCAAATGTGGCAAAAAAAAAAAAAAAACATTTGCGTCTCTTTCTTGTGGGCTCAGTTTTTACAACTTTCACAGTACACACTAACTGATGCATCTACTTTATTTTCTAAAATTTATGAAAATTTTATTTTGTTTTAATACATTCTAAAAAATGAAAAAATATTCTTTCATTTTGCGATCAGTTGATGCTAATAACTTATTCATATGTCGGTGTATGGAGCTGTGTAAGACATTTTCTTTGCTACCATTGTGAGATATGTTAGCAGCCCTGTGAGCACTCTTTATACATGCCTAACAGCTCCACGCCGTAATAGTACCTTGTGGAGCATTAAGTGGTTAAAGGAAATCTACCATCAGGATCAAGGATTGTAAGCTTGTAAGGATTGTAATATTGTAATGCTAGTGTGTGCCCCTCTGGTAGGATATGCTCTTATTCCCTTGTTTTTACCAAATAAAACTAACATGGGGAGAGAAAAAAGAACTAGATGGCACATCCATACATCATATTGCGGCCAGGCAACATTTTCAAAACCAACTTGAGGTTCCTAGTTACATTTTGATTAAATTAGCTCACTAACCACTTCACGGTGACCTCATTCTAGTAGGTCACTACGCTATTGGGTGTGGCATCACATGGCACCACCACCGCTAAAGCACAGCACCAGCAAGGACCAAGACCCAGTACTCCCCCAGCACCGATACTGACATGCATAGCCCCCATGGCTCTGGTTCCCCACTAGCACCACACAACAGAAGCAGCAGATGCCATGCAATACCACACCATGTAAACAGGACTTTTAATGCTCACCATGTGTGAACAGGTTTTGAATACTCACTGTTCCATATGGTCTTAGACACTGACTGAGAGGAAGTAGGTGGCCACTTTATGCAGTCTCCTGCTAATTTAAAAACATCTAGGAAAATGGGGTGGAGTGCTGGTACCAGGAAAATAAATAAATGAAGGGATAGAATAGACTAAACCAACATGGGGCCAACATGGACCACATCCAGTTCTTTCTTTACAAAAAAAAGCTTTATAAATTATGCAAATGAGCCTGCGGGACTCCAGAGCCTCTGGATTTTTTTTGTGCTGGTAAACTCATCTTATACTCGAATATGTTCAGTAATGTCTGAGTGTTTTTGTATTGTCAGAAAACTGTCCCAAATATATGCCTGTTTTACTTGTTTTAGTATACTAATTGGATCCGATCAACAGATCAATATTGTGACATAATTTAACTCTTTAAATGATATCACTACTTCTACACTGAATGACTAGTTTACTAAGTATGTACCTGCCATTTGATTCTATCCTGGTGACTGAGCTTGCAATTTAACAAAAAGTTCACAGTGTGGCATGGATCCAAATTGTGTGTCACATGACGGTAATGTATAAGGTGACAGGTTTAACATTTTATGAAGCCATTTCATGGAGATGGTCTCCAGACCATATATGATCATTAAGTCAAGCAGGCAAATCGCCCCCACACCTCCAAAAATGTACCCATTCTGTGGCTGAGCTCACATAGTCTGGGAGTAAAACGTCTGGAGATTGAGCGTGATATAAAGTTAATTTATAGCGCTCAATCTGAAGGAATCAGCAAAGTTAGACAACTGTGGAAAACAATGGCTTGCCCAGGTCTGCCCAGTCTGGTGTTTCTCATTGCTTATAAACCCATAAGAGCTTTGTAGTTTGTCACATGTAAAGACTGGTTGCCCATTATTAATGTTGTAAAGTCCTTTCAATGAGTGGTGGTTTATTTTTTTCTCCTTCTAATCACCTTCTCTTACACATTCCAAAGCCAATTCTGTAACCGTGCCAAGTATGTCTCGGACGTGTGGTTTCAAATGCCATTTGCTTGTAATGTGCCGTTCTGTTTGTCATTATATCAATGTCTGTGGCGTACACATTATTTATATAACAAATGCTCGCTGTCTTAGGGAGTTTAGAGCGGCTCCCCTAGTGAGTATGTCTGGGCCTCTATGTACAAGGGGTTTATTGCATGTTAATTACTGTTGTTAATACGTTCTTACCACTTTGCACATATCCCAAGGGAGTGCACAGATTTTTCTGTACTGAGCAAATGATGTTTTTGGAGAATACTTTCCAAACAATATGCAGAAAAATGATTCTCCATGAGAACTAACATTCAATCTTGTCATGGAAAAGTCACCCACAAGACAAGCTTCAAAGTTCTAAGTAAATCAACTTTTATGGTCATATTTCCACGCTGGTAAGTAAACAATTCAAATGTGTACTAGATGACATTCTGTATCGTCATTCTTGTTTTCATTATGATTTAGGCATGTTTTATGATTTTAATTAAACTTGAATCCACCATAATGAGGTCTGGCAATATCTTATAACGAGTTAGAGATCCAGAAAAAAGATAGTATAAGGTTGAAGATGTTGGAGATATCCACATTATTTTCTACACAATCTTTATTCTTTGGTCATGATACGCCCAATCCTACACTAAATACCATATAATGCACTGCCAATACATTCAAAACTTGCAAGAAAACTTGCATAACAAAATGGTGCTCACCCAATGAAGAGTAACAATACTAAACCATATAATCACTAATACAGGCGGTCCCCTACTTAAGGACACCCGACTTACAGACAACCCATAGTTACAGACAGACCCCTCTGATCTCTAGTGGAGCTTTCTGAATGCTTTACTATAGTCCCACATTGCAATAATCAGCTGTAAGGTCTCTGCAATGAGGGTTTATTGATAATCCTTGGTCCCATTACAGCAAAAAACTTACATACAAATTCAACTTAAAGGAAACCTACCACTTGTAGTGGCAAGTTTCCGATGGAAATACCGATACCGCGGTTTAAAACACTAACAAAAATAAGCTCCGGCACCAGCTCACCCTGAGCTGGTGCCCGGTATTTCCATCAGAAACCTGCCACTACAAGTGGTAGGTTTCCTTTAAGAACAAACCTCTGGACCCTATCTTGCACGTAACCCGGGGACTGCCTGTATACCAAAAAGAGGAAAGGTGAATGAAACTATTAGATTATAAGATGGGTGGTTTTATCACATTATTTTTTTTATTTTTTGCAATTGTTTTGTCTTTTTTGTGTGCAGCAGTTATTTTCCGCCTTTTTTGTGTGACTTTTTCACCCATCCAATAAATTTTCTTTTGACTGATTGTCCAGTGTTGAACCTGATTTATCCTATCTTCTTGGTTAAAAAAGTAGTACATTTTTGTGCAGTGGTTACAAAAAGTCACAATTTTTTTATCACATACAGACCTATGCTCTCCAGCTGTCACAGAAAAAAGATAATAATGCGTTTCATTTATCTTAGTATGTTCTCATTTTTGGCTATTGTGTTCTTTTTATAAGTTTTTTGTGTCCAAGTCATCTTAATGTTTTTTTTTTAATCATTCAATGCTCTTAATGTTCCTACAGTGTGCACAGGCTGTGGACTATTACTTAAATGGGCCAGGCATCCGCTGCCATCCGAAGTGCAAACCAAAGCCAGTTTATTTTAAACAAAATATGGAAATTAGTATCCATGGGAATGCCCCTTCCCTGGGACTCACCACATGATGACAAAGGCATTTCAGTTTTTTTCTAATTCAGCACAACATAGGTAATTGGAACCTGTTACACAATAAAAATGACATTCCTGCTGACAGGTTCATTTTAAATAATTGATAAACTTGAGTAAAAAGCAGTGACAAAGACAGTTGCCTGCAGTGCACAGAGTTGTATGGTTAGTAAGAGACGGTACCATTTCTGCCTGCTAGGAGGACAGTGTGATTATCATTCTCTTTACATCCTCCTTAAATTAAAGAGACCATTAATATGATGATGATGATATCAGGATGTTATCAGGATGATGAGATGTCATCTTCTACATGAAGATGTGTGACAGGAGTCTGTCAAAGCATTAATGGTATATGTAATACCAGTATGTGCTCCCATTGTTGAAGACTGTGAGGTACAGATAAAGCAAATGTATTATCCAAAAAGACTAGTGCTTAAGATAGTGACCCTCTTGAGACAACAGAAAGGCATGTAATATAAAGGGGGGGCACCATAATTTTAAAATATTAGGGAACATATGCTTAGCCGGCCGAGGGAGTTCACCTGAAGTGCATTGTCAGACGACAATGCACTCTGCCACGATTCACAAAGATTATGTGCCCGATTTCCTGCATCTGTCGTGTTGGGCTGCACGGTGGCTGAGTAGGTAGCACTTCTGCGCTCAAATCCCACCCAGGTAAACATCTGCAAAGAGTTTGTATGTTCTCTCTGTGTTTGTGTGGGTTTCCTCCAGTTTCCTCCCACACTCCAAAAACATACTGTTGGGTTGTTTAGATTGTGAACCCCATGGGGACAGGGAACAATTTGTCATGCTTTGTGCAGCGCTGCATAATCTGTAGGCACTACATAAATAAAGAATTAAGAATATCTGTCGCTTCCCCGCTCATGTCTGCCGGAGTTCACCATCTTCTTCGCGGTGTATGTAAGTGCATTGGTTGTGACACAATTTGAATATTAAATCCCACACTCAGTCCAAATCAGTCAGATTGTCTGACGGCATGCACCCCAATTTCTGTCGCATGAAAGCTGATCATGTGCGACACAATCTCCTACTAAATAGCAGCCACAGCGGCGCAAATCCTGAAAATTTCCAAAATATGACGAAAGTGCTTTCTGTGGGCCCCATAAGCCCCATTGTGTCTCAAAGTAAGACAGTGCACAGTTAGACAGTGTTATTCTATGCCAAATGTATCACTGTGTCTAATGGATGATGATGATAAGTATGGCTTAGTTTAAGACTGTGTAATCGTAAATCTAATAATTGTTCTAGTTTACTCCAGAAAACTGACAATTTCTTCTTTCTAGTTCTCACACTTTGTTGCACTTGTTGTAAAGGTGCCCAAAAACTCTCTAAATCCCTCAATGAATGTGGTGAATAAGGTTCTTTTGACACAAATTACAATTCTTTCACAAACTGCTTGATAAATCTGCCCCTCTGTCACTGGTTGCAGGCCTGCAGGGAATAAACCCAAGGAGGGAGTGAAGAACATTTAAAGATTTTCAGTCCTCTGCAGCCAGTGAAACTCTATAACTAATGTACTAAAATCAAAGCAAAACAAAGTCAAACTAGAATGGTAGTAACAAAACTCTACAAAACCAAAAAGTTTACATTATTTTTAGTGGAGAAAGTACATTGTTGTAAAAAATTTTGTCAAGATATTCAACATATCATTCTAAAGATCATCTCCCAGTGGTCATCATTGTTCAGATTCTGAAGACAGGCAGGCAATTATAGAGTGTAATAAAATTCTTGTAAATGTTGGTAACAAATATTGTAAAGGACACATTGGCCATTGACTTTAAGGAAGTGTCCAATATCAGTTACGTATACAGCGTGTGTCTCAGGATAGATTGTAGTCCTCAAGAAAATGTCTCTAATTATTCTTCCCAAAGAGCTGTGACAGCCTCTCACTAATTGTAGAAATGAATAATGGTTCCTTGAAGCTTTTGGTATTTATCCAGTGTCCATATATAAAAAAAGAAACAAATGATGAGATCTTCTGGAGGACTTGGAATAGCAATTCCTGCTTCAAGCCTTAAATATTGTCTAGATGCCGACCATCTACCATCCAGGCCTCCACTAATAAGGTGTCTGATCTTGGGAGCATAGACAAAGGTTGCTATATATTTTTATCTCCTTGATCCTGATGTGTTAATTTATCTAGAGAGGACTAATTAAACCACGCAAGATGTCAGAGTAAACTTTTTCCTCCTTCTACAACGTCTAGCACCATATTCTGCTCGTGACTTTGCCTGACCTTGTCTGTAAATGTGATCTCGCCAGGGTTTACTTAATAAGCATTATTTCACAGCAATGTCAGTGATGTTGGAAAGTGTTGTATATGTAGGCAAGGTTATACAATAACATAATCCCAAATTAATAGTTACACAATACAGAAAGTTCCCCTCCTGTCCCTATTTTATGAATGCCCTGAGTTTTCCGTCACCACCAAATCCAGTTTACAAGACTTAGCAAGTCACTGATGTGTGCAATTAACATTTTTCATATGTCTATCATTAAACTCTTAATAAAGGTAAATATAACACAACGACATAACAGACGATTTATGATTAAGGTAGGAGACAGGAATTAGGATAAGTGGCAGATTAAGGGAGGAAGCAAATGGGAAGTCATGAGGGGATATTCCAACACCTTGTAATGGAGACTGGAAAACATTAATTGTATACACAGATTCTTTACACGGACTCACATCTTATTAAAAGGGTTTTATATTACAAAAAGGATATTCAGACATTAATTTAAAAATTTATACAGCATTATAACAACTTTTAAGTCTCCGAATGTTGACAAGAGATAAACTGAAAATTTCTTTTCAACTCACCTCTGTTGCAGTCCTGACCTGCCGGTGCACGGAGTATCTGAGTCGGAGTTCGTTGTATGGAATAACCTCCTCTTCTTCCATACGTTGAGAAGAGATGTACTGTATTTAAAAATATACTAGAATATTGCTGGACTTTTCATCACATGGTATAAATTTATGCATTTTATCAGTGCAACTTATAGAGATTTGTAATTGGTTCTGCTAGTTCATAGGGTTTGGAAAAAAATAATACATTGGACATCAAAACTATAGAACACACAATTTCCTCAATGTCATGATCATTGTGTAGTCCTAGGTGAATATATCCTAACATGCAAAAAGATCTGTATTTTGAGCTTATTTCATAAATTGTATACTAAAGAACCAAATTAAAATGTAAATAAGATAAATGTAAAAGAACAATGATCAAAATTAGAGAACACTTTAAGATGCCTGTTATCGGTATTAAACTGATGCTAATTTCCTTATTTTACAGGCTGTATAAGGCCCATTACACACTAGCAAGTGTGATGTGTCCAACTCGCATCACACTCACAATTTGTCCTGGCTGGTACGTCTGGTGTAAATATTGACAACCAGAACTGAACTCAACATGGCAACCCTCCGGTAGCAGGTTGTCCAGATAAAGGTCAAAGAGGCAACCCTATCAGCCATAGCAAGAGAAGTTAGTCATTACAAGTCTGTGATTTCTAGAATATTGCATCTTTACAGCATCACAAACTCCCCCAAAATGGTTACCCTCAGAAGAGGACAGGATAATGCAGGAAATTTCTATGGATAAATGTTTAAACGCTGCAGCTGGAATTGCTCACTACTTAATCACTGAACAGGGTAAGGATCTGCTTTGTCTTGCAGTGTCTCAACATTTCAGAGCATTTGGATTTAGGGCCACTCTTTTGTGACCAAACCTCTCAATAGCAGAAAGAATCAAAAGCCTAGAATCACCTTTGCTGAGCGGCATAAAAAGAAGTGGTCAACAGCTCATTTTAGTGATGAAAACAAGTTTCATTTATTTGGATCTGATGGAAAATATATTCAACAAAATGGGCAAAGACTGAACCTATAGTATGTAAAGAAGTCAGTGAAAGTTGGTGGAGTAAGTTTTATGGTTTGGGCAATGTTTTCTAAAGCAGAAAATGGAACTCTCATACAGCTACATGACAGAGTGAATACAAGTATGTATCAGAACCTTCAACAACATGTGCTCCTTCGTTGCATTCTTCCCTCAATCAGCCCCCAATTTTCATGCAGAACAAGAAGAGTGGACCAAAATCCCACTGGAGCAGTGTGAGAGATTAGTGATGTCTTGTGGCCACAGATGTGCTGAAGTCATTCAAAGCAAAGGCCTGTGCACTACCAAACTAACTGCTGACTGTTGTAACCTTCAGAAAATTTTGTTATAACCTTCATCATAGACTGTAAGCTCTTGTGAGCAGGGCACTCGCTCCTATTGGTCCATATGACTGTTTGTACTCCGTAATGTAATGTCTCTTAAAGGAAATTGAAAAATAGAGGAAATCGGTGCTGGACCTTCACCACTCTGGTGTGATTTAGCCTTAGGATCTATTGCTTTTGGAAGTCTCTATAGGTTGGACCAGAGAAATATTAATTATATCAAGGTATGGCAATGACCTCATTAGGTTATAGCTCAGGGTACAATAGTAGTAAAGTGGATAATATTTGATCATCAAAACTAAAACCCATAGTACAACCTGCAGTCAATTATTACTAAAGGTTTCACTCATACATTTCAACCTCAATGAAAGCTATGATGATCCTTCAAGAAACCTGCAGTGTGTTCCCAGTATGCGGGCCGAACTTAATTATTCATACAAATGGGCAGAATTGAATACATCTCAATACAGGTAACCATATTTGAGGCAGGAATGGGAACCTAGGTGATTTTTTGTTTCTTTTGAAGAAAAATTATTTTCAAGGGTTTTATAGGAATAAGAAATAAATAAAGATGCTTGTGTTGAAATGATTTAACTTCTATGAAATTTTGCATTACTTTATTGAGGAATTCAGTCTGTGGATTCAATTAGGCTGAAGCTGACTTAAATCTTCCCTAAGACTCTCCAACCCTTGTATTCTCACGTGTTCAAAGATGAGTGCTTTGGAGAGCAGCCCTCCCATACATATGTCTTCTGTAATGGAGAACTGATCACATAATTTATGCAGCTTTTAGATATATGTCAGGAGTTCTGCTCACATAAAAACTGGAGTCATTTTCCTTGTTAAGGTAGTAAATTGTTTGGTTTTATGTGAATCCTGTTCTACAATTGCAGAGTGTTCATAAATATATCAAGCATAATGATTATCGCCATGCAGCTTTTGCTAATCAATAGGGAAGATAGGACATTTCATCTACACTTCCAGAGGTCTCAGATTACCATGTATGTGATCTTAGAGATCATTCTCCCTTTTAAAATCCAATTCTCAGAAACATCAGTCCTTGGCTTAATATTTTGTGCGAAGTGTGCAGGTATTCTTTTAAGCTGTTCTTGATGGATCAGGAATGGGTAATTAATAGGTTCCTTTAATTTGTGATTTTAGAGGTTGAACCTTTGATCCCCTGACAATTGCAAGAAACAGTATACGTCCATCCACTCTTTTTTATGCTGTGTGGCTTCTCCTTTAACAATGGAAATCTCTGCTGAACTTTGCAACAAGATCAACAAAAGATAACACAGTTAGGGACTCCTTTTCTGTACAATGTGTACAGTCCATGGGATTGACATGGCCCGATTCCCATGGTACTGCCCTCTTTTAACTCACAGCCATGAAACAAATTATTTTAAATCTCTGCTAGATTGATAGATACATGCAGGGCTGTAACTACAGTGGTAACACCCGCAGCAGCTGCTATGTGGCCCGCAGTGTCAGGGGGCCCCATCATCCAACCTAACACACTAAAGAGAGGGGGATGTGCACAATTACATACATATATACCATAATATTTATATAATATGTATGTTTTGTATATATGCTGTATCGGTATATGGTGTATGGTGTATACTGTATGTGTGTATATATGCTGTATGTTTGTATATGTGTCTATATGTGTGTAAATAAATATGTGATTATACAAATATTAAAAGATTTAAATGGGTAGGGGTGTCCCATTTAGAAGCCTGCTATGGGGCCCTGCCTCTCCTAGTTAGACCCCTGGATGCATCCCAAAAGGTATCCAGCAGCACCAGTACCACAGGCAATGCACGCCATGGATTTATCAATTTATCATAAATAGACTCAAAAAACAGAATCACACAAATAATTCAATAAAAAGATGTGAGGGTACTTTATTCCCCTACAGTGAAAAAAGGCAACTTTTCGGGGCCTATTCTGTGAAGCCTGAATACCTTTTTGTACTCTGGGTGAATAGAGTACTCTCACATCTTTTTATTAAACTATTAAACTTGATAGACAGAATAATGCAAGGTTATAAGTCACATTGTAGTTTAACATCAGTTATGCCTTTCAATTATGCTAAGTAAACATTTTTTTGTAGTATTAATAAAACTCCATGATCCAAAAACTCCATGTTATCTAAGGAAAAATAAAAAATTACATAATCTTTGCACTAGTGGATTGTGGAGATTCCTTACATAGGTCACATAGGTTTACACTTGTAGAATATAGAATTGTTTTCCTTACATCCCGTCCTCATCCCGTCCCTTCCTAGGTTGACCTTGACCTTGATGTCTTTTTTTCAACCATACTCACTATATAACTAAGATTCCTTGGCACAGATATGTCAGAGGTACCATGATTTTCCTGAAAATATATATGATTTCTCTACACCCCATCATTCCTGTGTCCTTGAAAGAACATGGCACTTTCAAGTCTACGACTTTGTATCCACCTGGCACATCAGTTTTGCAATTTAGGATTCCTGATTGGTTTAACAGCCCTATTTGCTAAAACATAGTACAATTCTGTGAAGCTAAGCCCGAAACTAGAGAAGGGTATTTCATTTCCGGCATTTAAAGAAAATGATTTTCACAGCTTGCTTCACAATTCTAACTACATTGCCAGCAGATAGTGACCACAAGGTGCCAACTTGAGAAAAATTCTTTCAGTGTTACTATAGCAAGTCTCCGACACTTTCAACAGATACCTGAAACAGATGCTCAATTTGAGTATTCTATATGATGGCATTGATTTTCGTTTGGTTAACCGTCGGAGAACCAGGGTTAACCATCAGGGGAAAACTTACAAAACAATTAGCATTTATTTGCCCAATATATTTAATTTAGTAGTATATTTCTGTAATGTGGTGACAAAATATTCTCAAAGTTAACCATAGATAGGAGCTTAAAGGGGTATTCCCATCTGGGCATTTACATTTAATTAAATTCATTTGCCATATGTAAACATTTCTTCAATTGGATGTTATTAAAAAAAATGTTCCTGTGTGAAGATAATTTCTCATAAATGTACTTCTTCTGTCCCTTAGAAACGAGATACTTTCCTCGGATACGACCACGTCATACTCTGGCAGCGGTGGCCAGACTTGCGCTATAAGGTCCTGCCAAACCACCAGGATTCAGTGATCATTACCACAGGACGGATGTGCGACATGTAGTAACTCCCAGACATTTTATATACAATAACTTTTTGTTTCTGTGTGCACTCAATCTATCAGACGTGACCGTATCCGAGGAAGCTATCTCGTTTCTAAGGGACAACATGGTTACATTTATGAGAAATTATCTTCACACAGGAACATTTTTTTTAATAACCTCCAATTGAAGAAATGTTTATATATGGCAGATTAATGAAACTGAATGTAAGTGCCCAGATGAGAATACCCCTTTAAGTCATAGTGAAGCTAAAATTATGAAATTAAATTTATGATGCTAAATCAATTATTATTTGAATGATTTTAAATTTCACTGCACCATTGAAGAGAATATATAAGCAATTTTGCCAAGACAAAGCTAAGATAGTGTTAGGATCTTTGAAATCATATATCAATTTGTATCGTTAGTAGCAGCAGGGTTGTGAAAAATTTTAGGATTGCAGTTGGATTCACACTGGTGTATGATGTTGCTTTCCTTAAAGGAAACCTACCACTTAAAAGTGGTAGGTTTATACACATATACATTGCACCAGCTCAGGGTGAGCTGGTGCCAGAGCATATTTTTGTTAAGGGAACAAAGCCCCTATCTTAGAATTATAAGTTATATTAACTGTTTCCCCGTGCTAAGTTGCGCAGGCGCGCGTGCGCCGGAGAGCTCAGTGACATCACCGGCTCTCCTGCACTTCAGAATCCGGCGCACGCACGAGCGCGCGCATGGTGCGCCGAGCCCAAGTGCGGTGCGCCGAGTTATAAGTTAATATAACTTAGAATTCTAAGATAGGGGCTTTGTTCCCTTAACAAAAATATGCTCTGGCACCAGCTCACCCTGAGCAGGTGCCATGTATATGTGTATAAACCTACCACTTTTAAGTGGTAGGTTTCCTTTAACACAGGACCTCCCCCACTCCCAGAGCAACTGCTGTAGTATTCAAACAGAAGCCTGCAACAGAAGTGACTCATAGCAAAGGGCATGAGCTGTATCCAGGGAAAAGATCTCACACACCAGTGCACCAAAGTGCTCTAAATTCAGGAACAATCCTGGAATATAAATGTTTTAAAGGCTGCTAGTAACAACACACACTTAGGTATGATTCAACATGTCTTCATGTCTGCTGCTTAAAGCGTAACTGTAAAGTTACTTGACAAAAAATTGTTTTAGCACAGCTGGAGAAAGCCTTTGACAACAATTCCAATGATATCTGTATTACATCCTGAGATGTAGGGCTAATAAAAATATGAGGCTATCTATAAAAACACTCCCAGCATTATGCTGAAGTGGGCGGGACTTCCTGGTTGTGACATCAGCTATTTTCAATGATACCAATAAAACTCAGGGCATTCACATAAAGGTGCACAAACAACTCAGCCAATCAGGACACAAAAGCAGTGTTGCTGCTTGTACAGAGATCTAGAGGCAAGGCAGGAAAGACAGAGCACTGGATTTCTGCATCATACAGTAATTAACTACTTTGCAATGAAAAAGATATGTTAAAACATGTCCACCAACACTATAAAACACATAATAACTACATAGGAATAAAAAGATGAACACATGGCAACATCACAGTATTTTTTACACACATATATGCACACAGTGAAACCTCTTCCGAAGACCACCTCTCTAAAAGAGTGGTTTTTAATTCAATCATTGTTCAATTATTTTTTTCCCATTATACTATATGGTAGCTGCATCCTATCTGTAGACCACTCCTTTCCTGTGCAAATAGATCTGCTCAAAGAGGTTGCAATGTATATACTCGTTGCTGTGTGTGCAGGATCTTATAGTCATTCATAAGAACTGTCATTAGAACTGTCTTTATTTGTGCACTTTCATACATACACATTTCTACTATATTCAAACTTTTGAACACAAACAGCTCTGCTACATACATCCTGGTATGTAATTGGATGACCTGAAGCATGTGATTAGTAACATTTTTATGACATCTCTGCAGGTCCTAGAGATTTTATATGCTGCACCCAGTATGAGTGTGCATGTGCTAGTGACCCTTCCAACGATATCCACCCACCCTCTCTCTGTCTTGCTACGGATTCAAATGGCAACCAACAAAACGAAGACAGCCAGAGGGACAAGATAAATGCTAGCTACTAGCCTTGTTGATAAATGGCTGCAGATAGCTAATGAGTGTAAATTAGAGAATTAATTCTTTTGGCTTAGTGCAGAGCTAGGCAAAAGTTTTAGACTTTACAGTTGTACTTTAACACTGTATGTTGCTTTGTATGGTCAATATTTTGACACATTCCCAATAAGTTGCAACAAAAGAATAAAAGGGTGAATTTATCATTAATTTTAACTCATTTATGGCTTAAATTATATGATGAAAGTCTTTATGCAGTGTGGCGATTCACTAAGAATGTGCGCCCGATATCCTGCATGTGTCGTTTCCGCGTTCTTGTTAGTGGTGCATGTAAGTGCTTGGGCTTGCAACACAATTTAAAAGTTAAATCCTGCTCTCAGTGCGATTCAGTTGGATCGACCGGCGTCCCGTCCCCTAACTTGTGTTGCATGGAAACCAGCACAGATGCGCCAGAAAAGGATCACGTGTGCCAAAATCCCAGCACAGACACTTCTTAAATACCCTAGCAAGTCGTGTAATCCCTGAAAAAGGTGAACAGTCTGACGAAAGTGCACAGCGCGACCCTTAGTAAATGAGTGCCAATGTTTGAGAATCACTTATCTTATTTCCATCTGCTACCATTCTCAAACAGGAAGTGACAATAGCTAAGACAATGATTGGCTAAAAGGTTATTTCCTGCGAGTCTAGTAGAACTAATACGCTAGGACAAGCAAGAAGAATGATAAAGTGACTATCACTTCTTTCTTTATTTTTTTATTTGAACACTTTTGAAAATTCAACCATTTTAGGAGTTTTTTCATAAAATACATTTATGGGTAGATCAGCCCACCGTCGATCACAAGTATGAATAACCCATGTGTTGTCCCTTTTCTGTTTCCTTATCTCCCATAGAGTGGTGTAGAGCTGCAGTCCACATGGTCATCTGGGCTGATGGAGAAAGTTCCTGGACTATAATGGGTTACAAAAATTCACATTGTTACATTCCAAGGGAAAACTGGTCTTACTCCCCTGCATTACCTCATCTGAATGAACCCCGCTTGCATGCTGAGATTTAATGTATGCAATGTTGTATTGGTACGGAGCTGTAATTTCCCGTTTGTTCAGTAATAGCAGCGCTGAATCCTAAATTGTGATGGCATGTGTTCTGTATGCAGCCGGACGCCTTTTCATGTAAATGGCCTGTCTTGTTAGCTGCAGAAACACAAATTACCACATGTAGGACAGTGGACTACACTGCGTCTTTTATGCCAGACATCTGCTTTCTCTCCTTCTGTGAAATCTACCCCTAATTTATTGTGTTGAAGGTATAACACAGAAGGTTGTCATAAAAATTGTTTCTGAGTATTAATACTGAGCACAAAACCAGGATGACAAATAGTTGCATGAAGGTAGACAGTGAATAATGTGTCCATATGCCACACATGTTAAAACTGGCTGATATTATCCCCCAGAGCCAAATGCTCCCCGTGTTCTACTCAATGTATTGAAAAAGTAGAGTGAAAGCAGAAACTGACAGCTATGTGGAATAAAACATCACGGTCCATGTAACATATATGAGAATGGTGTCACACATGTATTTATTGATGCTAAACACAGGAGAGGGGTCAAAAAGAAGGAAAAGAACAAAGAAAAATATTGATTACAAAAACTGTATTTTCAATACTAGCTCTAAAGGGGTTGACCATTTTTAGAAAAGTTTAACAGGGTAAATGGGTGCCCCTAATAAAGTCATCCATAGTATTATAACCATGTTAAAGGATGTCTACCATTTGTTTTAAGTATTGTGAACCAAATATACATTGAGAATGCTGTAGCTACACAGATGCAGAAACATATCTTGTTTAATCCCTGATCCAAGTGGTTTTGCTGAAAAAAAAACTATTATGGGAAAGCTGGGTGCATGCAGGCTGCCATATATAAACACATTACATTAAGCTTCCTGAACTGCCAAGACAGGACTAATCAACCTGATCTGGATGACTCATACATAGAAGCTGGGGGATGGTGCATAAGGGAGTAATGACTAAACATCTCCTCTGTCTGCCGAAGTCAGCAGAGATGGGACCATATAGATAGGTCCTACAGACGACTCCAAAGAGGGTTTAATGGATGACCCTATCAACTTTTCTACAGGTGGCCAACCCTTTTAAGAAGGGAACACAGGGGGTGGAATTGCTGTGGATAGGTACAGATAAATTGCCTGGGGCTGACCAAAGAGATTTATATAAACCTCATAGTGAGTGGGATTAGAACCTGCAGTGTATTAATTATTGATGTGGATAAGGAGTCTGGAATCCGCTCTACCTACCCTGCTGCAACTTAAGGGCGCCCATACATGGTGCATGTTCTGGACTTTCAAGGTAGAAATTGTCATTAATCTGCTGTAGATCCGGGTGCAGAATTGTATTGCAAAGGGTGAACTCTGCGCTTCTGCTGCAGCAAAACTGTAGCATAAAATATATTAGAAAAATTAGGATTTTAATGAATGGCTGAAAATTTATTGTTGGGTAAATTCTGTAGCTAAATTTACTATTTGTGCAGATAACAGATAACCGAAAACCGCCATAGAAACTAGCAGATAGGTCACAGAGATTCTGTTACTTGTCTTAGCAAGAGTGAGTGGGCAAGAACGCCCCTCGGCAGCCCACACCTCAGCTGCCGCACCCGCTTCATGCCCCTCCCCTTTCTCCTGCCATTGAAGTGGGGAAAGTAAACAAAATTCCCGGTATTGTGCCAGTAATTGGGAATATTAAAGTACAAGACTGGATACTCAAGTGTCTTGAGTTTTTTACCTTTTTGGACACAAAATGTGGCAACCAGATGATACTTTAAAACTCAGACGTATTTATTTTATAAATAAATTAATCTGTCATTAATTTAGTACAGTTACACACATTTTCCTTTCACATGTAAACAAATTGTCATTGAGCCATAGGCCCGTCAGAGTCATCATCAAGATAAAATTATCACACTGACTGAACAGAGAAAGAGATGAGTGAATCATTTAAAAGAAAGCTACCATTTGATTTCATGCATTATGAAGCAAACATAATGAAGCACACACAGGAAGTAGTGTGGGCGGGGCTAGCAGTTTGAAGTCTCACCACCGCTCTAGAGGAAGAAGGATCGCTGAGGAAGCTGAGCGTGCATCAGATACATGTGAATGGGTGAATGGCAGCATGAAGGGGTTCTGATGGACCTCTGTACTATGCCCTGCTTGTAGCCAGCTATTGACATGTATTATCTGCCACAAGATCAGCTTCTTCACTTCCACTTTGCCGGCAGGATTTAAACAGTTAACAACCACAACCGATGCCACATGGTGGTACTAAGGGTGTAGTTTGGGTCCGATTACTGAACCCACTGTCAAAGAGAAGTTAAAGTTCTTCTATGAACTTGCATTGGTCCACTCATAACACTCGATGAGACATTAACATCAGCTCAAAGATTTGTAAATACTACATTTATATGTAAATATGTAACGCTATGTAAAATACTAATAGTGTAGCCGAAAATTTCTGAACTCCATTCATACATTTTCAGATAAAATCTGCTCTTTCATGTTTAAGAAAACAAATAAAAAGATGTTATAACATAAAACGAGTTAATTAGAAAGAAGACGTCGGGGAATTCTGGACAGGAGACTTTAATTTTATTTAAAAAAAGTTTCAGTACCATAAGTGAAGAGAAAATGCGCTATGTGAAAATGTTGTGGTCAGGCAATTAATTGGGTACAAAAACAGCTTTGGCTAGACATTAATATGAATGTGTTAGAAGTAAAATGCCTGCAGCTACCACAAAGGTAACGGCTTTTAGAAACCCGTTGGACCACACTGAAGCCAAATATTCATAGCTTTACATGTGTTTGTTAACTAAACTCTATTAATGAGCGTTTTCATTTATTAATATTAATAAAATGGTTATAAAAATGTAATTTGACCCCTGCTCAATATGAAAAATAAATATACCCATACACCTCATTGGCTCATACATGGTCAGTTTGGCTGAGTAATTAAAAGGGAATCTTTCAACAGAAATTAACATTACAATTAACTACTAATAGTACCTTATGTAGTCGATTCCAAATTGAGTTCCTTTAATGGCCTAGTGTGATTGCTCAATTTTGAAGTGATATGCAAATTAGTTGTATAAAGTCACATATGAATAGATGTCTCTGCCTTAAAACATCCCAATTCTGACTCAACGATGCATACACAGGGCTTCAAGAGTAACGGTAAAGGTTTTTTGTTTTCCACTAATTAATAGCTCTTGAGAGATAAAACAACTTTGCCTATTATCCTTGTTACCTAAATTCAGCAGTTTCCTTGCTATACCCCTCAGATTTTTTGAGTGCTGCAATGGCTGCTTCCTCTGCCTGTGCTGACAAGCCCTGGAGTCTGTAGTATAAACAAATCTCAGAATTTTTACGACTCCTGGGAGGGGAGGAGAGGAGCTGCTGCTTCCTGCTCACAGAGAAGGAGGTCATGTGACAGAGATTTCTCTGTGTACGTAGCAGAACTGGATGTGTTCCAAGACTGTGGATACAGAAGTCATCTGCATAGAATAGTGAGGTACAAGTTCTCCCCTGTTCCCTATCAGTCCCTCCATCCAAGTCTGGGATTCTACAGAACTTTCTCTGTCTCTCTCTACACCCTACCTTGTCATCAGCACTTTAAGATTAAGCTATTAACCCGTAGTACTCACACAGCACAGGCATAGACTTCATGTACTTATTATTTCAACCACTTATTACATGTTCCCTGCTCCTCCATGTGATGGAAGCTGCCAGGCTGGTCACCATATACATCATGTATGTGCACTGTGCATTGTTCACTGGGTTTACTTGTGGGAAATTAAATGGATTTATTGCTAAATTACTTTGAGAGAGAACACAAGGCATCATGGGATCTTTGGGCAAGCTAACTGTCCTCAGTTTAAGGGCACAGACAGACTTCACATCTGGTGAGAAAGATTTTGTCAAACACTTTAGAACAGAAAATGGCATAACTTTGGAAAGAAATGGATGAGCAGCACAAAGTAGGCTTCGTTTGGTTTGTTTTTAAATGGGGAATCACATAAAAATTTTGTAAAATCATTATAACTTTACAGTTATGCTTTCAGTAGAGCTAATTAGGGATTTTCCACATCCACTTACACATATTCATGCTGGCACCGATTGAAGTTTTTTAACATTTAACCCCTTAAGGATGCAGCACTATTTGCTCATTTCTAGCTTCCCACATTCAAAAATCTATATTTGTTTCATTTTTAGGTGTACAGGGCTGTGTGAGGGTTTTTTTTTGACAAATTTTACTTCTCAGTGAAATTATTTATTATTCCATGCCATGTACTGGGAAACTGGAAAATAATTCTGAATATGGTAAAACTGGTGAAATAATGAATTTACGTCACTTTCTTGCGGGCTCAGTTTTTACGACTTTCAATAAGTGCTCCAAATGATATGTCTGCTTTATTATTTGGTTTGGTAGGATCATGGTGATATAGGTTGTATTGTGTTTAAATACATTTTCACAAATTAAAACAATGGGGCTTATTTACTAAGGGTCCACGGATCGCATTTCCGTCAGACTGTTCATGGTATTTGGGATTCATGCCCCTGGGACAGGTATTTAGAAGGGGATTGTGTCGTACGTGATCGGATTTTGGCGCACTGACCATGGGATTTAAGATTAAAATTGTGTCACAAAATCAAGCACTTACCATATATACTCAAGTATAAGCCTAGTTTTTCAGCACTAAAAAAGTGCTGAAAACCTAAACTCAGCTTATAATCAAGTAACAATTAAATATTTTAAAACTCACCTTTCTGACTTCCCCCGCTGCTGGCTATATACTGGGGCAGGGGGCTGGCTGTATACTGGTGGATATGGGCTGGCAGGCTATATACTATGGGGCAGGGTCCGGCAATCTATATACTGGGGAGGCTGTGGCCAATGCATTTCCCACCCTCGGCTTATACTCGAGTCAATAGGTTTTCTTCAGTTTTTGAGATAAAATTAGGGGCCTCAGCTTATACTTGAGCCGGCTTATACTCGAATATATAAGCTACATACACCGGAAAGAAGGTGGTCGACTTTGGAGGACCTGAGCGGGGAAGCAACAGATACAGAATATGGGGCGCACAATCTTAGTAAATCGCTGCACAGTGCATTGTCGTCAGACAAAGCACTTTAGGAAACTCCTCCGGACTGGTAAGTAACTGTACAACATTGCATTTGGCTTTGTTTAGTTTTATGCAGGAAGTATAAATTTTATTCAATAGAGTTTACATTTACAAATAATAGGGGTGTTCATGTGGCAACATCAGTGTAGTCAAAGATAATCTGATAAAAATTACATTACATTCAGACATTTAACTTGAAGAAAACAGCCATATGATACACCATGAGCCATTATTGCATAATGTAAATTTTGTGTAAAAAAATAGGCACATGCAGAGTGTTGGCATGTGAGCCGCATAATACCATCTGTATGGAGTTTTCTACGTTTCCAGGTGGTTTTCTGACAACTGTGCCAAAACATCTGGGCAGGTTCATCAACCTGGAAAATTTATATAGTGTTTGCCTGAGGTGGAAAAAAATCTATTTTTGTTACTTTAAAAAATGTGATATTGGATGGAGACCTTGCTTGTACTGTATAGTTCATCTAAGATTCCATAATAATGTTTGAGGATTCGTATAAATGACTTCTCCCATATGAGTATATATATATACCCTAATACTAGACGCATCTTAAAAAGTTTTGTAAAACACAGAGCTGTCTACAATAAAGGCACAATGTGTAAAAGAGCTCTGCTCCAGATCTCTATTACTCTATTTAGAGAATTTTTATAGGGAGAAATAATGAATGCTAGCCCCTGGGCCAGAAATCTGGCTAAAGCTGGTCCAGCAAAATGCGCATTTCTGCCATTTTAATGACTTTTTGTAGTGAAATATCCCTCTGGGTAGACAGTAGGTGATCCATACATCAGGAAGGGTGGAGAAGGTCACCAAATGTGGGACCTCAATATATTCACTACTTAATTAGTTACCTTACACAAATGAAAGTGAAAACTATAAAAGTCCCCATGTCGTCAATGTTGATTTAAGCGGAACATATGTGTACATGGCTTGTGCCGAACCAATGATGATTTGTGTAATATAAAACTGGGTTTGATATCCTTTATCTAATTGACGTATTTATGGGGTTGGTATAACAATGACAGTGGATTAATGTTTTGAAATACTATGAGGCCTTAACACTAAAAACACCTGCTGTGATTGTTTTGACTTGATTGAAAGCTACAAGAGATGTTGTACATTCAGCTGTAGTTTTGTGCCAGTTTTTAGTTCTTCGTTCCTGACAAGGTGCCCCGCCTCGACCAGCCTTGTTCATGCCCTGCCACCCCGTGGAAAGCAGGCTCAAAGGTCAGGGCTATAAAAAAGGGAAACACTTGTACCACACTTTATAGTGGATTAAGAAAACTGTGTCTACGGCCCAGTTGACGTTGTTAGATTAGAGATGAGCGAACATGCTGTCCGAGCTTGATGCTCGGTCGAGATTAGCGTAATCGAAACTGCTACTGTGGCTCTGACGAATATTCGCCCGCTCTGAGAAATGGCAGCTCCGCTTTTGCTTTTTGGCGGCCAGAGACTCTGCACTCCACCCAGCAGACGTGGTGACCCTACACGTCGATAGCAGTGGTTGCTGGCCAGATCAGGTGACCCTGGGATAGACTATGCCGCTGCCCCGCGTGCTCGATCATTCTGTGTCTGGATCCGCTAGGGGAGAGGCTGCTGCTGGTCAGGGAAAGCGTTAGGGTGTTCGTTAGCTTACTGTTAGGCAGAGTGATTCTCCAAGAACCCAACAGCGCCTTTTAGAGGGCTACAATAACGTTATACTTTTTTTTTTTTATTTGCAGGCTATACCATATTGTGAGGAATTTGCAGGGGGACTTGCTACGTTTGTTTAGCTCTTAGTGACAATACGTTTATTTGTTTAATACTCAGCGTCATCTCATTGGCATAGTAGTTGTGCTTTCATACTGGGCTAGAAAATACCATAGGAGAATCCAAACGCTACTTACGCCTACAGTAGCCGTTATATTATTTGATTTTCTGGTTGATCTGCTGGTGCTGTACTTGCTGCAGTGCATCTACTAGCAAATTGTGAGCAATTGTATGAGACTTGCGACCGCTGTGTGTTTGCCTTGTGACGCACAATCCATTGCAAAGACACGAAGTGGGAAAATTTATTAGGGGTTGGATGTCAATTAGGCACAGTCTGCCATTTCCTTTTTATTTTACGTTATTTTTTTAATAACTGCGTCATCTCATCTGGCATAGTAGTGGCTTTCAATACTTGGCTAAAAAATAGCCATGCAATAGGATCGCAATCGTTTGGTTTTAAAAACTAAAAAACACACAAAAAAAACCAAAAAAACACAAAAAAAAGTTTAAAAAAAATAAAGTTAAACTCTCATTTTAAAAATGTTTAACCCGAGGCTAGGGGTGAGGACGAGGGCGGGAGAGTGGGCGTCCACTACTGCGTCAGAGGCCGTGGTCCTGGGCGGGGTGGACACCACCTGCTATAGGGAGCAGGGGAACGCCGCAGAGCTACACTCCCTAGGTTCAGTCTGAAGTTACTGGGACTCGTGGTAGAGCACTTTGAGGGCCAGAAACAGTGCGAACAGGGTGATGTTCGGGATTGCGACAATGCTTCGAGCAATTTGTCCACCAGTCAGTCTTCCACGCAGCCACCCATGTCAACCGAAATCGGCACTCCTCCAGCTCCTCCACCTCAGCCTCCTCCCCCCCAGTCTGCCCCCTCCCAAAAATTTGCCATTTGAACCGGCATACTCTGAGGAACTGTTTTCTGGACCCTTCCCACACTCACAAACCACTTGTCGGTTGCTGCTGAGACAATTTCCGATGCCCAGGTTTTCCACCAGTCGCACGCTGTGGGTGATGATGACCTTCTTGACTAGTGGAAGAAGTGTCTAAAGAGGTGTCCGACGATGAGGAGACACGGTGTCAGACAGTGGGGAAGTTGTTGTCAGGGCAGGAAGTCCGAGGGGGGAGCAGACTGAGGGATCGGAGGATGATGAGTGACAGCCCAAGCTGGGTTGATAGGCCGGGTGACACAGTGCTCTGAGACAGAGGAGAGTCCTCCCAGAACGGTTGGAAGAGGCAGTGGTGGGGCCAGACGGAGAGGCAGGGCAAGCTGGTGCATCACGCCAAATGTGTCACTAGTGAGCTCCCGTGCAGGCTCCTGCGGCGAGGGCTAGATTTCAGAAGTTAAGGTTCTTTAAGAAACACCGGTGAGACGACGGACTGTGGTGTGCAACATTTGCCAAACCAGATCAGCAGGGGTTCCACCACTACTAGCTAACTACCACCAGTATGCGCAGCAATGATGCTAAACACCCCACTCAGGGGCACAAGCCCGTTCACCTCCGGCCGTGCACACCACTGCTCCTTCCCTGTGCACTGTATAGTCCCCCCTGCCCAGGACCCTGCCACAAAACCCCATTTCGCGCCTCCACGATCCTCCACAGCATCCACCAGCGTTCAGCTCTCCATCCCCAGACGCTGGAGCGAAAACGCAAATATAGTGCAACCCACCGCACGCCCAAGCCCTTAATGTCCACATCTCCAATGATGCTTAGCCTGGAGATGCGCCTATAGGCTAGTAGAGACCGAGCCTTTCGAAACCAGTCATGGGCGGCGCGCCCCTCGGTATCGGTCCCGCTGCCACTACTATTTCCGATGTGCCGTCCCAGCCCTGCACCAGACTGTCGACAACATCATCCGTGCCCTAACGCCGTTTCTGACAAGGCTCCACCTGACCACGAACAACGTGGACGATGCTGCGCCGGGCAGGGCCACTATATATCGCTGCGCACATTGGGTTAACTTGTGGAGGCTGGGACCGGTCTGACCTGCGGCTGGTCATATACTGCCGACGCGAGGATGCGGGGCCTACTCGGTCCAGTGTTTTCAGGCCTACTATGCCTCCTCCTCCTCCCACCCCTCCTCCCCTCCTCCTCCTCCGAATACCATCCGTGGCCATGGCGCCATCAGTCGGTATCTCAGGCACAGCAGCAGTGCCGTCGCTAAGCGACAGCAGGCGGTGCTCAAACTGCTGAGCCTAGGCGATAAAAGGCACACCGCCCAAGAGCTATTACAGGGCATTCCACATCAAACTTGTTAACTTTGTCGCCACCCTGCGTGTAATCCACAAACTATACTTGCAAATTTTACATTTACCGATATTATTTCAGCGCTTCTTGCGCAATCTGTTTACATTCCCCTCACCCGCCAATCCTAAACTTATAAGAACGCTACTACACTTGATCTTATACAAAAGGTTCTGGTGTTTTGGGAGTAGCCTAGAGACAGGGGCTTGGATTGGCGAAAGCTCCTGGCAGCGGAGCGCCAGCTCCATGCGCATCATCGCTTCTTGCGCATCTGTTTACATTCCCCTCACCCGCCTACTATCCCAAACTTATAAGAACGCTACTACACTTGATCTTATACAAAGTCTTAGAAGTGCGTTTGGGGAGTAGCCTAGAGACAGGGGCTTGGATTGGCGAAAGCTCGTCTGGCAGCGGAGCGCCAGCTCCATGCCAAGATCCAACACATAGTTTTAACTGCAGCACCTTTAATTCTACTACTAGTTCACTGCCTCCATACATGGTCCCTTATCAAACGAGCTGTGTCAGGCAGAATGTGGTTGTTTTTTTCATGGCTTCCATGTTAACTTTGTCGCCACCCTGCTGTGTAATCCACAAAAATATACGGCAAACTTTTATCAGTACCGATATTATTTGAGCCTTCTTGCTCACCTCCTTTGGTTCCTCTCTGCCACCCATTGGTTTGAAGCCGAGTCCATTTAGGTATGTCGCCATGCACTCTCTAGCCTGCGTGCTGCGCTGCCTCTGCATGCCGTCCCCTATAGTGTCAGGGTCAATTATTGATGTTTTATGCTATCTAGCTTCATTCTGTCACTCGTCATGGCCATGCTGTGCCCATATTTTTGGCATAATGGTGCGTTAAGCAGCCTCAGAGGCATCATGCATGCGCCCCTGCGTTTCCTGTCCATTTCCGTGGTGTTTCCATCCTTTTGAGGTTCCAGGTGTTTGGCCAAGCTTCCTCTGTGCAGAGCCTTGGTCCCTTGAAAATGCTCGAGTCTCCCATTGACTTCAATGGGGTCGTTATTCGAGAGACAGCACTCGACATCGGAAAAGTTCTCTCGAATAACGATACCCGAGCATTTTAGTGCTCGCTCTCATCTCCTATTAAGATCCATAAATTCTAACATTAGAAATAACTAAAGATGCAGAGCTACATTTGCTGCCACAAATGATGCAAAACAGAGCGGGAAAGGGAGTCAATGGGAATGGATAGTAAACAGAATGCCATCCATTTACCGTCCAATCAAGGTGTCCGTTATGCCAGTCCATAATGGAATAGACTAACGGTCAATGCTAGCAGTGGTGTGAACTAAGCCTTAGATACCTTGTTGATGGAAACAGATGTTCTTTTCTTTTTTAAGTATAATACCAAATAGGTGGAACAATTTTGTTTATAGGTATAGTTCTTGATACAGAATGATAAAGATACTATATTTTAAAGATGCCGTGCTGCGCACTTCATGCTGCGGTCAGAATAGGAAGTACAGACAGAAATAATGAACTCCAATAATACAAACCCCAGGTAGAATATCAGGGCACTCGATGTCATGATAAATTATTAAACACTATTGTTTTTACCACAAGAGGCTTTAGTTTTCTAAAACAGAGAAACCCAGTGTATCCCACTGAACGTATCTCACTAACAGATAACCTCTGCTGAAAGTCCTTACATTGATATATACTGGAGTTAGAACATAGTGGAAAGAATACAACAGCTACTACAAAGAGCCTCTTGTTGAAAGCCTTTGAGCTCAGCGTTGTATATTTTTATTAGATTAGACTATGTGTAAGAGTCAGAGGTCTGGCTTGTGTCTGAAATCAAGACTTGTTTCAATGGTTTCTTACAAATCTGTTATAACAAATCTTTTCCCAAACTTTGTACACTCTTCAGGAATAAAAAAGGGGGGGAAACAGCAATATGATATACTGGTCTAGTATATAAATGATTTGCAACCAAAATATGTACATTAAATATTTATACTATACAGGCGGTCCCCTACTTAAGGACACCCGACTTACAGATGACCCCTAGTTACAGATGGACCTCTCTGACCACTGTGACCTCTGGTGATGCTCTGTGGATGCTTTACTATAGTCCTAGGCTGCAATAATCAGCTGTAAGGTGTCTGTACCAAGCTTGCATATATAATATCAATATTTAATGTACATATTGCGTTTCATGACATTGTGGTCTCTTTTTCAGGTGTATGAACTTGTCCTTAGAGAGGATAGACCTATGTGCGCCAACTTCCTTCACCCATCCATCCTACTATCTCAAATCAGAACAAATGTGGAAAGAATAGTGTGATGATACCAGATGGTGGTGGCACCCATACAACTACACAAGACATAAAAAGTGTTGTGATTAATTTTCACAAGCACATCGTGAACTCTTAGTACAAAACGGAGAGCTTCTCTTTTTTTCACTCTTGCTCCCATATCTACATCTCAGGTTGGTATTAGGAGAAACCAGGGATCTGTAGCTATACCTCTCATTTAAATGATTTGCCTTGCTTGCACATTAGGGCTCATTCATGTGAACATGTATGATCTATGAAATATGGACTATATAATATGGACTATATAATATGGACTATATAGTAGCCATATTTCTCACTGCTCTAAGGACAAGGCTCCAGGCATCATAGCTATGCAATATATAAGTAGTCCCTGCATACCACAGGCTACAGTCACATCTCTCTTTATGTATAGGTTCAGTATATGCCAGGAAATCTACGGGTGCATACATTGAATGTATTCATACACATATACTGACATATCCTTTTTGCCTCCATCTGCCTAGTATATGTTGGATCTTGCAGGAAACACAGAATGGAAAGATGTAGCTAGTTACATGTGTATTCTCAGTGGAGGCCATTGGAGCCTATGCGGGATGGATGCAACAGTATGCATTAATCTCCGGCATCCACTGAGTGTACCGTCTAGGAAGACCCCAGTGGTGGCACTGTGATGGAGTGCAAAATCATCTCTAATGGCCATTTTTGTGGGCCATTTGTCATTATTATTTATCCTCTGAGCCAAATGGCCAATAATTGTATCCATTTCTGTGCATATGCGCAAGTAGGTTTTCAAATGATGTGAGTAGCTGGATCCAACCCCCTGGAGTATCACATAATTGTGTTACCTAGCCAGTTATCCACAAATATGGATTGCCCATGGAAGAAACATTGGGGCTCATTTACTAAGAGTCCGAACAAGCACTTTAGTCGGGTTTCCCGAATATTTCCGTTTTGCGCCGAATTGCCCCGGCTTTTTGGCGCAAGCGATCGGATTGTGGCTTTCACAAGACAGAAATCGGGGGGGAGGGCGTGGCTGACAGACAACCTGACGGATTCGGAAAAAACGCAGAATTTAAAAAATTTGTGTCGCAAGATCAAGCACTCACATGCACCAGGAAGAAGGTGAACTCCAGCGGGCCTTGGCGCAGCAGCGACACCTGCTGGATATCGGGCGCACGACCTTAGTGAATCCCAGCAGACCCGAATCCTCGTCAGACAACGCACAGCAGGATCGCGACTGGAACGGGTAATTAATGTGCCCCATTGTGTGTCATCCATATTTTGAGTATTTCCTCAGGGGTATTAGGCCTAAGTAATTCTCAGCTGTGTGTATGAGCTCATTGCAATACATAGAGCTGATAAACAGCAGAAAAATAAAAAAACAACTGTGTGCCTAAGCGCTTAGACCCGTTACTTCTCTGATTGACATCATATTGCATGGAGGCAACGACGTCGGTTGTTTTATTTTATTGTTCCTATACAGGTAACAACTTGACTTTTGGGACATGAAAGTTACTTAGAAAGTTGTTCCCCACATTTTTAAAAAAAAATAAAATCTTGAATAACACATACATTGTTTAGAAAAATAGTATTTCATATTATCAGCATAGTCTCACTCACTACAAAATGTTATTCTTTATGAATTTTTATCCCTAGTGTATTATGTTTAGAGCACTGCCTACATTGACACGCAGTTTTGACAAGAACTGGACATCACCAAGACCATCCATTCCAGGAAATGTCCGCCATCTACATCTGTCAACATTATTGTGTTTGGCATATTTTTTTTATTAGTGATCAATACTTTTAGAGTAAATCGAGCCAATGTTTTCTGCCTCTTAATCTTTTATATTTCTGATCTTTTTTCAATTTCTTTGATGAACTCTGTTAACCAATAACATTAGTCTAAGTGCACATTAGCGGTTTAGCTATTTGTGTCTTCTCTGCATTGGTTTTGCTTTGAATGGAATTAAACAAAAGACTATTAATCCCAAATGACAGCGGAAAGGGTAATACACAAAATTCTCCATTCTTGACAAGAAGTACATACAATTTGATTACATCCTATAGTAGTAATACCTACAAGGAACAACTAACATACAGGAATCATCAAGAAGATAAGTGAAATAAATAGGATCTAGACTAGGGGCTTATTCACACATCCGTTTTTTTCCCTCATTATGCTATCTGTGATTTTTATACGGAAAACATACTGACCCTTTATTTCCCATGTGTTTTTTCACATGTCAGTGGATCAATGGATGCGTGGTCTGTTGAATTTAGAACCTTTTCCCTTTATTTGTGGATCAGGGACAACAATAAAAGTTTATGGGGGAGATTTATCAAGGCTTGTACACCAATATTCTGTCTCTGAAATAATCTCAGTGGCTGGCAAATGGCCAGACTTTGTGATTATTTTCCCCAAAGGCATATCTACAGCAGTTGCAGCCACTAGGGCCCTCAAGGGCAAGACAGTATTTAACTATGTATAAGGTTGATAAGTATGGTACTGTGAGTATATACTCGAGTATAAGCCTACCCGAGTATAAGCCAAGACCCGTAATTTTACCACCAAAAACTGGGAAATCCTATTGACTCAAGTACACGCCGAGGGTATAGTATACAGCCAGCCCCCTGTAGTATACAGTCAGCCCCCTGTAGTATACAGCCATCCAGCCCACTGTAGTATACAGCCTGCCCCATGTAGTATACAGCCAGCCCCCTGTAGTATACAGCTAGCCCACTCCCTGTAGTATACAGCCAGCCCCATGTAGTATACAGCTAGTCCCCTGTAGTATACAGCCCGCTCCCTGTAGTATACAGCCAGCCCCATGTAGTATACAGCAAGGTAGCCCCCTGTATGGTTAGCACATAAAAAAATAAACTTAATACTCACCCTCCGCATGGACGCAACTCTGCCGGCTGGAGAAGCATGGATTGGGAGCCACGCCAAGGATCTGGGCGCCGGACGGTGAGTATTAAGTTTATTTTTTTTATTGACTCCTGTATAAGCCCAGGTGAGGTTTTTAAGCACATTTTTTGTACATTTTTGTTTTTTGATACACGAGTATATACAGTATGTGTATTTTATATGGCAGCACTATTTTAAGTATATGAGGGCCCTGATCCAAAGTTTGCATCAGGGCCCACTGGTGTCTTTGCATCAGGGGCCACTGGTGTCTTGTTACGCCACTGCTTTTCCCCTATGCATTTGGGCATGGAGGGTTCATGTGCCTGTGCACTCACTAAAGCCTGCAATCATTTAAGCCTGTACAGCCTGGATGGAATTGTACACTACACAGAAGGCCACCAAATATATCACAAAGCCAGAGTGTCCTGATGTATCCAGCGGCATTGGAGGGGTGAAGGTTCATCTCATCGTTTAATAAATTTCCCCCTATGGGTTTGCATAAAAAAACTGATGTGTAGTCAGTTTTTTTTCACTGAAGATACTGTCGAACTACGTGTTATACCATCTAAGGCTAAGATCACAGTAAAAACAAACAGATGATTTAAAAGCAGAAATAAACCAAATAAAACTGAAGATATAGGGGCACATTCATCATACACTGTGCTGTGCCAGCATACGATGGTGCCCCCGCCCCCCAACACCCTTTAGACCTATCAGGCGGTTTTGGACTCCATATAAATCCCAGGGGGCAGCTGTGCAGTGCTGCAAAGGCAGGGCAATTATACCTAGTGTGAACTGGGTCTTACTGATGTTAAACCATCATTTTGTTCTTACCGGATTTAAAAGGACTAAAGAATGGATGGCTTTAAAAAAAAACAAATGTAGATGCAAAACTGAAAGAACACGGATCTATTTTTTACAGCAGCGCAACAAGCGCCCCTGCATCAATAAAGTAACTAAATAAAGTAATTAAACTAAAGTTTTTTTATGAGTAGATTGTCTTCATGAGAAGTATTACAAAACAATATTTTAGTGGACAAATGCACAAGGTTTTCCAATATTTACTCAAACCTAAAGCGATGAAGGCACAATTAACATTTGTGTGATGACATGCTTGTTCTTTATCTTGGAGAGACGATTGACTTCTTAAAGTGGATCTCACTTTTTAATAATCTTTGCAGCAATCAGTAGTTCCACTGCTTCCTGTTATTATGTGACTGGCAAACTTCATTTTCGCACCTTCCCCCTCTGTGGTCTATGTCTGAAAATGTGCAAACTTCTAGTGGGTGTAGGCCTAGTTAATGTGACTCACGGTCCCCTACTTTCCCCATAAAGAATGTCATCTGATACCTCAACAAGTTTCTATTCGTTTTGTCTAGAAAGACATCAGTCAGCAGAGATTCCATTTTTAAAGGCAAATTACAAATGAAGGACATGCTATTGCAATCCCTTGACATACCTTGTATTATTAATTTATGCAAAGTTTGTTAAAAAGTAAGCGGCCAGTTGTACAATCGATACCTTGTATTAGAAATTGTCACATTATCCAAATGTAGCCCCCCTCCCCTTCCACAAATGGGTGCATGTTGGCGCCTGATTATTTGACTTTAAGTGGTTACTCCTTCTCCCCCTCCCTCACTTTTCGCACTGTTTTGTCTTGTTATTAGAAATTAATAAAAATTTAAATATGAAAAAAAAAAGAAAGCGACTATTCAGTTCACATAGGTGCCTCATTCATGCCAGCTTTTAGTGACTTCCTATACCCCTGACTGCTTTCTTTAGCTGTGTAATAAAAAGGACATGTTCTAGATTTTCGGATATATGGACTTTTTGGTTGCTCATGCCAGCACTGCTCGGTTATCATACTATCAATGTATGATGCTGCTGACAGATGATATATTGGCTATCTTACCTCTTAAGTGGCTAATGACTGTGCTGTGTCATTGTCACAAGCAACTAAGACTCCAGCTGTGGTCCTATTTCAGGACCCTTAGGTATCTCTAGCACTAACTCATTTGGGTACAGTTCTATTAACTGGATAAAAGCTGAATTTTCACCTTTCAACCTAAATTTTTAATGCAAATCCATATACATTATACAGTACATTCACATTGGGAGTACCCCGTACAAGGCATGAAAAAGTTGTGAATTCCAAAGAAATAGAAATTTACAACATTTTGTCTCTTGTCACCATATGTGACACTTGTTTTAGAAGTCAGCACACCTAGACATGGGACAAGGATGGCTACATTTAAGGGGTTGGCCACTTTTCAATTTATCTGTTCCATTAGACATGTCTCTGCATGTACATGTACCTTTGCCTCCTTTGAGAGCTTAGAGGGAACCTACCACCACGATTCTACCTATAAAGTTATCTTTTTAAAATCTTTAATTCCCTAATATGTAAATTTGCGGCTACTGTGGTGTGGAGTAGCCGTACATGAGGCTACACGTCCCGACCAGAGATGAGCGAGCACTAAAATGCTTGAGTGCTCGTTACTCGAGTCGAACTTTTTCCGATGCTCGAGTGCTCGTTTCGAATAACGAACCCCGTTGAAGTCAATGGGAGACTCAAGCATTTTTCAAGGGGACCTAGGGTCTGCACAGGGAAGCTCGGCCAAAAACCTGGAAACCTCAGAAAATTATGGAAACACCATAGAAATGGACAGGAAACAGCCGGGGCTGCATGCATGGATGCCTCTGAGGCTGCCCGTCCCCATGCCGCGTGCGGCAGCCATAGAAAATTTAAAGGGCCAGCGCGCCATTAATTGGTGCTGGCCATTTCTTATGAGGCTATTTATATCTGCCTCTCCCATCTCACCCTGCCAGATCTTTGTGCCTCACAGCCTGAGAGAAAGCTATTCTGCGATTTGCCTGCGATTCCTGTGTCTCCTGCATTCCTGAGTCCCTCTGTGTTCCAGTGTTACCTGAGTCCCTCTGTGTTCCCATGTACCAGTGTTCCTCCACGCTGCTGTCCTGTGTGCTGTGTCCCCGTACCCTTCTGCTTGGACCTCCTGTTGCTGACCCCGGACCGGACTCTGATGTTGCATCTCTGCCGCCTGGCCTGACCTTGTGCCTGGACTTCGACGACAAGATTGTCTGCCGTTTCTGTACTTCGACCTTGGCTGCCACTGCAGACAAGTCAAGCCTGAGGAATAACCTGGTGGTACCACGCAGCTTGCTTGTCTGACCCGCCTTGCGGCGGGCTCTGGGGAAAAGAGGGTACCACTTAGACTCCAGTCCCAGGTAGTGGCTTGTGTCATCGTCTGCAGTGGTCCAGAGGATCCACAACCCGCAAGCCTGACACTGCCTAATCGCACCATTATGCCAAAATTATGGGCAACAGCATGGCGATGATAGAGTGACCGAGTGAGGCGAGATAGCATCTAAAACACCCAATAATTGACCCTGACACTATGGGGATGGCATGCGGAGGTATCGGCAGCAGCGTCAGGCTAGAGTGGCATGGCGACATACCCCAAATGGACTTCAAACCAATTTAAAAAATTCAGTTTGGGGAGGATAACGTGTAGCACTGTACATATCAGTATTTGGCCTAGTTATGGTGGCAGAGAGGAACCAAAGGAAGTGAGCAAGAAGTGCTGAAATGATTTCCTATGTGAACAAAAGGTTGACGGTATATTTAGTCGATAACACAGCATGGCGGCTACAGAGTGACCAAGTTCCATAACGTATCTGGTGAAACACCCGAAAAATGAGCCTGACACAGCTCGTTTGCTAAGGGGACGACTTGTGTAGGCAGCTATGGAGACGACTTTTGGAGGCAGCGATGGAGACAGCGTGTGGAGGCTGCTATGTAGACGACAAGTGGAGGCAATGGGGATGGTTATGGCACCCGAGGTGAATGTAAGGAGATGAGAAAAGAGGAGTGAAAAGATAGATTTTAGAGGTAAAAGGTTATAGGTTAAAGGTTGCTGCAGTTAAAACGATGTTAGTTGGAACTTGGGATGGAACTGGGGGTCCGCTGCCAGGCGAGCTTTCGCCTGTCCAAGCCCCTGCCTCTTGGCTCCTCCCCACCAAAAATGGACCTGGGGGCTCGAAGCATTTACTTTGAAAAAATTATAATTTTCAAAGCAGGCTACAAACAGCATTTCTAAAAACCTTTTGTGTAAGATCAAGTGTAGTACTGTTCTTATAAGTATTTGGCCTGGTTATGGCGTCGTTTGTAGGCTGCTATAAAGATGACGTGTGGAGACTGCTATGGAGACAATTATATTTGGATAGTGCCTGTATGTGGCAAGCCAAAAAAGTTTTCAAAACAGAGCAGCGGGTAGGTGGCCCTCCAGAAAAATTAAATACATAGAGTACCTGCATGCGGCACTCCCAAAAATTAAATAGATATAGTACTATAGCTAGAACCAGTTGGCCCTGGCAAAAATAGCCAGTTGCCTCTGCTTTAGTGTACAAAGAGGAGGAGAAGGAGCAGAATGAGGAGGAGGAGTGCATACATGAGAATTATTCAGGTTGAGCTGCTTTCACCTGGTGGAGAATGGAAATCATGATAAATCCATGCTTGATTCATCTTGATAAGCGTCAGCCTGTCAGCGCTGTCAGTCAACAGGTGTATACGCTTATCAGTGATGATGCCACCAGCTGCACTGAAAACCCGCTCTGACAACATGCTAGCGGCAGGGCGGGCCGGCTTTGAAACCCAGTAGTTGTAGGGAGCTGTGTGATCATTTAGGACGATGGTATGGTCAGCTACGTACACCCTCACCATCTTTCTGTAAAGATTAGCCCTTCTCTGCCGAGACTGGGGACAGGGTGACATAAAACTGGCAAAGGCCTTGTAATGCATACCCCTGCCAGTGCTGGACAAGCTGCCTGCTCACCTACTCTCCCTCGCTACTTGTCCCGCAGAAGTACGCCCTCTGCCGCTAGCGCTGTCAGAAGGGAAATACTGTTTCAGCTTGTGCACTAGGGCCTGCTGGTATTCATGCATTCTCACACTCCTTTCCTCTACAGGGATGAGAGTGGAAAGATTTTGCTTGTACCGAGGGTCATGGAGAGTGAATACCCAGTAATCGGTGCTGGAAAAAATTCTTTGAACGCGGGGGTCACGGGATAGGCAGCCTAGCATGAAATCTGCCATATGCGCCAGAGTCCCAATGCGCAAGAATTCACTCCCCTCACTGACTCTCCATTTCCTCCTCCAACTCCTCTTCTTCTGCCCAGTTAAGGACTGAGCAATGGTCCCCTCTTCTGTCTCGCCTCATCCTCCTCCACCTCCTCCGAAACGTGCTGAGAAACAGACCAGAGGGTGCTCTCGCTATCAACAAGGGAATCTTCTTCCCCCGTCTCTTGTGACAAGCGCAAAGCTTCCGACTTCATGCTGACCAGAGAGTTTTTCAACAGGCCAAGCAGCGGGATGGTGAGGCTGATGATGGCGGCATCGCCACTGACCATCTGTGTTGACTCCTCAAAGTTACTCAGCACCTGACAGATATCAGACATCCACGTCCACTCCTCATTGTAGACTTGAGGAAGCTGACTGACCTGACTACCAGTTCTGGTGGAAGTTGACATCTGGCAGTCTACAATCGCTCTGCGCTGCTGGTAAACTCTGGATAACATGGTTAATGTGGAATTCCACCTCGTGGGCACGTCGCACAACAGTCGGTGTATAGAAGCGGCGCACCTTCATGAGCAAATCGGGACAAATTGGGGTATGTCTTGATGAAACGCTGAACTATGAGATTTAACACATGGGCCAGGCAGTTGAAGTTGCAGAGCCGTCAGCAGGTTATGGCCATTGTCACCACACTTTTATCACCTAGGCTCTGCAGTTTGAGCACCACCTGGTGCAACTGTATTTCCTGTTGCGCTCCAGTGTCTGCGGTATAGAGAGCTGGATGCTGCGCATGGAGACATTGGTGGACGCTGTGGAGGATCGAGGAGGCGAAGGTGTGGTTTTTGCCTGGGAGGTGTTTGTGCCAGGGTCGTGGACAGGGGGCTGACTAGCAGAGGCAGCAAATGACACAGAGGAAGGAGCAGTGGTGGACCCGGCCGGAGGTGAACAGCCTTGGTTTCATTGAATGGGGTGTTTAGCATTTATATGGCTGCGCATACTGGTGGTGGTTAAGCTAGTAGTGGTGGAACCCCTGCTGATCCTTGTGTGGCAAAGGTTGCACACCACAGTCCGTCGGTCATCCGCTGTTTCTTTAAAGAACCTCCAGACTTCAGAAAATCTAGGCCTCGCCACGGGAGCTTGACTACGTGAAACATTTGGTGCTGATGCACCAGCTCTGGCCCTACCTCTCCGTCTGGCCCCACCACTGCCTCTTCCAACCTGTTCTGCTATAGGACTCTCTTCCGTCTCAGAAGCACTGTCTACACCCGCTCTATCAACCCAGCTTGGGTCTGTCACCTCATCATCCTCCGATCCCTAAGTCTGCTCCCTCCTCGGACTTCCTCCCCTGACAACAACTTCACCACTGTCTGACAACCGTGTCTCCTCATCGTCCTCTTTACACACTTCTTCCACTACGTCAACAATGTCATTATGACCGACAGACTGCGACAGGTGGAAAACCTGGGCATCGGGAAAGAGCTCAGCAGTAACCTGACAAGTGGTTTGTGACTCTGGGAAGGGTCCAGAAAACAGTTCCTCAGAGTATGCCGGCTCAAATGCCAAATTTTCCTGGGAGGGGGCAGACTGGGGGGAAGGAGGTTGAGGTGGAGGAGCTGGAGGAGTGCTCACTTGGGTAACATGGGTGGACTGCGTGGAAGACTGACTGGTGGACAAATTACTTGAAGCATTGTCCGCAATCCACAACATCACCTGTTCGTGATGTTTTGGCCTCAACAGTGCTCTATCCCGAGTCCCAGTAACTTGAGACATGAAGCTAGGGAGTGTAGCTCTGCGGCGTTCCCCTGCTCCCTCATCAGCAGGTGGTGTCTCACCCCGCCCAGGACCACGGCCTCTGACCCCTGCAGTAATTGGATGCCCATGCCCTCGTCCTCTACCCCTAGCCCTCGGGTTCAACATTTTCAAAATTAAAGTCTATTTTATAGACAAAACTGAAAAATAAACTGTAATTTTTTTTGTTGTTTTTATAGTGTTTTTTTTGTTGTTGTTTTTTTGTGTTTTTTTTTTTAATAGAACAAAACGAGCAGAAGAAATCAGACAGCATCCTCAGAAGATGATTGCTATGGCTTTTTTCTAACCTTCACTGACAGCACACAAAAGGATTTTGTGCTGTGACTGAGTCTGTCACTTTACCTTTTGAAAAATGCTAATGTAGCCCTAACAAGGGCTGTTGGGTTTTTGGAGAATCACTCCTGCATAACAGTAAGGTTCTTTTAGAATTTCTCCTGCCTAACAGTAATCTACTAGAACAGCCTAACGCTATCCCTGACCAGCAGCGGCTCTATCTCTAACGGCATCCAGACAGAGAATGATCCGAGCAGCGCGGGCAAGGGCTAGTATGTTCCAGGCTCACCTCATCAGGCCAGCTGACCACTGCTATAGACATGTAAGTGTACCACGTGATGCTGGGGGTACTGCGGAGTCTCCTGGCTTGTGATTGGCTCTGTTTCTGGCCGCCAAAAATCTAAACGCCGCAAGATGCTTGATTTTCTCGAGTGGGCGAAATACTTGTCCGAGCACCGAGCAGTTGCGAGCAGTTCCGGAGTTCTGCGCATGCCAGAGTCCCAGGTATCTGTATAAATTTATTTTCTAGGTGTTCGTGGAGTGTAAGGACTAGCGATAGCCAGCCGGGATCAAGATGAAGAAGAGCAGAGGTGAGTACAGGCAGCCCTTGTGTTACGTACAAGGTTTCTTGGGTTTGTTCTTAAGTTGAATTTGTATGTAAGTCAAAACTGTATATTTTATAATTGGAGTGCCAGACGAAATAAAATTCTGCCCCAGTGACAATTGGGGTTTCAAAATTTTTTGCTATAATGGGATCAAGGATTTTCAATAAAGCTTCATTACAGACACCTTACAGCTGATTATTGCAGTCTGGGACTATAGTAAAGCATTTAGAGAGCTTCTTCAGAGGTCACAGTAGGCAGAGGGGTCTGTCTTTAACTAGGGGTCGTCTTTTAGTCAGGTGTCCTTAAGCAGGGGACCGCCTGTATTTATAGGGGTTTTTTGCTTTTTTTGAATAGTGGATTTCCTTTAATACACCAACCACATTGGCTACAATCATTTTGTAACATACAGTCAATATATAACCTGTGAAGAAATAAAGAAAATTGTGAGATCTGTGGCACGATTGTTCTGCTAATTACTGATTCTTTATATTAATCTGCAAATATTTGTGTATTATGTACTCTTAAATATAATCACCATAAAAAAGTCACTTTTGATTCTTAAAGGGATGTGACTTTCACCAATAAGAAAATGTTGTTTTTTTTTCCTATTATGGTATATTTAATTTTTTGTGATATATTTTGTAGCGCAGCTGCACTAGGCATCATGTGACACAAATTAGGGGGCATTCCAGTGCTCATGCAGTCGGACTGTGTGCCAGATTTATCATGCAAAGTCCAACAGAAGTGTGTTGCCTCCCCATGTTAAAGGTGCACCAAAAAAAGTGGGTTCTCTCTGTCGGGGCAGTACAGGGAGTACTAGTTTCATGAAAGTTGTGCTCCGGAAATCTGGAATGTTGCGTCCCCTGCACACTATACAGGCAAACTGCATTTAGTGCAGTTTGCACTGTGCTTAGTAAATGTGCCCCATTGTGATCCCTCTAGTGCTGTGAGATGCTGTGTGCTGACAATGTGGTTAGATTATCAGGGTATAGGTTTATATACACTTTCTGAACATTCACTAGTATCTGACATAGAAAGAGAGAGAAAGAGAGGGATCAGAGATGACATCCATGAGCATATAACATACAATTACGTTCTCTTCCCTGCTACATCTCAGTCACAACGTATAGATCAACTGTGCTTGTAGCTTTACTCTCCTCACACTGCTGTTTGCCGTCACGGAGCCTCTGTGTGTGCGTGCATGAGCTCGCCTTGGAATGAAAGGATGGGGACTGGAGACATAGAGCAGCAGCTCAGTGCAGTATCAGACCAAAAGAACAAAATGTATTCCTGACTCTAAAGTCAGATTCATGGAAATTGTCTATACCAGGGCTGATAGAGACAGGTTGGACTTATATCTGTAAAATGCTGTATTTTTGTTAATAACAATGAATTAGAGAATGTGTTATTTTGTCATCCTGAGTATATTTAAGAAGCTTGTCTCTGTTGGAATACCCCGTTAAGTCTTGCAATTTGTGCCTGCCTTTTTTTTAGCAGTTCTGCTCATTGATTTAACCTTGGGCTGGTTACCTTTAAAAAATCATGCTCATGCATGATTTCTGAAATTTGCTACATTTGTGTGATTCAGTGATATATCAAATGCCAAAATCTGCCACCAGGCACAGATCAAACATGAATCTGCAATGAATTTTATGTTCTCTTCGTGTTTGTGTGGGTTTCCTCTGGGTCCCCTGGTTTTCTCCCACACTCCAAAAACATATTAGTAGGTTGATTAGATTGTTTGCCCCATTGGGGATGGTAACAAATTTGGAAACCTCTGTGCAGCTGTAACGTCTGTGCCTAAATGTCGCTCTATCAGCAGTTGTCAGAATAGATGGCATTAATTTGTGTGTGAACTGTGGCTTAGTGTTTGTGTTTGGATTAACTGAGCCACACCCTGCTCCTTGCATTTCAGCCCTGCCCAGAAAGGGTTACTAGCCTGATGGACAGTTTCCCCAGTGTGATGCTGGAGGCGTGTCCGGGAACTGCCTTATATACCTGCCTACTCCCATCAGACCTTGCTGGTTATTTCAAGCCTAAACTGTGTATCTAGTGCTCTTGCTATCTTGTTTGGTATTCTGTGTTTTGTATCCGATTCTGTACCATTGCAGCCATCTTGGTTTTGACCCGGTTTGTTTGTCTCCGCTTGTCTGCCTGTATGTGTTGTTTGTCCCTCAGTATCGTTTATCTCTTAGTGTTATATTGCTTTCCCTGTCTCAGACCTGTGTTAGTATTCTGTGCCCCAGTGTGAACACTGGTCTATACTAGTATTCCGGTTACCTGTCCGCTCCACCATCCAGCAGCTGCCAGACGAAGTAAGTCTGCATTATCATCTTCTAGGGTCACTCAGGGACCGTAAGTTAGGTTCCTGATAGTGGGTTCGCCCTTATCAGGGCGGTTTATCTGATGTGGGCAGGGCCATAGCCTGCAGACACATTGCAGGTTTAGTTTTCCACCACTTACCTAGTCTGACAGCTAGTGGCAAGCCTGGTTGTGGGTGCGCGGTTGCTGGACAGGTGCTGACAGCAGCACTACGTAATCTGTGGATGCTATATAAATAAAGAATGAATTCATTATTAGGAACAAAGGAGAAAACTTGTGCGCCAAGAGCTCCAGAGAGCATAAAAAAGTTCCACAAAAATGTGAAAAGAAAAGAAAGAAACGCAAAAAAATCTGTATCTATAACTATGAATGTGGTGCAGATCTGAATGAGAGATTCAATTAGTTATTTTTTCATCTTCTTCACTCTTCTAATCTAATATTAATGTATGTAGAAGATAAACATCCTTCACTATTGACAGATTATTATCAACCGATTATTACAGCCCCTTTCACACGTCCTGTCTGGTAGCGCCATGGCTAGCTGCTATATTAACATGCACACCATGAAATGTGACCGTCTCTCTAGACTTGCTCTTGGAGTGTGATTTAATGTGGCAGTTATGAAACCTGCTCGGGCTGAGGTCGATTAGCATGATAATGAAGCTTATGCAGCATTCTCCTTGCTCTCAAAGGATCTACCAAGCGCTTCGGCTTCTCCTTCAACAAGTACCACTTCACAATGAACAGAAAAACACTTTTGGTTGAAATTGAGGCACAAATGGGAGGAGAAATTGTCTTTTCGCTGCCTGCTAATGTGGCTGCGCTAGCATTGGTGACAATGGAGAATAATGTCAGCAGATCAGACTTGGAGAAGATACATTCCACCACTAGTATTATGCTGATAATGAATTCAGAGCTCCCGAGGTGCTTGACTGAGACATAATGGATTATGCTTTACACGTAAGGATATCATTAGCATCTATATTTCAGGTGTTAATATCCACCAGTAAATCGTCATTAGCAAAATCACTTTATAGAGAAAGGCAAAAAATAAAATTCCCCAAGAGAGGATCAACAAGCTTTTACTCAACAGTGTTAGCAATTATAACATCAGTGGAGGTATTTTACTCAGGCAAGTGCCTGCAGTTGACCATATTTTACATGGGTACTCCAGTAGATTTGTCAAAAAATGTAAAATGTTGAGCCTTATTAAAAAGTAAAGAATTACTGTTCTGTGTAGAGAGCAGATTAATACACTTTATCAATTCCTAATATAGATGCAGTAAAGCAACCAGTCAAGGACCTTTGCAGGTCAGGATTGCTTCTTTTATACTCTTGACCTGACATTACTATTTCTAAGGCCTCACTGACACAGCTGGATGGAGGAGGGAGGAGTGAACGATCCTCACCGCTCCCCTTTCTATAGAAATTCGAGTACCTTAATTTACAGGTCCCAAAAATTACACAGCACCCATCTAGCCAGGTCAAAGTGTGATGAGACACCATGACTGGGTGCCATAGACCTATACGCTACCACAGGGTTTACCTGCCATGGTTACCATAGTGATTCCAGAGCAGAAACCGTATAAATAAAGGGCATGCTGTAGAGCTTTATGGCACGAAGTCACATGTGGAACAAAGAGCCCAGGATAATTTTGAGCAAATACTAAAATTACATTTCTGCAGAACATTTAAATATACTAATAGTCTTTCAGCCATGTACAGCACATCTGTCTGTAATGTGAAATACAATACTGACTGTTGTAAAAAAAAAATGTTGAGAAGCTAGAAGAAATGTAAATAATGTTACCATTAAAGTACCAGTGCTCTTAGGGAAAAAAAATCCAATTTGTGTATCATATATATTCGAATATAAGCCCAACCGAGTTTAAGCCAGTCCCCTAATTTCAACACAAAAAACTTGGAGAACTTATTGACTTGAGTATAAGCCTAGGGTGGAAAATGCATTGGTTACCCCAACCCCTGCCTCAAACCAGTATATAGCTAGCCAGCCCATGCCCCCTTGGTATATAGCCAGTCTGTGCCCTCTAGTATACAGGCAGCAAACCCATGCCCCTAGTATATAGCCAGCCAGCCCATGCCCCCCAGTATATAGCCAGCAAACCCATGCCCCCAAGAATATAGCCAGCCAGCCCATGCTCCCCAGTATATAGCCAGCCAACCCATGCCCCCAAGAATATAGCCAGCCAGCCCATGCTCCCCAGTATATAGCCAGCCAACCCATGCCCCCAAGAATATAGCCAGGCAGCCCATGCCACCTGGTATATAGACAGCCCATGCCCCCTTGTATGAAGCCACCCTGCCTATGCCCCCAATATATAGCCAGAAGCCCGTGTGACCAATATATATGTGACCTTTCCAACGCCCCCGGTATGTCCTCTTCTTTCTTTTGGTGCTCCAGCTTCCTGCACACTGCCAGTGCAACAGCACACACACTATGATGTCAGTGAGCAGCATAGTGTGTAAGCCAGAGCACTGGAAGATAGAAAAGGACATGTATACTCAAGTACAAGCCGAATTAGGGTTTTTTAGTACATTTTTGTGCTGAAAACAACTTGGCTCATGCTTGAAGTTTTGACCATACAAAGCTACACACTGACATATTGGTCCAGGAGATCTATGTAACTGTACATTTGCATGCATTGTTAAAAGTAGCAGGTGTGTGAGCATGCATTTATATTTCATGATGGTTGCTGGACCTGGATCACTCTGGTACATGAGTGTTGAGATGCGGGTTCTTCTAGCCATTATAAAAAGTCTTCCCTCAGGCCGTGTTCACACAGTGGGGGTCATTTACTAAGGGCCTGAATCGTGTTTTTCCGCCGGGTTACCTGAATATTACCGTTTTGCGGCGATTTTCCCTGAATTGCCCCGGGTTTTTTGGCGCACGCGATCGGATTGTGGTTCATCGGCGCCGGCATGCATGCAATGGAAATCGGGGGGACGTGGCCGTGAGAAAACCCAACAGATTTGGAAATACTGCGGAATTTTTTTAAAAAAGTGTCGCTGGCGGACTTCTGCGCAGCAGCGACACCTGGTGGACATCGGGCGCACTACCTTGGTGAATTCCCGGAAGACCCGAATCCTCCACAGAGAACGTGCCGCTGGATCACGACAGGACCAGGTAAGTAAATCTGCCCCAGTGTGTTTATGTCATGTTTCAGTTCAGTTCCTTCCATGATTTTTTTGCTTTGAAACAAATTAGGAAAAACGCAATTGTCTACTTTTGCCAATTTCATCACATTTAAAAAATGTTTTCTGCTTCCCACTACATGACACAGAATATATAATGGTACTACTAGACAGTGCAATTTATCAAGTGCAATTACCAAACACCTATTTAGCTTTACAAACAGAAAAATTAAAAAGATATAGTTTGTGGAAGAAAATGGAAAAATTGTAATGCAAAAACCCGAAAAAATCCTGGTCCTGAAAGGGTTAAATCTGTATTTCTGAGCTCCAGATGAATGTTTTCTTAGAGACTGCCTATACAAATAATGGATTTAACCCCTTGGCAGTTGTATCTTTGATTCAGTGTAGATAGGTAATGATTAAATGTTTAATTTAGAACACAGATTTAACTTTACCTTGGAGTATTCACCTATTATCAAATTTACTACTTTGCAATACGATGCCCTTTCACTAAGTCTTGTGGGTTATGTTGCAGACTCTACAAAGTTTTAATGGTCTTTGAACACTATCTGTACCTACTCACATGAAATAAAGCTCTTTCAGAACTTGCCAAAATGAAGTGCTACCAGCATCTGAAGCTTACGACGGACCGGTGCGTCATGAGGGAACCGTCATTTAATGTAAAACAAAAGGCGATTGTTAACATATTTCCTTCCTATAGAAAATGTAGAGCTCAAAGGAGATTTAAAGGTACTAGATAAAAACTAACTCAGAACAGATGCTCCAATATACCCACTTTGCCCTGGATTTCAGCAGAGTGTTATGGAAAGATCGGTGGGTTTAATATGGTTTAAGGTTACATTACAAATTCCGGGCAAGTAGTACAATGCCCATGTGTACAATGGTGACTTTCAGGTCATCAGGGGAGTACATTTTATTAATAACAGAATATTTTCTAAACTTTAATAATTCAACTTTAATAATTCAACAGCTTATGTTTGGCATATTTAAGTCATACCAATGGGATGCATATGCAGATGCCATAAATAATGAGAAGAGTGCGACCATGGTGCGGCCGTGATGCAGGTACCTTGCGGCCGCCCACATCCAGTGAAGGCATTGTGCCGATAAGTCATAACAAAATTATTACATGTCTTGTATTTATTATCCCCTTACAAATTCATACTGCCAGCTTCCAAATTATGTTGCTTTTGGCTGTATCTATAGAGTCTAGATTAGAGCCTGTGCCTTTGGAGAATCCTTTGGTGGGCTGGTGCAGGCACTACATACCACACCTCTATCTTTTATACAATCATATAACATAGCACCCCCTTCATTTTATACCATTGTTACTACAGCTATTATTTAATTAACATTATACATTAATGCCGAGATCATTCTCTGTTTATAGAATGCAGCTGAGGATGCATGAATTTTTTCTTTATGTTTTACTATGACATTTCTAGTGTGAACAATGATTTATGTTTGGTGGAGTCCTTTTCCTTTCAGCAGTGTATCAGGACTCTGACATCACATTAAAACTCCTGGGAGCCTTTCCTTATTGTTAGTTATAGTCCTTACTTACCTAGATATATTGCGATCTGTCTGCTCAAATTTGATATTGAATAAGTACTTTATATGCACTCTCTGTTGTGACTAAGCTCTGGTGACCAGTCTTCTGTGTGTGTGTTGCTTTTTCATGTGATTAAGGCTACATTCACACGGACGTATGCCCTCCGGGCCTTAGCCAGGTGGGCAAACTCCAGTGCCATGGAGAGGAGGAGGGTTGGCCCCTCCCCTCTCCATTGAAATGCACGCCGAACAGGCCATACACAGGGAAAGATAGAACATGTTGGTGCCACACGCACCATATCGCTACGTGCAGCCATTGCCGTCTATGTGGGGACGTATGTATGGCCACAAGCTTGCGGCCGTACATATGTTCCTCATATGGTCTTGTGAATGTGGCCTTAGTTTGCACTTGCTAAGGGTAGGTTCATCTTCTAGTTTTCTACCCACCACCTAGGGTGAACTGGGCACTGGAAAGGGACAGCTGGGACAGCGATTTTACAAAGGGCCAACTGTCAGTCTTCGGTTATAGTCATATGGAGCCCCATGTTACTGTATATAAACACCTTCCATCCAGATATTGTCAAATTACGGTATCTTGCTCATTTATGTTTTGAAGTGTGTAAGGATAATGGAGCACCAAGAGGCCAACCACAAAAATTACATGGGAAGGGCATGTAAACTTCATTTAAATGTTATTTATAACATAGGTATATACATAGTAGAGTGGCAAGCAACTCATGCATAAGTTATTATGTTCTGGTGTAAAAGTTCATAAGATAAAGTTTTGTCCTAGTCATGGAATGGGCAGACTACGACACAATTTGCCGATGCACAACTGTAATGTACATATAGGAAGCCAAGAACTAGTGTGAACATCACCTGAACACAGCAGATTCTTATGTAAATAGTGAAAGATACAAAGATTTTATATAACATAAGGAATTGATGCAAATTACCAGTGTACATTTTATAACCATAAAAGGAAGCTTCAGTTGCTGAAACCACAATACTTCTTTGATGTAGACATGATACAAGTTTGAAGTCTTGTTTCTTAATGTAAAATCACAAACTGTTTTGAGAGTCAAAAATATTTCTATGCAAATAACAAAAAAACGCCTCATTAAACCAAAACTACTATTTTTAGAAATGACCTTTAACAGTTAAAATTGACTGGCAATGGAAGTAGGAGAAAAAGTTAGTCTAGAACACCACGGGTTAGTAAACTAGGTGCTAAGCTTTTGGGTCTAATTTTTCTCGAGGAACCTCTGTTTTTGTAGGAATTGGAAGGAAAGTGTTATTTTAAAATATATTAAGTTTCTCTATAAAAAAAGAAATGAAACTTTAGGATAATAATTAGGAAAGCAGCGCTGCTCAATAATGTGAGGTACCACCACAGTATAACCACTGAGGCAGTCGTAGCAGTAAAGTGGTTTACGGAACGCAAACATGCAGTCATGTGCAGAATACTAAATGATTTGGGCCATATTTCTATGTTTATACAAATGGATAAAATACCTGGAAATTAAACACCTTCTTATATTTCTTGTTGGTGTTCCAAGACCTAACGTTCTGCCATGCTCCTTAAAAGACGAATTGATGAAAGCGCTAATAGCAGAACTCGACAGGAAAAAGCCAAAGTGAATTAGCGTGCTGAGACGTGGCAAACATCATCTTGTTTTATATATGTTTCATTAAAAGGGGGCTTGACAGTTTTATGGGAGAACAGTGGTGTTTCTAGAGCATGAAGAATCCATAGCGTGTTGCCAGATCTCGTGCCATACATCCCATTTCATAGACAAATATTTAGGCAGTGAAAATGTCATTTTAAATGACTGGTTTGATAATCCTGTAAGCTTTTAAATGATCTGCCAAGTCTGGCAGTTTTTACATTTGGAGTTAGAATTCCAGTAGAACATTAAATAGTGATGTGTAAACATGCAAAAGGTGATTTCACACTTCTATCCGTGGCCTTTTCCTCAACTGCACTTATCATAGATTAAATGAATAATTGCAAATCCTGTAAAGTTGTCTTCCTCTGACACACAGGCAACGGAACATGAGGTCAATTTCATTTACAGGAGGTTTAAGATCTCCGCGTTTACTTCTTTTTCTATTTCTATGTTACACAAATAAAGTCATAAGAAGAAATATTCTCTGGCATTTTACACTTCTAGTTTAACCTAATACAATAGATAAGTATTTCCTATTATAAATCCTGTAAACAGATTGTGTTTAGTGATGAGCAGATATGAACATTATAGGTTCTTGTCCCTGAACCTGTGTCATGGGTTCTGTGTTCCATGTTCCTGTGCTCCAGTGTTCCCGTATTCCTGCTCCTGTGTTCCTGTTTCTCTCTGCATTGATCTCCCGCTGCTGACCCCGGATTGGACTTTGACCCTGCATTTCTGGCGCCTGCCCTGACCCTGTGCCTGAACTTGACCATGAGACTGTCACCTTTAAAGGTCCCTCAACCTTGGCCACCAGTTGAACGACCTTGCAGCAAGTCCATCCTGCTTTGTGGTGGGCTCTGGTCCCAGGTGTTGGCTAGTACCACCTCCCGCGATGGTTCAGAGGGTCACTGATCCTGAACCCTGACAGTAAGATCTGGCCATGGATCTCACCAAGGTGTCATGTCCGGTACAGGTTGATCTTTCCAGCGTTGTTGCCCAGCAGTCCCTACAGATTGCTGCTCAAGGAGAACTGCTTGGTCAAGTTACCACCGAATTGCAACAGCTGCATATCTCTAAGCAACAGCATCAGGCTCCAGCAACTACACCTGCAGCAGTTCTTGCTACTTCTTCGGTCACTCTGGCTAGTCTACCTGCGGCAGAACCAAAGCTCATACTCTCCATGCCTGATAAGTATGATGGCGATCCCAAGCTGTGCTTCATTACTCAGTGCTTGCTGCACATTTAACTGATGCTGTCCCAGTTTGTCACCGAACACTCCAAGGTGACATTGTCATTCATTGTCAGTTTGCTTTCCCGGGAAAGCCTTGACCCGGGCTACCCCTCTATGGGACAGAAGCGATCCAGCCACAGCTATCCATACTAAATTTCTTCCTGAATTTCGCTCCATGTTTGAGGAACCTGCACGAGCCTCCTCAGCTGAAACAGTGCTCTCCTGGAATGACACAGCCCTGTCTGCAACATTCAAAAAAAGTATTGTCTTCGCAGGTCAAGGACGCATTGGCCGCTTGTGACCTGCCGGCTACTCACATCACCCTGGCCACCCGGATAGACGTGCGGTTCATGGAGCATGCTGAAGAGTTGCATCATGAGCAACTGCAAGTCCAGCTTCCACATCTGCCTCACTTTGCTTCGGTTTTCCAAAGGCTGCTCCAGCCTCCGGCCACACAGTCTGCAGTGGAACCTAATTAAGTCGACACAGCCTAATTCACAGCTAGGGAACGCTCCAGAAGTTGTCAGGAAAACCTTTTCTTGTATTGTGCCAGTTCCAAGCGCTTCATCAGAGCTTGCCCTGTTCGTCCTCAACGTCCGAGAAATGCCAGCACCTATGGCTTCTGGAAGAAATGTCCCTAGCTGTGAATTCAGCTTCTCCATGGCTGACAGTTCCTGTGCTCCTCAGTGTTGGTACCAGCTCTCCTGTGCAAGTCTCCATGTTCTTGGACTCTGGCTCTGCAGGGAACTTTGTGGATGCCATACTGGTCTCCCTGCATCACATTCCTGTGGTTCCTTTCAACCTCTTGTCATTTCCTCAGTCAGCGGTCAGCTTCTCTCTAATCTGGTCTGGCACCGCACTAAAATATGAAAGTCTTCCTTTCCAGCTGGTGCAGGATTCTTCTTTGTCACCAAGAAGGACTGCTCCTTGCGTTCCTGCATAGAAAATCGCAGGCTGAACAAGGTCACAGTTAAAAACCGCTACCCCCTGCCGTTGATTACAGAACTCTTTGATCGGCTGCATGGCTCCAGGGTGTTCTCCAAGATGGATCTCTGTGGTGCTTGTAATCTCATCCGGATCCACAAGGGTGGAAGATGCGTTTAACACCCGTGATGGCCACTTTGAATATCTAGTGATGCCATTTGGATTATGTAATGCACCTGCTGTCTTCAAGGACAGGTTTACCTCAACAATACCTTTTTCATCTCTCCTGACCTTGAAACCCGTCAGTAACACGTATGGCAAGTTCTTGGCCGCCTCCGGGCCAACCATCACTACGCTAAGCTGGAGAAATGTCAGTTCCTGGGTTTCACGAACTATTATCGGCAGTCTATCCCACATTTTTCTACTTTGGTGTCTCCCATCGTGGCACTTACCAAGAAAGGTGCCAATCCCCGTACCTGGTCCCCTGCGGCTGAAGAAGCATTCTCCAGATTGAAGTCCACATTTGCCTTGGCTCCTGTTCTAGGCCTGACACTGAGAAACCCTTTCTTCTTGAGGTGGGTGCACAATCCATAGGAGCTGGAGCTGTGCTCACCCAGAAAGGGCCTAAGGGCCAAACTCCCACATGCAGCTTCCTTCCTAGGATTTTTTCTCCAGCGGAGAGAAATTATTCCATTGGCAACAGAGAACTGTTAGCGATCAAACTTGCTCTGGAGGAATGGCAGTATCTACTGGATGGAGCTCTCTATCCTGTTTGTGTGTACAGACAGCCCAGCACCTGAATCCCAGGCAAGCCTATTGTTCCTTGTTTTTCTCACGCTTTGACCTGTTGATTCACTTACGTCCTGCAGACAAGAATATCAAGGCTGATGCACTGTCCCGTTCTTCGGAAGTTGTTGGAAAAGAGCCTGTCTCCCAACACAAAGCCTCTTGTCTCAAACCGGCTGGACTGTTACTTACGTTGCCGATACCCAGTCGCCCGTTTGGCAATGGACTTTATTACTGATCTGCCTCTCTCCTCAGGCAATACTGTAATCTGGGTGGTGTCAGACTGGTTTCCCCCTTCCAGGTCTTCCGTCTTCTCCACAGCTTGACAGTTTGTTTTTCAAACATATCTTCCAGCTGCATGGACTTCCGCTGCGCATCGTGTCTGACCAAGGGGTCCAGTTTGTGTCTAAGTTCTGGTGTTCCTTGTATAACCAGCTGCAAGTTATTCTGGACTTTTCTTCTGCTTATCACTCTCAGTTGAACGGTCAAGTAGAAAGGGTGAATCAGATTTTGGGCAGTTACTTCCGCCACTTTGTTTCTGCCCGTCAAGATAACTGGGCTGATTTGCTTCCTTTGGCTGAGTTTTCCTATAACTCTTTGAACTCTGGGTTCTAAGGAAGAATCCCTTGTCCTCCTCTTCCGCTATCTTCTCCTTCCGATGTCCAGGCAGTATTTTGGGACCAGACCCGTCAGTCTCTTCTCCATGCCACTGACAGCACCAAGACTCAGGATGACAAGAAGCGGCATCGTCCTTCTGTCTTCTCTTCAGGTGACAAGGTCTGGTTATCTTCCAAATATGTACGACTGAAGATACCAAGCTACAAGTTTGGCCCAGCTTCTTCGGTCCCTTTGAAGTCATTTGTGTAAAAAAATCTAAAGGGCCTTCCTCCATTATATATGATTCTAGACATACAGTATTACACTTGGTGGTAATACATAAGACACATACATATCAACAAAAGTCAGAAAAACTTCCATTGTATTCTTCATCAGTACAAAATATTTATTTTGGCATTACAGATTCCTGTGCAAGGTTTTCCCCACACGCCTGTAGCTACAACAATTTAATGTCTGAAATTTTCTTTAAAACGCATGCAAAGTGACAGAGTGTGAGTACATATCAATCACAATAAGTCGTGTGTTCCTTCCTAGCTAATTAACCCAGTGGGAGTTATGACTTTTACTGGAGACATTATTATAAGTGGAGCTATGTACATTGTGTTCTCTCCAGAGTCAGGTAATTGCTAAGGCTGAATGTACCATTCTAGTGAAAAGGAGTAAAGAGTTAAATTAAGGGGGTTTGCCCATGAAAGAAAGTTCTAAAATTTCAATCCCCTAGTGATGTTTACATGATAAAGATCATTTTTAACCCCTTACTTAATAATTTCACTCACTTTTATTGGTGTTTTAGCTCCTATCACTCAGTGATAGTCAGTGTAAGATTCCAGAGTGTGAGTGGGGGCTCTCTAAGCAGACACATTGGGGCAGATTTACTTACGCGGTTCGTTGTCCGACAAGGTCCCGAGTTCATGCATCAGTCGCTTCTGCGCCGAGGTCCGCCGGAGTTCACCTGCTTTTTCCCGGTGCTTGTAAGTGTGTGTCTTGCGACCCAATTCTAAATGTTATATCCCGTGCGTTGTTCTAATCCGTCGGGTTGTCCGACGGCCCGCCCCCCGATTTCTGTTGCGTGCAAGCCGGCGCCTATGCGCCAAAATCTGATCGCGTGCAGCAAAATCCCCAGGCAATTGAGAGCAAAACGCTAACCCGAATAAAATGCGCTCCACAGACCCTTAGTAAATGAGCCCCTTAATGATCCCTCTAGTGCTATGAGATGCTGTGAGCTGATAATGTGATTAGAATATTAGGGTACAGGTTTATCTACACTTTCATTTAGCTTCTGAACATTCACTAGTATCTGAAACTAGAAAAAGAGATGAGACAAATCAGAAATGAGAGATGATGAGATCCAAGAGATGGATATAACATTCAATGACACTCTTCTAACCCAGCTATATCACACACTCTGCTACATCCCTCCTTCCCATGCTATAAAGATCTTATCTTGCCTGTAGCTTGTAGAGTAAATCTCTGCACGCTGCTGCTTGCTGGCAAGAAGTGTCTGTGTGTGAGCTGGCCTTGTAATGCAGGGGGAAGGGGAAGAGCTCACACAGTATCAAGCAGACATGTGTCTACATGTGCCCTCTGTAGAGTTGTAGTTACGGGGGGTATATGGAGAGAGCTCACAGGCACTGCTCTCTCCACACACAGTGGGGGACATTTACTATGGTGCTTCCGCCAGTTTTGTGGCGCTTTCACCGCATCTTCTGCTCTCCTACCTATTTATTAGCTGTCGGGGACAGAAAAAATGACTTTTTCCGCCTGCTCCGACTCTTCTCTGAAAAGGGGCGTGGCTTTGGCAGAGTGGAAACTCAGACACAATTAATATGTGTCACAGCCATTTTTGGACGCTGTAAACTGGCGTAAAGTAGACCAAAAGAAATTTGGTCTAGCAGGGACACAAATCAGTGCTATTGCACTGTTGCCTGTTCTCTGACTGTTGGACACATTTCTGGTTCTCGGGACAGATTTTGGTCCCAGGGACAGAAAATGGTCTCGGCGCCAGAAATTTATCTGCACAGCTACACAATATTAAATGTGTGTCTTCTTACCGAGAGCAGGTCGGTAACAAAGCCAATGCAGACACCGACACTTTATGTAAATGTCCCCCAGTGAGTGTCAGTTGTATAACACAGCTGACACCCGCCTGTAACTGCTTTGGTTGGTGCTGGCCAACTGCGACCAACAGAACTCCTGGTGGGCGCCGCTATCTTGGATGGCTCATCAGCGCCCCCCATGACGTTGGATGCAATAGCAGTCTCAGAGATTTGTAGGCTTGCCATGGATAGTGATCTTTAATAGCCTACCAGTGACAAGCTATTAGAGATCAGCAGTAAAATTACTATATACAGCAGTATTGCAGTAAGTAGTATGAGCAGTCAGACTCTACAGGGTTAAAGTGCTCAGCGGGTCTGAAATAATAGTAAAAAAAAATAAAAACAATATTATTAGGCCAACCCCTACTCGGCCCATAGGGGTTAGCCTCTAGGACGTGGCCCCATTTTTAAAATCTGCCATGTGTCACTTTAAGTGCTTATAAGCTTTTAAACTCTATGAGATATCCAGGGGATTTTGAGATTGTTTTCTCGTGACACATAGTACTTCAAATTAGTTTAAAAATTTGGTTGATATCTTTTGTGTTTAGTTATGAAAAAAACAAAATTAGGCAAAGATTTGGAAAAATTCTTTTTTTTCAACATTCTAAATTCTCTACTTTTGATGCAAATAGTCATAGCACTCAAATAAATTCATGACTTACATTTCCCAAATGTCTGCTTTATGTTGGTATGTTTTTTTAAGATTCCACATATTTTACTAGAATGTTATGAGGCTCAGAATTTAGGTATAATTTTTCACATTTCTTGTAAAATCACCAAAACCCATATTTAGATGGACCTGCTCAACTTCTAATTGACACTGAGAGGCCTAAATAATAGCGAGACTTATAAATTACCCCATTAAGGAAACTACACCCCTCAAAGTATGAAAAACCACTATTAAGAAGTTTGTTTACCCTTTAGGTGTTTTATAGGGGTTAAAACAAAATGGAGGTGCAGTCTACAAATTGTAATATTTTTTCACAATACACTTATTTTGGGTGGAAGATTAAACATTTACAATAGATTAAATGAGTGCACCGATACCCTATATGTGGTGGTAGTCTCGAATAACGAGTACCCGAGCATTTTAGTGTTCGCTCATCTCTAATAGTGATCTTTAATAGCCTACCAATGACAAGCTATTAGAGATCAGCAGTAAAATTACTATACACAGCAGTATTGCAGTAAGTAGTATGAGCAGTCAGACTCTACAGGGTTAAAGTGCTCAGCGGGTCTGAAATAATAGTAAAAAAAAATCAAAACAATATTATTAGGCCAACCCCTACTCGGCCCATAGGGGTTAGCCTTTAGGACGTGGCCCCATTTTTAAAATCTGCCATGTATCACTTTAAGTGCTTATAAGCTTTTAAACTCTATGAGATATCCAGGGGATTTTGAGATTGTTTTCTTGTGACACATTGTACTTCAAATTAGTTTTAAAAATTTGGTTGATATCTTTGTGTTTAGTTATGAAAAAAAACAAAATTAGGCAAAGATTTGGAAAAATTCTTTTTTTTCAACGTTCTAAATTCTCTACTTTTGATGCAGATAGTCATAGCACCCAAATAAATTCATAACTTACATTTCCCAAATTTCTGCTTTATGTTGGTATGTTTTTTTAAGATTCCACATATTTTACAAGAATGTTATGAGGCTCAGAATTTAGGTATCATTTTTCACATTTTTGTAAAATCACCAAAACCCGTATTTAGATGGACCTGCTCAACTTCCAATTGACACTGAGAGGCCTAAATAATATCGAGACTCATAAATTACCCCATTATGGAAACTACACCCCTCAAAGTATGAAAAACCACTATTAAAAAGTTTGTTTACCCTTTAGGTGTTTTATAGGGGTTAAAACAAAATTGAGGTGCAGTCTACAAATTGTAATATTTTTTCACAATACACTTATTTTGGGTGGAAGATTAAACATTTACAATAGATTAAATGAAAACAGGCTCCACAAAGTTTGTTACCCAATCTCTCCCGAGTACACCGATACCCCATATGTGGTGGTAACCTGCTGTATGGGCGCACGGCCGGGCATAGAAGGGAAGGAGGCGCCATCCAGAGCAGATTTGCTATGTCACATTGTACAGGCTATAATTTTGTTCTTTTTTTAATGAGGACCTATAGGGGCTTATTTCTTTTGCCACATGAGATAAACTTTTTTGGTACATAATTGTGAGGCATCCATAGCTAATTGGTGAGATTTTATTAACTCTTTGTTGGTGGAGGAAATGAAAATCATCAATTTTTAGGAAGATTTTTTTCTGCTTTTTTTTTGGCCGTCAACCATACCATAAAAATAGTATATTATTTTTATTCTATGGGTCGCTGTGATTACGAAAAGACCTCATTTATATAGATTTTTTATTTTTTCCCCATTTTATTGAATAAAAAGTAAGTTGGCAAAAATGTTAATTTTAGCATCACCGTCTTTCATATGCATAACTTTTTTATTTTTCGCCTCACAAATCTGGTTAAGGGCTTATTTTTTGCAAGAAGGATTGTTCTTTTTAGTGTTCTTATTTTAGAGTGCATAACATTTTTTTAATCACTTTTTAGAGCATTTTTTATAGGGTATTAATTAAAAATTATCTTTTTTGGAGCTTTTTTTGTTTTTTTTTTCTACAGGGTTTACTTTGCGGATCTAATAATGATTCTGTTTAATTATGCAGATTGATACGGACACAGCGATACCAAATATGGGAGGTTTTGTGTATTTTATTCAATTGTACTGAATAATAACTAATTTGGAGACAATCTTGTTTATTTGAGCATCACCATCTTTTCATATGCATAACTTTTTTATTTTTCGGCTGACAAATCTGGTTAGGGGCTTATTTTTTGCGAGAAGAGTTGTTATTTTTGTGGGCTTATTTTAGAGTGTGAAAGATATTTTTATTACTTTTTAGAGAATTTTTTTTAAAGTTAATTAAAAATGATCTTTTTTGGAACGTTTTTTGCATTTTTTTTCTCCGGCGTTTATCGTGCAATTCCAGTAACGATTCTGTTTTATTATAAAGATTGTTACGGACGAGGCAATACCAAATATTTACCTTTATTAAGTGTTTTTATGGGAAAGTGACATTTTAGGTGCTTATATTTTTATGTATTTATTTTGTATTTATTCTAATGTGTAAACTTTAGTGTGTTTACATTGTTTTACTTTTCCATACTTGAACTTGAACCAGCGATGCTGTGAACGCTGGTTCAAGTTCAATACACTGCTCTACAATACTAGAGCAGTGTAAACTGTCTGACTTCCAGGAACATTGGGTAGCCCCGGGGCACTATGCAGTCCTCGGGGCTGCCCAGAAGTGGATCGGATCCCCCGGTAAGTAGCACCATGGGGGATGTGATCCATAGCGGGAAGTTATCACCTTTTCTCCCTTACAGTATAGGTGATTTTCAGGAACTGTTCTACTACTCATATACTGACTTTGTCTGCCCAGGCTGTGCTCATGCAGGTCTTATCAAAAAAAGTAACAGGAAATAATACCCTCGTAACAAACAGAGAGGAAGTAGAAACTATTCCAGATGAATGGAGTTTATAAATCATGGTCCTATTTTCTTTTCATCACTGACCACAATCAAATATTTTCATCCATACTAAGTACAAAAAAATCTATTTCACATAAAAGAAGCTGTCTTGCTCTTAAACGCCTGTATGTTTGTACGAACCAGAGGAGCAGACCTCATGCCGAGCATCCAGAGACGGCACAGAAAAAAAAAAAAGAAATCTATTTTCCAGTTCAACCAAATTTCAACCACATTGGCGGAGAGAAGATCACATTTCCCTTCTTTAGGTAGGTGGCTCCAGCAATATTCATGTTTTTCTTTTGTGTACGTCTGCAAGAGTGCTCTGACAGTCTAAAAAGCCAGCTGTGAAACACAATAGTTTTTTCAGGCCAGGCTTTTTATGTTTGTTTTCTTGTTCTTATGGGTTTCTTCTTTTGTAGCTTGAATCACAGAGATAAACTGTTAGAAAAGATGTGACGAGGAGGGGAAATGGAAATAAAGACCATATTGAGACTAAATTGTTTATGTTCTCGAAATATCTTCCAACCACAGACTATTCATCTCAGGTTTTCTAATTAACTATTCCGTCTCCACATCATTGCCTTGACTAAGTCAAGGAGACGGCCTATTAGCACATTGTGGAATCTCTTCTGGCCCCTGACAGGCACCAGAACACTGGTCATTTTTCATTGCAGAGGGAGGAGAGGAGGCTGCCCAGTATCCTTATGATCATTATAGAAATTGACAAATGTACGGTGGATTTTTAAAGATGTTCTTTTTGATCACTGCATTTTGAAAATGATGTCTAGCTGTGACCTTGTGTGACATTGCAGAAGCTGATATTGCGGGGAAATGAGAGTCTTTAGCACCTGGAAATTGAAAAACGCATATTTTAGTCTGCAGCTCATTGTTAATAACCAGATTTCACATCAAAGCTTTCTCCTCAATGTAGTTGTACTCAATATATATATATTTCTGAAAGCTATTTCATATTTTACAGTTTTAGGGGTTTTCATTCTATTTATATTAATACTTTTTTTATTTTTAAATTAAAATCTGTTCATGAACCACCTTTAAGAATGTCTAAAATTAAAAATGGTTGTTCCTATGTTGTGAAAATTGTTATCAACACATTCCCCAACACTTTAATATTCAGTGGATATTGGGGCTTATTTATTAAGGGTCCGCAGATCGCATTTCCGTTTGACTGTTCATGCTATTCGGGATTTGCGCCACGGGGACAGGTATTTAGAAGGGGATTGTGTAGCACGTGATTGGTTTTTGGCGCAGTGGTGCCAGCTTTCATGCGAAAGAAGTCAGGGGGCGGCCATGCGAGTGATTCGGAATGAGCGTGGAATTTAAGATTAAAATTGTGTCGCAACAAATGCCCTTACCTACATCAGGAAGAAGATGGTGAACTCCGGAGGACCTGAGCAGGGAAGTGACATATGCAGAAATTCGGCGCACATTCTTAGTGAATTGCGGCAAAGTGCATTATTGTCAGACAGTACACTTTCCGGAGCTCTGAGGGACCGGGTAAGTAAATGTGCCCCATTGTGTTTAAAGCAAATTACCAACTTTATCTTATATGAACATTTCAAACAAGAGGAATAAGGGGTAAAACTTTTTGAAATGTGGCATGGACATTTTTTCTTGAAAATGAAGGGACACTCATAAAGCTGCATAAAACAATAAGACCAACCCATTATCCTTCAGGATACAGATAGGAAGTAGATTACAGAGCAAGAAATGTGGGAGACATTACGGAATCAAGTAATTGGATTCTAAATATGCATTTAAGACCAGTTGTGTTGTGCAGACATATGCTTGGTATCGATTTCTTTACCGCTTTAAAGGGCTATTCCTACGACAAGTTTCTTATATATACTCAGGATAACAAAATAACACATTCTCTAATTCACAGTTTTTAACAAAAATACAGCATTTCACAGATATAATTCCAACCTTTTTCTATCAGTCCTGCTGTACACAATTTTGGTTGTCCCTGGATACGATCGTAAATATTCTGACTATGGTTAGATTCTTCTCATGAATAGCTTTTCTTGTAAGAGTAAAGAGAAATGAATGACCATCATTACTTTAAAAAATAAGGGTCAAAAAACATTTTAAGAACTTTGAAAGCATCTTCCAAGTCTATATCCACACATTCCACCCGTTCCTCTTTTAATGTCCATGCTTCTTACATCCCAAAACTTCACTCTAGAAATATGCACATTTTCCAGGAGACCTCAGGGCTCCAGCTACTCATCTTGCTGGACCAAGGAGAGACATAGCTGAAGGGGGAAGGGTAAGAGAAGGCACTGGGAGCTAGAAGTATAGCAGAGGGAGTTGGAGCCCTGGGGTGCTTTGCAAACACCCCCCAAAGCACTTAAGCCTAATTTGCATATTTCTAGAGTAAACTTTTGGCATGGAAGGAGCAGCTGCAATCTAAAACCAAAGTCATGGAGGGCATGTGTGGCCCAGCTTAATTCCGGCAGGCAAATCGTGATGATGGGATCCATTTAAAAACAAAAACTGTTTAGTGAAAACATTAGAGAATATACACTAAAAGGGACGTGGACAAAATTAATTTTGTACATTTTTGGCACCCTTCTAGAAGGAGCTGCTAGTCCTAAAGGTGAATGTTATTCATGCAATGCAGTGTCTTTCATATTGTGTTTCCTGGCAACTCTCTTATCCCCCCTCCCTTGGCCGACATCATCCTCTGCTCTGCACTTCTGAAGGAAGGTTGAATGAGGAATATGCCGGCAGACATGAACTGAGAGACACACTATCTAGCACGAGGGGGGTGTTACCAGGCTCCCTCCATACTGCAGCTTCACAGGCTATTAGAGTTTGCTGAAACTTGCTCTGTTGTATTGAGATTATATCAAGCAGGGGAAGTGATGAGGGAGCAGAGGGGAAAGAGGAAACTGTCTAATAACCTGTGAATCTGCAGCCCAGAGGGGCTCTGGTAACACCCCCAGAGCTATTCAGGATCAGAAGCATAATTTTAAAGTTGATTTTCGAAGGAAGGATAACAAATATAAGAAGATCACCACAGTCACGGTGCCTGGATCTATGAGTAAGTGCCCCTGATTTATCATGCTTCATTTTGATGGTAGATTTTCTTTTATCTAATTTTGGTTTAATTTGGCAACAATATTGCCATTTATATCTGGTGTATTGTGTGCCAAAACTTCTGAAGACACGGGATTTAAAACAGCAAAGTTCTGTGTGCACAAGGACTGTAATTTATCCTAGTAATGGTCACCAGACAAGTGTTCTTAATGTCATTTTCATTTCTACTTAATTAAACAAGGTTGTTCCAGTCCCATTAAATCAAGGCTAAAATACCGGATGTAATTGAGGGGCTGTGCATTCACCTTATATAATATACACTCGGTTAAGCTCTCCATTTGTGATATCATTAATAGGTAATGTGAGTCTTGTGCAAGCATTACAGTATCTACAATGAAATGTCTTTTTCTTGAAGGGTTTTTCAGTCTAGATTTCCATCTCTGCAAACTGTGCACAGGCATCCATCCCATCAACAAGATTTCCAGAGCTGCATAACGGGAAATGTAGAAGATAACAATTCCCTGTCCATAAGCCAGATCTCCAGCCAATAGCCCACTCTAATAATTTATCCACTCTTGTTCTTTAAGGCATCCAAGTTGTGCCAAAAAATTCATTTGGAGTAATTTTATTAACACAGGAACATATATTCCTATCTCTTACCGGCCCCTTGTCTCGAAGAGATAGATTGTCATAAGAAGGACAGAGATTTGTGGTGCATTCTGCTAATTATTATGATCACACCCCACTGCAGTATTTCATGCTTAAACCTTGTCCTATGTATGTGACTTAAAGGGATGTTTCCTAATGGCCGATCAGGAAGATGGATCACCAGAACAATCAACTTCTAGGCATTAGATTTATTCACATACTGTCAAGATATTCTACTCTGCTCTCTACGATTGTCAAATGACTTTATGGAGGAACATCAGTCTTTGTGCTCAGACAGACCTTGATAAAACAAGCCAAATGAATCAAATTAGCCTTGAGTCAATTAATCTGGTAGTTTGTCACTAAGGCACGGCTTCCAACCTGAACATCCATAAGTAATGCTTGTAAACATATAACCTCAAGGCAGCAGCTCGCAGGTCATCTACCTTCTTTAATGTAGTATAACATCTAGAAGAATATTGTGCTTGCACTCTATATTGAAGGCTTATACCATTTGGGATAAATGATAAATGTCACATTTAGACTTGTTCATATCATAAAGCATAAATTACAGAGTGCATGAAAAGAGAAAAACCCCATAAGAAAGATCAAACATTATGGGGGAGATTTATCACTGCAGTGCAAGAATTTGCCACCTCCGAATACACCAACTCCATGCCATGTTGTGTGGAGAGGGGCGTAGAGGGGCATGGTGGCCCGTGGAGGGGGAAGCCATTTCTGCCAAGTGCCTCCATTCTTTTCCAAAACCTGAGAACTTTTGTTCGCTATTTTTCGCACAAAACTACGCCAGGTCGGACTTGTCATAGTTTTGCCCGCTACATTTATCAAGAGGCTTAAACTTAAGGCCAGGCTGTCGGCTTTTCTGGTTAAAAAAAAGTCTGTTTTTCTTTTGCAAAACAATTTCTTCTATAGCTGTGGAAAATTACCAGCTTCTCTTTAGTTGAGATATACAGACATAAATGTCTATGTGTGCATTATATACAGTACTAATAAACAGAATGGGGCTTATTTACTAAGGGTCCGCGGCCGCACTTTCATTCGATTTTCCAATGTTTTCGGGATTTGCGCCCTGTGACAGGTATTTGACTGGGGATTGTGATGAAAACGATCGGATAGTGGCGCAGCTGCGCTGCCTTTCATGCGACAGAATTGGGGGGTGGGCCGTCAGACCATCTGACGGATTCGGACTGAGCACGGGATCAAGCACTTACATGCACCAGGAAGAAGAATGTGAACTCCAGTGGACCTGAGCAGGGAAGCGACACATGCAGGATATCGGGCGCACAATCTTAGTGAATCACAGGAGAATGCATTCCGGTCGAACAATCTGGTCGGAGAACGCGTCAGGACAGGTAAGTAAATGTACCCCAATATATATACCAAAAAAGATTAAGGCAAGTTAACCCCTAATGTAAAATAAAGTAAGACATGCTGACTTCATACAGGGGAAATATTCAAATGTCGGAAAATCGTCCAAAGTTCAATGCTCATCTGATCCAGGGCACTACAATACATATTGCAAGGAATGCCGAACTGATGATCTGCAGGGAAGAAATACTGTACATGATGAGGATGCTCTGAGTCCCTTCTTCGAAACTTGTTATTCCATGAAATCTAACCACTGGAGGTCCATGATTTGTGTTTGTTTCTGGGATCCCTCCTTCATCATCCCCTAGGAAATAGACCCTACTAGTCTCCAAATTTTGTTGCCTTCCCCTGTATCTCCAAACCCCAGTAGTAGGTTATAGCCTATGCCGACCGGAGGATTCTCTGGTACCCTGGTGGGCGCGGTATGTAGCTAATGGAAGGTTGGAAGAGAATAACAATTAATGGGGATTCTGAAACACTGGGAGACTTTACATACTGGTGATAAGCATTTATTTTTTATTACTTTGCGTATTATCTGCATGATTGATAAGCCAGATCTCATCTACGGCAATAATTTAAAACTCAGATTCCAATTTCATTTTTACTCATTAAGTATCATTAAAGGGAATGTACCAGAATACTCCTAACTATCTATGACCTCCTTTAAACCATTGTACAAAAACTGTTCTTTAAGTGCATCCCACCAAACTAGAAGCATCATTTTGCTCCTCTTTCCCGGTGATTGCTATAGTGGGAGTTTATAGTTACGATATGCAGTGTACTAAGTGTTCCTGTTAATTTCAGGCAAAGTTTCCATAAGGGAATGAATAGGAAAATAAAGCATCTGGCAACCCTCACCAACATAATTGAATACTTGTCAAAGTAAATTAAAAATTAGATTTTTATGCAAGAATGCCGCTGGATGTCTTTCTTCTTTCCTGTGAAGAACAGGCCACAAGATTATAATTCCAGCATTAGTGATTCTGATCTACATTAATCCAGTATTACTGCAATATTTCATGAAGTGCCTACAGTTCTTTCAGTCCATCAGATGGAGAGATAAGTGTTCTTGGTGGATTCCTCCGACCCCAGGCGTGTGGTAAGGGCTGAATTTAATAAGCTGTGTATGTTCCCTGCTTTTTCTCTACTTTCCCTGGTATGATAAACAATCATACATTATTACTTCAGCTTGTGATGGTCCACTTGCTTTGCCACATGCACAAAATATGCTCAATAAAAATGGTCTAATTGAAAAACAAAGGGAAAAGAAAAGTACATTGTTAAAAGTCAATTGGAAGTAAACTTAGGGTTTAGTTATTTGTTGCTTTGTATACTTTTGACCTATGTGATAAACTCCATGCACTGTTATGTGTTCTGGTTACCGCCATCTTTTATAGAATATTCTCCTTTGTAATATAAATAAAGCTTGATTCTTGTAAGTATTTATTGTATTGGATATTTCTTACGGTATACATTGAGGGCAGATTCATATTATGCATGTTCTTGGTTTCAATTTAGTGACTTTTTGGGTGCATTGGGGTAAATGATCAATATTTTGTGACTTTTTCAAGCAGTAGCGCTGGAGTTCGCAGAGTAGCAGTAAACTTGATTTGCGCCTCATTTGTGTTTGTATTTTTCCTGCTTCTTGCTCCTCTACTAACATTGATTTCCACCTAAAAGGATGCAAATAAATGTGCAAAAACACTCCAGTCCTGACCATGCTTAGAAAAGACTATGGTATGAGTTTGGTTAGGAGATACCAAACATGTACAGGTTTTCTTATATTTTACTACTTTAGCAAATAAAAACTCCTTTTTAAGGAAACCACATTTGCCTCAGTGTCGCCATATTCTGAGAGCTAAAACCTTTTTTATTCCTCAATCAAAAGAGGGTTACTAGGGCTTGTTTATTTGCGGGAAAAGGTAACGGTTAGATTGGTTTTATAATAGGGTACCTGTGACCTTTTGATCACTTTTGTTTTGGGAGGTAGGAAGCACTAAAATTGTAATTTTTTAGCTCGTTATTATCTTTATTTTTTATACACCTGACTATATAGGTATAATAATATAATAGAAGTATGGCCAAGGTCGCTACGGATGCGGCAATACCAATTTTGTGTTTTTAATTATTTTATTTTATATATAAGTGTATATAGTGAAATGGGAGGTATTTTTTTAATTATTACTTTATAAATCATCCCCACGTGAAAACGGCCCACTAATGAGGGCAATCTATATCGTCTTGCATTCTTAAGCAGTTAAAGCTTGTTTGTTAGTGTATAATATCAATAACCTAGCATTTGTGAATATTTCAGGACTTGTACGCCACTGGCATCGCGCAGGAAGCCTTGATGAATACCCTATTATGTGTCCTCCAAAATATAAAAGTTTCATAAGGCTACACAACTACAGAGATTCCATTGTAATATTTAGTCAAGGATTGGTCCACCAGACAAATTATTGGCAAGATGTCCAGAATGTGGATAAAACACAAAGTAGACTGGGATGCTGGGTTATTTTGCATTCAATTCCATTAGAATCTAGTGTGGAACATAGTGGAATCTTTAAAACACAGAGTAGCAGTGTGGATTGTACCAGAACCACCTTCTATTTTCATTTTCGAACTATAAAATTCTAGACAACTGATTGTATAAATTTGTATTATGTTGGTTCCATACTCTCTGTTGGGCTTGTCTGGGTGTCAACTCGTCACTAATTAGGTATTGGTGACCTATCCTGATGTTTGATCATTAATATCAAGTTCTGGAAATCCCTGCAAACATAGATTTTGTGGCAAAAATACTCCAAATATTAAGTGTAGACATAATGGTATATAAAGGTGCTTTGTATTTTTTGCTGTGGCTTTGCTGCATTTTCCATTAATCCAGATGATGAATACCAGTAACCTAAAGAAAACTGAAAACGTTATATTCTATTGTGAATGTATTAAAATTCAGAAATTCATTTATGACCTTAGAACATTTTACCTTTCTGTTTCTCAAGTACAAAACTGTAAATTGAATATTTCACTTTGCTCTGATGCATGTCTCCTACATTGTATAAATTTGCTGTGAGTCCTTGTAGAAGAAAGCTGCAATTATGAAAATTACATTAAAATATTGTGAAGCCATTATGGCAAAAATAGAAAAATCAATCCCGAACTTACATCAAGTCTTATGTGACAGAGACAATATGATTTTGTTTATGAAATACAAAAACATGAAAAGGAAGAAAATCATTTTTACATGACAACAGGTTACAATGTAACAGATCATGAAACATATAAATAAGGTTAATGGTGATGATAACTGGACATCCATGGTTTAACTCCTTATAGTATCATAGTATATAGGGTTGGAAAAAAAGTCCATCAAGTCCAACCTTTAAGAATGAAACAAATGTATTTTCCCCATAATCAGTGATAGTTTTGCTCTCCAGAAAGGTATCCAGGTCTCTCTTGAACATGTACTTAGAGTCTAACATAACAACCTCCTGCGGCAGAGAGTTCCATAGTCTCACTGCTCCTGCAATAAAGAAACCCTTTATTGGTGATGGTAGAATCGTAGAGATGAGCGAGTATACTCGTCCGAGTATACTGCTCGGTCGAGTATTAGCATACTCGGACCGGCTCGTTACTCGGACGAGTATCTGGCTGGCTCGAGATCGAGCATTAAATTAAGTGAAGAACAGTATTTTTATTACATAATAAAATAACCCAGATGTTTACTTATGTTTTGCTTGTAAGAACACATTGAAATAACACTATTCTTCACTTTCCAGGTGTTCGCGCGTGTCTCCCGCTAAGTTAGGAGATGTTCGGAACATCTGGAATGTGAAGAATAGTGTTCTTTCAATGTGTCCTGCACTTAAATGTTCGTGTTTTCACTGTTTTTAATGTTTTAATTCTATTCTTCACTTTGCAGCTGAGCGCGCGTATCTCCGAACCTATCGGGAGACATGCGCGCACACCTGCAATGTGAAGAATAGAATTAAAACATTAAAAACAGTGAAAACACGAACATTTAAGGGCAGAACACATTTAAATAACACTATTCTTCACTTTGCAGCTGTGCGCGCGTATCTCCGAACCTATCGGGAGACACGCGCGCACACCTGCAATGTGAAGAATACAATTAAAACATTAAAACAGTGAAAACACGAACATTTAAGTGCAGAACACATTTAAATAACACTATTCTTCACATTGCTGATGTGCGCGCACATCTCCGACATTATCGGAAGACACGCGCTAACATCTGCAAAGTGAAGAATAGAATTAAAACATTAAAAACAGTGAACACAGGAGCATTTAAGTGCAGTCATGAAAGAACACTATTCTTCATGTTCCAGATGTTCTGAACATCTCCTAACTTAGCGGGAGACACGCGCGAACACCTGGAAAGTGAAGAATAGTGTGATTTCAATTTTTTCTTACAAGTAAAACATCAGTAAACATCTGGGATATTTTATTATGCACTGTTCTTTTAATGTTCTCTTTTACTAAAAAAATGCTCGGGTCTCCCATTGACTTTAATGGGGTTCGTTATTCGATACGAGCACCCGAGCATCGGGAAAAGCTCGTATTGAATAACGAGCACCCGAGCATTTTAGTGCTCGCTCATCTCTATAGAATCGCCTCTCTAGATGTAGAGGATGCCCCCTTGACCTGGTCACAGGAATAGGTATAAAAAAGATCTGTGGAGAGATCCTTGTACTGCCAATTTAGATATTTGTATATTGTAATAAAGTCTCCCCACAGCCATTGTTTTTCTAAACTGAACAACCGCAAATTGTGTAACCTGTTATTATATTCTAGTCAACCCATTCCCCTAATAATCCTGGTTGCTCTTTTCTGCACCTGTTCCAGTTCTACTATGTCCTTTTTATACACTGGCGCCCAAAACTGTACACAATATTCCATGTGCGACTATGTCTGACAAGTGATTTGTATAAGGGCAAAACTATGCCTATCATTGCTTTAGAAGCAGCCGCCTGGCTCTAGTCACGAAAATTAGGTTTACCATCCACCAGTACCCCCAAGTCTTTTACAGCTGCAGTTTTACCAAGTAATTTACTGTTTAAAACATAATTGTACTTTTTTGTTTCCATGGCCCAAGTGCATAACTTTACATTTATCTACATTAAACCTCTTCAGCCAATCTGTCCATTCCTCCTGCTTCCACAAATTCCCCTAGTCCCAGCAGTCTCATTTTATCTACCAACCTTTTAAATGGCACTGTATCAAATGCCTTGGAAAAGTCCAGATACATAACGTCCACAGCCTCCCCCAGATCCAGTCTGAAACTTACTTCCTAAAAGAAGCCAATCAGATTAGTCTTATAGGACCAATCCCTCATAACCCAATGCTGAAGCTGGGTTATAAGGTTATGTACAGTGAGATACTCCAGGATAGCATCTCTAACAAACCGCTCAAATATTTTCCCCTCAACAGAAGTTAGACTAACAGGTCCATAGTTTCCAGGATCAATTTTTGATCCATTTTTGTATATTGGCACCACATTTCATATGTGCCAGTCCTGTGGAACAGAACCAGTCATTCATTTTCCCTACAGCATTTTGGTATGACTTGATAGAATCTCTGACTAGAACGGCTACCATAAACTAAGATTCCCTTTTCTGATATCGGTAAGAAATATAACTGAATTTTGACATGGTTTACTTCAGGGAACAACAATAACATGAAAAGGGAATGGACAGTCATAGACTTCGGACCTTAATGCTAGACCCACCGAGCTGCCCCTACCTACTAACCTATTTTACCCTAGATGGTAGGTGTCATTTGATTGACATTTCCTTCCTGCGCCAAAGTTAAAACACAGAGGCAAAAACAGGACAAATAATCACAGTAGAATGGTCATACAAATATGGGTCAAAACCAAGAGGACACTGCAGAACAGAATTTACGAGACAAACTGCCAGAAGACAAGCACGTGTCAGAAGATCAAAAACAATATGCAAGTCCAGAAAATTCTAGCAAGGTCCAAGGAAGACTTATAACTAACCACAGAAGTGGGCAAACAAGCAGCAGAGGAATGTGAGTGGAGGAGGTATCTGTTCATCACAACTGAACTGTCTTCAACCCAGAACAAGGTCAACAGGAGACACCTAAGAATGTTCAGACTAGTACAGGACAGAATGCAACCTAAATACAAAATCATCACAGCCAGAAGAGCATCTTCAGCCATACTTTAAGGGTGGTGGCAAAGCCTGAATGGGCACAGATGTTACAGAGGGATTATTTTTAAGTGTATTTATCCAAAACTGTGAGGTAATCAGATGCCTCTATTAGTATAAGGCATGCAGCCACTTCACTTCTTTATTGCTTCTAATGGGGTTTTATCTTTCCTTTCGTCTTTGTGCAACCGTGTTGAAGATGCTTAACTGCATTAAACCAGTTATATGGCAGTATTATTTTTACTTCTACATCTTTTTTATGAATGCAACACAGAAGCTAATTACTCAAAGAACTGTCCAATTTTTCCCTAATGGACGGTATTTGTTAAATCTTCTGTGTCAGGACAGTGCTCTCTGCTTCTTCTGGTTGTAGCACAGTAGATAGGCCTGGTAGAAGGGACTGCCTTAAGCAGTCCTGCACAAACATGGTGTGCCACAGCCTCACTTTATTAGCTCTTATATGTGTGAGACCATCCCTTTAATATAAAAGACATTTTTACACATTTCTAATCTAGATGCTGCTAAAGAATATTGTTGTGAGAAAAACTTTTGTATGTAAATACCATTTACACGAGTAAAGGTCATGATTACAAAAGTGTGGGGTTCTACGGTGTGTAGAGACTGTGGTCTTCATAGAAGCAAAGGTTCTTAATAGACACACAGATGTCTTAGTCTTAGGGCGATGGGCCGCCATCATCAGCCTCCACCATCCCGCTTCTTTGGTCCTGTTGAAAAACTCTCTGATCAGCATGAAGTCGAAGCTTTGCGCTCGTCACAAGAGACGGGGAAGAGATCCCTGTGGATAGCCAAAGCACCCTCAGGTCTGTTTCCATCGGCATATCGGAGGATGTGGAGGTGGAGGAGGAGGAGGAGGAAGAGAGGAGAATGTTGGCGAGACACAAGAGGGGACCATTGTTAAGTCTTCACTGTTCAGCGTTGTATGGGCAAAGAAGAGGAGTTGGAGGAGTTGGAGGAGGAGGAAATGGACAGTCAGGCCAGTGAGGGAGTGAATTCTTACGCGTTGGACTGCTGGCTCATATGGCAGATTCATGCTAGGCTGCCTATCCCGTGACCCTCGCGTTCAAAGAATTTATTCCAGCACCGATTACTGGGTGTTCACTCTCCTGGACCACACGGTACAAGACAAAATCTTTTCCACTCTCATCCCTGCAAGAGGAGAAGGAGGTGAGAATGCATGAATACCAGCCCTGGTGCCAAGCGAAACAGGTATTTCACATAGTCCCTTCTGACAGCGCTAGCGGCAGAGTGCGTAGTTCAGCGGGACAAGTAGCGAGGGAGAGTAGGCGGCGGCAGCTTGACCACACTGGCAAGGTACGCTTTACAAGGCTTTTGCCAGCTTTATTCACCCCAGCAAGACACTGTCACCTGTCCCCAGTCTCGGCCGAGAAGGGCTTGATCTTTACAGAAAGATGGTGAGGGAGTACGTAGCTGACCATCCATCGTCCTAAAATGATCACCAGCTCCCTACAACTACTGGGTTTTCAAAGCTGGACATGTGGCATGAACTGGCGCTGTACCCTTGGAGGTTCTTGCCTGCCCTGCCGCTAGCGTCTTGTCCGAGCGGGTTTTCAGTGCAGCTGGTGGCATCATCACCGATAAGCGTACACGCCTGTCGACTACAGCGCTGACAGGCTGACGCTATTTAAGATGAATAAAGCCTGGATTTCTCATAATTTCCAATCTCCACCAGGTGAAGGAAGCTCAACCTGAAAATTGATCACTCCTCCTCCTCCTCATTTCTCCTTCTCCTCCTCTTCCTCCTCTTGTACAGTAAAGCAGAGGAAACTGGTATTTTTTGACAGGGCCCATGGCTCTAGCTATAGTACTTTTTGCATTTAATTTTCTGGAGGGCCACCTACCACGGTCCTCTGTTTAAACAATTTTTGGGGTGCCACATACAGCCACTCAATCTATCAATTTTCTGGAGGGCCACCTACCCGGTCCCTCTGTTTTAAACAATTTTTGGGAGTGCCACATACAGGCACTCAATCTATTCAATTTTCTGGAGGGCCACCTACCTGCTCCTCTGGTTTGAAATTTTTTTGGACTGCCACATACAGGCACTCAATCTATTCCATTTTACTGGGGCCACCTACCTGCTCCTCTGGTTTAAAAATTTTTGGGACTGCCACATACAGGCACTATCCAAATTTAATTGTCTCCATAGCAGCCTCCACACGTTGTCTCCATTGCTACCCTCCAAAAGTGTCGTCTATATGCTGCCTCCCTCATCCCTTTATCAAACGAGGTGTGTCAGGCAGAAATTTGGGTTGTTTTCATGGATTTCCACATCAAAGTGTTAACTTTGCCGCCACCCTGCTGTGTTATCCCCAAAATATACTGGCAAACTTTTAATCATTTACCAATATTATATTTCAGCCGTTCTTGCCTCTGTTTACATTCCCCTCACCTGGCATATCCTAAACTTATAAGAACGCTACTACACTTGATCTTATACAAAAGTTCTTAGAAGTGCTGTTTTGGGGAGTAGCCTAGAGACAGGGGCTTGGATTGGCGAAAGCTCGCCTGGCAGCGGCGCCACTCCATGCGCATCAGCCGCTTCTTGCGCATCTGTTTACATCCCCTCACCCCATATCCCAAACTATAAGAACGCTACTACACTTACTTGGTGCAGCGGGGCCGAGTCTGACCCTGGGGCTGGTCTAATACTGCCGACGCAGAAATTGCGGGGCCTACCTCGGTCCAGGTCTCAAAGGCCTACTATAACCTCCTCCCACCCTCCTCCTCCTCCGAATAACCATCCTGGGCATGGCGCCATCAGTCGGTAGCTCTAGGCACAGCAGCAGTGCCGTCGCTAAGCGACAGGCGGTTGCTAAACATGCTGAGCCTAGCGATAAAAGGCACACCACCCAAAGCTATTACAGGGCATTCCCACATCAAACTTGTTAACTTGTCGCCACCCTGCTGTGTAATCCCAAAATATACTTGCAAACTTTTATCATTTACCGATATTATTTCAGCGCTTCTTGCGCATCTGTTTACATTCCCCTCACCCGGCATACCTAAACTTATAAGAACGCTACTACACTTGATCTTATACAAAAGGTTCTTAGAAGTGCTGTTTGGGGAGTAGCCTAGAGACAGGGCTTGGATGGCGAAAGCTCGCCTGGCCGGGAGCGCCAGCTCCATGCCAAGATCCAACTAACATAGTTTTAACTGCAACCTTTAATCTACTACTAGTTCACTTGCCTCCATACATGGTCCCCTTATCAAACGAGCTGTGTCAGGCAGAATTTTGGGTTTTTTTCAGGCTTCCATGTTAACTTTGTCCCCACCTGCTGTGTAATCCACAAAATATACTGGCAAACTTTTATCATGTACCGATATTTATTTGAGCGCTTCTTGCCACCTCCTTGGGTTCCTCTCTGCCACCCATTGGTTTGAAGCCTGAGTCCATTTAGGGTATGTCGCCATGCCACTCTCTAGCCTGCTGCCGCTGCTCTGCTGCCGTCCCCTATAGTGTCAGGGTCAATTATGCATGTTTTAGATGCTATCTAGCTTCATTCTCTGTCACTCTGTCATGGCCATGCTGTTGCCCATAATTTTGGCATAATGGTGCGATTATGCAGCCTCAGAGCATCCATGCATCTGCCCCTGCTGTTTCCTGTCCATTTCCGTGGTGTTCCATCCTTTTCTGAGGTTCCCAGGTGTTTGGCCAAGCTTCCCTGTGCAGAGCCTTGGTCCCCTTGAAAAATGCTCGAGTCTCCCATTGACTTCAATGGGGTTCGTTATTCGAGACGAGCACTCGAGCATCGCGGAAAATTTCGTCTCGAATACCGAGTACCCGAGCATTTAGTGCTCGCTCATCTCTAGTCATGATTACAAAAGTGTGGGGTTCTACAGTCCTGGCCGGGTGAGACACCACCTGCTTATGAGGACAGGGGAACGCCGCAGAGCTACACTCCCTAGGTTCATGTCTGAAGTTACTGGGACTCGTGTTTAGAGCCACTGTTGAGGCAGAACAGTGCGAACATGTGATGTCGTGGATTGCTGACAATGCTTCGAGCAATTTGTCCACCAGTCAGTCTTCCACGCAGTCCACCCTTTCCCAGAAACGCACTCCTCCAGCTCCTGCACCTCAGCCTCCTCCCCCCCAGTCGGCCCCCTCCCAGGAAATTTGGCATTGAACCGGCATACTCTGAGGAACTGTTTTCTGGACCTTCCCACAGTCACAAACCACTTGTCTGGTTGCTGCTGAGCAATTTTCTGATGCCCAGGTTTTCCACCAGTCCCGTCTGTGGGTGATGATGACCTTCTTGACGTAGTGGAAGTGTGTAAAGAGGTGTCCGACGATGAGGAGACACGGTGTCAGACAGTGGGAAGTTGTTTGGCAGGGCAGGAAGTCCGAGGGGGGAGCAGACTGAGGGATCGAGAGGATTGATGCAGGTGACAGACCAAGCTGGGTTGAGAGGCCGGGTGAACACAGTGCTTCGGAACGGAGGAGAGTCCTCGACCAGAACAGGTTGGAAGAGGCAGTGGTGGGGCCAGACGGAGAGGCAGGGGCCAGAGCTGGTGGCATCAGCGCCAAATGTGTCAACTAGTGAAGCTCCCGTGGCGAGGGCTCTTGCGGCGAGGGCTAGATCTTCAGAAGTCTGGAGGTTCTTTAAGGAAACACCGGATGACCGACGGACTGTGGGTGTGCAACATTTGCCAAACCAGGCTCACAGGGGTTCCCCACACTACTAGCTTAACTACCACAGTATCGCAGGCATATGAATGCTAAACCACCCCACTCAGTGGCAACAAGCCCGTTCACCTCCGGCCGTGCACACCACTGCTCCTTCCCCTGGTCAGCTGATAGTCACCCCCTGCCCAGGCCCCTGCCGCAAAAACCCCATCGTCGCCTCCACAATCCTCCACAGCATCCCCCACGTTCAGCTCTCCATACCCCAGACGCTGGACGGAAACGCAATATAGTGCAACCCACCCCACGCCCAAGCCCTTAAGTGCACATCTCCAATTGCTTAGCCTGGAGATGCTGCCCTCATAGGCTAGTAGAGACCGAGGCCTTCGCACCTCTGCGGCGGCCGCCCCTCGGTATTCGGTCCCCAGCCGCCACTACTTTTCCCGATGTGCCGTCCCAGCCCTGCACCAGCACGTGTCAGACAACATCATCCGTGCCCTGACCAACGCCGTTTCTGACAAGGTCCACCGACCACGACACGTGGACGAGTGCTGCCGGGCAGGGCCACTATATCGCTGACGGACATTGGTTACTTGGTGGAGGCTGGGACCGAGTCTGACCCTGGTGCTCTCATATACTGCCGACGCGAGGATTGCGGGGCCTACCTCGGTCCGTGTTTCAGGCCTACTATCCTCCTCCTCCCCACCCCTCCTCCCCTCCTCCTCCCGAACTACCATCCGTGGCACGGCGCCATCTCGGTAGCTCTAGGCACAGCAGCAGTTGCCGTCGCTAAGCGACAGCAGGCGGTGCTCAAACTGCTGAGCCTAGGCGATAAAAGGCACACGCGCCCAAGACTATTACAGGCATCACGGCGCAGACTGATCTGTGGCTGGCAACCGCTGACCTGAAGCCGATGGTTTGTGTGACAACGGCGTAACCTGGTGGCGGCTCTGCACTCGCAGACTGACACATGTGCCATGCCTGGCCAGTGTGTTAAATCTGATAGTTCAGCGTTTCCCAAGACATACCCAATCTGTCTGATTTGCTCACGAAGGTGCGCCGCATCTGTGCGCATTTCAGAAGTCCAGCACAGATGCTCGCACTCTCAGGGCAGCGCAGCGCCGCCTCCAACTGCCCGCTCACCGCCTGTTGTGCGACGTGCCACGAGGTGGAATTCAACACTGACCATGTTATCCGAGTTACCAGCACGCCGAGCGATTGTAGACTGCATTGTCAACTTCCACCAAACTGGTAGTCAGGTTCAGTCAGCTTCCTCAAGTCTACATGATGAGGAGTGGACGTGGATTGTCTGTTATCTGTCAGGTGCTGAGTAACTTTGAGGAGTCAACACAGATGGTCAGTGGCGATCCCGCCATCATCAGCCCTCACCATCCCGTGCTTGGCCTTGTTGAAAAACTCTCTGATCAGCATGAAGTCGAAGCTTCTTTGCGCTCGTCACAAGAGACGGGGAAGAAGATTCCCTTGTTGATAGCCAAAGCCCCTCTAGGTCGTTTTCTCACGCATATCGGAGGAGGTGGAGGTGGAGGAGGATGAGGAGGAAGAGGAGGAGAATGTTGGCGAGACCAAGAGGGGACCATTGTTGAGTCCTTCACTGTTCAGCTTGTATGGCAAAGAAGAGGAGTTGGAGGAGTTGGAGGAGAGGGAAATGGACAGTCAGGCCAGTGAGGGAGTGAATTCTTACCGTTGGTACTCTGGCTCATATGGCAGATTTCATGCTAGGCTGCCTATCCCGTACCCTCGCGTTCAAAGATTTATTCCAGCACGATTACTGGGTTTCACTCTCCTGGACCCACGGTACAAGCAAAATCTTTCCACTCTCATCCCTGCAGAGAAGGATGGTGAGAAGGCATGAATACCAGCAGGCCCTGGTGCACAAGCTGAAACAGTATTTCCCTTCTGACAGCGCTAGCGGCAGAGTGCGTAGTTTCGCGGGACAAGTAGCGAGGGAGAGTAGCGAGCGGAGCACTTGACCAGCACTGGCAAGGGTAACCTTTACAGCTTTTGCCAGCTTATGTCACCCCAGCAATACCTGTCACCGTGTGATTATTCGAAAGCATGCTCTTCCTATCTTGATGCTCGTTCGAGCATTGCTACTCGAAACTGCTCGTTCTCGGACTAATATTCGCCCGCTCCGAGAAAATGGCAGCTCCCTCCTGTTTTGCTTTTTGCGGCCAGAACAGAGCCCCTCACAACATGAGACCTGCACTCCCCCAGCAGACGTGGTATCCTTACACGTCGATAGCAGTGGTTGGCTTTCCCAGCTCAGGTGACCCTGGGAGGACTAGCCGCTGCCGCGCCTGCTCTGATCATTCTGTGTCTGGATCCTCTAGTAGAGAGCTGCTTCTGGTCATGGAAAGCGTTAGGCTTTCTATATAATAGTTGTTAGGACAAGGGCGTTATCTCCAGAACCCACCATCCCTTCTTATGGCTACAATAACGTCTCTTTTTTTTATTTTTTATTTGCATCTAGTACCCATTTTGCGAGGAATAGCAAGGGGCTGTCTACCGTTGTGTTTTCGCTCTTAGTGGCACACATATCCCCTCAAACACAGCCAAAGTGGAAAATTTAGTAGTGGTTGGATTTTCACTTAGGCACATCTGCCATTTTTCCCTTTTTTATTTTACGTTTATTTTGTTTAATAACTCAGGTCCATCTCATCTGGCATAGTAGTGTGCTTTCATACTTGGCTAAAAATAGCCATAGGTAATCCAAACGGCTTCTTATCGCCTACAGTATGCGTTATATATTTGTATTTCTGGTTGAATCTGCTGGTGGCTGTACTTGCTGCAGTGCATCTATAGCCCAATTGTGAGCAATTTTAGTGAGACTTGCGACCGGCTGTGTTTTGCGCTTATGTGACCACATACATTGCAAAGAACAGAAGTGGGAAAAGTTATGTAGGGTTGATTTCAATTAGCCACGTCTCCATTTGTCCTTTTTTATTTTACGTTTATTTTGTTTATAACTCAGCGTCATCTCATCTGGGGGCTAGTAGTGTGCGTTCATACTTGTGCTAGAAAACTAGAAGATCACACAACTGCTTATTACCGCCTACAGTAGCGTTATTATATTGATTTCTGGTGATCGTGCTGGGTGGCTGTACTGCGTGATGTGGGGGGCCATCTACTAGCCATTGTGAGCATATTGTTAGTGAGAATTGCTACCGCTGTGATTTTTGCGCTATGACCACATATTCCGATGTGCAAGCCGAAGGCGGGAAAATTTAGTAGGGGTTGGATTTCCATTAGGCACATGTCCTGCATGTTTCCTTTTTTTTTTTTACGTTTATTTTGTATAATAATCAGCGTCATGCTCATTCTGGGCACGTAGTGTACTTTCATACTTGGCTAGAAAATAGCCATAGGAAGATCCAACGGCTTACTTACGCTCTCCAGTAGCGTTATTATTTGATTTCTGGTTATCTGCTGTTGTCTGTACTTGCTGCATCATCTACTAGCCATGTGAGCAAATTTTAGTGAGACTTGCGACCGCGTGTTTTTGCGCTTAGTGCGCCATATCCATTGCAAATACCAAGTGGGAAATTTAGTAGGGTTTTGGATTTCAATTACGCCAGTCCTGCCATTTGTCCTTTTTTTTTTACGTTTATTTTGTTTAATAACTCAGCGTCCATCTCATCTGCGCAGTAGTGCTTCATACTTGGCTGAAATCAGCATAGGAGAATCAAACTGGCTTACTCTACGCCTCACATAGCGTTTATAGATTTTGAATTTCGGTTTGATCGCTGGTGGCTGTACTTGCTGCAGTGGCATCTACTCGCCACTTTGTCACGCAATTTGTAGTGTACTTGCGACCCGACTGTGTTTTTGCGCTTAGTGACGCACCTATCCATTGCAAAACGGCAAGTGGGAAAATTTATTAGGGGTTGGGATTTCAATTAACGGCCAAACAATGTTTCCCCCCCCCTTCTGTGCCTTTTTTATTTTACGATTTATTTTGTTTAATAACTCAGCGTCGTCTCATCTTTGCATGTAGTGGTGCTTTTCATACTTGGCTCCAGAACTAGCCATAGGAAGAATCCAAACGGCTACGTAGCCTCAGTAGCGTTATATATTTGATTTCTGGTATCTTCTGCTGGTGGCTGTACTGTGTGCATGCATCTACTAGCCAATTGTGGAGCACTTGTAGTGAGACTTAGCGACCGCTGTATTTTGCGCTTTAGTGACGCACATATCCTTGCACGACCGCAGATGGAGAAAATTTTGTAGGGGTGGATGTCAATAGGCAGCAGTTCTGCCATTTGTCCTTTTTTAATTTTACGTTTATATGTGTTTAATAACTCAGTGTCATCTCATCTGGCATAGTATGTGCTTTCATACTTGCTAGAAAATAGCCAATAGCAAGGATAGCATCGTTTGGTTTAAAACTCAAAAACACAAAAAAAAAAAAACAACAAAAAAAGTTAAAAAAAATGAAGCTATACTCTCATTTTAAAAATTTTTACACCCGAGGCTAGGGTGTAGAGGACGAGGGCGGTGGAAGTGGGCGTCCAACTACTGCGGTCAGAGGCCGTGGTCCTGGCCGGGGTGAACACCACCATGCTTATGAGGGACAGTGGGGGAACGCCGCAGAGCTACACTTCCCTAGGTTCATGTCTGAAGTTACTGGGACTCGTGTTAGAGCCTGTTGAGCGCCAGAACAGTGCGAACCAGCTATATGTCGTGGAATTGCTGACAATGCTTCGAGCAATTGTCCCTCATCAGTCTTCCAACGCAGTCCACCCTGTCTCCAAGAACGGCACTCCTCCGCTCCTGCACCTAGCCTCCTCCCCCCCAGTCGGCCCCCTCCCAGTGAAATTTTGGCATTTGAACACCGGCATACTCTGAGGAACTGTTTTCTGGACCTTCCCACAGTCACAAACCACTTGTCTGGTGCTGCTGACAATTTTCTGATCCCAGGTTTCACACCAGTCCCAGTCCTTGGGTGATGATGACCTTCTTGACGCTAGTGGAAGTGTGTAAGAGAGGTTTGTCCCGACGATGATGAGACACGGGTTGTCAGACAGTGGGAAGTTAGTTTTGGCAGGGCAGGAGTCCGAGGGGGGAGACAGACTGAGGGATCAGACAGGTTGATGAGGTGTGACAGACCAAGCTGGTTGAGAGCCGTGGTGACACCAGTGCTTCGATACTGAGGACGGTCCTCGACCTAGAAACAGTTTGGAAGAGGCAGTGGTGGGGTCCACGATCGGAGAGGCAGGGTCCAGAGCTGGTGCATCAGCGCCAAATGTGGTCAGCTAGTGAAGCTCCGTGGCAGGGCTCTTGCGGGCGTAGGCTAGATCTTCAGAAGTCTGGAGGTTCTTTAAGGAAACACCTGGATGACCGAGGACTGTGGGTGGACTAGCAACATTTTGCCAAACCAGGGCTCATCAGGGGTTCCCCACTACTAGCGTAAACTACCACCAGTATGCCCAGGCATTGAATGCTAAACCACCCCACTCAGTGGCAACAAGCCCTTCACCCCTCCGGCGTGCACACACTGCTCCTTCCCCTGGTTTCACTGATAGTCAATCGCCCCTGCCCCGGACACCTGCCCATAAAACCCATCGTCCCTCCACAATCCTCCACAGCATCCCCCACGTTCAGCTCTCCATACCCCAGTACGCTGGCGGAAACGCCAATATAGTGCAACCCACCCCGCACGCCCCAGCCCTTAGTTTGCACATCTCCATATTGCTTAGCCTGGAGATGCTTGCCGCCATAAGGCTAGTAGAGACCGAGGCCTTCCGCAACCTCCTTGCGGCGGCCGCCCCTCGGTATTCGGTTCCCCAGCCGCCACTACTTTTCCCGATGTGGCCGTCCCAGCCCTGCCACCAGCACGTGGTCGACACATCATCCGTGCCCTACGCAAACGCGTTTTCTACAATGCTGAGGCACCGAACCACGTACACGTGGACGAGTGCTGCCGGGCAGGGCCAATAGATCATCCTGACGGACAATGGTCTTACTTGTTGGAGTGCTGGGACCGAGTCTGACCCTGGGCTGCTCATATACTGCCGACGCCGAGGATTGCGGGGCGGCTACCTCGGTCCTGTGTGTTTCAGGCCTACTTATGGCTCCTCCTCCTCCCACCCCTCCTCCACCTCCTCCTCCCCGAACTACCATCCCGTGGTCACGGCGCCATCCATGCGTAGCTCTATGGCACAGCAGCATGCCGTCGCTAAGCGACAGCAGTCTGGTGCTCAAACTGCGAGCCTAGCGATAAAAGGCCACGCCGCCCAAGACTTTACAGGGCATCACGGCGCAGACGTTACTGTGGCTGGCAACCGCTGACCGAAGCCTAGCATGGTTTGTGTGACAAACGGCGGAACCTGGTGGCGGCTCTGCAACTCGTCGACTGACACTGGCCATCCTTGCCCAGGTGTTAATCTGATAGTTCCGCGTTTCCCAAGACATACCCCAATCTGTCTGATTGCTCACGACAGGTGCGCCGCTCTGTGCGGCATTTCATGAAGTCCAGCACAGATGCTGCCACTCTCAGGCAGCGCAGCGCCGCCTCCAACTGCCCGCTCACCCGCACTGTTGTCGACGTCCCACGAGGTGGAATTCACACGACCATGTTACTCCAGAGTTGACCAGCATCGGCCGAGCGATTGTAGACTGCCAGATGTCACTTCCACCAAACTGGTATCAGTGTCAGTCAAGCTTCCTCCGTCTACGATGACTGAGAGTGGTACGGGTGGATTGGTCTGTATCTGTCAGTGCTGAGTAACTTTGAGGAGTCACACGATGGTCAGTGGCTAGCCGCCATCATCAGCCTCACCATCTAACCGCTTGGCTTGGCCGGGGGGGGGGGGTGTTAAACTCTCTGATCAGCATGAAAGTCTGGAAGCTTCTTTGCGCTCGTCCAAGAGACGGGGAAGAAGATTCCCTTAGTTGATAGTACCAAAGCCACCTCTACAGTCGTGTTTCTCAGCATCATACGTGGCATTAGTGGAGGTGGGAGGCAGGATAGGAGGACGATGAGGAATGTTGGCGAGACCAAATGGGGACCATTGTTGAGTCCTTCACTGTTTCGCGTTGTATGGCATGAATGAAGAGGAAGTTGGAGAGTTTGGAGAGAGGGGAAATGGACATCAGGCCAGTGAGGTGAGATTGAATTTCTACTGCGTTGGTACTCTGTGCCTATGGCATATTTCATCTAGGCTGCCTATCCTCTACCCCGCGTTCAAAAGATTTATTCCATCACACCGATTACTGGTTGTTTCACGTCTCCTGGACCCCGGTACAAGCAAAATGGTTTCCACTCTCATCCCTGCAAGCGAAGGATGTGTGAGAAGCATGAATACCAGCATGCCCTGGTGCACAAGCTGAAACAGTATTCCCTTCTGCAGCGCTTAGCGGCGAGTGCGTAGTTCAGCGGGACAAGTAGCGAGGAAGTATGGCGAGCGGGCATCTTGACCATATCACTGGCAAAGGGTTACCTTTACAGCTTTTCCAGCTTGATGTCACCACCCCAGCAGACACTTTCACCTGTTCCCCCAGTCTCCGCGCAGAGAAGGGCTGTATCTTACAAAAGATGGTGAGGGATACGTAGTGACCATACATCGTCCTAATGATCACACAGCTCCTACAACTACTGTGGTTTCGATCAAGCGGACTTGGCATAACTGGCGTGTCGCCTTGGGGTTCTTTGTCCTGCCCTCCGCTAGCGTCTTGTCCGAGCGGTTTTTCAGTGCAGCTGGTGGCATCATCACGATAAGCGTACACCGCCTGTCGACTTGACAGCGCTACAGGCTGACGTTATTAAGATGAATAAAGCCTGGATTTCTCATAATTTCCAATGCGCCACCAGGTTGAAGGAAGCTCAACCCTGAATAATTTATCCACTCCTCCTCCTCCCAGTTTCCCCTTCTCCTCCTCTTGTACGTAAAGCAGAGGAAACTGGTATTTTTTGACAGGGCCCCACTGGCTCTAGTCTATAGTACTTTATGCATTTAATTTTTCTTGAGGGCCACCTACCCGGTCCTCTGTTTTAAACAATTTTGGGAGTGCCACATACAGGCACTCAATCTATTCAATTTTTCTGGAGGCCACCTACCCGGTCCTGCTGTTTTTAACAATTTTTTGGGAGTGCACATACAGGCACTCACATCATTCAATTTTTCGGAAGGGCCACCACCTGCTTCCTCTGGTTTGAAACTTTTTTGGACTGCCACTACAGGCACTCATCTATTCCATTTTACTGGGGCCACCTACCTGCTCCTCTGGTTTAAGGAAAATTTTTGGGACTGCCACATACGCACTATCCCAAATTTAATTGTCTCCATAGCAAGCCTCCACACGTTGTCTCCATTGCTACCTCCACCACAAAAGTCTGTCATATAGCTGGCCTCCATACATCATCCTTTACTCAAACGAGGTGTGGTCAGGCAGAATTTGGGTTGGTTTTCATGGATTTACCACATCAAGTTTTTAACTTTGTCGGCGCCACCCTGCTGTTGTTATCCACAAATATACGGCAAACTTTTATCCATTCTACACCAAAAATTATTTCAGGCTTCTTTGCGCATCTGTTTCGACATTCCCCTCACCTGGCATAAATCTAACTTAGTAAGAACGCTACTACACTTGATCTTATACAAAGGTTCTTAGAAGTGCTTTTTGGGGAGTAGCCATAGAGACAGGGGCTTGGATTGGCGAAAGCCGCCTGGGAGCGGATGCGCCACTCCATGCGCACCAGCCGCTTCTTGCGCTCTTGTTTACATTCCCCCACCCGCCTATCCCAACTTAAAGAACGCGACGACACTTAACTTGTGTGCAGGGCTGGGAACCGCAGTCTGACCCTGGGGCTGGGTCATATCTCTGCCGACGCAGGAATTGCGGGCCTACTCGGTCCCAGGTCTCAATGGCCTACTATAACCTCCTCCCCAACCCTCCTCCCTCCCCGATTACCATCCGTGGGCATGGCGCCCTCAGTCGGTAGCTCTAGTCACGCATCATGGCCGTCGCTAAGCGACGCCGGTTGCTCAAACTGCTGAGCCTAGGCGATAAAAGCACCCCACCCAAACTATTACAGGCATTCCCATCAAACTTGTTAACTTGTCGCCACCCTGCTGTGTAATCCACAAATATCTTGTCAAACTTTTACATTTACCGATATTTTTCATGCGTCTTCTTTGCGCATCTGTTTACACTTCCCCTCACCGCATATCCTAACTTATAAGACCGCTACTAACTTTGTCTTTACAAAAGGTTCTTAGAAGTGCTGTTTGGGGGAGTATCCTAGAGACTGGCTTGATGGCGAAAGCTCGCCTCGGCAGCGGAGCGCACTCCATGCAAGATCCAACTAACATATTTTACTGCAGCACCTTTAATCTACTACTATTCACTGCCTCACATACTGGTCCCCTTATCAACGAGCTTGTGTCCGCAGAATGTTTGGGGTTGTTTCAGGCTTCCATGTTTAACTTTGTCCCCAACCCTGCGTGTAATCCACAAAATATCTGGCAAACTTTATCATGTACCGATATTATTTGAGCGCTTCTTTGCTCACCTCCTTGGTTCCTCTCTGCCACCCATTGGTTGAAGCCTGAGGCCATTTAGGGTATGTCGCATGCCACTCTCTGCCTGCTGCCGCTGCCTCTCTGCCGTCCCCTATAGTGTCAGGGTCAATTATTCATGTTTTAGATGCTACCTAGCTTTCATGTCTGTCACTCTGTCATGGCCATGCCTGTTGCCATAATTTTGGCATAAGGTGCTATTATGCGCCCAGAGGCATCCATGCTGCTGCCCTGCTGTTTCCTGTCCATTTCCGTGGTGTTTTCCATCCTTTTCTGAGGTTCCCCGGTGGTTTGGCAAGCTTCCCTGGTGCATGAGCCTTGGTCCCTTGAAAAATGCTCGAGTCCTCCGCATTACTTCAAGGGGTTCGTTATTCGAGACAGCACTCGAGCATCGGGAAGTTTCGTCTCGAATACGAGTACCCGAGCATTTTAGTGCTCGCTCATCTCTAGGTCATGATACAAAAGTGTGGGGTTCTACCATGTGTATAGACTGTGTTCTTCATAGAGCAAAGTCTTAATATACATTGGGCAGAGAATGCTAGAAAATCTATGAATAATGAAACATAGAAAATGTTCTCTGTCATGTGCAACATTTTAAGCTTCTTATATTGACTTCTATACACCTGCGTAACAGATGGGTTAAAGAATCTCTTTATATCTGCAGCTTCTATCATAAAAATGCTTATTCTAAAACAACACAAGAACTTTTATATGCAGAATCCTCATTTGCCATTCAATCATCCATTATTCTTCAGAGACAGATTTCAAGTATTTGCTCCTCAAACACATTCGAATAGTTTTATTTTAGATCAGGCTGCAGGATGAGAACTGGATTGACATGTTGTTCCATGAGTGAGTCAGGCTTCGTGTTCTGTTTTTATGAAGTCACTGCTCTATCGTTCATCCCTTTTTTTTTGGAGGGCAACACCCTGTTCAGTCCGATGTATATGAACAAATTTTTTTTTAACAAAATAGTGAATGAATTTGAGTATTGATATAGATTGTTTGAGTACTTACAGAGTTTTTCTTCTGTCTGTCCAACAAAGTTTTCCCATCTGTTTGTATTATCTTAGTTCAACAGAAGTGCAGGTAGGCAGGTGAAAATGACCCCCATATTTAAACATCTCTGTATGTAGCTAGTGGAAATGCACTACTACAAACTGTTCCTGATATACGGGGGGGGCATTTCATTATTGCTTCAAATTGGTAAAATGTTTGAGAATTTTTTTCCTCCTTGTGCCTTATTTATGGGGTGTCATCGCCACAATTCTGTGGTTTTCCAACACTCATGACTTGTCTTTTTTTTTCGGTGTAAAATTGTCTGCTACTTATGATCCCACAACTTTTATGGCTCTTTATTTTTCTGACTGGTTTTGTGGCACAATTTTTGGCACAAAAAAGAGCAACTAAACTAAGGGAGTTCTATTTACCGTGATATATGGGGAGACAGATTAATCCTTTTGTTTGCACACCAAGTTATTAATCCCTTGCACCATAACGTTATCACACGGATAATTATAGCATGATTCCTGCACAACGCTGCATCTAAATTCATAAATCCACACATGCAACAAAAGCGGGGAAGGGGAAGTGGAACGTATGGAAGGGAGGGAATAGGCGGGTATTGGGGGAGACGAGCAGGGGGTAGTGGGGGAGAGGGGGTTTGGAGGGATTGTGAGGGGGGGGACTGGGCGGAGGGGGCTAGTATGTGAGGATGATGATGATACGGGTCACTAGAGAGTAGATGGAGACCTGGGGGGCACGGCAGCAGCAGAGGGCTGAGGGGGTGGAATAATAGACGAGGTGTGTAAGGGAGGCGGGTGTGTATGGCACGAACGTACCAGGGACGTGAGAGCGGGAGAACAGCCCCACATGATTGAGGGCGATTTGGGGACGGATGGAGGGTGGACCCGGGGCCTGGGGGGCGGACCAGCGGGAGGTGAGGCGAGCTGACTGGGGAGTGCGAGGTGAAATAAAAGAGACGTAAGGAGGCAGAATAAAGCGCAAGTCATAAGGCAGGGGGTTAAGAATGGGGACTCGGTCGGGGAAATTCGAAGGCGGGGCGGTTAAGGATAAAACCGGGTGTGGGGGAGAATACGGAAAAAAGGGGGTGAATGTAGACGGACGTAAGAAAAACAGAGAAGAGAAGGCCGGGGGGGAGATAAGGGGAGGACTGTGAAAGCAGCAAAGGGTACCGGGGACATGGGGCATGGGAGCGAAAGAGAGGTCGGGGGAAAGTACACGGTGCAGGTGGTGGATGGGGGTGTACGTAAGTGTAGGGGAAAGCCTAAGGAAGTACAGAGATCGAAAAGAGGGGGGTTGAGGGGGACGGGCTAGAGTTAGGGAAAGACAAGGCTGGAAGGAGGTGGGGTGAGGAGGCACGGGTAACAAAGAGTGCGAGTTGGACAAGGGGCGCAGTGCGAGGAAAGCCCCCACTTTGTCTAAAATTTCATTGCGAAAACCAATGATCCCAAGTGATGAGCAGATCTGAATCCAAAAGTTTGGGTACGCCGTCATTGTCTTGGGAAAATGGCGGTGCACATTCACACAGCATTTAAAAGCCACTGACAACATTTAAAGGTGGCAACTAGAGATGAGGAAGCACTAAAATTCTCGGGTGCATCGTTATTCGAGACAAACTTTTCCAGATGCTCGAGTGTCTCTCTCGAACAATGAGCCCCATTGAAGTCAATGGGAGACCCGAGCATTTTTTTTGCTAAACACAGACAGTAAAAGAACAGTGCTTAATTGTAAATATTCCGATGTTTCCTGATGTTTTGCTTGTTAGAACACATGAAATAACACCTATTCTCTCTTTCAGGTGTTCGCGCGTGTCTCCCGCTAGGTTCGGAGAGTTCGAAAACATCTGGAATGTGAAGAATATTGTTCTTTCAATGTGTTCTGCACTTAAAGTGGTCTGTATTCACTGTGTTTTTAATGTTTTAATTCTATTTTCACTTTGCAATGTGGCGCGGTATCTCGAACCTATCGGAAGACACGCGCGCACATCTGCAAAGTGAAGAATAGAATTAAAACATTTAAAAACTGTGAACACAGGAGCATTTAAGTGCAGAACACATTGAAAGAACAATATTCTCACATTCCAGAGTTCTGAACATCTCCTAATTAGGCGGGAGACACGCGTGAACACCTGCAAAGTGAAGAATAGTGTTATTCAATGTTTCTTCACAAGCAAAACATCAGGAAACATCTGGAATATTTTATTAAACACTAAAAACCTGTTCTTCATCTGTGCTTCACTTAATTTAATGCTCGATCGCAGCAGGGAATACTCCGAGTAATGCCGTCCGATATGCTAATACTCGACCGAGTAGTATACTCGGACGAGTATACGCGCTCATCTCTAGTGGCAACCATGATTGGCACCTACCAGACCATATTGACCAATGGGGCTGCTGAACTTGTGGCAGACCGAGTAGCACGTACAGCAAACATGTCAGTGGATATTATCAGGGTTTGGATGTTGGCCGGAGCCGATTCTGGTAATCTCTATCATCTCACCTTGTCTGATCCATTCCACAATACATTGTAACAGATGTTCTTGTATATTCAGAAGTAATTCTAAAAGCAGAATGGATCACCTTCCAAAAACCATTGCTGAAATCAGTACATTTACCTCTGCAGTCTCTGTCTGTAAATGTACAGTCCTCTAAACTTGCCAGGTAGAGGGCCTAGCTGCTGTGATCACTCTCTTCTATTCAATTGACTTCAATATAAGCCACACAAAGCTTCTGTCCATCTGCTCCATCTAGCCCAGCACTCTCTTACCAGTTCTGTTTGTATATGGGCATCTATAACTTACGAAACCAATTCAATGATATATTGTGAAATGAAAATTAAATACATGACAACTCACACACAACCACAAACCTAGATAATTACCCATAGAATATAGGATATCATAAATGTATAGGTAAATAAGTAAAATTTTAAAGCTGTCACAGCTTAAAAAGGACCTGTCACCAGATTTTGACCCCCTTGATAACAATGCCTGCTGATAAAGGGTTCAAGTTTCTCCGCATACTGCCTAAAATAAGCTGCCAGTGGATACCTGTACCATAATACAGACTTTTTCTGATATGCAAATTTGAAGACTCATGTCTGGTATTGTGTGACTGACAGCTCTGGTGTCTCTTCAATTCACTTCTCTGCCTCCTTGTATTTAGGATTGTCTGCTAATATTCAACTACATACTTATAAATCTGCATGTAAGTAGAAGAAATATTGAGCAGATTTATCAAGCTGTCTGAAAGTCAGAATATTTCTAGTTGCCCATGGCAACCAAATCACAGCTCCCCTTTAAAATATTCATGAGCACTGGTAAAATGAAAGCTGAGCTGTGATTGGTTGCCATGGGCAACTTGCAATATTCTGACTTTCAGACAGCTTGATAAAATCTGCCCCATTGTGTCAATTTCCTTCACCAGTGCTTGTGTTACATTCATCAAATTGTCACCAGTGACATCATGGCAGATCTTCAGCCTTCTAATAGAAAAACTGTACACCATGTATGTGATTACATAAGATCACAGAAGGAGAATGGAAAGGAGTAGAAGTCCATGGAGGCTGCTGTGACTTCATGTGGTCAGATATACACATGCGGTAAGGTTTGTTATTATTAAGAGGCTAATGTACCTGATATGATGTCACTCTGGTCACATGAATGAACTGTGACTAGTAAGGAGGCATAAGGCATGGGGAGGAGTAGATGGGAGTGGCCAACCTGCAGGACACGCCCCCCTCTGATGTCCAGGTAATATAAGTTAAAAGGGGATTTATGTGGACGTAATCGAAACAATTTGTAGCTAAAAGAAGGGGGTCAGTCAGTTATTGTAGCTTTATAGGAACCTGTCACTGACTGTATATGTGCAAATATGGTGGTTCCCTTTAAACAAGAGGAAAAATCACAAATAATTCATCTATTTTTATTGGATAGAACGTTAGATGGAGTGCTGTTCTTTTTCTACTTGCATGTAGGATCCTAGAAATGGTCCTGTTGGGGGTGCACCCACCATTTTTTCTAACCGTGTGCTGTTTGGACTTTCTTTGTAGATAGATAGATAATTGGAAGAGAAAAGGGAGGGCACACGCCAAGTTATTGGATTCCAAATGGTAGATTTTTTGTCTGATTAAACATCCGATAATTGTTGAACATATATAAATGGGGCTAAAACGGTTTTGGGGACTAACAAATACCCTTTTCTCAAGTGGAATTTTTCTTCTCTTCGTTTTTGGTCCTGCATGTGTTGAAGATATTCTGTTTAGTTGCTTCTCTATTCTGTTGCTAATATCTTGGAAGGATTCCGCAATGCTGACTTTACAAGTACATTACACAGGATCTACATGTACTGATGTAAACTTGATGTTTATACTAAGCTTTTAATTAACAGACCTGCATGAGTAAACTTCCCGGATTCAATTAGATGCTTTATTAACCACATGATCCGGTGTGAACATTCAGGAGACCGTAGAAAAATTAGCCACTGGTATAATGACATGGATATACAGAACATGCCGGGATTGAGTCTACGACTTGCCAAACTTTATATAGAATGTGATATGTGCAGAATAAACAGATATGAAATTAGCATGGAGACGCTAGAGAAGAGATGATCTAGTTGCTGAAAGTGCTTTCAGAATATCTAAGAATTTTTGCAAATTTAAGTGAAGAACAGATTGCTGAAGCAGCAATGGCAGAATTAAGATGAATATAACATACTGCATAAATAGGTAATTTCTCCTTGAAGTGTCAGTCAGACATTTGGTACACTAACACGTATGGGAATTAGAAATAGATGCCACAAAGTATTATAGTACTTGTCTAGAAGTTTGTACTGTGTTCATGACATTCAAAGGCTACGGTGGAATACTGAAGAATGTTCTAGCCTTAGGGTATATTCAACATAGTTTTTTTTTTGGAGCGATTTAAAGAAAATAAACATCCCTGCTATAGTCAGGGCATAACCCCCTTCCAAATTGAAGACCTCTTTTAGCAATTCCCATACAAATCTTACATTGATTTTAGATCCAAACTTACTATATAGATATTTTTTAAATAATTTTTATAGATTTAAAGAAATTTTATAACAGGTGGTAAAGATGACATAATCACCTGCACACATGTATAGAAAAATATATAACAACGAGTGCATCATTTATGTTAATGAGCAATTATATATTGATTTACAGTTTGAAGAGGGTCATACATTGGCCCAAAAGTATTTGCTGTCAAAAAAACAAGTAACAGAGTAACAGTACCTATAAACTGTAGTCCAAAGATGGAACCATTAGACCTTCCATTATCGTTTAAGTAATGAAAATTATAACATAGGTTCAAATGCAGGTGTGGAGTTCCTGACGTTTTGGGGATTTGAACGGCTTGACAGATTTTTAACAGGGGATTTGTTTCGCATTGCGATCGGATTTTGGTGCAGGCTGCATCGCTTTCATGACAGAAAAAGGAGGACGATCGACTGATTCGGACTGAGAGCGGGATTTTACTTTAAAATTGGTGTCGCAAGATCAAGCACTATATGCAACCACGAGGAAGATGGTGAACTCTGTCGGACCTGAGCGGGGAAGTGACACATGCAGATATCGGGCGCATGATTTAGTGAATTGCGAGAGAGCATGATCTTCGAACAATGCACTTTCGTGTTAACTCTCCGGACGGATAAATAAATGTGCCCCATTATTTTAAGGACGGTGTTCCTTCCGAAATGTGCCAACTACCTTCATTGTGCTTTTTAACTTAATAGAATTAAAGCCTTGAAGATTTTGAATTGGTGAGGATTTGTGTCTAGTTGTATCAAGCCCTAAACATCAACATTCAATTAGAATAGGATATAAGAGTTTTTATTGAGGATGTCACATTGATGAGATCTCTAGACCTGGGTTGTTCACGATGGAGCGCCATTGAAAAACACATGGTGCCCTCCTATTGTCTCTAGGACACTGGAGTTCCCATGGATTTGCATTAAGGGGCGAGTTGCTCAACCACAGCAACCCTCACTCAGATATACATGGCACCCCCATTTAATTATCAATTCAGATCACAATAGTTGGTCCCTCCCCAATCATATATTTTCTTTCTTATGTATAACTTATTAAAACTTGTACAACACCTTGATCAACAACAAGTGTTTATAATACCCACAATATTACTAGCAGATCATATTATATCATATTTGCATGTAATATCTTATTAGCCAAATTATTTCAAGTTAAAATGTACCAAAGATGTAGAATTTTGATTATTCTTGTCTTTCAGCGAAAGTGGTGCCTATTTCTGACACCTTTGTTCGATAAATTAGCTAATACATTGTCATTAAAACCTAAATTGAGCTAATTAGTATAATGCACACTGTGCTATTTTTTCCCACAGCGAGCATTCACTAAGATTAATTTTCCCCTGGGAAATTAGTAACACACTTGATCATCTCAGCCCCCTTGCAGCTGTAGGCGAGAGACATGGTGCTTTCTAATTGTCTTATTCACACCAGGCATGGACATAGAATTGTGATACATTAACATGGGCTTCAAGAACTTTGTAGTAGCGGTAATCCTTAAACTTTCTAACTTTTTATACTCAAATGGACATGGTTATCACACATACATATTCAAGTATATTAGGAAAAGGAAACCCATTGCTAGCATTTTAGGTTATACATAGAGATGAGCGATTATACTCGTCCGGTATATGCCTCGGTCGAGTATTAGCATACTCGGGACCGGCTCGTTACTTGGACGAGTATCTCGCCGGCTCGAGATCGAGCAGTAATTAATAAAATAACATTGAATAAGTATTTTATTGTAAAAAAAAAATATTCTTCACTTCCAGGTGTTCGCGCGTGTCTCCACGCTCGTTGAAGATGTTCGGAACATCTGGAATGTGAAGAATAGTGTTCTTTCAATGTTTCTGCACTTAAATGGTCTGTATTCACTGTTTGTTAATGTTTATTATTCTATTCTTCACTTTGCGCTTGCGCACGATCTCCGAACTCGATCGGAGAGCACGCGCCACACCTGCAATGTGAAGAATAGAAATTAAACATTAAAAACAGTGATACAGGACCATTTAAGTGCAGACACATTGAAAGACAATATTCTTCACTTCGCTCAGATGTTCGTGCACATCTCTAACTTAGCGGAGACACGCCGAAACACTGCAAAGTGAATAATATGTTATTTCAATGTGTTCTTACAAGTAAAACATCTGCAACCATCTGAATTTTTTTTTGCACTGTTTCTTTTACTGTTCAGTTTTTTTTAAAAAATGCTCGGTCTCCCATTACTTCAATGGGCTCGTTAATCGAGACGCACCCGAGCATCTGGAAAGTTCGTCTCGAATACGAGCACCGACATTTTAGTGCTCGCTCATCTCTAGTTATCATAATAACCCTGGAATAACTTCAACGCTACTACATAAATCAAACAGCATGGGGGCCATGTCTGGTTCTTATATGTCCTATACGATTTTACCTTTTTTTAAATTTGAATGGTTTGCTGAATCATATGCACTTTTAACTCAACATCTTTACTTCAACTCTTACTTTCATTTTCAACACATCCATACATACCATTGGGCTGATTACTCTTTATATCTAAAACCCTGGTAGGGATATTTTGAACTTCTTCTCTGGCACAGAGGGTTACACCTAGATTGACCATAGAACGTGTGTTCTTCCAATGACACAGACCAAGTTACGCTACAGGTCAAGGGGCCTGGTTGCCTGCTTAAGTATACCCGGTCCCAAATGTGATTGTGCTTCTATAACTTAGAAGACTTAATAATTGGAATTTTAACACACATATAACCATAATGGATGGTATATGTGTTGCAGGCAGAGAGACCCATCTGTAACTCATTAGATTGGGGCTTGCACAACTGTCAGCAGGCTGAAGAGGCCCAGATGCAGAGCTCTGGTCCATGCTATGGAGGATCGCTTGAAGGTAAGTGAACACATCCCTAACATGAGTACTCTATCAGTATTTTAAATCTTATTTTCATAATGTGTATAGTTCTAAAGCACATATTAAATGGTAAAGTGATAATTGATAAAAGAACCCTGATGCACTTTCAGATACTGCAAGTTACTATTGTTAATCTGGCACCTGTACTTATTCCCTTAATTATCTGACAACCCTATTTATGGCCAACTAACTTTCAAGTTTTTTCTCGACTTTGCAAAAATGTTGTACCATTCCAAAGTGACTGAAACCCACGGGGTCATCGGTTATCCAGATAAGGACAAATGGTTTGACCTACAACTATAGCAAGAGAAGCTGGTCCTCAAGGTCTGTAATTAAAAAGATTACACTTTTACAGTATGTTTTACACTGCAATGGAAATGGCTCTCCCAAAGCAATGGATAGGGGTAATGCAGCTAACAATGTGGTTCTCGGCAATGCTGCACCTGGTTTAAAGGAAACTTACCATGAGGAACCACTATAGGATAAGATCTGATGGTAGATTCCTCCTGCCTGCTTCTGTCCTAATCTGTAATTTAATACTCCGGGAACCTAAACTAACTTGTTAAAAAAACGTATTTTAGTATTATGTAATTAAGTGTAGAGGCTACTGGGGCGTGTACTAGCCTGCCGGGTACTGGAGCTAAGGCTAGTACACGCCCCACTAGCCTCTGCAGTTGATTTACATATTACTAAAATAAAGTTTTTTTAACAAGTTAGGTTAGGTTCCAGGGTTATTACTTACGTTATATTACAGATAGGGCAGAGGCCTCAGGAGGAATCTACCATCACATCTACTTCTGATAGTAGAATTCTCACGGTAGGTTTCCTTGACCAGGTGCAGCAAGCCACTGCAAGCACACACATGTTGGCGCATCACCCCTCATACATTGCTATGGGAGAGCCATTTCATTTTGATTTGCATTTTCGCTTTCCTGATCTATAACACAGGTTTCTATAAACTGTCACAGCATACATCCAGCCGCTTCTGACAGAGCCAATATCAGCCTAAAAAACTCCAGAAATAAAATAGACAAGTCTGTTTAAGCTATAAAGTACATCAAGCTGTCAGAACTGAATGAGATTTTGTTTCTCCTTTGTTCATCTAATCAAAATATGTAAAACTAATATGAGAATTACTCTTTCTCAGATCTGAAAAATTAAAATACAGCCTCTCGGCTGCAGGAAACCTCTCACAATCAATGGTATAACTAAACCAAAATCAAACACATCATTAATTCTCTAAAACGAGCGCAGGCTACCTGCGGCACTTGTAGACAGCTCCCAGCATGCTTTGTCACAGGCTTTCTATAGGGGACAAGCTGGAGTACAGTCTGAACCCATCCAAAGGTTACCTACGCTTGTGTAATCAGACAACCAGAGCACCGCTGTGAAGGCCTCTCTGTCCACAACCACAAATCTAGCAATAAACTGGAAGTCAGATTATGTACATCTTTTGACTGAGTTTAACAAACTTTAATATTTTACATTTTTGTCTAGAACTTGTGCAGTGTCGGTTGCCAAGATTTTATCTTTGCCAGGGAAGTGTTTTTTAATCATTCACAGGTTCATGAAAATCTTTGATGTTCTTCATCTATTGTGGGCATCTAACATAGAAATAGGAGGTTATTTTATCTAAATGTACATTCTAATTATTTGAGTCTGAAAGCCACACACACATAGATCCACACACACCCACAAACCTCTTTATTAAGTGTTAAGGTTGTCATTCCTGTCCTATAAAATATGAGGCTACATACCAAGGAATTCCAAAACACAACTATCCACAACTTAGCAATGGAATGGTATTCCTCCCACAAAAACCCTTTGTTGGTCCAATAAAAATATGGCAAATATTATAAAATCTGAGCTTCACCACTGATTAGGGATAATAAGCACAACTGGAATTCTCCTATACTACGGACGGCTTCTTCTTCCGTGTCTTTTTCTTTATTCTACCAGTGGTGCTGGAATACTACGACACAACTGCTTTTTCCGTGTCTTTTTATTTTATTCTACCCAGTGCTTGTTGGTCCCAGTGCTACAGAAGTGAGATCTTGACTAACCCATAGGCCTTTCTCACAGCACATGATTTTTGCAAATCAGTACCTTGGGAAGATAAATCCTGTCATTTCCTGAAATAAACTGAGACAAAGATTGCTACAGTCTCTCTTTCCCTTACCTCGTATACTATTGACTTTGTAATACGTATTGAGGCATAATAGGTTTGATAGAAAAGCAGAGAGGACTAGAAAGAAGGAGAATTCCTGAGGGTTTGAGCATCAAAGTTAAAATAAACACACTGGGCAAAGTTTAGCTTGGAGACACTATCTGAATTACCCTAAGCACCAACGAGATCCAAATATGGCAGCACTAGTCAGTCAGGTTCATTGCCAAAGTTGTAGAAAATATAAAGGCACCAGTCAAAATACTTGCTTTTCCCTCCCACTCACCTCCAAAAAATCTGAACTAAAATTACACATCCTTCTATCAAGGCGCTTAGATACAGAAGCTCAATTTCTATGCAAGGTGGAAACCTATAACATTGTAATGAATACACCTTACAGGCGAGAAGTGTTCACACCCCAGCGTACCTCCAGTATGTTTTCTATAATATAGTTCGAAAGAATACAAGGAAAAGCTAAACCATTTCAGCTGTGTATTTATCTAATTACTTAGTTTATCTATATTGCTTGACAATATACTGAGTTTTCTGCAAATTCTGCCATTAAAAAGTCACAATCTCTAAGTGAAAGAAGGGATAGAACAGCCTAAGTTAAAATCTTAGAGTTAAGAATCTTGTATAGTGGTGTGTGTCGGCCTCCCTTCCAGCATGCTGATCACGCTGTGCCCTCTGTAGTTACTTGGGCATTGAAATGTACAAAGGAAGATGTCTTGTTTTAACTTATAGAGCAACAAATACCTACTTTCAGACGTAATGAAAAAATAATCAATGTATTAGCAATTAAATTTCTCAGAAGTGGTATTCTTATTTACAGGTCATATACAGGGGCATAGCGATCGCAGTCATACCCTTGCACCCTCAGGAGGAGTCGTTTGACAAAAAATAATAAATATGAGAAAGGCTGCCAACTGATTTGCCTCTCTATGTCCTCCCTAGATCGCAACAAACATGCCTGCATCTCTGTAGAGCAACAGGTAAGCAAGAAAGTTGTGGACTGGCTGGTGTTGATATCAATTATATATTAATAGAGGGTTGTGTGAGAACTTTGATATTTTTAGGGGCGTTTGTGGAAATGTGCGCACGAGTTGAAGACAGCTGTCTGGCAAAATCTCCACTGAGCTGTTTGGAACCCAAGTTTGGACGTACTGTGCTTTCAGAGATGCTCCTCTGCCTACCTTGGTTGTAACGGGTGTCTACTTTGAGTCACGGTTGCCTTTCTATCAGCTCGAACCAGTCTGTCCCTTCTCCTCTGACCTCTGGCATCATACAAGGCATTTCCGCCCCAGAAACGCCCTGCATCACTGATGTTTTTCTTTTTTCGGACCATTCTCTGTAAACCCTAGAGATGGTTGTGCGTGAAATCCCCGTAGATCGCAGTTTCTGAAATACTCCAGCCTTCTGGTACCAACAACCATGCCACGTTCAAAGGGCACTCAAATCACCTTTTCGCCCATACTGATGCTCCGTTTGACTGCAGAAGATTGTCTTGACCATGTCTACATTCCTAAATGCACTGAGTTTGCCGCCATGTCATTGGCGGATAGAAATTAATGTTAACGAGCAGTTTGGACAGGTGTACCTAATAAAGGGCCGGTAGTGTAGGTAGCCCCAACACAAAGTTTGCACAGGGACCATTACAGTGTTTGTTGCAACGGGTCATATGTTTTGTTTGTATGTGACGGGGAAGCTACAGGGTTCATTATAGATATCTTGCATTTAGTTCCTTATTCCTAATTCATTCTTGTAGTATGTTAATATATAAATGTAATTATATGTAATGTACCTTATACATTACCAAATATAACCTATGTGCAGGAACAGTCAACTCATTTTCTAAAGAATGGCTTGAATGTTAACAATTGCATTTCCCCGTAAAAAGAGGGGAAAAAAGAAAAGAAATGGATCATTTTGGATTTAGAATTATAGTGATATGACATGTTAAACCCAGAAGCCTCCGAGAACAGGTGCTTCATGGACACAAGTTATTAAACGTTTAATGTACTTGCCAAGAAATATTTTAAGGTACTCGTATTCTGCTCCTCTGAACTCTGGAAATCATATACAACACATTAAGAGACTCTGTCCGGGCCAAGTGAGAACATATACCAGATCTATAACACCTTTTTTCCTTGGATCAGTGGCTGCAACCCCTTATGTCTGACTCATAAAAGTAGCATAACATTTTTTCCTCACAACTGAATTCCTTCACTTCTTATAAGATTATAAAGGGCTTCCCACCACGCGGTGAGGCAGGCAGGGGCATCTGAAATCACCCCAGTGCTAAATAAAATGCTTAATCTTAAAGCTGCCCACCACACCATTTCCTGCCAGCTTGCAGGATGTTGAAAAATGTTACAATGCCTAATTAGAGTTGTCCTCACACCTCAGCAACACATAAAAGGGAAGTTTTTACCGCACTTCATGGAATTGGCAAACTATTTTGCTTCAAATTCTACTAATAATTGAGGTTTTCCAATCAATTAACACTGCCCAACGCTACCGTAGTAGAAAGCACACACAATACATACATGTAACATGTGCATTGTACTAAAGCACTGCATAAAGATCAATTTCTAGTAATCTACTAATGCTAGTACACCCTTTTTTTTTCAATATTATAGCTACCTTGTAAGGAGGAGTCAGATTTGAGACCCCTAATAATTCGGGTTTTGCCGACCCATTGTAAGAACCCAGTTCCCGGACCACAAACAGTAACAACCGTGATCAATGCTGTTACCTGTTATTAAAATCAATAATAGAAAAAAATGTTTTTTCAGCTCATCAAACATTCGATGCCGGTAAAGATCAGTCGCAGAGAGTATGGAAGTCAGGCCGCTCTCAGACACCGTACAAAAAATTTTGGGAACTCCAGCGAGGATACAAAATTTAGTTTAAAAATTAAGGAAAAACCTTAAAAAAACTAACTTTTTAATCAATGATTTAAAAGCCATGTGAACTGGAGAGGAGAAAAAGCCATTCACACGTTTGAAACTATCCTGAGTCATGTGGAGGGTACACATGTGGAAGCAGAAGGCTTTACAGGTAAAGAGAACACCCATGGAGGGGAGATCAGGAAATGATGTGGAGGATGAAGCACGGGAAAAGAAAAAGTACACAGCATAAATGAAAGTGTATAGATAATACAGAAAAAGATCTATGTACATTGAGGGGTAATAACAGAAGAAAAAATTGTATTATATTATAGACAGAGGACATTTTGTAAAAATGCTTGAGTGCGTATTCTCAGATGTCAGGCCATTGTGATGGCTGGGATATAGAGTACTATCAGAGGATTCCCTGGTAAGTAAAATTTTTACGCTAATCACCTCTCGCGTTAGTTGCAAATAATGTTTCAGCTGATATGGCTGACATGTGTAGACCATTATTGGCCAATTAAATAATAATAATAATTATAACATATATATATACAAGCTTGTTCATACTTACACTCTTCAGAGTCTGATTGCGCTTATAATATACTGCAACACTATGTATTGCAAGTTCACATCTTTCTGCTGATCTGTAATAGTCTGTTTGAGTTTATGGCAGACCCACGAGTCTCTCCAGAATTTTGTAGCTCCACGAGTGCGAACTAGGTCCCCAGTGGCAGCCAGAGTAGGCCCGGGCAGGCAGGCCCAAGGGAGGCAGGACACGGGAAGGCATGGAGCCAACGGAAGGCAGGACCGACCGGGAGGCTAGACCTCGCGGATGGCAGAACCCAGGTGGGCAGGACCTCGGATGGCAAGCACTTGGAAGACAGCTGCAGGACCTCGGAAGACGGCTGCATGACCTCGGAAGGACGCTGGGCAGTACTTGGAAGGACGGTTGGCAGTGAGATTACTTGGCCGACGCCCATGAGTTGCAGACCGCCACAGGATTGCGCAACCACTCAGAGTTAAAGGACCGCCACTAGGAGTACGGCCGCTCACAGGATTGCTAGAACACGGAACACAGGCATCAAAGAATACCCAGGCCTCTGAAAACAACTCAAGGAACCACAGAGGCCTTTCTTTTAAGTAACGGAGCATAAGGATCCGGCAGGGAATGCGTGGCAAACTACGCCAGTGCTATATAGGCCGGCTGGAATGCCAGAGCCAATAAGGAGAATGCTGTCCCTTATCAGGCTGGGAGAATCCGCACGTTGCCCCTCCTTAGCCGTCGGGAGCGCGCACCTGCAGGTAAAGAGCATGGCAGAGTCTCCTGTGAACAGCCTGCAAGCTGCAGAGTCCTGGTAGTCGCACGGCAAGTCTGTGTGAGGCTGCAAGTCTCTGGAAGCTCAATGGGCAAGCTCTGCGAAGGGCTGAGATGCCGCGGAGGAGTCTGGGAAGCTGCGGATGCTGATTGGCACCACTGGAGCAGTCTGGGGAACTGCATGGCTAAGGCACCCACGCGGAGCACTCTGGAAAGCTGTGGAGGCTGAGGTGCCACCGGAGACGCTCTGGGAAGCTGCGGTGGCGACCTGGGGACATCGGCGACCAAGCGTGACAGGCGAGGTAGCCGAACTTGGGGTGTTCAAACCTGGACTGGATTTTGGCCGACCTGTTGGTACCATGTCAGGGTCCCACTATCCCATAGAGGATCAGGCCAGTCCAGCACTTTCCAGTGAGCAAATACAAAACATGCCAACTTCAGGGGTTGACTGGGTAGGACGTCAGTTTGATGTAAACAGCTTGAACACACAATCCTCAAAAATTGGGGTGGCACGAATCAATTGTTGTGGCATCAAAAATCTGATCCAGAGTTCGCTCCAAAAACATGCTTGGTAGACGAATGCAACAGGAGGAGTCACAAGAGCCTGCTCGGGAGGCAATAATCCTCGCATGGCAGTGCGTTTGTCCAAGAGTTCTTTTTGAACAGCAAATCTCTTTGGACTGCTGGGCACAATAGTGGCTGGGAAGGTTCTGCTCAGTAGCTGTTAAGAATCCCAAAACAACAGTCCGTGGCTTTTGGTAGGATACAAAACCTTGGCGGAGTCCATAGCCAGATCTTACTGTCACATTCTATGGGAAAAGTCCCTTAGGACTAAAGTCTTGTGGAACTCCCGGACCACCGCGGAGATAAACTGCCAGGAGCGTAGTGTAGTGGACTCCTGGTCTCGCAAGAGCCCGCCGCACCGTTCGTACCAAGGATTGCGTGTGTAACGTGACAAGGCTGCCATGCAACCAATCACACCCTAGCGAATATGTCCACGGACACGATCCCACCCAAGATGGGTTTTCTCTTGTGGCTTTGATTTTTACGCGGCTTTCACTGTGTGCCCCAAATGAAACTTCTACTTAATTCTATCTTGGGGTCGGTACGATCAAGGGATAACAAATTTGTATAGTGTTTTATAATGTTTTCAATTTAACCTCTTGTACAAAAAAAAATTCTCTATTGTGAGGACTGTACATGGCCTTTTGAACCTTTTTTGATTTTAATATTTTTTTCAATGGCAAAAACTGAGCGCTATTTTTTCATTACGGGATTAACTGCGGTGAAAAACATCTATTCATTTTGATAGATGGGCATTTTTGGATGCAACAATACCATAAGTTTTGTGGATTTTTATATTTCATTTATATTTACATTTAATGACTTCTACGAAAGGGGTGAGGGGTTATTTTGTACATTTTTAGGGTTTCTTTTCCAGACCCCTAGGGTCCTTTAACCCTATAGTTTTCTATGGGATTGTCCTCCTCATTGATTACACATGTGAAGTTGCACCTTGTAATGTAATAGGTTTCAAACTAGCACGCCTCATTTCATCAAGACCTGTAGCTGTTTGTAGCAACTGATTCGCTGCTGCGCCAATGATGTCACGGGGAGCTGCAATCTTCCCCGATCTTTGCATGGGCCGCCGCCATCTTTTTTGCATGGACAGTTGACACAGCTACTCAAACGCTTTACCACAAATACAGTTGAACGAAGGGGAAATTTTGTATACATTGTAGCTTCCTACCCCCTGAAGATCGTTGGGGCCTAGCATAGGACTTCAATGAAATCATCAAGCCTATTCATACCTTATCCTCTTTTTTGCAGTCCCAGGCAGCCCAAGATGGTGTTGTTTAAAGATAACACTGAATGTGGACTTATGGGCTGCTGGAACTGTATGGATGCATGCTTTGAGTCTTCTATCAAACTCTGGTTGTTTGCGGAAAGCGATGACCTATGTCCCCATTACAAAGGGCCCTGCATGCACTAGTGTTTACCACCATCTGCCGTACACGTACAGTTGAAGCATCACACCAACGCTCACAGATTTCTTTGAATTGTGAATAATGTATGTGATTGCAGCAGAACCCCTAGGGGACCGTATAGGTTGGAAATTTATTTTTTTTAACATGTCCTTCTCATGATAAGTTTTTTGAAAAATCAAGACACCTTTGTTATGGATAACAGAGAAAAGGTGAAAAATTCTTAACCAAGTACTATCTATAGACATAGCAGCAAGTAAAATGATCTAAAAGCGATGGGGCAGAAAACTGTTTGTTCAGGTCTCACTCTCTACCTATCTCGAACTTCATCTGTTTTCTAATATATTCAATTTGTAATTTCAGTTTTTTTTGACCAAACGTGCCTAAACCCTAAGGGAAAAAAAAAAATCAATGATTTCATGTATATATCAGAGGTGCTAATATTTTTATTTTTACCGCAGACGGAGTCAAAAAAATGTTGGCCTGTACAGACCCTAATCCATAACCCCCACATTCCGAGTTTGTTTAAATTAGTTCATAGAAGCTGACACTCCACATGAGAATCCATAAATTTGTTTAACTAAACTTTATCTAAAAAAAGAATTACATTTGATGTTTATCGTAATGCGAGAAAAAAATGTAACATCATCTATAATTCCCAAAATATTCATTCACTTTTTAGATGTTAAAATACAGATCACCAGAACCAAAAGAGGTAGAACTAAATCTGCATAAACTGAATAAAAATGCCTACGGAAAACCAGCTTTAGCTTTGTAACTCTGGATTCCACTAATGCCAAGTAATTGCTAAATCAACCCGTGGAATCGTCTATATTCATGCTTGTCAAGTAGTATGGAAGGATGGTGGAACAAAACCTTTAAAATTGCAACTTAGGTTTACAGTGTTAACAGTAAACAATTACACCAATGCCACGTCTTAACCCAATAACAAAAATAACACCTAGTAAAGTACGCCATGTGACTTGACGACAGATTTACTTACCCGGTCCATTCGGCTCGATCCAACGGCCGTTCCCGCGCTGTTCGTGGTTCGCCGGGATTCCCCATTAGTCTGCGCCCGATGTCCACTAGTGGTCACTGTTGCCGCTGAGCTTCGCTGAGATTCACCTCCTCTGTCCTCGGTGTATGTGCTATTCTTGCAACAGCAATTTTTTTTTAAATTCCGCTTTTTTTGTCATTTTCCGTTGGAGTTTCCGGCTGCTGACGTCTCCCTGATTTCTTCGTGTGAAAACCGCGCCCTGCAGCCCGCTATCCGACCTGTCGTGTTCAAAATCCCCTGGTAATTCGGCTCAAATCGAATTGTCGGGTAACCCGTATGAAAGTGTCACGATTCAGACCCTTAGTAAATGAGCCCCAGTATCTTAGTAATTATAGAACTTGGCTACATCGCACTGCGGAGAGGAGCAGGGAATAGCCGCTGCTCACCCCCCCCCTCTCCATAGGAAGCGTACATAAGCGCACGGCGCGTATCACGGGTAAAAGATAGGACATGTCCGATCGTTGTCCCGGGCATACAAAGCGGTATGGTGCCGCCGTGTGTCCCCGTACAGGGTCGTGAGCCCGTAGAAATTATGGGGGACGTATATCGGCCGTACTCACGTCGGCCGTATATACTCCCCCATACAGTGTGTGAATGTAGCCTAAGGGTTTGGAAAAGAGCTCAGTTGCATCAAGTCCAACGCTATTAAATTTAATTGTGTTGATCCAGAAGAGCGCAAAACCTGCAGGCCTGATGTCAATTGCCCAAAAACAGGGAACAATGTTGTGTGTAGAGACTGTGGTCTTCATAGAAGCAAAGGTTCTTAATAGACATTTGGCAGAGAATGCATAGAAAATCTATGAATAATGAAACAATAGAAAATGTTCTCTGTCATATGCACATTTTAAGCTTCTTATATTGACTTCTATAACACCTGCAGTAACAGATGGGTTAAAGAAAGCTCTTTATATCTGCAGCTTCTATCATAAAAATGCTTATTCTAAAAACACAAAGAACTTTTATATGCAGAATCCTCATTTGCCATTCAATCATCCATTATTCTTCAGAGACAGATTTCAAAGTAATTGCTCCTCAAACCAACTCGGAATAGTTTTATTTTAGATCAGGCTGCTGGATGAGAACTGATTGACATGTGTTCCATGGAGGAGTCAGGCTTCGTGTTCTGGTTTTATGAAGTCACTGCTCTATCGTTCATCCTTTTTTTTTGGAGGGCAACACCCTGTTCAGTCCGATGTATATAGGAACAAATTTTTTTTTTAAAAAATAGTGAAAATGAATTTTGAGTATTGATATAGATTTTTGAGTACTTACAGATTTTTCTTCTGTCTGTCAACAAAAATCTTTCCCATCTGTTTGTAATTATCTTAGTTCAACAGAAGTGCAGAGGTAGGGCACGGTGAAAATAGACCCCCATATTTACATCTACTGTATGTAGCTAGTGGAAATGCACTACATACAAGTGTCCTGATATACGGGGGGGGCATTTATTATTGACTTTCAAATTGTAAAATGTTGAGAATTTTTTTCCTCCTTGTGCCTTATTTATGGGGTGTCATCGCCACAATTCTGGTGGTTTTCCAACACTCATGACTTGTTCTTTTTTTTCGGTGTAAAATTGTCTTGCTACTTATGAATCCAACACTTTTATGGCTCTTCTATTTTTCTGACTGGTTTTGTGGCACAATTTTTGGCACAAAAAAGAGCAACTAGAAGCTAAGGGAGTTCTATTTTACCGTGATGAATGGGGAGACAGATCTAATCCTTTTGATTTGCACACCAATTTATTAATCCCTTGCACCACAAGCTTTAATCACACGGATAATTATAGCATGATTCCTGCACAACGCTGCATCTAAATTAATAAATGCCCCCCACTTTGTCTAAATTTCATTGCGAAAACCAATGATCCCAAGTGATGAGCAGATCTGAATCCACAAAGTTTGGGTACGCCGTCATTGTCTTGGGAAAATGGCGGTGCACATTCACCACAAGCATTTAAAAGCCACTGACAACATTTAAAAGGTGGCAATTAGAGATGAGGAAGCACTAAAATGCTCGGGTGCTCGTTATTCGAGACAAACTTTTCCAGATGCTCGAGTGCTCGTCTCGAACAATGAGCCCCATTGAAGTCAATGGGGGACCCGAGCATTTTTTTGCTAAAACAGAACAGTAAAAGAACAGTGCTTAATTAAATATTCCAGATGTTTCCTGATGTTTTGCTTGTTAGAACACATTGAAATAACACTATTCTTCACTTTGTAGGTGTGCGCGCATGTCTCCCGCTAGGTTCGGAGATGTTCGAAACATCTGGAATGTGAAGAATATTGTTCTTTCAATGTGTTCTGCACTTAAATGGTCCTGTATTCACTGTTTTTAATGTTTTAATTCTCCGAACCTATCGGAAGACACGCGCGCACATCTGCAAAGTGAAGAATAGAATTAAAACATCAAAAACTGTGAACACAGGACCATTTAAGTGCAGAACACATTGAAAGAACAATATTCTTCACATTCCAGATGTTCTGAACATCTCCTAACTTAGCGGGAGACACGCGTGAACACCTGCAAAGTGAAGAATAGTGTTATATCAATGTGTTCTTACAAGCAAAACATCAGGAAACATCTGTATTAAACAATAAAAACACTGTTCTTCACTGTGCTTCACTTAATTTAATGCTCGATCGCGAGCAAGGGAAATACTCGTCCGAGTAACGAGCCGGTCCGAGTATGCTAATACTCGACCGAGCAGTATACTCGGACGAGTATACTCGCTCATCTCTAGTGGCAACCATGATTGGCACTACCTACCGCGGGTATTGCCAATGGGGCTGAACATTTGGGCTCAGTACCGGAACCTAAACAGAACATTCAGGTTTGGATTTGGCCGGAGCCGATTCTGGTAATCTCTAATCATCTCACCTTGTCTGATCCATCCACAATACATTGTAACAGATGTCTTGTATATTCAGAAGTAATTCTAAAAGCAGAATGGATCACCTTCCAAAAACCATTGCTGAAATCAGTAGCATTTACCTCTGCAGTCTCTGTCTGTAAATGTACAGTCCTCTCAAACTTGCCAGGTAGAGGCCTAGCTGCTGTGATTCACTTCTCTTCTATTCAATTGACTTCAATATAAGCCACACAAAGCTTCTGTCCATCTTGCTCCATCTAGCCCAGCATCTCCTCTTACCAGTCTCTGTTTGTATATGGGCATCTATAACTTACGAAACCAATTCAATGATATATTGTGAAATGAAAAGTAAATACATGACAACTCACAACACAACCACAAACACTAGATAATTACCCATAGACATATAGGATATCATAAAATGTATAGGATAAAGTAAAATTTTAAAGCTTGTCACAGCTTAAAAAGGACCTGTCACCAGATTTTGACCCCCTTGACTAACAATGCCTGCTGATAAAGGGTTACAAGTTCTCCGCATACTGCCTAAAATAAGCTGCCAGTGGAACTCTGTACCATAATACAGACATTTTTCTGATATGCAAATTTGAAGACTCATGTCTGGTATTTGTGACTGACAGCTCTGTGTCTCTTCAATTCACTTCTCTGCCTCCTTGTATTTAGGGATTGTCTGCTAATATTCAACTACATACTTATAAATCTGCATGTACAGATAAGAAATATTGGAGCAGATTTATCAAGCTGTCTGAAAGTCAGAATATTTCTAGTTGCCCATGGCAACCAATCACAGCTCCCCTTTAAAATATTCATGAGCACTGGTAAAATGAAAGCTGAGCTGTGATTGGTTGCCATGGGCAACTTGCAATATTCTGACTTTCAGACAGCTTGATAAATCTGCCCCATTGTGTCAATTTCTTCACACAGTGCTTGTGTTACATTCATCAAATGTGACCAGTGACATCATGGCAGATCCTTCAGCCTTCTAATAGAAAACTGTACACCATGTATGTGATTACATAAGATCACAGAAGGAGAATGGAAAGGAGTAGAAGTCCATGGAGGCTGCTGTGACTTCATGTGGTCAGATATACACATGCGGTAAGGTTTGTTATTATTAAGAGGCTAATGTACCTGATATGATGTCACTCTGGTCACATGACATGAACTGTGACTAGTAAGGAGGCATAAGGCATGGGGAGGAGTAGATGGGAGTGGCCAACCTGCAGGACACGCCCCCCTCTGATGCCAGGTAATATAAGTTAAAAGGGGATTTATGTGGATCGAAACAATTTGTAGCTAAAAGAAGGGGGTCAGTCAGTTATTGTAGCTTTATAGGAACCTGTCACTGACTGTATATGTGCAAATATGGTGGTTCCCTTTAAACCAAGAGGAAAAATCACAAATAATTCATCTATTTTTATTGGATAGAACGTTAGATGGAGTGCTGTTCTTTTTCTACTTGCATGTAGGATCCTAGAACTGGTCCTGTTGGGGGTGCACCCACCATTTTTTCTAACCGTGTGCTGTTTGGACTTTCTCTTTGTAGATAGATAGATAATTGGAAGAGAAAAGGGAGGGCACACGCCAAGTATTTGGATTCCAAATGGTAGATTTTTGTCTGATTAAACATCCGATAATTTGTTGAACATATATAAAATGGGGCTAAAACGTGTTTTGGGGACTAACAAATACCCCTTTTCTCAAGTGGAATTTTTCTTTCTCGTTGTTTTTGGTCCTGCATGTGTTGAAGATATTCTGTTTTAGTTGCTTCTCTATTCTGTTGCTAATATCCTGGAAGGATTCCGCAATGCTGGGACTTTACAAGTACATTACACAGGATCTACATGTTACTGATGTAAACTTGATGTTTATACTAAGCTTTTAATTAACAAGAATCTGCATGAGTAAACTTCCCGGATTGCAATTAGATGCTTTATTAACCACACTGATCCTGGTGTGAACATTCAGGAGACCGTAGAAAATTAGCCACTGGTATAATGACAATGGATAATACAGAACATGCCGGGATTGAGCTACGACTTGCCAAACTTATATAGAATGTGATATGTGCAGATAAACAGATATGAATTAGCATGGAGACGCTAGAAGAAGAGATGATCTAGTTGCTGAAAGTGACTTTCAGAATATCTAAGAAATTTTGCAAATTTATAGTGAAGAACAGATTGCTGAAGCAGCAATGGCAGAATTAAGATGAATATAACATACTGCATAAATAGGTAATTTCTCCTTGAAGTGTCAGTCAGACATTTGGTACACTAACACGTATGGGAATTAGAAATAGAGGTCACAAAGTATTATAGTACTTGTCTAGAAGTTTGTACTGTGTTCATGTGACATTCAAAGGCTACGGTGGAATATACTGAAGAATGTTCTAGCCTTAGGGTATATTCACACATAGTTTTTTTTTGGAGCAGATTTAAAGAAAATAAACATCCCTGCTATACTGTCAGGGCATAACCCCCTTCCAAATTGAAGACCTCTTTCTAGCAATTCCCATACAAATCTTTACATTGATTTTAGATCCAACAACTTTACTATATAGATATTTTTTAAATAATTTTTATATGATTTAAAGAAATTTTATAACAGGTGGTAAAGATGACATAATCACCTGCACACATGTATAGAACAATATATAACAACGAGTGCATCATTTAATGTTAATTGAGCAATTATATATTGATTTACAGTTTGAAGAGGGTCAATACATTGGCCCTAAAGTTATTTGCTGTCATAAAAAACAAGTAACAGAGTAACAGTAAACTATAAACTGTAGTCCAAAGATGGAACCATTAGACTTCCATTATCGTTTAAGTAATGGAAAATTATAACATAGGTTCAAATGCAGGTGTGGAGTTCCTGACGTTTTGGGGATTTGAACGGCTGTGACAGATTTTTAACAGGGGATTTGTGTCGCATGCGATCGGATTTTGGTGCAGCTGCATCTGCTTTCATAGACAGAAAAAGGAGGACGATCCGACTGATTCGGACTGAGAGCGGGATTTTACTTTAAAATTGTGTCGCAAGATCAAGCACTTATATGCACCACGAGGAAGATGGTGAACTCTGTCGGACCTGAGCGGGGAAGTGACACATGCAGGATATCGGGCGCATGATCTTAGTGAATTGCGAGAGAGAGCATGATCTTCGAACAATGCACTTTCTGTGAACTCCTCCGGACGGATAAATAAATGTGCCCCATTATTTTAAGGACGGTGTTCCTTCCGAAATGTGCCAACTATTCCTTCATTGTTGCTTTTAACTTAATAGAATTAAAGCCTTGAAGATTTTAATTGGTGGAGGATTTGTGTCTAGTTGTATCAAGCCCTAAACATCACATTCAATTAGAATAGGATATAAGAGTTTTATTGATGAGATGTCACATTGATGAGATCTCTAGACCTGGGTTGTTCACATGGAGCGCCATTGAAAAACACATGGTGCCACTCCTATTGTCTCTATGGAACTGGAGTCCCATGGAGTTGCATTAAGGGGCAGGTTGCTCAACCACAGCAACCCTCACTCAGATATACATGGCACCCCCATTTAAATTATCAATTCAGATCACAACAGTTGGTCCCTCCACAATCATATATTTTCTTTCTTATGTATAACTTAATTAAAACTTTGTACAACACCTTGACTCAACAACAAGTGTGTAATAATACCCAAATATTACTAGCAGATTATATTATATCATATTATGCATGTAATATGCTTAATTATGCCAAATTATTTCAAGTTAAAAATGTACCAAAGATGTAGAATTTTGATATTTCTTGTACTTTTCAGCGGCAAGTGGTGCCTATTTCTGCACACCTTTGTTCGATGAAATTAGCATAATCATTGTCATTAAAACCTAAATTGAGCTAATTAGTATAATGCACACTGTGCTATTTTTTTTCCCACAGCGAGCAGTCACTAAGATTAATTTTCCCCTGGGTAAATTAGTAGAAACACATTGATACATCTGCCAGCCCCCTTGCAGCTGTAGGGCGAGAGACATGTTGCTTTTCTAATTGTCTTATCACACCAGGCATGACATAGAATTGTGATACATTAACATGGGCTTCAGAAACTTTGTAGTAGTAGTAATCCTTTAAACTTTCTAATACTTTTTATACTCAAATGGACATGGTTATCACACATGACATATCAAGTATATTAGAGAAAAGGATAACCCATTGATATGCATTTTAGGTTATACATAGATAACCCTTGTAATAACTTTAAGCTACTAATAAATCAAACAGCATGGGGCCATGGCTGGTTCTTATATGTCCTATACATTTTACCTTTTTTTTAATTTTGAATGGTTGCTGAATTATACTGCACTTTTACTTCAACATCTTTACTTCAACATCTTACTTCATTTTCAACACATCCATACATACCACATGGGCTGAGTACTCTTTATATCTAAAAACCTGGTGAGGGATATTTTGAACTTCTTCTCTGGCACAGAGGGTTACACCTAGATTGACCATAGAAGCAGTTGTGTTTTCCAATGACAACAGACCAAGTTACTGCTACTGGTCAAGGGGGCACATGGTTGCCTGTTGTAAGTATACACCGGTCAAAAGTGATTGGATGCTCTATACTTAGGAAGATATAATAATTGGAATTTTTAAGACACATATACCATAATGTATGGTATATGTGTATGCAGGCAGAGAGACCCAATCTGTAACTCATAGATTGGGCTGTCACACTGCAGCCAGGCTGAAGAGCCCAGATGCAGAGGCTCCTGTCAGTGCTATGGAGGATCGCTTGAAGGTAAGTGAACACATCCTAACATGAGTACTCTATCAGTATTTTAATCTTATTTCATAATGTGTATAGTATCTAAAGCACATATTAAAATTGTAAAAGTGATAATTGATAAAAGAACACTGATCACTTTCAGATACCTGCAAGTTACTAGTGTTAATCTGGCACCTGGTACTTATTCCCTTTAATTATCTGACAACCCCTATTTAGTGGCAAACTAACTTTCAAGTTTTTTCACTGACTTTGCAAAAATGTTGTACCATTCCAAAGTGACTGAAACCCACTGGGTCATCTGGTTATCCAGATGAAGGACAATGGTTGACCCTATCAACTATAGCAAGAGAAGCTGGTCCTCAAGGTCTGTAATTTAAAGAAGATTACATCTTTACAGTATGTTTTAACACTGCAAATGGAAATGGCTCTCCCAAAGCAATGGATTAGGGGTAATGCAGCTAACAATGTGTGTGCTCGGCAATGCTGCACCTGGTTTAAAGGAAACTTGCCATGAGGAATCCACTATCAGGAGTAGATCTGATGGTAGATTCCTCCTGCCTGCTTCTGTCCTAATCTGTAATTTAATAATCCTGGAACCTAAACTAACTTGTTAAAAAAACGTTATTTTAGTATTATGTAAATTAAGTGTAGAGGCTACTGGGGCGTGTACTAGCCTGGCCGGGTACTGGGAGCTAAGGCTAGTACACGCCCCACTAGCCTCTGCAGTTGATTTACATATTACTAAAATAAAGTTTTTTTAACAAGTTAGGTTAGGTTCCAGGGTTATTACATTACGTTATTAAATTACAGATTAGGGCAGAGGCATCAGGAGGAATCTACCATCACATCTACTTCTGATAGTAGAATTCTCACGGTAGGTTTCCTTTAAACCAGGTGCAGCAAGCACTGCAGAGCACACACATTGTTGGCTGCATCACCCCTCATACATTGCTATGGGAGAGCCATTTCCATTTTGATTTGCATTTTCGCTTTCCTGATCTATAAAACAGGTTTCTATAAACTGTCAGCAGCATACATCCAGCCAGCTTCTGACAGAGCCAATATCAGCCTAAAAAACTCCAGAAATAAAATAGACAAGTCTGTTTAAGCTATAAAGTAACATCAAGCTGTCAGAACTGAAATGAGATTTTGTTTCTCCTTTGTTCCATAAATCAAAATTGTAAAACAATATGAGAATTAGCTCTTCTCAGATCTGATAAAATTAAAATACAGCCTCTCGGCTGCAGGAAACCTCTCACAATCAATGGTATTAACTAAACCAAAATCAAACACATCATTTAATTCTCTAAAACGAGCGCAGGCTACCTGCGGCACTTGTAGACAGCTCCCAGCATGCTTTGTCACAGGCTTTCGATAATGGGACAAGCTGGGAGTTACAGTCTGAACCCATCCAAAGGTTACCTACAGCTTGTGTAATGCAGACAACCAGAGCACCGCTGTGAAGGCCTCTCTGTCCACAGACCAAACAAATCTAGCAATAAACTGGAAGTCAGATTATGACATTCTTTTGACTGATTTAACATAACTTTAATATTTTACATTTTTGTCTAGAACTGTGTGCAGTGTCTGGTTGCCAAGATTTTATCTTTGCCAGGGAAGTGTTTTTTAATCATTCACAGGTTCATGAAAATCTTTGATGTTCTTCATCTATTGTGGCATCTAACATAGAAATAGGAGGTTTATTTTATCTAAATGTACATTCTAATTATTTAGAGTCTGAAAGCCACACACACACATAGATCCACACACACCCACAAACCTCTTATTATAGTGTTAAGGTTGTTCATTCCCTGTCCATATAAAATATGAGGCTACATACCAAGGAATTCCAAAAAGCACAAACTATCCACAACTTTAGCAATTTGGAATGGTATTCCTCCACAAAAACCCTTTGTTGGTCCAATAAAAATATGGCAAATATTATAAAAATCTGAGCTTCACCACTGATTAGGGATAATAAGCACAACTGGAATTCTCCTATACTACGGACGGCTGCTTCTTCCGTGTCTTTTTCTTTATTCTACCAGTGGTGCTGGAATACTACGAACAACTGCTTATTCCGTGTCTTTTTATTTTATTCTACCCAGTGCTGTTGGTCCAGTGGCTACAGAAGTGGAGATCTTGACTAGACCCATAGGCCTTTCTCACAGCACATTGATTTTTGGCAAATCAAGTACCTTGGGGAAGATAAAGTCCTTCATTTCCTGAATAAACTGAGACAAAGAGTTGCTACAGTCTCTCTTTCCCTTACCTCGGTATAACTTATTGACTTTGTAATACTGTATTGAGGCATAATAGGTTTGATAGAAAAGCAGAGAGGACTAGAAAGAAGGAGAATTCCTGAGGGTTGAGCATCAAAGTTAAAATAAACACACTGGGGCAAAAGTTTAGCTTGGGGACACTATCTGAATTACCCTAAGCAGCCAACGAGATCCAAATATGCAGCACTAGCAGTCAGGTTCATTGCCAAAGTTGTAGAAAATATAAAGGCACCAGTCAAAATACTTGCTTTTCCCTCCCACTCACCTCCAAAAAATCTGAACATAAATTACACATCTCTTCTATCAAGGCAGCTTAGATACAGAAGCTCAATTCTATGCAAGGTGGAAACCTATATAACATTGTAATGATACCACCTGTACAAGGCGAGAAGTGTTCACACCCCAGGTACCTCCAGTGATGTTTTCTATGAATATAGTTCGAAAGAATTACAAGGAAAAGACTGAAACCATTTCAGCTGTGTATTTATCTATATTACTTAGTTTATCTATATTGCTTGACAATATACTGAGTTTCTGCAAATTCTGCCATTAAAAAGTCAACAATCTCCTAAGTGAAAAGAAGGGGAGTAGAACAGCCTAAGTTATAAATCTTAGGAGGTAAGAATCTTGTATAGTGGTGTGTCGGCCTCCCTTCCTAGCATGCTTGATCACAGCTGTGCCCTCTGTAGTTACTTGGGCATTGAAATTGTACAAAGGAAGATGTCTTGGTTTAACTTATAGAGCAACAAAATACCTATTTGCAGACGTAAATGAAAAAAATAATCAATGTATTAGGCAATTAAATTTCTCAGAAGTGGTATTCTTAATTTACAAGGTCATATACAGGGGCATAGCGATCGCAGTCATACCCCTTGCACCCTCATGGAGGAAGCGTTGCTACAAAAAAATAATAAATATGAGAAAGGCTGCCAACTGATTTGCCTCTACTTGTGGCCTCCCTATGATCGCAACAAACATGCCTGCATCTCTGTAGAAGCAACAGGTAAGCAAGAAAGTTGTGGGACTGGCTGGTGTTGATATCAATTATATATTAATGAGGGGGTGCTGTGAGAAACTTTGATATTTTTAGGGGCGTTTGTGGAAATGTGCAGCAAGGAGTTGAAGACAGCTGTCTGGCAAAATCTCCACTGAGCTGTTTGGAACCCAAGTTTGACGTACTGTGCTTTCAGAGATGCTCCTCTGCCTACCTTGGTTGTAACGGGTGGCGATTTGAGTCACGGTTGCCTTTCTATCAGCTCGAACCAGTCTGTCCATTCTCCTCTGACCTCTGGCATCAACAAGGCATTTCCGCCCACAGAACTGCCGCTCACTGGATGTTTTTCTTTTTCGGACCATTCTCTGTAAACCCTAGAGATGGTTGTGCGTGAAAATCCCAGTAGATCAGCAGTTTCTGAAATACTCCAGCCCTTCTGGTACCAACAACCATGCCACGTTCAAAGGCACTCAAATCACCTTTCTTCCCCATACTGATGCTCGGTTTGAACTGCAGGAGATTGTCTTGACCATGTCTACATTCCTAAATGCACTGAGTTGCCGCCATGTCATTGGCTGATTAGAAATTAAGTGTTAACGAGCAGTTGGACAGGTGTACCTAATAAAGTGGCCGGTGAGTGTATGTAGCCCCAACACAAAGTTTGCACAGGGGCACATTACAGTTTTGTTATGCCACTGGTCATATGTTTTGTTTGTATGTGACGGGGAAGCTACAGGGTTCATTATAGATATCTTGCATTTAGTTCCTTATAATCACTAAATTCATTCATTGTAGTGATGTTAATATATAAAATGTATTATACTGTAAATGTACCTTATACATTACCAAATATAAACCTATGTGCAGGAACAGTCAACTCATTTTCTAAAGAATGGCTTGAAATGTTAACAATTGCATTTCCCGTAAAAAGAGGGGGAAAAAAGAAAAGAAATTGGATCAATTTTGGATTTAGAATTATAGTGAATGACATGTTAAACCCAGAAAGCCTCCGAGAACAGGTGCTTCATGGACACAAGTTATTAAAACGTTTAATGTACTTGCCAAGAAATATTTTTAAGGTAGCGTATTCTGCTCCTCTGAACTCTGGAAATCATATACAACACAATTAAAGACTGCTGTCCGGGCCAAGTGAGAAGACATATAACCAGATCTATAAAACACGTTTTTTCCTTGGATCAGTGGGCTGCAAACACCCTTTAATGTCTGACTCATAAAAGTAGCAGTAACATGTTTTCTCCAAACAACTGAAATTCCTTCACTTCTTATAAGATTATAAAGGGCTTCCCACCACAGCGGTGAGCAGGCAGGGGCATCTGAAATCACCCCAGTGCTAAATAAAATGCTTAATAATCTTTAAAGCTGCCCACCACACCATTTCCTGCCAGCTTGCAGGATGTTGTAAAATGTTACAATGCCTAATTAGAGTTGTCCTCACACCTCAGCAACACATAAAAGGGAAGTTTTACCGCAACTTCATGGAATTGGACAAACTATTTTGCTTCAAATTCTACTATAATTGAGGTTTTCCAATCAATTAACACTGCCATATGCTACCCGGAGTAGAAAGCACACACATACATACATTGATAACATGTGCATTGTACTAAGCTACTGCATAAAGATCAATTCTAGTAATCTACTAATGCTAGTACACCTTTTTTTTTCAATATTTATAGCTACCTTAGTAAGGAGGAGCAGATTTGAGAACCCCTATAAATTCGGGTTTAGCCGACCCGATTGTAAGAACCCAGTTCCCGGACCACAAACAGTAACAACCGTGATCAATGCTGTTAACTGTTATTAAAAGTCAATAAAATAGAAAAAAATGTTTTTTCAGCTCATCAAACATTCGAATGCCGGTAGAAGATCAGTCGCAGAGAGTATGGAAGTCAGGCCGCTCTCAGACACACGTACAGAAAATTTTGGGAACTCCAGCGAGGATACAAAATTTAGTTTAAAAAATAAGGAAAAACATAAAAAAAACTAACTTTTAATCAAATGATTTAAAAGCCATGTGCACATGGGAGAAGGGAGAAAAAGCCATTCACACGTTTTGGAAACTAATCCTGAGTCATAGTGGAGTGTACACATGTGGAAGCAGAAGGCATTTAACAGGTAAGAGAACACCCATGGAGGAGGAGATCAGGAAATGATGTGGAGGATGAAAAGCACGGGAAAAGAAAAAGTACAACAGCAATAAATGAAAGTGTATAGATAATACAGAAAAAGATCTATGTACATTGAGGGAGGTAATAACAGAAGAAAAAAATTGTATTATATTATAGACAGAGGGACATTTTGTAAAAATGCTTGAGATCGGATCTCAGATTCAGGCCATGGGGATGGCTGGTATATAGAGTGACTATCCAGAAGGATTCCCTGGTAAGTAAGATTTTACGCTAATCACCTCTGCATTTAGGTGCAAATAATTTTTCAATGATAGTGGCTGACATGTGTGAGAACCATTATGGGCAATTATAAATAATAATAATAATTAATAATAATAATAATAATAACAATCTTTTTCATACTTAAACTCTTCAGAGTCTGATTGCTTATACTATATACTGCAACACTAATGTATTGCAGTTCATCTTACTGCTGATCTGTAATAGTCTGTTTGAGTTTATGGCAGACCCACGAGTCTCTATGAATTTGTAGGCTCCACGAGTGCGACTAGGCCCGCAGTGGCAGCCAAGGTAGGGACACGGGGCAGGCAGGCCCAAGGGAAGGCAGGACCACGGGAAGGCAGGACCACGGGAAGGCAGGACCACGGGAAGGCTAGACCTCGGGATGGCAGAACCTCAGGATGGCAGGACCTCGGGATGGCAAGACCTTGGAAGGACAGCTGGCAGGACCTCGGAAAGACGGCTAGCAGGACCTCGGAAGGACGGCTGGCAGGACCTTGGAAGGACGGTTGGCAGGAGAGATTACTGGACCGCCACAGGATTGCAGGACCGCCACAGGATTGCAGGACCACTACAGGATTAAAGGACCGCCACAGGATTACAGGACCGCCACAGGATTCAGGAACACAGGAACACAGGAATCAAAGAATACACAGAGGCATCTGGAAACACTCAGGAACACAGAGGGCTTTCTTTTCAGTAACAGGACATGAAGATCCGGCAGGGAATGCTGGGAAACGCCAGGCTATATAGCCGAGCTGGGAATGCCAGAGCCAATAAGGAGAATGCTGTCCCTTTAAGGCTGGGAGAAGTCCGCACGTGCCCCTCCTAGAGGCGGGAGCGCGCAACTGCAGGGAAAGAGCATGCAGAGTCTCTGGAACAGCACTGGCAAGCTGCAGAGTCTCTGGAGCAGCACTGGCAAGCTGTGGAGGCTGCAGAGTCTCTGGAGCTGCAATGGCAAGCTGCGAAGGCTGAGGTGCCGCTGGAGGAGCTCTGGGAAGCTGCAGAGGCTAAGGCACCGCTGGAGCAGCTCTGGAAAGCTGTGGAGGCTGAGGTGCCACCGGAGAAGCTCTGGGAAGCTGCGGTGGAGACACTGGGGACATCGGGACCAAGCAGGACAGGCGAGGTAGCCGAACTTGGGGTGGTTCAAACCTGGACTGGATTTTTGCCAGGAACCTGGTATGGGTAACCATGTCAGGGTCACCACTATCCCATAGAGGAGTAGCCCAGTCCAGCACCTTTCCAGTGAGCAAATAAAAAACACATGCCAACTTCAGGGGTTGACTGGGAGGACGTCAGTTTGATGTACTGCAAAAATTGGGGTTGCCATCAAATTTGTTTGGCATCAAAAAATCTGATCCAGAGTTCGCTGCCAAAAACATGGCTGGGGGACCGAAGCAACAGGAGGAGTCACAAGAGCCTGCTGCTGGGAGGCAATAATCCGCAGCATGGCAGTGCGTTTGTCCAAGAGTTCTTTTTGAACAGCAATCTCTTGGGACTGCTGGGCAATAGTGCTGGGAAGGTCTGCCAGTAGCTGGTAAGAATCCTCAACACAGTCCGTGGCTTTGGTAGGATACAAAACCTTGGCGGAGTCCATAGCCAGATCTTACTGTCACAGTCTATGGGAATAGTCCCTTAGGACTAAAGTCTTGTGGACTCCCTGGACCACCGCGGGAGATAAACATGCCAGGAGCGTAGTGTAAGTGGACTCCTGGTCTTCGCAAGAGCCCGCCGCACCGTTCGTACCAAGGATTGCGTGTGTAACTGTGACAAGGCTGCCATGGCAACCAATCAGCACCCTACGAATATGTCACAGGGAGCACTGATCGGCCACCCAAGATGGTTTTCTTGTGGGCTTTGATTTTACGGCTTTCACTGTGTGCCCCAAATGAAACGTCTACTTTATTCTTTGGGTCGGTACGATCAAGGGGATAACAAATTTGTATAGTTTTTATAATGTTTTCAAATTTAAACCTCTTGTACAAAAAAAAATTCTTCTATTGTGAGGACTGTATGGCCTTTTGAACACTTTTTATTGAATTTTTAATATTTTTCAAAATGGCAAAAAACTGGCGCTATTTTTCATTACGGGATTAAATGCGGTGAAAAAACATTATTCTATTTTGATAGATTGGGCATTTTTGGATGCAACAATACCTAATTTGTTGGATTTTTATTATTTATTTATATTTATATGACTTCTACGGAAAGGGGGGGGGGTTGATTTGAATTTTTAGGGTTTCTTTTCAGACCCCCTAGGGTACTTTAACCCTAAGTTTTCTATGGGGATTGTCCTCCTCATTGATTACAATGTGCAAGTTGCACATTGTAATGAATAGGTTAAAACTAGACAGCCTCAGTTCTTCACAAGACCTGAGGCTGTTGTAGCAACTGATCGCTGCTCCCCAATGATGTCACGGGGAGCGACAATCTTCACCGATCTTTGCATGGGCGCCGCGATCTTTTTGCAATGGACATGTTGACACAGGTATCTCAAAAAGCTTTACCACAAATACAGTTGAAAGAAGGAGGAAATTGTTATTAACATTGTAGCTTCCTACCCCCTGGAAGAATCTTGGGGCCTAGCATAGGACTTCAATGATAATCAAGCCCTATTCATACCTTATCGCTCTTTTTGCAGTCCCAGGCAGCCCAAGATGTGTTGCTTTAAGATAACACTGAATGTGGCACATTATGGGCTGCCTGGAACTGTAGGAGGATGCATTGAGTCATGTCTATCAAACTCTGTGCGGAAGCGATGACCTATGTCCCCATTACAAGGGCCCTGCATGCCATAGGTTTACCACCACTGCCGTACACGTACAGTAAGCATCACCACCAACGTCACAGATTTGCTTGAATTGTGAATAATGTATGTGATTGCAGCAGAACCACTAGGGGGACCTGTAATAGGTTGGAAATTATTATTTTTTTAACATTTCCTTCTCATAGATAAGTTTTTGAAAATATCAGACACCTTTTTTATGGATAACATGAGAAAAGGGAAAAATTGCTTAGACAAGGACATATCTATAGACATAGCAGCAATAGTAAAATGATCTAAAAGCGGAGGGGAAGAAAAACTGTTGTTGTTAGGTCTCACTCTCTACCTATCTCGAACTTCATCTGTTTTCTAATATATTCAAATTTGTAATTTCAGTTTTTTGTACCAAAGACGTGCCTAATACTCCTAAGGGAGAAAAAAAAATCTAATGATTTCATGTATATATCAGAGGTGCGTAATATGTTTATTTTACCAGCAGACGGAGGCAAAAAATGTTGGCATCTGTACAGACCCTAATCACATAACCATCCACATTCCGAGTTGTTTAAATTATTTTCATAGAAGCTGACAATCCACATGAAGAATCCATAAATTTGTTTTACTAATACTTTATCTAAAAAAAGAATTCATTTGATGTTTAACTTATGCGGAAGAAAAAAATGTAAACTCATCTATAATGCCCAAAATTATTCATTCATTTTAGATGTTAAAACTAAAGATTCACCAGTAACCAAAAGAGGTAATAACTGCATAAAACTGAATAAAATATGCAACGGAAAACAGATTTAGGCTTTGTAACTCTGGATTTCCACATAATGCCCAAAGTAATTGCTAAATCAACCCTGTGTAAATCGTCTATATTCATGCTTGTCAAGTAAGTATGGGAAGGGATGGGTGGAACGAAACTTTTAAATTGCAATTTAGCTGAAAGTTTAAAGTAACAAATTAAACCCATAGCACTTCATTAACCACAATAAAAAAAAGTAACACATATAAAGTATCGCCTGTGCTGACGGACAGATTTACTTACCCGGTCCAGTCGCGATCCAACGGCGCGTTCCCCGGCGCTGATTCGGGTTCTGCCGGGATTCACTTAGGTCGTGCGCCCGATGTCCACTAGGTGTCACTGTTGCGCTGAAGTTCGCTGGAGTTCACCTCCTCTGTCTCGGTGTATGTGCTATTCTTGCAACACAATTTTTTTTTTAAATTCCGCATTTTTTTTCATTTCCGTTGGGTTTTCCGGCGGCTATGCTCCCCTGATTTCTGTCGTGTGAAAACCGGCGCCGATGCGCCGCTATCCGACCGTGTGTGGCAAAATCCCGGGGTAATTCGGCTCAAATCGGAAATTGTCGGGTAACCCGATGAAAGTGCACGATTCAGACCCTTAGTAAATGAGCCCCAGTATCTTAGTATTATAGTAACTTAGGCTACATCGGCACTGCGGAGAGGAGCAGGGAATGAGCGCTGCTCACCCCCACCCCTCTCCATAGGAAGGTACAGCGCACGGCGCCGTATCACGGGAAAAGATAGGACATGTCCTATCTTTTCCCGGGCTACAAAGCGGTATGGTGCCGCACGTGTGGCCCCGTACAGGGTCGTGAGCCCGTAGAAGTGTATGGGGGACGTATATCGGCCGTACATACGTCGGCCGTATATACGTCCCCCATACATGTGTGTGAATGTAGCCTAAGGTTGGAAAAAAGACATCAGTTCATCAAGTCCAACCTATTAAATTATATTGTGTTGATCCAGAAGAAGGCAAAAAGCCTGCAAGGCTGATGTCAATTGCACCAAAACAGGGAAAAATGTTTTCCTGAACCCTTCCAGGCCCCTCTTGAACATGTTCCAATTATCAGCCATTACATAGTCCCTGTCTATGGTGATGAGAGATTTCTGTACTGATCATTCAGGTATTTTGTACATTGTAATGAGGTTTCCCCTTTCTAAGCTGAATAACCACTTACAATTCCCCTTACAATCTTGGTTACTCTCCTCAGCACCTGTTCCAGTTCTTATGCTTAGTCACTTTGTCCACAGCAAGTATTTCCATGTGCACAAGATAAGAGCCATCAGAAATAGCCTTCTGCTCTGCGTTGCCGGTTCTTCCAGATCTATAGCAGGGAAAGTCATTTATCCCTGTTTCTGGCACGTTAGAATATACATAAATACATATATAGTCAAAGGGGTTGTCTGGAAAATTATTTATATATATATGGCTCTTAAAGGGAACCGGTGAACAGAAATAAACCACTACAAGTATATTGTCAGGTAGCGTAACACCTTCTAGTTTTTCTTTCTTTCATGGTTCAGTGTGGTGGCCTCATCCAGAAAGTCAAGGAGGCAGAGAGGTTAACCTGAAATCAAGGTGAGGAGCTCTGAACACCTCCTCTTCTGTGATTTTTATGGTGCCTAGAACTTTATTATATCTTGTTATTGATGTCTTTGGATGCAGAACCATCAATCACAGTGAAGGCGGCTTTCTGAGACAGGGAAAGCTTGATTTCAGTGTTAAAATCTCTGCCTCCTTGACTCCTTGTACAACCAATTTACATGTTACTTCATAGCTGATTTTCTGGATGATGCCACCAACCTTAGGTCATGAAAAAAACATGGAAGCTGCTCAGCTGCTCGATAACATACTGGTAGTGGTTTATTAAGTCAATGTTGGATGACAGGTTCCCTCTAAAGGCTTTATAGATAATAAACGTCTGATGCTCATGTCTCTCCATGCTTCCTTTCAGTCGCTCATCACTGCAGTCTGTTTGTATACAGAGACCGACATGACCGCACCCCCGCTATTACCTGAAACTCCTGCTGTAGCAGGCATGTGGTCATGATGACACCAATCTCTGGAAACAGAGATCAGCAGTAACTAACTGGGTGAGTATAAGAGGCTTATTTTTTTTACAGCCCCCAACCGGCCATGCCCACCCTTCCCCACTGTATCATGCACTGAGATATTGGGATGGGTGGGCGTTGTCCCGAAACACCAGGAGGGACCACAGAGGTAAGTAAATTATTTTTTTACTTTTATTTTACTTTTTATTTTTTTGTTTATTTTTTTTTAACAGCCCCTCCCAGCCACATATAATTTTTTTAGCTCTCAGACAACCACTTTAATTTTTTTAAAAGTCCAAAACATACACTCCTTGCTGATAATTATGATCCACTGTTGTCAAAGTACCCAGGCTACGTCCTGACTACTGTGTAAGAGAAAATCTGAGTGGGGCCACTTGAAGGTCCGCTGGTACCCATCATGCAGCAGAGTGATCTTGCGGAAGCTGTATCCCCCCACCCTAAAACTGTGCTACCTGGTTAGATACATCTTATTAAAAGCTGTCTATGGGGTATAAAATCGCCCCTCTAGTAAAACCAACTTGTATACAACTATATCATCCTTTAAATTTTCGTAGGATATTTTTACTGTTTCCCAGGAATCTGTAACTTCAGAGAAAAATTGGAACTTTTTGCTTTATGCATAAAAGATTTACATTACTTAAAGGAGCAAGACCATTCCTGCTTATGTGTTTGTTCTCTTTTTTGCCCACACCATCTTTTACTGTCCCTTTACATGAGTATTAACATCATACATACAATAAAAAGGCATAAATGTTGAAAATGGAAGCTCAGGCAGACACCGCCGTTCCTTTTCTGCACCAAATGCTCATTGATGTACAAATTAAATGCCGATTTCCTTTAAAATGACAGATCCCTGGAACACAGGACCTGTATGTATGGAAATATTGTATAGTGCAGTTTATATTAGCGTGATCCGGGTGCTAGTAGAGTCTGTTGACGATTTTTTGAATTTATTACAAATTGTGGACTTGAATTCTAGCAAAATATTCTACTTATCCCCAATAAATTTCTATTAAGCTCAATCAGTCTGTAGAAACATCCACACACACCAAAAGACAACATCTCAAATGGTCCTATAAATTAGAGCTTCATCGCCGTGTCTTGGCACATGAAGTATTTTCACTACTTAATATCTCCCACCCATATGACAGGGGAAAGTCTCTGAATATTTAACTTAACTTCAAGCTGCTGACGGACATGTGATCTGGGCAGAAACGGAGGAAGAGAGTCCAAACTTTAGGAAGGAAGAAAAATGAATTAAAAATGTGACAATGATAGATGTCCAGACATTAATCACTATTTCTAAAGATCTGCACGCACATTGTTCAGCAGACGTTTCTTCCAGGACGCCAGAGTAAATGATATTCTTTGAGGATGATAATATTTGCATTGGACTAAATCTGTTCATTCTTTGCAGTTCTGGAGAAGAAAGATTTCCCTTCTTAAGCCGTCCATGGATGTAATGATTTGCTAATAGCGTGTCCATAAATACATTTATTACACTATTCCTTTGCTTTTACAGGACAGGAACTTTGTAGTTTATTGATCCAGCAGACGGCAACTTATATCTCATATCTTAACTCTTAGCACACCTGGATTTTCATTGATTAAAAAACCACCCGGACACCCTATTATATCAGAAACCGAAGGGGGTAATGACATCTGATACTCCAGCAAGTAAAAGGTGAAGAGGATTTATCTTTTAGTATCTTCAAGTATAGTGTATTTTAGTATGTTTTAGTATCTTTTAGTCTGTTACATGGCCACCATCTTGAAAACCAGAATATTGGATTAAGGACAAGTTTTTCCGAAGGTTATGTGATCATCTAGCTGAACAAAGAAGGCCAGAGTTGTCCCAAAATTAATTTCCTTAAAGGAAACCTACCATGAGGAATCTACTATCAGAAGTACATCTGATAGTAGATTCTTCCTGCTGCCTCTGTTCTAATCTGTAATTTTATAATCCAGGAAAAAAACGTTATTTTATTAACATGTAAATGTACTGCAGAGGCTACTGGAGTTCTATGCAGTTAATTTACATATTATTAAAATAAAGTTTTTAACAAATTAGGTTACATTCCAGGATTATTAAATTACAGATAAGGGCAGAGGCAGCAGGAGGAATAAACATCAGATCTACTACTGACAGTAGAATCCTCATGGTAGGTTTCCTTTGATCACATTTTATCAGATCTCTTGTGGTTACATAGTTATCTACACATAGATTCTCCATATATTCTTATGTGGGTTTGTAACAATTGAATCCAGTGCTTTCAGCTCTGTGTTCAGTACCATGGAAAATAGCTGTGCATCTCAAGGAATGTTCCTGGTTGTTGTTGCAACCTTCTGTGTTTTTACATGATGTATTGGAGCAGCAATCCAGTGAAATCCAGCACACTGAGGATCCAGGATAAAATGTCTTTATTCCTATTAGTTATCCATAAAAACATGGCAGTTACAACATGAAACATGTACAAAGAGGATGAACGTGTTTTGACCTGCCTCTTTATCAAGGTCAAGATATATTGTAAATCTGAGGCAAGCAATTCCTGAGACTGATCTTCTTTGAGATATTACATGGCCACCTTCCCCTTTGCCGCAGTATTTTTTTTAATATTGGTTGACCATAGACATAGCCTGACAGATAGGTTACCTCACCATTTACTTACTGAAATGGTATATATCATTTTACCTTTATTTATGAAAAAAAGGTTTTCCTAGGATTTTCGACTAACCCTGTACAGGCAGTCCATAGCTTATGTAGAGGATAGGTTCAGTTGGTTTGTTCTTAAGTTGAATTTGTATGTAAGTCTGAACAATAAGTCGGAACTGTATACCCAGACACAATTCTTTTGGTCTCTGTGACCATTGGATTTTAAAAATGTTGGATTGTCATAAGAACCAGGATTAACAACAAAACTTAATAGTAGACACCTTTGATAACTGTTATAGTTGTTTATTGTAGTCTAGGGCTAATGTACAGTAAATTACCAACATCCAGAGGTCTGTTTGTAACTAGGGGTCGTCTGTAAGTCGGGTGTTCTAGGGGACCGCCTGCAGTTTTAATAATGTGGAATGAATCCTATAGTCTACTATTCCTGGTGCATGTAAGTGTATGTCAAGCGACACTTTTTTTTGTTAAATAGCACGATTTTTCTGAATCTGTTGGGTTTTCCGACACATGCAAGCCGGCGCCGATGCGCCACAATCCGATCGTGTGCTCCAAAATTCGGACCCTTAGTAAATGTGCCCCTGTGTCTTGATATTAGACTGACATAGATAGGAGCTGGTACCAAAATAAAAGATAGGTCACTGATAATTATATTATTAAAGCAGTAAAGTCATAATTCTGAAGCAGCCCCCCCCCCCTTACACACAAAAAAACCAATTTGATCTTTAATGGTTGTAGTATTTTAATTTCCAACTAGGTACAAATATAGGACAAAATAAGACTGAGCGGAAATATGTATAGAGACCTAATGTGCTCTATAAATGGGAAATTAACCTTTCAGAGACTTTGTCATTTTATTACAATGTTTTTGTGGATTCTTTTTTATGCTTTAAAGGTCTTTCTAATTATGGGAGAAATATGGAAGCAGAATATTTTGCGTTGCTCGCTATGTGTAAATGTGGAGCTTAACTTTGCTCTTTTCTGCAACAATTGGTAATCTCCAGTAAGGCATTGGCCATTGCATGTTTCTTAAAAGGTTGTTCCATTCTGTATATGGCGGAGGGGAAAGGGGGGTACGAATGTAAAAATAAACCTCTTATACTTTCCACTAAAGGAGCTCCTATTCACCTGCAGAAACGACCTCTACCACCATCATCTGTTTGTATACAGCAGATGGAGGTGATGCCCCATCACTTTGAGGCTGGAGTAGACACGTGGCTGTTGACGTGATGTCAATGCCGGTGGCTGTATACAAGCAAAGGGCGAATGGGAGTGTGGAGAAAGTTGAATATAAGTGGTTTATTTTTTCTACCCCCCCCCCCCCTCCAGCCATATGTAAAAAAGTTTTTATTCCCAAAAAAATCCCTTTACAATGAGCCACCACACAGTAAAGGGAACCTGTCATCAGAAATATACCTAATAAACCACTACTAGTATGTTGTCTAGAAGATTTACACCTTCCAGATCATGTTTCCTTCATGGCTTAACGTGGTTCCGTTATGCAAAAACTCTACTTTGAAGTAAAATGTAAATTGGTTACATAAAGTCAATGAGGCAGAGAGTCTATTACTGAGTTCAATCTCTCCCTGCCTCTGAACAGCTCCTACCCTGTGATTGGCTCCTAGCATCAGACTTCTGGAGATGTGGTTAGTGATGTCTCCAGGTGCAGGACCATCAATTACAGTGAAGGGGTGTTCATAGGCAGGGAGAGCTTGACTGCAGTGTTCAAGTCTCCGCCACCTTAATTTTATACAACCAATTTACATCTCAATTCAAAGTTGATTTTGTGGATGATGCCACCGCACTCGGTCATGTAAGAAACATGATCTGGAATGTGTTCAGCTGCTTGACAACATAATGGTAGTGGTTTGGTTGGTCAATTTCTTCTGATTGGTTACCTTTAAGAAACTACTGTATCTTCTACTATGTTACATTAAACAAATGGCTGACTAATCTTTATGTGTAATTGTATGTAATATTCAGCCATGTCCTTCTGTGAGCGGTCTCCGTAGTATAAAATACTTTTTTATCAGTTTCATACACAGGTACAGTATGGGACTACCTTAATCTATGGCTTTAATTTTGTCTAATCACTAATAGTTTTGTACACGTAGAGCCCAGTCTGTGTGTCAGGATTCAGGATGCACGGATCCCCTGGACCACCACAGAAGGTGGTACTAGCCGACACCTGGGACTGGAGTCTTAGTGGTACCTGGTGTTCACCAGAACCCGCCGCAAAGCGGGATGGACTTGCTGTGGCAGGGTACCACCAGGTCGTTCCACAGGTGTGACTAGCCCCCGGTGGCAGCCGAGGTCGAGGTACCTTAGCAGGAGACAATCTCGTAGGCAGGTTCAGGCACAGGGTCAGGGCAAGCGGCAGAGATCCAAGGTCAAGTCCAATCCGGGGTCAGCAACGGGAGGTCCAGGCAGATGGGAACAGGAACACAGGCACACGGGACACGGGTACACAGGACTCAGGAATACACAGGAATGCAGGTACTCTCAGCAATGTCGCACGAAAGCTTTCTTAATGGCATAGGCACAAAAATCTGGCAGGGTTTGCAGGAAGAGGCAGGCTTAAGAAGAATTCTTGAAAATGGCCATTGCCAATTAGTGGCACGCGGGCCCTTTAAGTCCTTTTGAAACCAAAGCCCGCGCCCTAGGAGTCGGACACGCACGCGCCTGAGGAAGACAGAGCAGGAGCCGGGACATATAGGTAGCGCGGGCGCCGTTCCAAAAGCACGGGTGAGACTGTGACCCGCGATATGGGTCGCAGGACCACCCGTGACACTGTGCAGCAATGTATAGTCTTTATAGAAGTGCACTATACACCATGCCCAAAATCTTCCATCAAAATCATCCAGGGACACTTACTCATAGATCCAGACAATGTAAATGTTTTAATCTTCTTAAATCCATGATCTTCATTTTAATAGAAACAAATTTTAAAATTCTGCTAATGAGTCTGAATGGGGTGTTACCAGAATCCTTCAGATGAGATGAGATTCTTATTTTTAGTAAGATACATAAAGCATAGTTATAGATAATCTAGAACTTAATACACAGGCAACTGAAGTAGAACTCCTATTCCAGCCTCATAAATTGACTCTTCTCATCTCATTTCCATATGAATTTGGAGATGATTTTCACCATAAAAGTGGGAATGCTAGAAAGGAAATGTTATTCTCTACCTAAAGGGGTTGTTAGAGTAATTGTGTAACAACTGGTGACAGAGGCCCTTTAAAATGAAATATTCATTTTTTCAACATTATCTGTCTTTGAATAGTCGGGAGGTCCCTTTTTTATGTGAGTATTGCATCGGCTAAAATGAAAATGTGTTCCTTTTTGCTTTAAAAATCTCCAACAAGTTTATTCATTGTACCCTATCACCAAAACAGACAGGCAAATTTACACAATGTATTATATGTGTCACTATGTGTCCTTCTGGTGGTAATTCACATTATAGAATTATAGAATTATTTGTATCCATGTAAATTCTTTAATCACAAGATACTCAGCAAATGGCACTGCAGCCGGCAAATATTAGGCATATATTTAGGATAATGATAAGTAACAGAATTACATGGCGGTATTAATAACACCGAGTGGTTCAGGTGACATTGCCATAAACCATACCAGCCAAGTTTCGGTGTTTTATGTCACCACAGCTAAGAGATGTTATTACCACCTAGTAAATTCACACTTGCTTGCCCTTTATTTTGTGAAAGGGTGTACATAGACCTCCAATGTAATTAACAGGGGAACTGAGATGAGGGATTTGTGATTCATGGTTGAGCTAACTCCCACCGCCATGGTAAATTATTACAAGATTAAACTACAGAACGGAACAATACACAGATTGTTACGTGTTTGCAGTTGCCAGTTTTGTTACCTTTTTACGCATAATATGAAACTCTTAAAGCCACAGCCTGACAGGAATGTAATCTATACCCCCCACCCCCACTTATATAATGGAGGTTACTTGCTAGAGTTTACAGGCTGTTAGAACTTGTGCCTACTTCCTTACACAGATATACTACTTCCATGTTTCCTAATGTCCCTTTGGTGACATTGTGGTCTTATTTATCACAAGAAAGATTGTTGTTTTTACTCCTGGTTGGACCTCCTCAAAGGGGCTTTCCCTCAAAGAAAGTTAGGCCATAACCACAGAATAGGGCTCAACTTGTTGATCAGTGGGAGTCTCAGTGATGGGACCCCCACAGATCACAAGAACAGAAGTCTGATATATCCCCTTTGCCATGACAGGAGTAGTCGGTCCCTATGGACCATCAACTCCATAGAGATGAATGTGGGAGCCCGCACATGTGAGACCCGCAGCTCTGGTCATCAAGGGATGTGACAGGGGTACTTCTGACCCCTGTTCTTATGATCCGTGGGGGTTCCATCACTGAGGCCCCCACTAATCAGCAAGTTATGCCCTACCCTTTGGATAGCTAGGGCTTAACTTGTTTCATTGGACAACCCCTTCAACTCTAAAATTGGCCGGGAAGTATTTAATTTCTTGCAATTTCACAGGAGAAGAACTTCTTCATGCTTTAAGCTAGAAACAAGTGCTAAAGTGTCCTCCCTAAAATTATCTCTTGTATTGCTTGTCCTACAAAATTACATACCAATCTGCTCAGTTACTCCTGCTCTATAATATGCTCTCTGCTGCTGCCTTGAATATTGAAGGCCAAGATTCCAAGTTCATCATTGGGTAAAATATTTTCAGCATAGTCTACTGCTACAGTGGAAACATGTGAAAGGTTCTAATCCATCACGAGGACATGAGGACACTGAAAATCATTGAAAACTTGTCCTAAATCAGGCCTGGTTCTCTCAAATAGATGATAGAACTTTGTAGGCTGATGTCCCTGTTAAAAAGATAGAAATTCTTTTTGGTCCCATTATGTGGACCATGGTCATTTCCTAATATTAACTGCTAAACTTTAATTATCATTTTGTTCTTGGCTTCTCCACAATTTCCCATCTGGTATATAATCGACGTTCCATGACCCAAATCCAAAGAGTAAATTCAACTTATCAAAAATTAAACATTTTCTTTCCTCAAGAACCCATTAGTACTTCAAATATTATTTCTTTCCAGGGTTCAGACATGATTATTTTTCCAATGAGAGCTCCAGTATGCAGGTGTCTGAATAACAAAAAGATGATTATCCTCAGAAAATGGGGTCTGATGGCTCCTTAAATATGTCACCTGTGACCCCCCCCCCCCCCCCCCTGGTAACTACCTGCACTGTAAATGAAATCGTATTAGACGTGTTTACAACAGATACCAAAAAATTTAGCCAGGCTCGGACAATTTCAATACAACACATCATCATCAACAGTAATTGAAGAGGCCTGAAGTCTCAGAGTTCAATAACTTTCATAAACAATTTCTTTGTGAATACCAGTGAATCAGATTCCAGATGTTGGCTGCTCTGGCTGGAACAAAATATAACAGTTTATATTGTGTGTGATACAATCACTTTTATCCTTCTTCACAGCTGGGTAAACAGTCATAGCTAAATAAATAATCTTAATAAATATTTATCTAATAAATATCCATATTTCTGAAAAAAATCCTTGTATTGTGTATTAGGAAGTGGGAGAAATCAAGGCCAATAAACAGAGCAGCCAGATGTGACTGGATGATACTGGACATAGATGGGAACATGTGGTCTATTTTAGCTAAGATGGTAATGGTTGGTAATTTGTCAACTATTTCTACCCAGGTCAGTTCAGCTAAATTAATATCTGTAATGGAGACTCCAATGAGGTCTTATAATTTTTAACTGTTCTGTTCCAATAGTAGAGTAGAGGGGAGAGTATTTGACTAGGATGAGTGGACCCTTTCCTGAACCTAAACGTTTGGTTTGATATTTAAGCATTTAAAGGGGTATTCCAGGAATCAGCATAATTCATATTCAAATGAGTCATTAAAATATAAGCTAATATGTGATTAGTTGTGATTTAAAATTTTGCTCCCCTTAGCAGAAAAATGCTAATGACATAGACTGCAATGAAGAAATAAAATACTACTGGACCTTTAATCAGTTCTGTGACTTTGTCCCTGTGGAGTAGACACAGGACAGAAGATGGACGCTGGTCACATGTCCATATCACATGTCCTGCACCTGCCTGGGAAGATCATGTGATCACCACTTTGTTCGGCTGTAGTTGGTTGGTTGCAGTGCATCCAGTATGGCCGGTGTTGTGGTGAGACATCATCTTAGTGAGGTGAATTGCAGTGATAGCAGTTACACATCATTACTATGGTAAAAGAGAAGGGCAGTGTGTTATGTCATCACTGGGAGAGGTAGGAGGAGTTACTGAGAACTAAAGGATCATGGGACTTGTAGTTTTCAGGGGCAGCCATCTTTGCGATAAATCCGCCTACTTTATAAAGACCATAACATTTTGTGAATTATAAAATCAAACTATTTAAGCTCCAATTTGTGATTAATGGCATTGAATTTTGTTGTATTCATTTATTTATAGCATTATGTATGTAGTATCAGACGTTCATATTCCCAAAACAACCCTTAAACACACATCGAACGGTGCCAGCACCCAAACACAGATTCCTTGTTGAACATTGGGGTTCGGGTACCAACCTGGACTGTGCATGGGCCATGGATTTTAGGTGTTTGTTCCTGAAATGATGTGATGTGACATTGGCCTGCCTGAAGCTGAATTGTAGGCTAGAAAATATGGTGATAATTAGTAATAAAAATAAATCTGATGATTATAAGCTAAAGATCCAGTGAGATGGAACTGTTATGGAACTGTTGGTAAAGAATTGGAAATGTTTGTTATATTCAATCACAATTTAATGTTTCATTGACAATTTGTAAAAACTCACCTGTACTAATACAGTAGTAGTCATTCAGTATGACTAAAAAATAATAAGAAATGATCACAAGTAGTATATTCTATATTTTAAGTATAGAATAGAACTCAAATAAATAAAAAGTAAGGAGAAATATGCATGAAATCTGCTACTGACTACTCAGGTCAGACAAGGCCAAATTATTATCCCACTGTGTGGATCCGGACAAGAAACCTTCTGAAACTTCAATTACTTCAAATTAGAGGAAAAATTCTTTCCTAACTCCTTATTATTAGTCAGAATAATCCCCTGATGAACACCTCAGCTCCGATAATCTAGAAACCATAACTTGTAATACTATATCTTTAGAGAACTGCCCCTTCAATTTGTTTAATGAAACAATCATCACAACGTTGTGTCACCTCCCAAGCCTCCAGCCCCCTTTAATCCCCCTGTAATGTGATATCTTCCTACTTTGTGAGAGCTTAGTATCATCTGCAAATTTTGAAATATCTGCTCTCCAAGCCATTACAAGGTCACTAATAGACATACTAAAAAATTAGAGAGCCCAATATTGACCCCTGTCCTGCACTACTGGTGATTATGTGTGCACATTATTTACCATTAAGAACCATGGAATTTCTGCTTTCTGATACAATTGTAAACCTAATTACATATATTTTCCTAAATCGACAAACATTCCTATTCTAGGTATCAGCTTTTTACTGCTTTTAGCAAAGAATAAAACAAGTCTTATACGTGCAGATTCTCCACATGATGTTTGTGTATAGATTAATAAAATCTGTATTAATAGAAATAAAAAAATGACATGTTATCATATATTTGATTTAAAGATTTTCTTTATAATTATGTATACATTTTCATAATTAAAGGGAACCTGTCATCAGAAATCGACCTAATAAACCACTACCAGTATGTTGTCTAGAAGCTTTACACCTTCCAAATCATGTTTTTTTATGGCCCAAAATCTGCTTTAAATTAAAATGTAAATTGGTTGTATAAAGTCAAGGAGGCGGAGAGTTTATAACTGAAGTGATTCTCTTCTTGCACCGGGCTTCTGGAGATCTGGTTAGTGATGTCTCCGGATGCAGGAGCCACAATTACAGTAAAGAAGGCTTTATAAATAAAGGAGAGCTTGTATTCAGTGTTCAAGTCTCCGCCTCCATGACTTTATACAACTAATTTACATCTCATTTCAAATGTGACTTTCTGGATGATGCTATCACACTTGACCATGAAAGAAACATGATGAAGAAGCTGCTCAGCTGCCTGACAACATTGTGGTGGTGGTTTATTAGGTATATTAGGTTTATTTTGATATGCTCCCTTTAAATTAAATCTACCATCCAAATGAAGAATATTAAAGCAGAGGCTCATAGATCCAGGAACTATGACTCTGGGTTTCACAGGTTGTTACGCTGTCTCTTCCTCCCCCTCTGCTCCCGCAGTACTTCTCCCCTCCCTTTTCCTGATGTAATCTCACTGCAGCAGAGAAAGTTTCCCCACACAGTGGGAGGAAGTGCTCCTGCACAGTGTAATAGGCTGAGAATCTTCAGCGTGTACTCTGGGAATGCCCTCCAGAGTATATATTTTCTACAAAAAAGAGGCCATAGATAACAAATATAAGAAGATTACCACGGTCAAGATGCCTGGATCTATGAGGAATTTCCATGGTTTATCATGACTAATGATTGATGATCGGTGCTTTGTTCCTGTAGATAAATAAGATGCACATAGCTCTTATTGCACTCTGTATTTACATTGCTGCAGGTCCCAGTTCCTGTGTCGTGCTGGTAGTTTAAGTCCTCTACACATCTGCCAGTGTGAAGTCTCTCCACAAGGTTGTATGACTTATTCAGACGTCACAACCAGGGGCTTAACTACAGGGGTAGCCACCATGGCAGCTGCTATGGGGCCCACAGTGTCAGTGGGCCCTGGCATCTGGGGTATTGGGTGTGAATTTGCTGTATATGTGTATTTGTATATGTAATGTGCATATGCTGTATGTCTGTGTATACGATGCATGGGTGTATATGGTACTGTATGTATGTATCTATGGTGTGTATATACTGTATGTATATTTTTAAGGGTTTTTTCTGGCCCAATTCAGAAGTTTGCTATGGCCTCTCCTAGTTATGCCACTGGTCACGAGTGACATACCAAGCACGGAGTACAGCTACAAATTGACAAAATCAGGTCTCAGGACCCCTCAAGTACTACAGGCAGGTGACAAAGACCAGAAGTACTGAATCAGGTTTGATACACACATTTTTTTATGTCATCCTTTTCCCTCCATTAAGTTTTTTGGGATGAGTGTAACCCTGTAAATTAACAAGGAAAAGTATGTAAGCACGTCTGCCAAAAAAGTCTAGAAATTTAAATACAATTTTTTAATGCAGAAGATAGATGGATGATAGTAGATAGCAGACAGGTAGTAGATTGATAGATGATATGTGCAAGATAGCTAGACTATAGATACTAGATAGATAGATAAGAGTAAAAAATAGGCTGCACACCACAATATAAAAAAGAGTGGGTACTTTATTCACCCAAGTGCTACGTTTCGGATCCCTTTCAGAATCCTTTCTCAAGCCAAGTGCCAAGGATACAAGTTCATTCTTATATACAAATCTCTTACAATCATGTGACATTATCATGTGATCAAATGCATATATCAACATATCAACACAGCAATACAAATTCCATGTGATCATAATGGGGCAGATTTATTTACCCGGTCCATTTGCGATCCAGCGGCGCGCTCTCTGCGCTGGATTTGGGTCCGGCCGGGATTTATTAAGGCAGTTCCTCCGAAGTCCACCAGGTGGCGCTGCTGCACTGAAGTTCCCTGGAACGCTCTGGAATACACCGAGCCGGGCTGAGTGAAGGTAAGTGCAAGCTCCACGACACTTTTTTTTAAAAAATACGGCGGTTTTTCCGAATCCGTCGGGTTTTCGTTCGGCCACGCCCCCCAATTTTCGTTGCGTGCATGCCAGTCCGATGCGCCACAATCTGATCGCGTGCGCCAAAATCCCGGGGCAATTCAGGGGAAATTGGCGCAAATCGGACATATTCGGGTAACACGTCGGAAAAACGCAAATCGGGCCCTTAGTAAATGACCCCCAATGTGTACATTCAAAAATACATTTTTACTTTCCAGCAGTGACTTTTATCAAATTTATAAAACATCATTTATACACGGCTCTTAGATCCTGTTCCCCGGCGTCCTAATAATCCCACTACGCATGTAGAAACACTTCTTGGTGGAACCAGCCAATCAAATCTCCCTATTCCTATCACACCCCTACAATGCCTGCCGTGAGCCATTAAACTCCAGTGAATAAGCACCCGTGGATTCTACAGTTGTAGTCATGGTTCAAAAAATTTTTTCTTAGTGTGCACGCTGCAAGTCAAAAATAGCCATACATTAATCAAGTTCACAGCTGCACCACTTTAAGAAGCTTAGTTTGGGTGCTCGCCCTTCTCAGTGGTTTGACCCTCCACCTCTTCATGCATAAAAGTAAAAAATAGGCTGCATACCACAATATAAAAAAGAGTGGGTACTTTATTCACCCAAGTGCTACGTTTCGGATCATCTTCAGAATCCTTTCTCGGGCCAAGGATACAAGTTCATTCTTATATACAAATCTCTTACAATCATGTGACATTATCATGTGATCAAATGCATATATCAGCATATCAACACAGCAACACAAATTCCATGTGATCATAATGTGTACATTCAAAAATGCATTTTTACTTTCCAGCAGTGACTTTCCAGCCAATCAAATCTCCCTATTCCTATCATACCCCTACAATGCCTGCCGTGAGACACAATTTGGAGCATCTGCGACACAATCGGGCGCATGTGTGTTGACACCTTCTATTATGAGGACTAACTACTGATTCTGCCATATTGCTTCAGGTCAACAATGCCCTAACTCCAAAGCCTTATGTTTAGGATTGTTCCAAGCCCCGGTTAGCTGTATAAAACAGTCAAGCGTGCTATACCCACTTTCCTTACACTTATTATATGGAGACTATTCTGTTCCTTGTCCTCTTTTGTGTATTATTTGGGGGCAATCTACATAGGGGGGATTTCTAAACAAAAAAAATTTACATCAGGAGACATTTTAGATATTTCGGATTAAATTGGTTACACAGGTTTTCAAATCCTTTATGGGAAGACTTGGGTGTATAAAGTACCCACTCTTTTTTATATTGTGGTGTGCAGCCTATTTTTCACTTTTATGCATGAAGAGGTGGAGAGTCAAACCACTGAGAAGGGCGAGCACCCAAACTAACCTTCTTACAGTGGTGCAGCTGTGAACTTGATTAATGTATAGATAGATAGATAGATAGATAGATAGATAGATATCAGATAGATAGATAGATAGATAGATAGATAGATAGATAGATAGATAGATAGATAGATACATGATAGATAGATAGATAGATAGATAGATTTTTTTTTTAAATATATAAACCCTTTAACAGTCATGAAATGTGTTCCTTCTAGAAGTACATAAAATAAAGATCAGTAAATATCTTTTAATGTGTTTAATCTGGAAGAACAGGATACTAATTGTGTAACCCGTAGTGTATGTCCAGCTGTACGATTGTTGTGGATATCTTAATATCTGTATATTTTGTTTGTATTCTTCCTTGACCTAAGGAAAACGCTTTCGGCTTACATAAGAGGTGACTTCTCTCCAGATATTCTTGACATTACATTCCAGGAGACTCAGATGGACTAGTTACAGCGGAAACACAGCATGCCAAAAAAATAATCTCGGCCATCAGTATTCCATATGGCAGCTAGCCATGAGATGTAATGTGTAAGATTATCTTACAAATGCTTTCAAAAGTCTTCCGAATGTACTAATATGCATTTGCCTTTGATCGCGAGATGTCTCCAAAGTTTGACATTTGGCCTGGTCTAACCTGAAATGGAACATCTAAAATGACTTGAGGAAAGAGGATTAAACAAATACAAGCGACGCTCTGACAGCTCAATTAACCTTCTCCTCTTCTTCAGATTTTCAACAAACTTTTAGCAGCAAATAGTTACTGAGGAGTTAAATTTCGGAGTTTTTTTTCCATATTGTTTTAGTGGAGGTTCCGCAGAAGATTTGAAATGATTGAAATGAGTTTGTAAGTGAAGTGTCGTGTGACAAGATCAACTCATTTTCATGGGGTGATAAATGCTTCCAACAATAAAGAGATTTATGATAACTAAGCTATAGGAATACCATAATATTTAGTAAACCCCTGGATAATTCCTTTATCTTTTCCTAGATCTTCCCACACAGATCTTCACTTTTTCTTCTTTCAGTTCAATTTACTTTGAAAAAATACCTACATTTTGTACATTTTCCTAAATATGCAAAAATGAAGCAAATACCCTGACATGATGTTACTGAGTCTATGGGACCCTCCTGGTGAGCTAATTACTATATGTTGCCATGTAATCATTCATAAAGCCAAAAGTATAAACAGTATCTAAAGTGATGGAGTACAGTCCACATGAGGTGAATTATAAACAGGTTTAACAAAAAGCAGCGTCCGATCCAGTAGTGACCTTTTCATTTTCAGATAACCTTTACTGCACTCACATTACACCCATCATCACTGTTTACTGGACCGTTTGATCTTTAGATCTTTACATGGTAAAAACAATCTAAATACTATCAATTCTAGCTAAATGACCACAAACTTGCTTGGTTTTTGAGAATCAAAATGTAGTTACAGTGTTGTATTCAGTGCTAAAAAAAAAATAAAAGAATAAATAATTGACAACTGTTTCATTAATTAGTATTAGTAAATCTACTACTACTGGGAAGTAAATTAAAGGGGTTGGACACTTTTCAAAAAATTTGTTGGACACGTTTCATTAAACATATCTCTACATGTATATGTATCTGTACCTTTGCCTCCTTTCAGAGCTTCAGCTTCTCCCTGTTCTCACCATGCTGCCCTCAGCATATACTGTATACAGAACTTTCTCTCTCTCACTGCTCTAACACATCCTCATGGCGTCTTCTAATTTATCTCTCTCTCTCACAATCCGCTTTCACTAAAACGGGGAAAGAGAAGGGGGGGGGGCAGGTTGAGTCATACTCATACTTCTGCAGCCCCTCCTATACAATGCTCACACATGTAAACAAAGAATCATGGAGAATCTGCATACAGTACAAAAGTAAGTATCAGTAATGCTTAATCACTTGATGAATAAGAAACAAAATACAGTTATAATGTTGATATTTAGTGCCCCAAAAAAACATAGAAGTATAAATAATTGACAATAGTTTAAAATTGACAGCTATTAATAAAAAAAAATAAAAAAATTACTAATAGTAAGAATCTAAATAATTATAAATAATTTAAATTATAATAATTAGAAAATAATATAATATTTGTCTAGTAGTAAATTGTGACTGACTGATGATGTAAATGTGTTACTCTCCTAAAGTATTTGTCTTCTCTTCTTATTGATGTAATATTGTTTGGTGCAATATATGAATAAAACATGATGGTACATTATTATAGTAACAAACATGTGTAATAAAATTTATGCCATCACGTCAAACACACTTGAAGGTTCTTTTTCCAGTGGGAAAATATTTTCCAGTACCTGTACAAATCCTCATACATGTAAGTATCAGACTTGCAAATAGAGATTGGTAACATATAATTTATTGCTCTTATAATTAAATATTGGGTTGCTGAGAACCACAGATCTATTTCTTGCATTGTACAGACACAGTTTCAGTTTGTATACTATGTGATATTATGTGACAAGCCTGAAACAAAAAGAAATCTATTACACATGTGGTCTACAAGCTGTCATTCTTCATATGTAGTATTGTGGGGACATGTGGCGCCTTAGGGGGGGGAGTTATAATTTTGGGGGTATACAGAGGTATGGTTGTGGAAATAAGATATGGAGGGAGTGATAGAAAGGGAGGGGCTGCTGCGGACATTTTTCATATGTTGTAGACTTGTATGAAGTCAGCTCATAAACAGTGAAATATATGATGCCACATAAATAAGACATATGCACATTGAAGAATATATAGGTAATATATACAGCTCCCTAGTGAACTATAATCCACTCTATTTGTATGACTGCGATAGTACAGATAATTGGCACCGCAAGGTAGAATATGTATATTTTAAACCCAGGGGTCAGGGGTCGTCTTATACGCCGGGTGAGGGAAGCACCATATTGAAGCAAGATTCAATAAAGTGCACCCTGCTGCAACAAAATTTTAAAAAATACACATTCTTCACTGCTGTGAACATCGGCTGTAAATTCTGGCTCTGAAGCCGAAGATGTTCAGTAATGATGTCATCCTATCTGTCACCTTTACAGCTGGTGCGTACAGCCATAGTTCACAGCAGTAAAGGAGAAGACGATGACCGCTACTTTGGGGAAGAAGGGAAAGATAAGTAAAGTTTTTTTTGAGTTTTGTTAGGGGGTGGGATAAGAGCGGAACATTCGTGGGGTAGGGGGAGGAGGAGAACATGATGTGGAGTGTGGGGGAAGGAGGAGAACATGCTGTGGGGAGTGTGTGGGAGAAGGAGAACATGCTGTGGGGTGTGTGTGGGAAAAGGAGAACTTGCTGAGGGGTCGGGAAGGAGCAGATCATGCTGGAGGGAGATAAGAGGAGCAGAACACGCTATGGATTGGGGAAGAGCAGAATATGCTGTTGGAGGGCAGGAGAAGGAGTGGAACATTCCGTTGTGGGGAGTAACAGAAAATAGTGCCTAAGTGTCCGAAACAGACATGTGTTTTCAACATATAAAATGTAATAAAAAGTGATCAAAAACAAGTACAGTCCTCAAAATGGTAGCAATGAAAATTTCATCTCAACTCTCAAAAAATGATGTCACACCAATGTATGAAAAAGTTATTAGCGCCAGAATAAGGTGAAATAAAGATTTTTTTTGTACAGAAAGTTTTAATTAATTAAAATTACAATATTGAAATCAGATCTGATGTTTTTTTATTCATATCATATATGTGTTGGAAGAGTATATCCCAAACTCTTTATTTTAACTGGAAAAGTTGGTGGTCGTCTTATGCGTCAGAAAATACTGTACATATAGATTGTGTTTTCTGATATAGATTGTGAACTCTTATGGGCAGGGTCTTGCATTTGCTTTCTTCTTAATGTGATATATAGGAACCTCATATTGAATGTACTGCATCATGGAATTAATGCTGCTCTATTTATAAATAACAATAGTAATACCCGATGGCAGAATTGATGAAGGGAAAGACTGGGGATTGAATTTAAGGGTTTGGCCACTTTTCAATGAATCTGCTCCATGTATATATTTGCTTCCTTTAAGAGTTTTAGCCTTCCCCTGTTCTTACCATGCTGTCCTCTGCATACACACACAGCTTCCTCTCTCTCATTGCTCTAGACTGTTCTCTCTTTTCAGTTTCCACCCTCAGTGACAAATATAGGAAGAGGGGATGGAGAGCTGAAAGGTCATAATTGCTGCTGCACGCCCCTTGTATTCATCATTGCTCGCACATGTATTAAATGAATCATGGAGAGTCTGCAGACAGTACAAAAGTAAGTGTCAGGAATGCTGAATCACTTGATGAACATTCAGGTATTATTAGCAGTAAAGGGACTTGAGCAAATTATTTAAATGAGTGGCCAATCCCTTTGACCATCTTGAGTCAATTGTTATCATAAAGATAACCACCACCTTAGGGACCTGCCAGCAGCTCATTTCCTATTCTCTATGCCACATGGATTCAGTATTGTGCACCAAGCACGCTTACACAGTGCTGTGTGTCCCTTAAAACAGAATATGTCCTTCCTTTTTCTTTATATGACCTATATTTGGAGTAAACTGTCTTTTAAAATAAAGCAAATGGGACACTTGTCTACATCTGAGAAGCCCCCTTTGTCTCTGTCCGACATCCCAGGCTCCCTGATTCGAGGGGATGGATGAGGGCAGTAAAACTGAACAGAAGCATGCACGATTAGCAAAAGACAGCCAGAAGGGGCTTCTATTATGTAGACAGGAGCCCCTGAGGCTCATTTGCATAATTGTAAAAGACATTGGGGCTTATTTACTTACCCGGCCGCTAGAGTTCACCGAAAGTGCATTGCCTGATGATAATGCACTGTGCGCCCAATATCCTGCATGAGTTCACCATATTTTCCGTGGTGCCTGTAAGTGCATGGGCTTCCATATACAATTAGAAAGTTAAATCCCGCACTCAGTCCGAATCACACGGATAGTTCAATGGCAGGCCCCCCAATTTGTGTCGCATGGAAGCCAGCGCAGATGCGCCAAAAATCGATTGCGTGCGCCTAAATCCCGGCATAGACACTTGCTAAATGACTGTCCAAGCAATCCCCGAAAATGGCGCACAGTCAGATGAAAGTGCGCTCCGCGTCCCTTAGTAATTGAGCCCCATTGTGCTCGGTTTTCTATACTGTATTTCTATACTATAAAGCATGATAAACGAGGGACACTTACTAACTTGTAAAATTACGCTAATAAGCCTGAAAGGCTAATGGGGCTGTTTCCGTAGCCTCTCCATGCTCCATGCTGCAGATTCACAGGCTGCTACAGGGGGAGCACTTCCCCCTACCACTGTGTGCTGAAACTCCCTGTGCTGTAGTAAGATTACATAAGGCAGAAGGAGATACATTTCCTTTAATTTGAATGTGTCTCTATAGTTTTCTATTAAGAAGTATTTGTAAAGACACTGAAACCTGCAACATAGTTATTTTATTATTTGTATTGTTTCCATTGTCAATTCATATCTCATTTGTCACAAATATTTAAAAAGAAATTGTATCCTGCAATAGAGACCTATGTAATTTATGTTAATGTTGTCTTCTTGATTAGAGGCAAATCTTGCCCATTTTGGGGACCCATACTGACTAGAAGATGCTGCAGCTGATGTCCTACAATGGCTTTTACTTTATGGCTCAGTAGTGTAGAGGCTGCTGCATTACAACCTGATACGGTGAGATTAGCATCTATCATCTTTACTTTTCCATATACTCCCCAAAGCTGTGCTACTTCTGTTATTTAAAATAATAAAAGAACCTACCGTTACCCATCAATAATAAAAAACCTACACTTAACCATCTTCTCCACTCCGCTTCCAACTGCTCTATCTGGCCTGTCACTCTGGGATTTTTAGACATACAGAATACAAATGAGACCCGTGATTGACGGAAGCAGAAATATTTACATACGTATCCATCAGCGCTGCAAACATCCCAGCATGAAGGACTCCTATTTCATGGCATATCCTTTGGAGTTGAGGTAAACCATTTTAATGTTCAGATTCAGTCTAGCTATACCGTAAAGCAGTGATGGTGAACATTTTGGAGACCAAGTGCCCAAACTGCAACTCAAAACCCACTTATTTATTGCAAAGAGCTAACACAGCAATTCAAGTAAGAAGCAACATATTGAAATCTTGCTCCTGGTTCTATCGCATCTTTCAACGGTCGAGAGGACACCTGTATTGTCGAAGGAGGAGAAATTTGGATTGCCATTGGAGCTTCCATCGAGTTATGTACTGAGGAGAAGCAACATTCTGGTTTGGAGCCAGTGGAAGGAAAAGCATGGAATAAAGTTGTCTCTGAGTCTGCAGTCCAGTAATCCAGTGTGGGTTTCCTTCTACACCATGGGAGTTGCTACCATAACATTAGACCACCAAAACAAGAAGAAAAGTGTAGGCCCACAGCAGGAGCTTGAATGGCTCCAATGATAATCTGACCCTGCCCACACATTCTCTATCTTCCTGTAGTCTCAGGTAAACCATGGTGCTTCACATTAAAATTACACTGAGATGGGCTACCTGGGACAACAGGAGGATCTCTTAAGACCCGTCTTGTGAACCGTCTTGTGTGCTGGGGAAACATCCTAAGTGCCCACTGGAAGGCCTTAAAGTGCCACCACTGGCAACCATGCCATAGGTGTGCCACCACTGCCCTAAGGTAGTTCTGGATGACCAAAAAGCTGGCACCTCCAGTATTAGATGACATGCCTCTCCATCACCCCAGTACTCCTGCAAGGCTGTGTATACTGATCTGTCCCACTGGCATCACATGAACACACATGACCCTCGAAGAAGTTCACTGACCCAAGTGGTCATGAAGACAGTCCTTTAGCACAATAAACAAAGATCAAGAGGGAAATCCAAAGTGTTAGTACAGGTGCAAGACATCTTTTATTATGGTATGAAATTTTTCCCCCTTGCCCCTTTTCTTCTTTTTTTAAGAAGCCCCGAAAATACATCACAGAACACTCAATGTGAGAAACAAAAATTTTAGTATATTTGACCAATTTACTGTACTCTTTTGTGAGTGAAGGGGAAGTTGGCTTTATCTTTTTTAAGGCTATCCTAGTCCTGACATAGGACTATCTGGAGCAGACCATAATGAAGCCGTTCTCAGACACAATATATATAATCCCACTAACCCTTCATTGATCACCTCATCTACTCTTCAACAACAAACAGAGTGTTCAAAGGGAAATACACACGCGCTTTGTATGTAATCTCACATGTGAAAGCTAGCACAGATAACACCATTGCCATTTTACATAGACCAAAAAAAAAACAGATTTCCTGCGCTTGGCAGTCTACACATTTTCCTGTTTATTTTAGTTGGTTTCCTTTTGTTAAGTTAAGACCTTTTTTCTCTCTTACACATTAGATACAGCAGTTCTGAGATTTGAAAGGAACAGCACCCGATGGCCTGGAGCCACTGATTGGATTAGCGTCCTTCAGCTATAGACGGCTCTCAAACATTGCTGCTTTGGGAAAAAAAGGAAGGATTGATGTCATGATAATCAACACTTGGCACTGGTGTAGGAACCAAAAGCCGTTTAAGGTTCCGATTTATTAATTCACAATATAGTCCAATTTGCTTGTGGAGGTTAAATCTTAAGGAGATGAAGCATGGGAACCTGATTAAGACTACTAGAAAAAAACTAATTAAAATGCCATGCAGTATGTTACGTATAATCTTGGGAAATTCAGCCTGTATATCTAAATAGGTCTATTTTTTTGTGGGATCGTCCATTTTTGAAACATCTTTAAACGTGAACCCAGCTCCTGCCTGTTTTCTTATACGTGTATATTAGAGATGAGCGAGCACTAAATTCTCGGTACCTCGATTATTCCGACGACGAAGCTTTTCCCGATGCGCGAGAGTGCTCGTTTCTGAGTAACGAGCCCCATTGAAGTCAAGGGAGACCTCGAGCATTTTTCAGGGACCAAGGCTCTGCACAGGGAAGCTTGGCCAACCCTACAGGAACTCGAAAAGGATGAAACATTCCAACGGAACCTCGACGGAAACAGGCACGGAGCGCATGCATGGTGCCTCTGAGGCTGCTTAATCGCACCATTATGCCAAATTATGGGCACAATCAGCATGGCATGACAGAGTGACGAATGACGCTAGATAGCAGACTAAAAACCTACCGACAATAATTTGACCTGACACTATAGGGGACCGCATGCAGAGGCAGCTTCAATGCAGGCGTCAGGCTAGAGAGTGGGCATGGCTGAACATACCCTAAATGGACTCAGGCTTCAAAACCAATGGGTGGCAAAGGGAACCCAAAGAGGTGAGCAAGAAGCGCTCACTAATATTCAGGTACATGATATAAAGTTTTCCAGTATATTTTGTGGATTTACAAACAGTCATGGTGGCGACAAAGTTATCCATGGACGCCATGAAAAGCACGCCAACATTCTGCTGACACAGCTCTTTGTTGATAGGGGACCATGTAATGGAGGCAGTGAACTAGTAGTGAGTTAAAAGGTGGCTGTCAGTCAACTAGGTTAGTTGGATCTTGGCATGGATGCTGGCGTCTCCGCGCATGCGAGCTTTCGCCAATCCAAGCCCCTGTCTCTAGGCTACTCCCCAAACAGCAACTTCTAAGACCTTTTGTATAAGATCAATTTAGTAAGTGTTTCTTATAAGTTTGGATATGCGGTGAGGGTAATGTCACATCTGCGCAAGACGGCACTGAAATAATATCCTAATAGAAAAAAGTTTTCGGCATTATATTTTTGGCTTACACACATGTGGCGACAAAGTTAAAACAATTGGAGTGTGGAATGCCCTTGTAGCTCTTGGGTGTGTGTCCTGTTATCACCTAGGCTCAGCAGTTGGCACGTCGCATGCTCTCCGCGTGCGACGGCACTGCTGCTGCTGCCTAGAGCTACCAGGTTAGAACTGAATGCGCGCCATTGGGTGGCATGCCCACGGATGGTACAATTCCGGAGGAGGAGGAGGTGGAAGGAGGGGTGGTGGAGGAGGAGGAGGCATAGTAAGGAGGGGGGCCCTGAACCCTGGGACGGATGTAGGCCCCGCAATCCTCTGCGTCGGTCGTCATATGACCAGCCCAGGGTCAGACTCGTCCGCAGCCTGCACCAATTAAGTGTATAGCGTTCTTTATAATTTGGAATAATGGCGGGTGAGGGAAATGTAAATCAGATGCGAGAAGCGCTGAAATAATATCCGTAAATGGTAAAGTTTGTCCATTATAATTTTTGAGGATTACCAGCAGGGTGGCGACAAAGTTAACAAGTTTGTTGTGGAAGCCAGAAAACAACCCAAAATTCTGCCTGACCGCACGTTTGATAAGCGGGTCCATGTATGGAGGGGCATGAACTAGTAGTAGGTTAAGGTGGTCTGGCAGTTCAAACTATGTTAGTTGGTTCTCTTGGCGATGGAGCTTGCGCTCCGCTGCAGGCGAGCTTTCGCCAATCCAAGCCCCTTTCTCTAGTTACTCCCCAAACAACAATCACTTCTAAGACCTTTTGTGGGGATAAGATCAAGTGTAGTAGCGTTCTTATAAGTTATGGATAGGCGGGTGAGGGGAAGGAAACATCTGGCGCAAGAAGCGCTGAAAATAATATCCGTAAATGGTAAAGTTTGCCAGTGTATTTTGTGGATAACACAGCAGGATGGCGACAAAGTTAACAACTTTGATGGTGGAATCCATGAAAACAACCCAAATTTCGGCCCTGACACACCTCGTTTATAAAGGACGATGTATGGAGGCAGCTATATCCGAAACTTTTGGAGGTAGCAATGGAGACAACGTGTGGAGGCTGTCTATGGAGACAATTCAATTGGATAGTGCCTGTATGTGGCCATCCACAAAAAGTTTTTCAAACCAGAGGAGCAGGTAGGTGGCCCTCCATAAACTGGAATAATTGGTGCCTGTATGTGCAGTCCAAAAAAGTTTTCAAACCGAGGAGCAGGTAGGTGGCCCTCCAGAAAAATGGAATGATGAGTGCCTGTATGTGGCAGTCCAAAAAAGTTTTCAAACCAGGAGCAGGTAGGTGGCCCTCCGAAAAATTGAATAATTGAGTGCCTGTATGTGGCACCTCCCAAAAATTTTTAAAACAGAGGACCTGGTCGGTGGCCCTCATAAAATTAAATGCATAGTACTATAGCTAGAGCCAGTGGCCCTGTCAAAAAATAGCCAGTTTCCTCTGCTTTACGTAGTGCAAAGAGGAGGAGAAGGAGGAAAAAGGAGGAGGAGGAGAGTGTATCAATTATTCAGGTTGAGCTTCCTTCACCCTGGGGAGATTGAAATTGGAGAATCCAGGCTTTATTCATCTTGATAAGCGTCAGCCTGTCAGCGCTGTCAGTTCGACAGGCGTGTACGCTTATCGTGATATGCCACCGCTGCACTGACACCGCTCTGGACAAGACGCTATCGGCAGGGCACGGCAAGAACCCCTCCAAGCAGTACAGCGCCAGTTCGTGCACATGTCCAGCTTTGAAACCACGTAGTTGTAGGGAGCTGTGTGATCATTAGGACATGGTATGGTCACTACGTACTCCCTCACCATCTTTCTGTAAAGATCAGCCCTCTCCTGCCGAGACTGGGGAACAGGTGACAGTGTCTGCTGGTGGTGACATAAGCTGGCAAAAGCCTTGTAAAGCGTCACCTTGCCATTGCTGGACAAGCTGCCTGCTCGCCTACTTCTCCTTCGCTACTTGTCCCGCAGAGCTACGCCACTCTGCCGCTAGCGCTCGTCAGAAGGGAAATATGTTTCAGCTTGTGCACCAGGGCCTGCTGGTATTCATGCATTCTCACACTCCTTTCCCTCCGGAGAGTGGGAAAGATTTTGCTTGTACCGTGGGTCCAGGAGAGGACACCCAGTAATCGTTGCTGGAATAAATTCTTTGAAACTGCGAGGTCACGGGATAGGCAGCCTAGCATGAAATCTGCCATATTCCAGAGTACCAACGCGTAAGAATTCACTCCCCTCACTGGCCTGACTGCTCCATCTTTCCTCCTCCTCCAACTCCTCCAACTCCTCTTCTTCTGCCCATACACGCTCAACAGTGAGACTCAACAATGGTCCCTCTCTTGTCTTCGCCAAACATTCTCTCCTACCTCTTCCCCTCATCCTCCTCCACCTCCTCCGATATGCGCTGAGAAACCAGACCTAAGGTGCTTTGCTATCAACAAGGGATCTTCTTCCCCCGTCTCTTGTGAGGAGCGCAAAGCTTTCGACTTCATGCTGACCAGAGAGTTTTTTCAACAGGCCAAAAGCGGGATGGTGAGGCTGATGATGGCGGCATCGCCACTGACCATCTGTGTTGACTCCTCAAAGTACTCAGCACCTGACAGATATCAGACATCCACGTCCACTCCTCATTGTAGCTTGAGGAAGCTGACTGACCTGACTACAGTTTGGTGGAAGTTGACATCTGGCAGTCTACAATCGCTCGCGCTGCTGTTAAACTCTGGATAAACATGTTCAGTGTTGAATTCCCCCTCGTGGGCACGTCGCACAACAGTGGCGTTGGCGGCAGTTTGGAGGCGCGCTGCGCTGCCCTGAGAGTGGACATCTGTGCTGGACTTCCTGAAATGCCGCACGAGATGCGGCCACCTTCGAGCAAATCAGACAGATTGGGGTATGTCTTGAGGAAACAGCTGAACTATCAGATTTAACACATGGGCCAGGCATGGCACATGTGTCGTCTGCGAGTTGCAGAGCCGCCACCGAGTTACGGCCGTTGTCACACACACACCATGCCTGGCTTCAGGTTCAGCGGTGCCCGCCAGCAGTCAGTCTGCGCCGTGATGCCCTGTAATAGTTCTTGGGCGGTGTGCCTTTATCGCCTAGGCTCAGCAGTTGAGCACCGCCTGCTGTCGCTTAGCGACGGCACTGCTGCGTGCCTAGAGCTATACCGTTGATGGCGCCATGCCCACGGATGGTCGTTATCGGAGGAGGAGGGTGGAGGGGGGGGGAGAGGAGGAGGCATAGTAGGCCGGAAACACCTGGACCGAGGTAGGCCCCGCAATCCTCGGCTTCGGCAGTATATGACCAGCCGCAGGTCAGACCGGTCCCAGCCTCCACCAGTTACCCAATGTCCGTCAGCGATATATAGTGGCCCTGCCCGGCACAGCACTCGTCCCGTGTCCGTGGTCAGTGGACCTTGTCAGAAACGGCGTTGGTCAGGGCACGGATATGGTTGTCTGACCGTGCTGGTGCAGGGCTGGGGACGGCACATCGGGAAAGTAGTGGCGGCTGGGGACCGGAATACCGAGGGGCGGCCGACCTGCCATGAGGATGCGAAGGCTCGGTCTCTAATATAGCATATAGGGAGAATCTCCAGGCTTAGCAATCTGGAGATGTGCACATTAGGTTGGGCGTGGCGGGTGGGTTGCACTATTTTGCTTTCGCGCTCCAGCGTCTGGGTATGGAAGCTGAACGCTGGTGGATGCTGTGGAGGATCGTGGAGGCGACGATGGGGTTTTGTGGCAGGGTCCTGGGCAGGGGGCTGATATCAGCTGACACAGGGAAGGAGCAGTGGTGTGCACGGCCGGAGTGAACGGCTTGTGCAACTGAGTGGTTGTTTAGCATTCATATGCCTGCGCATACTGGTGGTAGGTAAGCTATTGTGGTGAACCCCTGCGATCCTGTTTGGCAAATGTGGCACACCACAAGTCCCGTCGTCATCTTTACGGTGGTTCCTTAAGACCCTCCAGACTTCTGAAATCTAGCCCTCGCCGCAGGAGCCCTCGCCACGGGAGCTTCACTAGTTGACACTTTGGCGCTGATGTCCCCGCTCTGGCCCTGCCTCTCCGTCTGGCCCCACACACTGCCTCTTCCAAACTGTTCTGGTCAGGACTCTCTCCTCCGTCAGAAGCACTGTGTTCACCCGCCGCTCTCAACCCAGCTTGGGTCTGTCACCTCATCATCCTCCGATCCCTCAGTCTGCTCCCCCCTCGGACCACTGCCTGCCTGACAACACTTCCCCACTGCTGTGACAACCTGTGTCCCCTTCATCGCGACACCTCTTACACATTTCTTCCAGTACGTCAAATGGCATCATCACCACAGACTGCGACTGGTGTGGAAAACCTGGGCATCGTAAAATTGCTCATCAGCAACCGGACAAGTGGTTGTGACTGTGGGAAGGGTCCAGAAACAGTTCACACAGAGTATGCCGGTTCTAATGGCAAATTTTGCTGGAAGGGGCAGACTGGGGGGAGGGGCTGAGGTGCAGGAGGCTGGAGGGATGCCGATTCGGTGACGGGTGGACTTGCGTGGAAGACGACTGGTGGACAAATTGCTCGAAAGCATTTGGCAATCCACGACATCACTCTTCGCACTGTTTCTGGCCTCAACATTGCTCTACCACGATCTCCCAGTAATTCAGACATGACACCTAGGGAGTGTAGCTCTGCGGCGTTCCCCTGCTCCCTCATCAGCAGGTGTGTCTCACCCCGCCCAGGACCACGGCCCTGACCCCGCAGTAGTTGGACGCCCACGTCCCCGCCCTCGTTCTCTACCCCTAGCCCTCGGTTAAACTTTGAAAATGAGAGTTAACACTTTATTTTTTTTTAAAACTTTTTTTGTGTTTTTTTTTTTTGTGTGTTTTTTAGTTTTTAAAACCAAACGATGCTATCCTATTGCTATGGCTATTTTTCTAGCCAAGTTAGAAACACCCTTGCTATGCCTATGAGTGACACTGAGTTATAAAAAAATAAACGTAAATAAAAAGGAAATGGCCGACTGTGCCTAATTGAAACAACCCCGGGCCCTAATAATTTCCCACTTCGTCCTTTGCGATGGATATGTGCGTCACTAAGCGCAAAACACAGTGGTCGCAAGTCTCACTCCAAATTGCTCACAATTTGCTAGTAGATGCAACTGCAGCAGCAACTACAGCCACCAGCAGATCAACCAGAAATCAAATATATATACACGCTACTGTAGGCGTAAGTAAGCCGTTGGATTCTCCTATGGCTATTTTATAGCCATTATTTAAAGCACACTACTATGCCAGATGAGATGACGTGAGTTATGAAAAAATCCGTAATAAAAAGGAAATGGCAGACTGTGCCTAATTGAAATCCAACCCCGGGCCCCTAATAAATTTTCCCACTTCGGTCTTTTGCGATGGATTGTTGCGTCACTAAGCGTCAAAACACAGTGGTCGCCTAAGTCTCACTCCAAATTGCTCACAATTGCTAGTATTCCTGCAGCACTACAGCCACCAGCAGATCAACCAAAATCAAATATATATAACGCTACTGTAGGCTTAAGTAAGCCGTTTGGATTCTCCTATGCTATTTTCTAGGCCAAGTATTAAGCACACTACTATGCCATGAGATGACGCTGAGTTAGAAAAAAATAAACGTAAATATAAAAAGGAAATGGCAGACTGTGCCAATGAAATCCAACCCCGGCCCTAATAATTTTCCCACTTCGGTCTTTGCGATGGATATGTGCGCACATAGCGCAAAACACACAGTGGTCGCAAGCTCTACTCCAAATTGCTCCAATTTGCAGTAGATGCACTGCAGCAACTACAGCAACCAGCAGATCACCAGAATCAATATATATAACGCTACTGTAGGCTAAGTAAGCCGTTTGGATTCTCCTATGGCTATTTTCTAGCCAAGTATTAAAGCACACTACTATGCAAGATGAAGATGACACTGAGTTATTAAAAAATAACTAAAATAAAAAGAAACTGGCAGACTGTGCCTAATGAAATCAAACCCCAATAAATTTTTCCCACTTTGGTGTTTGAGGTGGATATGTGTGTCACTAAGAGCTAAACACCAACGGTAGCAAGTCCCCCGTGCAAATTTCCTCACATATATGTACTGAGCTGCCACTATCTAGTGCCAGCAAGCCCAGCCAAGCAAATAAAAAAAAAAAGTATAACGTTATTGAGCCCTAAGAAGGGCTGTTGGTGTTGTGTAGAATCATCCCTGCCTAAACTAAGCTAATAGACCACCCTAACGCTTTCCTGACCACAGCAGCTCTCTCCCTAGCGGCATCCAGACAGAGAATGATCCGAGCAGCGCGGGAAGCGGCTAGTCTATCCAGGGTCACCTGATCTGGCCCGCCAACCACTGCTTCCCCGCCGTGAAGGGTAACCACGTCATGCTGGGTGGAGTGCAGAGTCTCCTGGCTTGTGATTGGCTCTGTTTCTGGCCGCCAAAAAGCAAAACGGCGGGAGCTGCCATTTTCTCGAGCGGGCGAAATACTCGTCTGAGCAACGAGCAGTTACGAGTACGCTAATGCTCGACCGAGCATCAAGCTCGGACGAGTATGTTCGCTCATCTCTAGTGTATATGTCATGTGATCACTGCAGTGGATTGAGCATAAACGTTCCATATGACTGGCAGGAAGTTTTGGGATTGAAGCCATGGTAACCTTCAATTGGCTGTAGAGATTATTTGGCATATGATGTAAAGAGAGAACAGAGGAGAAGTGAAGGAAGACAAAGAGGAAGCGGTGGACCTTCTGGGGAATTGGTAGGTGAGGATGAATTTGCTTCAGGATATTTGCAATTATTTAAAACAATAATAATTAAAATTAGACCTGTGTAAAATTGAAAGCAGATCCCAGCATTGTAAATAAAACTACTTTGTTTATTTAATACATAATAAAGGACGAGTTGGCACTTCACACCAGGACTGGTGTTAGGGGGTGGCAAACTGGGCATTTGCCTAGGGCTCCTTGAAAGAGGAGAATCTCTTCTTTCGAATGAATCTAAAAGTCTCCTATTTTATATGAATCTAAATTGGTGTGTATGGGTATCAGGAAAACAGAGATTTTACCTGTTAAAGTGCTGCCCAGAGTGATTTTTAAATATAAAAATCGTACTGTAATTCTCACTTTAAACATGAATAACTCCAGTTCCCAGACATCTAGAAAAACAATTCTAGATTCATTTGAAAGAAGAAATTCTCTTTCAGGGGGCCCTGGGCGAATGCCAGCCCTGCTGGGGAGTGGAACCATTGCTCAGTTGCTCCTCCTGAATGCTTCCAGAGGTGCCATTATATTTATTTTTAAATTTTTTTACATCAGATTACCGCAGCAAGCAATTTTCATCGTCAAGGGACGAGGCTGAAAGGAGGTGGAATGCGATTGAGCTCATTTGCATAATTTTTAAAGCCTTTTTTTCCCCTTAAAAACAAGGGAATAAAAAGCTAAAAGAAGAGCAAATCCTGCCAGATGGGGCACTCACCAGTATGTCGGTGTGCTTGGTTTACAATCCTTGATCTGGTTGTAGATGTCCTTTAACGCGCTGGCTGCTGATAGGACAATATGTACTATCTGCTCAGCTCCTCCTGCTTTATAACATGCTGCCTTTAGATAGGACACTATATACAATCTGCTCAGTTCCTCCTGCTTTATAACATGCTGCATGCAGATAGGAAATTATGTACAATCTGCTCAGCTCCTCCTGCTCTATAACATGCTGCCTGCATATAGAATACTATGAACAATTCACTCTGCTCCTCATGCACTATAACATGCTGCCTGTAGATAGTACACTATGTCCAATCTGCTCAGCTCCTCCTGCTCTATAACATACTTCACTAAATTTTTCATGTGACAGGGTTGGGACTACATACGGTATCATATTGCTTCCACTGAATGAAAAATAAAGCAATATTTTCTTGTACATTTAAAGGATCCTTACTTTGTTATTGCTGCAGCTAAAACCATTATTGAAGCAAGGTCATACATCTTTTCAATAAAAGCCACCCTTGTGTTATATCGCTTACCCACCACAATACTCAGTAATGTTTTCTAGTGAAAGATACCTGCAAGAACCCGTAGAGACAAGTATCATGTCTACCACACTGTGCTGAACATAACCAACGGCATAATAAGCATCTTACAGGTAACTCATTCCTTTCATGAAGTATGGAAGGGTCTTTCACTATGTAAACAGTTTCATCTTTCCTTTCTCTCCGCAGGCTGCTGTTTATTCCCCCTCACTCATTCATGTAGTGAACTGTTTATACAATGGAGGACGTGATGCTTAATAATACACATGATACATGTCCCAGCGTTTAGCTCCAATTAGTGCGGTTACTAACTTTCACCAGGTATTATGAATGCAGGAGCCACATGTTTTACTGTGCGCATTGAACATTAAACACGTTACTTGTTACCGGGGTTTCTATAGTGTCCAAAATAAATAATCTGGAGCAATTACATTAAAAATACATACCTGATATAGGAAGTGAAAAACTTCATTTGGATTTTAACCTACAGTTATTTCATTAAAAAAAAATAATAATAAAAAAAATTATATAAAAAATATAGTATAAGAAAATAGTACGATTGTATGGAATGGATTATCCCGGAGAATTACTGTATATTTCTATAATACAAGGCAGGACCCACTTTCTTTATAGTTTAGAATGCAACCCATCACCAATGCAAGTCTAATGTATAGGTGTTATAGGTGATGGACAGTCATTAATTTGTGGGGGTATGACTGCTGAAAAAAGTCCTGTTCTCCTTTATGGAGGTAACCGTAATTAAATTCATAGTCCATGAAGTCCACGGAGGAAAGTCCACTGAGACCCTCACCAATCAAAATGAGAAAGAAAATAGAAATGCGGTCCAGTTCCCTGAATAAATGGATCAGCAGATCAAATATGAATTTGGGTTGGCTATAACATAAAAACTTGATATAAATTTTGAATGATTTTTTTTAATTGCAGAAATTATGTTCAGTTTGCCATGGCAGCAGGAGACTTGATCAATTTCTCAGTTTCTTCTAACTACAGAAGCCTATTAGGCCCAGCACGAGAATAGGTCTAATAGGCAGACTGTCAGTGGGAAATGATGCAATATACCGAAGTGCAGAAGCTCTACAGAGTATTATAGGATCAATCAGGGTAACGCTGGAGGGACAGTAAAATAAGTTAAATAAAACGTAACAAACACACCAAAAATTACCCTTTTCCCTATGTTTAATGTGAAAAAATAAAATAATTTTAAAAAGGGGTGTTGCCATATCTGTAGTCACCTTGGCTTAGACCAGTGATTTTCAACCAGTGTGCCGTGGCACACTAGTGTGCCGCGACACATGGTCGGGTGTGCTGTGGGGGAAAGTTCCCCAAACTAGGGTGCCCCCTGTGTTTTGTTTCCTGGCAATGCGCAGTCACGACTTCTTACAATGTAGGAGACGTGTACAATAACACATGCGCAAGCTTTGAACCTCGTGCGACAAAATGACGTCACCAAGGCCGGTGCATCATCCTGAGAGAGGAGAGACTCTCGCATTTGCCCACCACCAAGGTAATGCCCACCAATAATGCTGACTATATGAGCTTTTGCCTGAGTATATGAACTGTTGGCAGAATACTCAGCATATCAGCTGGTACTTTTAGTACTCCAGCAGTATACTGCATATAACAATGAGAAATGTCAAATGAGAAATACTATAGTCATGAGGCTGGACTCCTGTACACCTCTGCACATGCATGACCACTCTCCTGTACACCTCTGCACAAACAGGTCTCTCTCCTGTACATCTCTGCACATGCATGACCACCCTCCTGTACACCTCTGCACATGCATGACCACTCTCCTGTATACCTCAGCACATGCATGACCATTCTCCTGTACACCTCTACACCTGCATGACCACCCTCCTGTACACCTCTGCACATACATGGACTCTCTCCTGTACACCTCTGCACATACATGGCCTCTCTCCTGTACACCTCTGCACATGCATGACCACCCTCCTGTACACCTCTACACATGCATGACCACCCTCCTGTACACCTCTGCACATACATGGCCTCTCTCCTGTACACCTCTGCACATACAGGCCTCTCTCCTGCATAATTCTAAATATGTATGGCCTCCTTCCTACACACCTCTGTACATGCATGTCCTTTCTTCTACGCACCTCTGCATACCACCGCACATGGATAGCCTCTCTTCTACACAACTCGCACAAATATAAATTCTCTCTTGCACATCTCCACACATGCATGGTCTCTCTCATACAAACACTTTGCACATACATGGCCTCTCCTACACACCTCTTCACATGCATGGCTGTGGCAGTGACAACGTGCCCACCCACCTCATTCACATTCTGCATGCTGCAGGCTTATTCGGAGGCTGTGCTGCATGCAAAGTGGTACCTGATAACCCCCCCCCCCCCCTTAGTACTCAACACTAGTTGACTGAACTGGTTGCCAGCCAAGTCTTAGCCAATCAGTGTTAGATTTACTCAGTGATAGGTACTCAATGTGGAGAAATGTAATGCACCTGGGGGCTAATAATCCACAGACAACATATGTCCTTAGGGGAGTAAATCTGGGAGAGTCCCTTGTTGAGAAGGACCTGGATGTACTAGTAGATAATAAATTAAATAACAGCATGCAATGTCAATCAGCTGCCTCTAAAGCCAGCAAGATCTTGTCATGTATCAGTTTTGATATATAGTATAGACTATGTATAGACCATATAGTATATACTATATAGACCATACATAGACCATATATAGACCATATAGTATACAGACCATATAAACCATATAGTATAGACCAGTGATTTTAAACCAGTGTGCCGTGGAACACTAGTGTGCTGCGACACATGGTCGGGTGTGCCGCGGGGAAAGTTTTCCAAACTATGGTTCCCCCTGTGTTTTGTTTCCCGGCAATGCGCAGTCACGGCCTTTTACAATGTAGGAGACGTGTACAATAACACATGCGCAAGCTTTGAACCTCGCGCAGCAACATGATGTCACCGAGGCCGGCGCATCATCCTGAGAGCGGAGAGACTCTCGCATTTGCCAAGGTAATGCCCACCAATAATGCTGACTATATGAGCTTTTGCCTGAGTATATGAACTGTTGGCAGAATACTCAGCATGTGAGCTGGTACTTGTAGTACTCCAGCAGTATACTGCATATAACAAAGAGAAATGTAAAATGAGAAATACTATAGTCATGAGGCTGGAGTACTACAAGTACCAGCTCATATGCTGAGTATATGAGCTGGCACTTGTACTCTGGCCTCATGGCCATAGTACTTCTCATTGTACCCCTTTATTTTGCAGTATATGAGCCACATAATAATCAGCACCATATACTAAAAACTGGGAGAAACTGAGAACTGTTGAGGAAGAGCTTCGTGTGTGTCTTTCCACCATTCCTGCCAAGATATCCCTTTTGTGTTTATCGAAACAGGCCCAGGTTTTACAGAGTAAGTAAAATAAATTTAGAATCTAAATTATTTAAGGGGTATTCCGGGAATATGAACGTCTGACACAAAAACCGTGATGATATAAATAAATGAATACAACAATACTCAATGTCATTAGTCACAAAACGGAGCATAAACAGTTTGATTTTATGATTCACAACATTTTATGTCCTCTCTAAAGTAGGTGGAGTTATCACCAAGATGGCCGCCACTGGAAAATACAAGTCCCATGATCCTTTAGTTCTTAGTAACTCCTCCTACCTCTCAGACTCTGCTCCCAGTGATGATGTAACAGGTTTTCTTGCTCTGTTACCATAGTGATGACCAAACTATGGTCACTGTTACCAAACACTGACCATACTGGATGCGCTGCAACCAACTGACTACAGCCAAACATAGTGGTGATCACATGTGATGTGGACATGTGATGTGGACATGTGACCAGCGGCCATCTTCTGTTCTGCGACGGACCTCGCGGAGGAAATTAACGGACTGATTAAAGGGCCAGTAGCATTTTAATTCTTCATTACAGTCCATGTCATCAGCATTTTTCTGCTAAGGGGAGCAAAATTTTAAATAACAACTAATTACAAATTAGCTTATATTTTGAGTGCCCACTTGTATATGAATTATGCTGATTCCTGGAATACCCCTTTAACTATATGTATAATATGACTATATACTATATGTATAGTGTCATTTTGTGCTATTTTGGTTGGTGGTGTGCCCCAGGATTTTCTAAGTATAAAAAGTGTGCCGTGGCTCAAAAAAGGTTGAAAATCACTGGTATAGACCATATCTAGACTATATAGATATGGTATAGAGTTAGACTCTCATGATAGGGATGTAATATTACCACTGTACAAGGCATTGGTTTGGCCTCACCTGGAATATGCTGTCCAGTTCTAGTCACGGGTCCACTAAAAAGATGCCCTGGAGCTGGAAAGGGCTCAACGTAGAGTAACAAAAATGATAAGGGGTATGTAGGGTCTCAATTATGAGGAAAGATTAAAACAACTAGATTTATTTAGTCTGGAAAAGAGACGACTATGAGGGGACATGATTAATTTATATAAATATATGGTGGAATGTTGTTCCAGATGAAATCAAATCAAAAGACTAGGGGGCACTGTCTCCCTCTGGAGAAAACAAGGTTTAATCACCAGAGGCGACAGGACTTTTTTACTATGAGAACTGTTAATCTGTGGAATAGCCTGCCTCAGGCGCTGGTCACAGCAGGGTCAGCAGAGAAAACTATACTATACTACTATGAAGTGAGCAGGGTTAATCTTCTCTTCTCAGAGTTATTTAACCAAACACAGCGAGAGTAGACTCCATAGACACACACTATTCAGGCTGGAATATGCATCTCAATTGGAGGGAGCAGCTTGATTTTTATTTACAAACTAAGCAGAATTTGTTAATGAAGTATATCAGATAAATGTTCTCCACATTACCTCACAGCCAATATAAAAAACTCTCTCAAAAGAAGGTTACACTTTAAGTGCTAAACATGTCAACGTGCCTGTAGATATTCATAAAAAAATCTAGAGCATAGGATTGCACTGTAGCAACAATGCACATACTTTTAAGAGTAATGTAGGGGTTACTGCTTAACAATGCTACCAGGTTACCACCACAACTCACATACAACAACATGAAGACATACAGGTCTGCTTAATTATGGCTTAGTGTTCTCTGCGGATCTCAGTTGTCTCTTAACATGCAACACTCTCACAGCTTTATCTAAAAAATGGCTGAAACTTGTTTATCATTGCCCAGAATCATCTTTTCCAGAGAGAACATTGATATCACATCTCTTAAAGGACAGAATATTGATAACATATCTCTTAAAGGACAGAATCAGCTAATGGCCAGGAATCAGATAAAATGTACACAGGCTCCGGAAAGTGGAAGACAGAGAATTTTACCATGGGAGAAGAACATGAGATCCGTTACTACAAGATCCTACACTGCCCATCCAAAACTATGGGCATCAGGTGGGTGGTCCTCCAATAAATGGAAATATTAATTCATGGAACCATTAATGTTACATGTAAGTAGAAAAATATATTTCTACAATGCAATATTTCTACAATGCAATGTTAGTGAAAATGGGTCATTTATCTTTAGTCAGGACATTTGTGTATGTCTTTTCTTGTATTTTTTTTCTGGTTTTGGACTTGATATATCAGGCAGGTGAGTCTATGGGGTCTATATGACTTTTTATTAAAATGAACACACAAAAGTGGCACAAAAGTTAAAGATATATCTGAAGATAACATTGAAAAATTCTTGCAAATTTTCCTGGGAGAGTTGAAAAGTCAGAAAATTTAAGTGCAAAGAGAAAATTCTAAGATAAATGCCACCCAAAGACTCATACTGAGGAAAAAATCTACATAGATAATGGGGCACATTTACTAAGGGTCCGCAGCCGCGAACCCGTCTGGTTTTTCCTGAATATTTCCGTTTTGCACTGTATTTCACGGGATTGTGGCGCACGCGATCGATTTTTGGCGCAATCGCGCCGACTTTCACGTGACAGAAATCGGGGGGGTGTGGCCACCGGACAACCCGAAGGATTCGGAAAAAACGCAGAATTTAAAAAGCCATTTGTGTCACAAGATCAAGCACTCACATACACCAGGAAAAAGCAAGTGAACTCCGGCGGACCTCGGCGCAGCAGCAACACCTGGTGAATATCGCCGCACGGACCTTAGTGAATCCCGGCCGGACCCGAATCCAGCGCAGAGAATGCGCCGCTGGATCGCGAATGGACCAGGTAAGTAAATCTGCCCCATTATGTCCAGATCTTGAAATCTGAGACATATTGGTAGATATTCTGTCTATGAAATACTGCAGATACAGATTTCACCCTTGTCAAATCTACAGAAGGATGTTGTGGATTTTGCAGATTGACAGCAAGTAAGGCTAGGATCACACCTGCAACAGAAGATCTGTCCTATGAGGAGTCTGTTGACTCTGATTGGACTTCCAACAGGATGGCCAAATTTTGGAAGCCTAAAGCAGATAACTTGTAATCCCCTGATCTGCTGATTGGGGGGGTCCGATAGCTGACAATCTCATTATCATTTATTTAGCCGCGGGAGCAGGACCCGTTCTCTGGCTGTCAGAGTCAGACAGTGACAACCGGAGACCATAGGGAAAAGGGAGATGCGGTTTGTTACCACTTCTCCTTTCTCCGCTCCTCACAGCATCGCACGGAGAAGCAGAGCCAGTCTTAAGGGGTTAAACAGAGCTGCTGGGTTTAATTACACTCAGTACATATTTGATCAGAACCACCAGTAAAAGATGGTGGTTTCCCTCTGTAACTGAGGCTCTTATAGATGCCCCAGTTACAGGGTAAAACGTGTAAAATAAAAAAAAAAATAAAGTAAAAACACACATAAACAAAAAATATTCATAAATATTCACAAAGATACACTGACATTTCCCATTTAATAAAAAAGACTATATATATTAAATATCAAAATGAGCTAAACAAAATAGGGAATTCATTAATTATTCTCATTTGGAGTTAATTTGACAAATAAAAAAATTACTATAAATTACAAACAAAGCCTTATCTGTAGTTTGTAGAGTAAGTCTGAGCACAATGCTGCTTGCCAGCAGGAAGTGTCTGTGTGTGAGCTTGTATTGTAATGCAGGGGGGAGGGACAGAGAACACACTGCATTGAGCAGACAGGAGAAGCTATTCAGGAGAAGAATCTACCATACCCAACCATAAAAATCAGAAGAATTACAGTCAGATCTCGGGGCAACCAAAATTGTATACACCAGACAAGTGGGAATTCCATTAATAGATCCTCTGGGAACTAGATCTATTAATAGGGAACTCCATTATATCTGTGAAATGCTGTATTCTTGTTAATAACAGTAAATTAGAGAAAGTGTTATTTTGCTATCCTGAGTATATTTAAGAATCTTGTCTTCCTGAAAATACCTCTTTAATGACACAATCCATTTAATTAAAAGTAAAGTATACAACCTAATTTAAAAATATTAAATGACTTTATTAAATATTATTATAAACATACATTTCTTTGCATGTATGGAAACTATTAGAAATATACTGTATTAAAAAAGTAAATAAAACAAAATGTTATTAATATTTATGCTGATCAGAATTAGTACCTCATTCTATTGGGATCAGGAGCCATATTAAATCAATAGTTATTCAGCGCCAGCGCTTATGTTCTAATAATATAGTGCAATACGGTATATCTATACTATATATCTATATACAGATTTATAGTGGACTTTCAGTTTTTGACTGTGATTCCCACAGATCTGATGGATTACTAAGTTTCACAAAATCCCTTTAAGATGTTTTAACATGTCATTTTAATAGCATTTTTTCTGTCCAAATTCTTTGGCTTCCAGGGAAATTCTGTTTGCCTTTATGTTAGACATTTCATATTGCAACAATCATTTTTAGCAATGAAACATTCTTGATCCCTTGAGCTTGGCTAAGCTTTATTATAGCAGACTGTGTGGGATGCTCACAATGGAAGTACTCACCTCCCATCCTACAGAATCTATTGTACCGTCATGCCTGGGTAACTTACATGATTGTTTCGTGGAATAATACACTATTAAGAATGACAGACTTGCTTTGTGATATATAAATAAGAACACTTGACTATAAAATTATAGCAAATTCTTAAATCATGTCATGAATACTTTTTCAATAGTTATTTAGTCACTTGGAAACAATGTATTAGAACATAAAAAGTTCATTCCTGTCAGTATAAGGCAAGTAAAGGCCAAAGTCTGGGGTCAATAATCATATTTACTTATATTATATTTGGTAGAATATATAGGGACAAGTAAGTCCCACCTCTGGAATGTGCTTAAACCCATATTGTCAGACTTCCCACCTTCAAACAAGGAATGCTAACTTTTGGGAGGGGTTTTTAAGCCCTCTTTTCGGTGGATCTATTCTTTATGCCTCCTGTCCAGCTAAGCTTACATATTATACACAAATAGAAAATGACCTGCAAAACAAGCAGTGCCAAAGGAAAGGAGTCCAGCAGGCAGGCTGCCATTAGGGGGTATAAATGGGTCAATTGCCATGGGCCCCCCTAAAGGGGACCCCTGCATATGGACTTTTATGGGCAGAGGATCTATTACTCCTGTAGTATCCCTTGGTTGAATGCCCGGGTAAAGATGCTTATCATCTATCTTCTGTCTATATATCATCTATCTGTCTAGTTAACTATCTCTTATAATTTGTTTAATTCCCATCAATATATCTGTCTATCTATTTATCTAAATATCATCTACCTATCTATCTCCTATCTATTATGTATGCATCTATCAATCAATCTTCTATTTCTCTTCTATTGTATCTATCTCTATTATCTATCTTCTATCCATCTATCTAGCTATCTATATATAATCTACTTTATATTTCTGCGTCTATAAATCTATATCATCTTTCATATTTATCTTCTATCATCCATCTACCTATCATCTGTCTATCTCCTATAAAAGTCACCTACAGTCCCATTTTACAGATTGCCTTACCATACTACTGTGTGTAACTACCAAGTGTTATTATTGTGCAGGGCTATAGGAGCCTCTTACTGAATGTGACTGTTCATAACATAGTTTTATCTTGGGGCTCCACTTTTTGTTTTGCCCAGGGCCCCACTTTGTCTAAAAAAAGCCCTGCCAGCAGGCACCCACTGTGAGCCTGGTCCATAAAACTATAATTTTGTTAAAATGCTGCAGCTCTTTAGATTAAACAGAGTTCTTTGTAATCATGGCCCCTGTCAACATATGATATAAAATATTTTTTTCTTAGTTTGTATTTACAGGAGTCTATGATTACCTACCAAGTAGACCCTGACATCTCTAACACCAGATCCACAAACGAAGATGTTACCATTTTCTAATTCTCTGCACCAGCTAGGACCTGTCTTAAAAGACATTTACCACCAGGATGAAAGACTGTATGCAAATTAGCTTAAGGGACTCCAGGCTCCATAAACACCTACGGAGCCTGGAGCCCCTCAGGCTCATTTGCATACACAGGCCCAGGTTTCACACTGAGTGAGGAAAATAAATTTAGAATCTATATTATTAACTACATGTATAATATTACTGTTTTAGTGTCATTTTGTGCTATTTTGGTTGGTGGTGTGCCCCAGGATTTTCTAAGTATAAAAAGTGTGCCGCAGCTCAAAAAAGGTTGAAAATCACTGGCTTAGATGATATTATGGTATAAAAAATATAAATTAAAAACTATTTTAAAATTGGCATTTTAGTACTAGGTTGATTACTTATTTATGCAATTTTGTTAAATGTTTAGTTATGATTTACAATTCTTCCCGCCCCCCTCAAAACATTTTGCAGAAGAAATACCGTAAGTTTATTTTCAGTGCAGTTTTCTAAACTAAAACCAGGATTAGAGTTTTTTTCATTTGTATCAGTAAATGTACCAATGGCTTTTACTATTCAGAACTGCAATCTCCTGATGAATCTACAACTGAAGAGAACAGAGTCATTCAATACATATTGTATAATGATGAATATAATAGTAGTAACAAAATTAATCAATGTTTCAATGTGATATTCATACATCATGTGATCTGGTTCTTATTTCTTTTTAAAGGTGTATACCATTTTTATCACCTATTCTTAGGATACCTACCGTATATACTCGTGTATAAGCCGAGTTGCTGTATACTACTGGGGGCAGGCTGGGCTGGCTGTATACTACTGGGGGCTGGCTGGGCTGTGCTGTATACTACTGGGGGCAGGCTGGGCTGGCTGTATACTACTGGGGGCAGGCTGGCTATATACTGGGGGCTGGCTGGGGTGTGCTGTATACTACTTGGGGAAGGCTGGGCTGTGCTGTATACTACTGGGGGCCGGCTGGGCTGTCCTGTATACTACTGGGGGAAGGCTGTATACTACTGTGGGCAGGCTGTATACTACTGGCCTAAAAATCATTGAAATCTTGGAATGACCCCCAAGTAAAAATGCTGTTCTGATCCAAGTAACGCTTCCATACCTACTCTTATACAAGTGGACTTGGCTAGTGATCAAATGTTTGCACTTGCTAGAGCAAATATCATATATGTATTAATAGCTCATATACTTTCACAGGAATATATAAAGTGAAAAGCTGAAGCTGCATCCCCCTCCTCCCTATCTTTAATTTACCTTTTTATACTAAAGGGATTTTTGGTGAGTTTTCAAAATATTTCCAAAGAAAATACAACAGTAAATGATTGGTTTTGTAAGGTGACAACTAACTAGTAGTTTCTAGAAATCTATAATGTGAAATAAAAGTGAGTGTATGATACAGGCACCACTTAGATACAACATAAACCTACAAGAGGTGTGCTGATAGCACATTGTAATGAATGTGGAGGAAAATCCCCATATACTGCCATACTGTAGTATGGCAGTATATGATAGGATCGATCAGACAACCTAGGGTTAAAGTACCCTAGGGAGTCTGAAAAATAGTAAAAAGAACCCCCCCCCTCTTTCCCTAGAACTGACATAAATATAAATAAACAGTAAAAATCATAAACACATTAGGTATCGACGCGTCAAATGCCTGATCTATCAAAATATATTAACGGTTTTTCAATGCATTCAACCCCGGTGCGGAAAATAGGGCCCAAAGTCGAAAATGGCACTTTTTTGCCATTTTGAAAAATATAAAAAAATCTATAAAAAGTGATCAAAAGTTCGTACAGTCCTAAAAATGATATCATTGAAAATATTATCAAATTTTGCAAAAAATGACACCACCCATAGTTCTGTACACCAAAGTATTAAAAAGTTATTAGCGCCAGAAGTTGGCAAAATAAAAAAAAAATATTTTTGTGTATGGACGTGTTAAGTTTGCAATGATGTATGAAAACATAAAACATATACAAATTTGTTATCACAGTAATTGTACCAACCCAAAGAATAAATTAGACATGTCATTTGGTGTGCTCAGTGAAAGACGTAATATCCAAGCCCACAAGAAAATGGCGCAAGTGCGGTTTTTCACCATTTTTACTGCATTTGGAATTTTTTCCTGCTTCCGAGTACATGGCATGGAATATTTAATACCATCACTATGAAGTGCAATTTGTTACGCAAAAAACAAGCCGCCACACAGCTCTTTACGTGTAAAAATAAAAAAGTTATAGATTTTTGAAGGTGGGGAGTGAAAAATGGACATGAAAAAACAGGAAAGGGCCCGGTCCTTAACCGGTTAATCCTGCACTGCTCCGGAAGTGTGCAGTCCCAGGCTGCAATGATCAGCTGTAAGGTGTCTGTAATGAAGCTTTATTGATAATCCTTGCTCAATACCAGCAAAAAATTTTGAAACTCCAATTGTCACTGGGGCAAAAAAAAATTGTCTGTATCTACAATTATAAAATATTCAGTTTCGACTTACATACAAATTCAACTTAAGAACAAACCTATGGATCCTATCTTCTATGTAACTCATATGTTATTAGATATGTTATGTACATATTATGCAGCACAATGTGCAGCTTCATATGTATATAATAGTGCACATCCTCCATTCTTTATGTCAGGTTGGATGAAGGGGCCCCCTGACACTGCGGGCCCCATAGTTGCTGCCATGTCTGCTACCACTGTAGTTATGCCCCTGGGGGCAAATGGAGTTTGAGACCTTCACTGTAGGCCTCACAAGTTTATCATTGCTGATTGTGCCCACTATTGTTATCTCCTGGCCACTTCACAATTTTTTTTTCCATGGCCACTTGAACTTACCAATCCGCCTTGTGGAATTTGCATTATAACCTTATTGGATTTTAGCTTTGATTCCAGAATTATGAAGAAAAACAATTGAAAATAAAAAAAGACTGACTACACAGTAAACAGACATCTGTAAATATTCACAGTGCAAATCCTTTTTTTCATATCCATAGTACAGTCCATTTTTGGAAATGTGAATAGCAATGTAACACTATATTACATATCAAAGTAACTAATTGAAGCAATATTTTGGCTTTGAAATTCATATATGAAGCAAAAAGTCTCTTTCTTGAAATATTTTATGTCAGGATATGAAACACTACAGCGCACATTGGTTATCATCCTCTCCGCTTGCTGTCTGAATGATCAGCATATATTGGGGTAGTATGTTGCTTGTAAACCTGTCTTTACTATTACACAATTCTTCTTTCACTTCCCAACGCAGAACTCATTTCTGATCCTTCTATGTATAAGTGAAGAGTACAGTAGAGTGGCATATTCACTCTATGATGTATATGCAGAAAAAAAAACTGCAAAAAATGTTTTTTTTTCCTTGTTTTTACCTTCTTTTGTATGATATTCCCTTTCATCTTATTTCCTTTTTTTTAGTTTGGGTCTTCAGAGTTATGTTCTTCTACTATAATTTCTTTAAGTTACAATAGCAGTGATGGAAGCAATTTCTACAGCCCTTATGAAGAAAACTGTAAATTGGTAAATAGTATCATAGGAGTTAATGATATACAGGCAATCCCCGGGTTACGTACAAGATAGGGTCCATAGGTTTGTGCTCATTAGCATCACACCGTGTTATAATGAGCCGTGCACCTGTGTGACATCACATGACCGTGTTATCAGTGTTTATCTGCAGGAAGTAAACATTGACGCTTCCTGTAGCATGACAGTAAGAAGACAACAAGCAGAGATCTTGTAAACCGTGAAGAATTGATACAGAAAGTATAATGGAAAAACTATACAACTTTTCACTACACAAAGAATCAATTATTAGCTGGATTGTGATTAAAATGGACAACCCCTTTAAAGGCCGCCTTCTAAGCGTGTGGAGACTTGAGCCCATTGATGGGGATTCGGGAAAATGCAAATTAGGAATCAAGGGATGGATAAGGAAAACATAAAAGGAAAAAAAATATAAACACTACACAAGGAATCAGGTAATTACGTGGCGCGGTACAAGTACGTCCTGGGGTTATAATCTTATCAGGATTCCATTCCCACTGGGTTATACATCTGTTTATTATAGATGCACACAGGAAACAGGGAGGAGGCAAGCTAGCTGCCATGTAGGCTGATCACCAGGGAGATGCACTACGGCCATGTTTCACTCCGCGCTGGAGGCTCATTTTTGTTCCCATGATGAGCAAATAAAATAAGCAAATTATCGAATAGTTAGTCATCGGGTCTTCTGTTTGGCAGGTGCTGGGCGTCAAAGCGAAGGGAGGGCAATGAAGAAAACGTCATCAAAGCACAATATATGTGAGAAAAAAAATTAAAAAAGCACTCAAACTACACAAAAAATACTAATTAAATCAAAATGAGTCTAAGTGAACAGGAAATGTTATCTTAACCCCTTCCCACGATGCCCGTTTTATTTTCAATTTTTGCTTTCACCCCCTTCTTTAAAAAATCCCCTTTTTTAGTTTTCCGGGGTAGGTACGGAGCCTTTATAAGGGCTTGTTTTTATGTGTTGTAACCAAATTTTAACTTCATATTCGCTGTGTTTTCCATGCTTAATATTGTGAAGCTGGTAAGAAGATTCCAAATGCAGGGCATCGATTGAAAAAAATGTTTTTGTGCACCATTTATTTTGGGTTCTATTTGCCAGCTTTGTCGGCGCCACACGTAGCGCTTTGTCTGAGCTTGCAAACACCAAAGCGCGACACCAGGGTGGGCCTCGGCCCGGTCGGCATCGGCCATTTCTATGGAAACGCCTGCGAGCGGGAACGAGCCGCGGGGTTTTTGCGTAAATTTAAACCGAAACACCGGCGGCTCGTTCACGATCGCAGGCGTTTCCATAGAAAACGGCCGAGATGCTATGGGCCGAGGCCCGCCCGGTGGGCGCGACTTTGTCTGCGTTTGCAAGCCACGACAAGCGCTATGTGTGGCGCCGGCTCCTTTCACTGTTCGCCCCAAAAGACCTAACCTTATCCTATGGGTCAGCAAATTGATCTAGCGTTTTACAAAAAGACCTTGCACGACAACAATTTCTTCATTTGACCCATATTCTGACCGAATAACTTTCCATACTTGGCGCATGATGGAGCTGTGCAAAGTGTCATTGTTTGCAGGACGTGAAGGCGTTTATATCGATACATTGTAAGGACCTTGGGATCACCTAATATTTTAGTTTCTTTAGATGCAAAACTCCAAAAAAAAGTGGCATATCGGAATTAATCACCATTTTCGATTACAGGGTTCACAAAACTCTTGTTAGTAAAAATCGTTAAACATGTAGGCATCGCTGCGTCCTGTTCTATTATTTTTATATCAGTTCTATGGGAGGTGGCGATTTGAACTTTAAAATTTTTTAAAATATTTTTGAAACACTGTTGAATTAATTGCCAGCAGCTTTGCCGGTAGCCTGTAAGGGTAAACACCCCTGGTCTGTGTAAGACCAGTCGTAGGTGTTAGCTGGAAATGCAGATACACCCAAGCTGTATGGAGAGGGGACTTTGGGTTAGGAAAAGAGGGTAAAAACTTCCCACATGTAGTGTCTAGTGGTATATCCACACATAAAGCAGATTTCACGGCCCCTGAAATCCTCTCCACCAAAAATCAAAGAAAAAAAAATGATGAAGTTTGTGCATTGCAGAATGTGCAATCGGTGGCGACAATCCACAGCAAAAATTAAGTAAGGCTGTTGTACATTGCTACTGCTATATTGTTTTTGTGCTATACAATTGAGATCCCTCCAAAACTTCAAAGTAAATATCTGCAATGTTTAGGGAAATCCCCCTACACATGGAATGCAGTCATCCTTTGGTGTGTGAATTACGGTGGCATTTCTAACTTAGATGAACCGGACACTCCATACAACCAGTAGGCAATCGTACAAGTCACATTAGACAAGCATACAAAGCCCAAACCCATATAACGGTTGTGTCCATCCAATCTACGCGATAGTCTAGGCCCAGACATGACCATTCATTTTTCATTCCTTGAGCCAACATACATGCCCTGAAGCCGCACCCTCTCCATGCAAATCTGATCCGGCAGCGGTGAGAACAAACTTGTACACAAGAGCAATCAATCGGGGGTTTGTCTTTGCAGCAGCCAGCATCATGTGGTTGGAGGAGTCTACACCACCCTCCACACCTTGATAACAAAATAATGATTGATTCAAAAGAAATCCCAATAACAATTCACCGCAATACTTGAGTGGGTTTCCTCCCGGGCCAATAAGGTTTCCTCCCACACTCCATAAACATTACTGGTAGGCTGTTTAGATTGTGAGACCCATGGGGAAAGAGACCAATTTGACATGCTTTGTGCAGCGTGCGTATATTTGTGCGCTATATAAAGAATTATTAGCAATTTTTTCAGACATATTGGTGCTGCAAAAGCCCCATCTTCTTACACTTGAGAATAACAAAAGAAAAACACAACCAAAAAAAAACTATACACTTTGTATACCTCCTCTTCTCCAGGCCAGTTCCTTTCTCTCTTTGCTTCCTGTGTGGCAGCTCTGTTAAGAAAGAAAAGGGTCAATGCACTCTGCCCGTGTTCACACTAAGTCATCAGTGGAGACACAGCGCGTTATAGACGGACCCAAGCGGTTCTACCACAGGACAGCCAAAGAGCTGCGGGGCACCGAGACGAGCGGCGGGTGGATGTGACCAATCTATTTCCCAGGACTAGTGCTATACTGGAGTTAATAGTTTTCCCAATTATTTTTTTGCAGTAAAATTAGGTGCCTTGGCTTATCCTCGGTGCTCTGTATGGTTGGGGCACTCCCCTGAAATACTGGAATTATATAATAAAAGATGTAAAATATATTGTGATAGAGTGTCTCATTTATGATATCATAAAATACAAAAATACTCATCTACTTACAGTTGCGGTAGCGAACGCTCTTCTTGGTTATAAAAATCTGCACCCAAAATGAAGGAAGCCAAGAGGCCGAGGGTCAGCACACTGCCTCGATGAACTGCCCACGTCAAATCCAGATTTAATCTTGTAAAGCGGCTGGCCACAGAAGCTGTGGAATACCCCAACAGGGAGACAATTAGAGACCTATTCAGATGCAAATTCCTGTAGATGGTTGTTGCAGAGGGACCCTCAGAGGTTCAACAGTGTACTGTGTTATGGAGAAGATTTGTGGTATGAGCATGGCTCTGTGGATGCTGAGCCCTGTGTTAGAAATGTCTCAGGGTGCTTGTGCAGCATTCCCAAAAAACACTAGGTACAAATAATTGACCTTCTGCATCTTACCCTATGATATTTTACTGAGGTTACATTTTCACCTATTCTCAAAGTCTTCCTATGATCCAGAAAAGTCAACTTTTTGTCGCCACGCTCATACCACATATATCTAACTAATAAAATGAAAATAAGCAAACTAGATTTTCCAATTTAAGGGTCAATTTCTTGGATCTATCCTAGGAGGGACTGGCTGGGCCTGTCAGATTGACACAGACAAGGCTGATGAACTGGAGACCAACGCAATGCAAATTCCCATGTGACAGCAGTATGCAGCACCTATGGACAATTTTCCTCCAAACTTAAAGACTATGACTGTGAATGAAGGGACCCAATCAGGATCTGAACATTTTAAAGGAAACACTCCAATCACAGCCGAATTCAGTGAATACACTGTGTGCAGGAACTGAAGGGAGGAGCAGGACTACTAGATTTATCAATACAATGACCATGAGGCCTGCTCCTCCCTTAATTGCCCTGTACCATGTATTATTCAATGAATTAGATTGACTGGAGTGTCCTTTACAAGTAGGAATTGTATGGAGCACTTGTACTCGTGTTGCCCACAGTGTCTTATTGCTTAGAAAATCAAGTGGGTGGTATCTTGCAGGTGTTCCAGTTGTTCCATGTGTAGAGTCTTCAACCAAATCCGGATTCAAGGCGATTCAATAATTCTTCTTACGGTAGGTTCAGTCTCCGAATAAGGCCAACGTATGATCCATATTACCACAGACCAAGCACAAACTGTTTCCTGGACACTAACGCTGTATTGAGGATGTGTGCTAGCCACCGTTCAGATAGATTTATTTATGGCGAATTTCTTGGGTTCATAGACAAGTGTGGCTCGCACGCCCTGTCTGTGAGCAGCCTGCCAAAGTTTGCCAAAACTCAGAGGAGGTCGTATTCCTGCCCCTTCCCGAATTTTTTCCTATGATAATCGACGGCCTGTGTGCAGACAACACAACCACGCATAAGAATAAGGTCGTGTCTATGCGCTGTGTCCAAATCTGGTGTTGGTCACATCACTGATTGGAAAACATTTCAACCATTGAATTTATGAATGAGCCCCCATTGTCGTGAAAGTGGTAACCATTTGGAGGTTCAACAATCGTGTTACACAGAATCAACGAGGGTCTTCCACAAGAAGAGCTCGACCCAATTTACCGACGACCCAACTTCAGAAAGTGCAGATCACTGAAGGTCCAGTGCCGTTACACAAAGCGGTGAGCCAAGGAGCAGACTTATTTTGGAAATACAGTGATGTCTGTATGGGAAAATACTAATGGTGGCAGGGATAGGAGGACGGGTGACGGCTGCAGAATGTGGCTTCACTGAAAGCTTTATGGTCACAGTTGGAGTGGGGCACCCCTTGTCACAGGAGATTCCTAAAAATACAAACAAAAGAGAAGTTCATAATAAACCCAAACACAGTTCAATGAAAGTTCCATATCCCACCCCAGTTCTAGCTGTAGGTAAATGCATTAAGTACTAGGACATCTTTACTTCATAGAGTATTACACATCATAGAGGCCATAGTCTGGGCAATACACTGCTGTGTATTTACAGGTCTATAGAAAAGGTCTATGGCTGTGGAGGGACTATAAAACAAACGTTATCAGGACCCGCGCGGAAAACTAATGCAATCCCCCCAAAAAAAATCCTAAACAAAAAACATTTATGTAAACACAATGGAGAAAATGTAAAATAAGTATACATCACAGAGACAAGGAAAACATAAGATGAGACATCCAGGTTGCAACAATCCCATGACTGCTTTCTTTATTTTGGGCTGCCCAAGAACTGATGGTTAATATAATGTGGTTTATAGAGGACAGATCACCCTCTCTACTAGGCCAGACCGGGTATAAATATAAAAGAACAATTCTCTGTACTCGGCCCCCTCATGAATAAAAGAACATTATTTTGGCTTAATGGTGGCCGTGTCAGTACCCTGACTGAACGGGTTGTGTATTGATTCTGGGTACGGTGTTTGTGCTGAGAGGTCCTTGTTGAGCAGTGATGATACTTATGAAAATCTGGAGGTAAACAGTGCCAAATCCTAGCTGGCTCCTACTACTCTGCACAGGACACTATTGCTATACTACACTAATTTCAGCAAATCAGAATTTTTTAAATAATGAGTCTGAGTTGGACCAAGGCATTTTGTATGATGGAGTGAATGGGTACGGTCGTAGTTGCCCGCACTTACCTTGGTAAGACTGTGTGGTCAGGTCCGTATGAAGCATGTGCAAACACAGAACAAGACTATGACATGTGTCATCACGTGTAAAAAATAACACCACATATTCCAAATAACACACACCCACAAAACCCAACAGCGTACAATTCTCAGCGCAACATATGTACGATGGGATCCCCTGGCCATCTGTAGGGGTTATGATTAGCCTATGGATCCTATAGGAGATACTACAAAGCATGAAGATACAGTGATGAAGACCACCAGCCACCGGATTACTAATAGACGCTGCTTAAGGATACAAGGTACTGTGAAACGTTTGCAGAGATCTGCGCAGAAACATATGCACCCCATGGTTGTTTTTAGTTGCAGATTAAATTAAGGAGATGAGCAGATTCCCACAAAATGCTTGACCCAAAGCATAAACTAAAGATTAAAAAAAACGGTTGCGCAGAATGTGCATATTTTGTAAATTTTAATTATCGTCAGCTCATCCTGCTCTACAACAAGATACCTTAGATAGGACCGATGTACAATTGTTGTCTGTTCCTCTGCTCTACAACAAGCTCCTGAGAAGGAACACTAGTACAATTGCTAAGCTCCTCCTCACTGCTCTATAACAGGATACCTGCAGATAGGACATATTATTAATCTGCTAAGCTTCTTCTGCTCTACAACAAGCTCCCTGCAGATAGGCATATGTCAATTCTCCGCTCCTCCTGTCTCTATTAAACATGCGCTTTTTTCGCGATAAGACACATGTACAATCTGCTCAGATCTTCTGCTCTAAACCATGATCCTGCAGAATAGGACACTATGTACAAATTTGCTCCTGCCCATCTGCTCTAAAACATGATACATGCAATAGCCATCACTATGTACAATCTGCTCAGCTCCCTGCTCTACATGTGCCTGCAGATAGGACACTATGTACAATCTTCTCACGCTTCATCTGCTCTATAAACATGCTGCCTGCTAGAAGGACACTATGTCAATTCTTCTCAGTCCTCCTGCCTATACATTGCTGCCTTGCAGATAAGACAGTATGTAATCTGCTCAGCTTCATCATGCTCTATATAACACCACTGTGGTAGGAAGGATATGGTTTACAAATCTGCTCAGTTCCTCCTGCTCTATAATATATCTCCTAGAATAAGAAAAGGAAGGTACAAGCTCTGGAGAACAAGTTCCCTTTTCTGTTCATCATATAGCTCGATGACTCAGTAGTTTTGCATGTATTGATGAAATAAATATTCATCACAAAATGGAATTGGGTAGACTCGCACCAGATTATTAATGCAAATTTTCCATGAGGCTTTGTAACATATGGAAATTAGGAGGCAGGGGCTGGCCTCCATACACTTTTCCCCCTGCTTTCATATCTGGCTATAAAATACAGAAAGATTATAGACGGAGGTCACTACATTTCTATAGAACCACTACTTTTATGAAGTCATATCAAGGAAAGACAACAATTGTGCCTTTTTATTTTTTTTTTTTTTACAATCGAATAATAAACCCTTGGGGAATCTTTGCAGGATGGTCATGGAAAGATAATGTGTCCAGATGGATCGGTTAATCTGAACCCTGCCGGACGCATGTATCATTTAACTCTAGGGCTGATACAAAACATGCTACAATGTGTTGTAGGTGAAACAAAAATGTATCTGATGCACTACACAACATACGCACCGCACAGTGATGTAAGAGACTGCAGAAGTGGAATCTCAAGGATTCAAAAGCAGGACAGACTGAAGGAAATGCAATAGACAAAGATGACCACGAAAAAGCGGTGTGAGAGGTGACCTATTAACAGGCGGTCCAGGAAGAAGTACCCTCCAGACACCTCTGGGGTCTCAAACAATAGGTAACATACAACAGGTTCCCTGGGACGTCTATATATTAGTCCCCAAACCTAGATGAGTATATCGATTACAGGCTATGGCCTTGTGATTACACCTATTACAGAGTGTGTGCCAAAACTCTGGACCAAACCAAACATGTTGCCAGGGGACCTAAAAGGGAACAGTACATCCAATGACTGGACTCTTCAGATACGGCTTCTCCGATTGTTGTCCCTTTGTACGAGGAGGCCACTCACTGGATGAAAGTGGATCCACATCCCCCCCCCCCGAACTTGGATTACAGGAACTTAACCGAACATTTGAGTCCTAAGTTTGTTTTTTTTTTTTTTATATACGACCGGCCCACGAATATGAAGATGCCTATAAGTAGGGTGGAGTTGAGGAAGGGGTATAGTTTATTGTACCCACATAAGCAGAATCCTGTAACGTACCCTTGTTCATCCCCATCCTCCTTCCAGGGGGTACCTTTTGTGGTTGAGCAGTGGAGGCTGTGGATGTGGTTAGGAGTAGTGGGGGACGTCGCTTGGTTTGGACTAGTGTGTATTGGTGGAGTGGAGTTGGTCGGGAAGGGGATTGTAGCCGAAGTGAGGTTCTGCTGTCTGGAGGGGCGGCAGCTGAGGTTGGTGTTGACGGTTGTTGGACCTTAATTGTCACCGGAGCAGCGGTGCCGCAGGTGCCCTATAAAAGAATGAGAAGAATATGATATTGTAGACATTGATATTCTCCACAATTATCGCAGGTTCACTTTACTAAAGATGGAGAACCCAATTGGCAAAGAGAACCGAAAGCAGATTTCTAAGATACATTTTATAATATTGAACCATAATGTTGGGAATTAAAGTTAATAATGTTGAACCATTACCTTCCTAAGAATGGGTCAACATGTTAAAGACTTAAAATATGCTCATGGTCAGCTCCGACATATATCTAATATTGATTGGGACGTGTTGTGGTCGCCATTTAAATTCCTAGATAGCCTGTGAAGGAGCGATGATATTTCCACAAAATTATTTGCCGATTCTTACCACAACCTTACAGCAATACAAGCTTACATTGTCTTTGTACAGATACAAGTTATTTTCATGCATAGTGATATACACTGAAGAGAACATGTTGTATTTAGACGGTCACCCTAGGGGGAGATAAAGAGATCACTGTTCAGGACCCACATGCAGTCCCTGTACTTGCATCACCAGAGGGGTATAACATCCCCACACGAACCAATGCACATGTTGTAACAGGACACATGGAGATGTGGTATCCGTCCATCAGTTTCCTCCTCCACAGTAGAGATGCATCGAATTAGCCATCATTGTAGGAGCCACATCAGTGTCATGGTTTCTCCCAGTACGGTCAGGCCCTTGTCTCAGCAATCCCCCCCCCCCCACCCCCCAATTTGGTTTTTTTTTGTGGTGGGTTGTGATATTTGATATTGATAGTGGTGGTGCATATGAAGCGATCGCAGCCAGATCTCCTGGACTGTGAAATGTCCTGAGCCAAAGAATATAGTATATACCCCCCCCCACCCCAGTGACTAGACCGGCCGAAATTGCATCCTAAGCATTCTCACATGGCTGACAATTCCAGCACAGAGATGTGGGGTTATAGTCTTCAATTGTCAACAGACGTGAGAAACGTTGCCAGGCCAGAGGCTCCAAGCTAGAATTTATTTTCTTTGTATGAAACAAAGATTAAGAAATTTGCTACAAGTATCGGTTCAGTTATTTGCCTTTAGAATAAAGTATTACTGCACAGGACCCCAGACTGATGGTGATAACCTGCAACATTCTGAGCAGGATCGGGTCAATCCACTATCCTAAAATTACAGTTATAAATATGTACTTTTTTTTTTAGGTAGCAAGTGGAGTTAGTTTTATCGATAAGGAATTACCATTGACGTAAATTTCTATACGGGGGTTTCCTGGGAATAATTATTGCGTTGAATTTTAGGAAAGCCCCTTCAACAATCAGATAAGAACGGGCAAAATACAACTTGTAACTTACCTACTAAAAAGGTGGTCCAAATCTGTGGGTTTTTATAATGCTGAGGCTGTGTACAAGTCTGCTGACAGAGAGGAGGGAATGAGGACAGAGTATCACATGTAAAGACAGGACAAATAAAAGCCGCGCTGCATCAGAAGATGCGGAAGGGAAAATAAGAAAAGTGTGAACTGACAACACAAAAATGCTAAATCCCTTGCCAGCAACCAGAACAAAACACCAAACAAGTAAAACAGACAGATGATATATGAATAAAATCGGAATATACTGATGTGGGTGTGACCCAAGGACACAGCCCACCCACGAGTGTTATAGTGACATAGATCTCAGGGACATAACCAGCATGCATTTATATGTCAGAATATATGGTCAGTGTCAGTGGTAATAGCCCCCATTGTATAATGTTGTAATATAGTTCTAACCTATACGTATGAGTGTTATTTAGTATATAACCCCCAGTGTATCGTATATATAAGATCAGTATGTGTGGATATTTAGTATTATAAGCCCCTTATTGTATCATGTGTGATAGGATATACCTAACGTATGTGTGTATATTCTAGTTAATAGCCCCCATGTATCATGTGTATATAGTATATACCTATAGTATGAGTGTATATTAGTATATAACCCCCAGGGTATAATATATATACCTCATCCGTATGTGTGTAATTTAGTATATAGCCCCCATGGTATCATGTGTATATAGTATGATACCCTATACGTATGTGGTTATATTAGTAATAACCCCCCAGTGTATCTGGTATATAGCAGCGATTAGAGAACCTTTAGAGCCCAAAATGCCCAAAACTTAAACCAAAGTCCCAACTTATTTTATCGCAAAGTGCCAAACAGAAAGTTAATTGTGTTATATGTTCTCTGTCACAGTTTTTGATAGCTAGCACCTGAGGACACCCAATAAAGCAGAAAATAGGAGAAATTTGTATCTTGTAGCTGCCTCCAGGGTCCCATAAACAGGGAAACCAATGGTCAGGGCCGGAGCCGGAAGATCAATGATAATCCCGATCGTCCACAACTTCCCACTCTCAGTAGTCCAGGGGGTAGAGCTGTCACTTTAACTAGCATGAGAAAATGACGCTCAATGGAACAAACAGTCAGATCTTTAATAAAAGTGTGGAACCAGGGGACGAAATATTGGGCATTATTCCATAGCGTAACAGTGGAGATGGAAAGGGGGCAAAGGAAATCCGTTGGATCAGATATTTGGAGCTACACCCCCCCCCCCCTTACCTCCCATCCCTTCCTAATGTTTTGTGTCTATTGTCGTGAATCGAGTTAATAATGTTGGTATACTGTTTTGGTTGCGGTCCTTGCCATTATAATGGTTAGAAGGGATTTAAATATTATGATTACAGAACAGACATTTTCTATATAAAAATATAGTTTTTATTACGAAGATTTAATATTAACAATGTCTGCACACCGAGACCCGGGGATTTATTCGTGTTCAAGTAAAATTGTACCTTACATGTTGAAAAATAATTAAAAATTCAGTTAAATAAAAAAAAAAAAAATTAGCTTTTGCACGCAAGTCCTGGGCTGCAGGAAGATACCTAGAGTCCTCTCGGTGTATGCTCTGGGTGCCCACAGAGAAGGCTCCGAGTGCCACCCTGGCACCTGGCCCAAGTGAGTGAGTGATGTGCGTGAAGGTGTAATACTATATATATAGATATATATAGAATATATAATATATAGAAAAGAACAAAGGGGTTGTAGACTAAATGCAACATATAGACGAGAGGTAGATACGACATATAAAACAAACACAAATGGAGGAATAATATATTTAGTGAGATTGAGATGTATCGATAGTATATACCTGGCTTATATGTGTGTATTTAGTATTTATAACACCTTTGAATCTTGGTTCAATACCATAGTATCTACTGTACACACATATACAGGCGCGGTAAATACGTGCTAACATTAATATATACAGATTACAAAAGGTGTGATATACTAGATCATATATATATAACTATCCATAAATGGGTAAGTAGTATAAACAGAACCCTTGTATCATGTACATCTGGTGATATATTACATGATATAATGTTAGTAAAAATCTATATACCGGTACCTACTGTTTATCCATGTATTAGTATTATTAATTCCACTGGTATTGTGTACATATCGTATATACTTCCCTGTCATATACTCACTGCAGTTTCAACGGGGCGGGGGGGGGGGGGGGGGATTTGGATCATCATTGTAGCTTCCAGTTTCGGGGGCTCAGACCAGGTTACAATCAGGGACCCAAAGCAGAAAGAAGCTGCTACTATTAGGGCAAACGGCTCGCACACCCATAGAGAGGGCCCTGATTGCCATAGCGAACTATGGTCTGACACCACCGTCCTTCTATACACTAAGCATTAGCAGACGAGTGGGACGGTGGTTAGCGACGGCCGAGCAGTGTCCTCTATAAATGGACAGGGGGAGAAAGCCCGAAACCCAATGGTGAGGAATAAGCTATTTGTTAGTTTTCCCGTCTCACACGCAGCAGTGTATTAAAAATAGGTCAAATCTGGCCAACCCCTTTTAACTAGAGAAAGGTTTCTCAGCTAAGTATGTTTTACAAAGGTTCTTTTTATCACTTGTACGACAGAGTTTCCCTTTGTGTCAGCCAATAGTACAAGGACCCATGTACTCTATGGGCACCCAAATGTTAAAGCAAGGACCGTGAATTTTTTGGCAGTTTTTTCTACGACCCCTAACAATCCACGGATTGACGATTGTGGCCCGTGCCTAAGTACCTATTCAAAAAAAAGTTTTAAAATTAGTGAACATACAGTCAAGGCACAAAGCAGGCATGTCTTCTACCCTGGGAGTACCTTATAGCTGTAATACTGAAGACAGCAAAGCAGAGATATTGAAACAGAAGGAAACTAACTGAAGCTGTATGTAGTATCTCCCTCCAGTCAATTACTGGGGTGGGGGGCGGGGGGTGGCGGGGGGGGGGGGGGGGGGGGGGAGGGGGGGGGGGTGGGTGGTGGGGCGGGGTGTGGGGGGGGGGGGGGGGGGGGTGGGGGGGGGGGGGGGGGGGGGGGGGGGTGGGGGGGGGGGGGGGGGGGGGGGGGGGGGGGGGGGGGGGGGGGGGGGGGGGGGGGGGGGGCGGGGGGGTGGGGGGGGGGGTGGGGGGGGGGGGGGGGGGGGGGGGGGGGTGGGTGGGGGGGGGGGGGGGGGGGTAATACTGTACCAGGGAAGTAACAGAGTCACACGGCGGGTATATATCACTGTATACGGGAAGCCCCGCCAATAAACCGTCAGGTGAGTGAAGGAGACGGATAATTCTCCGTGTGCAGTAATAACATCCATAACAAGGTGATCCGAGGGCTGTGAGAAACGGACGGGCAGAGCCAGTAATGATCCTGCCTCATGTCAATCTACAAAGATTGCGGGACTTCATCTGGACATGTTTACCAGCTACAGAAAGCGCTCAAACAAAGTCAAGTATTTACACTGCACTGGGTGACGGCGGCCTGAGGAGGCAGTGCAGATGCTGCGCTTGTGGTTTAAAGCGGACAATGACCCAAGTAACCAAAAACCACAGTGGTCAGTAGTCATGCATCATTCCTAAGCAAATAGGGGGTTCCATTCCCCTGGGATGATCAATACTCCAAAGTATGACTTCTCCTATGGAGACTTTGCTTTATGGGGTTTCCCCTGAAATAAAGTGAAAAGTTTTTGCAAAGTGTCAATCCCTAGTTGATGTTTACATAATTAAAGATCATTTTAACCACTTTACTAGACATTTTACATCAGTTGTTATTGTTGTATAGTCCTATACTCCGTGATGGTCAGTGTAATATATTCCAGAGACGACGGAGAAGGCACGTCATGAATCTGTGCTATGGAGATAGTTTATATGCTGCAAGGTGCTAGATATAATGGTCCAGGTTTCATATTACACTTTTATTTAGCTTTTAACATTCACTAGTATCTGACCCATGAGAAAAGAAATCGAGACAGATCAGATCCATGAGAGGAATCAAACACAATGGCTTACTCAAGATATACCACACAAAGTCAGCTTTGCTACATGCCTCCTTACCGATATCTGAACTGCCTGTAGTTGTAGAGCAGGCTAAGTTCACACGAAGTATGGGGGACGTATATACTGCATACCCCAATATACCCTCATAATGGCAATAGGCCCACGTTGACATACGATTAGCGTGCAGCACCGGTACCGTTCCGTAGCTGGGAGAAAGAAAGGGCATGGCATATCTTACCGGAATATGTCGCTGTGTGCCATATAGTACTATGGAGAGGGGCGGGGGTGGCAACGCGACTCCCTCCTCCTTCCCTGGTGCCGATGTATTGCCCGACGTACCGATACATCGTCGAATGATAGACCAGACTGGTATTGATGCTTTATGGCACAAATGTCTGTTACAGGCGGGTCCCCACTTAAGAAGAACACCTGACCTTACATATGACCCTAGTTACAAACAAAAACCTCTGGATGTGGTACTTTAGTCCAGGCTACAATAATAATCATTTACAGTTATCAAGTGTATCAACAATGAAGCTGAGTGTTTATCCTTGTTCTTATGGACATCAAAATGTCTTAAAATGCAATTGTTACTGAGGACCAAAAAAAATTTGTCGGGGGTTACAATGATAAAATATTACAGTTCCGATTGACATACAAAGTCAATTAAGAACAAACCTACAAAGAACCTATCTGTACGTACACGGGGGGAGGCCTGGACCTTGTATGGAGGGGCAAGCGATGAAAATAAGTTTATAACAATAAGGCCCCTTACAACACTTGCAGCATGTTGGACTGGATAGACTGGCCCATGATTGTGGATATCGAAAAGAAATTATATCTGGAGTTCACGTTCTGTTTTCAGCATTCGGGCCAGGACGGTCCAGCAAGCAGGTTTTGTACTTTGGTAAGTTGGACACATCAAGCTTACGTAGGTTTAAGGGTCCTTAAAGAGGGCATTGTATTAATGGAATGGGCACGTGCGGCATCAAACAAATGGGCCATGACCATAAGTTGCATCCAAAGGAAATTCTACTAAGTTGTAGTACATTTTTCTGGTGTTAAATAAAAATTACACATGCCAGCCCATACACTTTAAAGTCATCAAAGTGCGAAAAAGGTTTAAAAGAGACAAAATTCCACTTAGTTCAGTCCAAATCTGCATGCATTAGCTTTGTCGGGTACTGGAGGGGTTTTGTAATAAACTCTCCGAACATTTAATATTGCATAAATAAATATGAGAGTTGAGAAGTTTATATCATCCAGATCATGGGGGTGGGAACCTATGGCACTGGTGTGCAAGAGATGCAACGGGAAGCATATGTGGGCAACAGGCTGTATCCTAGGAACGAGTGTGCAGACATGGTCATTCTGCCGTCTGCAGGTAGTCAAGTAGTGCATGCTATGGTAAAGTGACCATCCGTGCGCAGTGGTCTGTCAACGAGTGAAAAAAAGGATTGTCGCATTGGAGTTCAAAAAGATTCATGGGAGCAGACGTTTGGTTATTGCCTAAATGCTTGTGTTGGCACTTTGGGAAAAGCTAGTGGTTTTGAGTCTCCCTTGGGCATCGTCTCTAAACGGTTCACCATCATGCCTAGGATCCACAAGTTCTTGCAGATCACAACCCGAACTTCTTCTAGATTTCACCCATGACATGGGGTTCTTAAGTGAATTGTATGCAATTCGAAATGTATATTTTATAATTGTAGATCCAGACAAAAAATGTTTTGCCCCGTGACAATGGAGTTTTTTTGCTGTAATTGGACCAAGGATTATAAATAAAGCTTCATTACAGACACCTTACAGCTGATCGTTGCAGTCTGGGACTATAGAAAAGCTGCCAGATAGCTCCACCAGAGGTCACAGTGGGCAGAGGGGTCCGTCTTTAAGTAGGATTCGTCTGTAAGTCAAGTGTCCTTAAGTAGGGGACCGGCTGTACAGTAATCCTGGGAATTTACAGATAAAAAAGGTAAAATATTAATCTCTTAGTAGTTCACCCAATTATGCTTGGAAAAGCAAAAAATTGAGAAAAAATGGTACTACCTTGTGCAAAGTTACCCTCAAAGGGAACCTGTCATCAGGAGTCCTTTTTCTGGCTCCCTCATGTCCCCATAAAGAATAGTGTACACAGTGTCAAAGAGTTTGTATAGTAAAGCTGGCTTTTTCTGTTTTTTAAACAGATAACAAATAGTCTGTGTCCCCAGTCCCCTGGAAGTGACAAGCGAGGAGTGTGGCAGACATGTATGATATCCTGAGGGGGTAAGCGATGGGGGGAGGAGATAAGGGGGACATGGGAGGTAAGGGTTAACCCTTTGAAATTGATGCATGATGGACCGGTTTCCCGAGAGTGGGGGGCGACCACTTCTCACTGGCCACTAGAGATGAGCGAACATGCTCGTCCGAGCTTGATGCTCGGTCGAGCATTAGGGTACTCGAAACTGCTCGTACTGACGATACCTTCGCCCGCTCGAGAAAATGGCAGCTCCCGCCGTTTTGCTTTTTGGCGGCCAGAAACAGAGCAATCACAGCCAGGAGACCTGCACTCAACCCCAGCATGACGTGGTACCCTTACACGTCGATAGCAGTGGTTGGCTGGCCAGATCAGGTGACCCGGGATAGACTAGTCCGCTGGCCGCGCTGCTCGGATCATTCTGTTCTGGATGCCGCTAGGGAGAGAGAGCTGCGTGGTCAGGAAAGCGTTAGGGTGTTTCTATTAGCTTATGTTGGCAGGAGTGATTCTCAAAGAACCAACAGCCCTTCTTAGGGCTTACAATAACGTTCTACTTTTTTATTTTAATTTGCATCTTTTAACCATTTTGTGGGAATTAGCAGGGGGACTGCTAACCGTTGTGTTTAGCTCTTAGTGGCACACATATCCATAGCAAAGACCGAAGTGGGAAAATTCAGTAGGGTGTGGATTTCTATTATGGCAATAACTCAGTGTCTCTCATCTGGCATAGTAGTGTGCTTCCTTGATACTTGGCTAAAAATAGCCATAGGGAATACAAACAGCTTCTTGAAGCCTACAGTAGCGTTCTATATATTTGATTTCTGGTTGATCTGCTGGTGGCTGTAGTTTCTGCAGTGCATGTACTTGCCATTCTGAGCAATTTGTAGTGAGACTTGCGACCGCTGTGTTTCTGCGCTTAGTGGCGCATATCCATAGCAAGGCCGATGCAAAATTCAGTAGGGGTTGGATTTCTATTAGGCAATAACTCAGTGTCATCTCATCTGGATAGTAGTGTGCTTCCTTGATACTTGCTAGAAAAATAGCCATAGGAGATACAAACAGCTTTTGAGACCTACAGTTAGCGTTCTATATATTTTGATTTTCTGGTTGATCTGCTGGTGGCTGTATTTCTGCCAGTGCATGTACTTGCCAATTCTGAGCAATTTGTAGGAGACTTGCGAACCGCTGTGTTTTCCTGCTCTAGTGGAGACATATCCATAGCAAACGGCCGAAGTGGCCAAAATTCAGTAGAGGGTGGATTTCTATTAGGCAATAATCAGTGTCATCTCATCTGGCATAGTAGTGTGCTTCCTTGATCTTGGCTAGAAAATAAGCCTAGGGATATCCAAACAGATTCTGAAGCCTACGTAGCGTCTATATATTTGATCTCTGGTGATTCTGCTGGTGTCTGTAGTTGTACTTTCTGCAGTGCATGTAATCTGCCAATTCTGAGCAATTGTAGTGAGATTTGCGACCTGTGTTCTGCGCTTAGTGGCGCAAATCCATAGCAAAGGAGCGAAGTGGCAAAAAGTCAGTAGGGTTGGATTCTGATGGCAATAACTCAGTGTCATCTCAATTGGCTAGTAGTGTGCTCGTTGATCTTGCTAGAAATAGCCTGGGAGAAACAAACACTTCTATGAAGCCTACAGTAGCGTTTCTATAATATGTGATTTCGTTTGATCTGCTGGTGGCGATGAGTTTCTTCAGATCTGTACTTGCCAATTCTGAGCATTTGTAGTTGTAGAACTGCGACCGCTGTGTTCTGCGCTTAGTGGACCACTATCCAAGCAAAGGCCGAAGTGGCAAAATTAGTAGGGGTTGGTTCTATTAGGCAATAACTCCAGTGTCATCTCATCTGGCATAGTTGTGCTTCTTTGATACTTGGCTAACAAATAGCCTAGCGGATACAAACAGTCTTCTTGAGCCTAACAGAGCGTTCTATTATATTATGATTTGTGACTCTGCTGGTGGCCTGTAGTTCTGCAGTTATGTCTCAAAGTCTGACAATTTGTATGTGAGACTTGCGACCAGCGCTGTTTTCTGCGCTTATGGCGGCAATATCCATCGCAAAGGCCGAAGTGGCAAAATTAGTAGGGGTTGGTTTCCTATTAGGGCTATAACTCAGTGTCTCGTCTTCTGGCCATGTATGTAGATTGTGCTTCTCTTTGATACTTGGACTAGAAGATGCCTAGGAGAATACAAAACAGCTTCTTTGAGCCAGCGTAGCGTTCATATATTTGATTTCTGTTGATCTGCTGGTGGCTGGTTCTGCATGCATGTACTTGCCAATTCTGAGCATTGTAGTGAGCTTGCGACCGCTGTGTTCTGCACTTAGTGTCGACATATCCATGCACAAGGCCGAAGTGGCAATTCAGTTAGGGGGTGGATTTCTATTAGCATAAACTCAGTGTCATCTATCATCTCGCATTCTGCATGGGTATGGTGGGGTTCGGTGTGGGTTTCTTTGTTCTTGCTTGGCTCTATGAACGATATTATAATCGGATGTTACCCGTAAATACAACAGCTTTTGGAAGCCGACAAGTAGCGATCTAATTTGATTTCTGGGTGGATCTGCTGGGGGCTGGGAGTTGCTGCAGTGCATGTACTGCCATTCTCGAGCAATTGGTGTTAGTGGAGACTGCGACCGCTGTGTTGCGCGTAGTGGCGCACAGATCCATAGCAAAGGCAAGTGGCAAATCAGTGGTGGGGAGTGCTATGGAGGCACTAACTCACGTGTCCATCTCATCTGCATAGAGGGTGCTCCTTTGCATACACTTGGCTGAAAAAGTTATGCCATAGGCCGAGAATCAACAGGCTTAGTGAAGCCATACAGTAGCGTTTCTATTTTTTTTGATTTTGTGTTGATCGCTGGTGGCTGTAGTTTTCTGCAGGCATGTACTGGCCATTCTGAGCAATTTGTAGTGGAGACTTGACGACCGCGCTGGTTCTGCGGCTTATGGCGCACATTCCATAGCAAGGCGACGAAGTGGCAAAACATTCAGTAGGGTTGGATGTTCTATTAGGCAAATAACCCAGTGGTTCATCTCACTGGATAGAGTGTTGCGTTCCTTTGATACGGCTAGAGTAAAATGCCAAAAGAAGAATAACACGCTATCTTTGAAGCCTACAGGAGCGTTCTAATATTTGATTCTGGTTGATGTGTGCTTGGTGGGTCTGTAGTTCTGCAGTGCATGACCTTGCAATTCTGAGCAATTTGTAGTGAGACGTGTGCGACCGCTTGTGTTCTGCGCTTATGGCGGCCTATCTCCAAAGTCAAGGCCGAGTTGGCAAAGTATCGTAGTGGGTTGGATTTCTATATTGTAGCTACTAACCAGTGTTCATCTCTATGCTAGGTCTGGTAGGTGTGCCTTTGATACTTGGGCTAGAACAATAGGCCTATAGCCAATAGGATAGGATGGTTCGTTTTTATTAAAACTAAAAATAAAAACAAAACACAAAAAAAAAAAAACAACAAAAAAACACAAAAAAAAAAAAAAGAAGTAAAAAAAAAAAAAAGTTATAACACCTCATTTTAAAATGTTACTAACACCAGCCAGTAGGGGTAGAGACGAGGGCGTGGACGTGGCGTCCAAACTACTGAAGGGGTCAGAGCCGTGGTTCCCTGGGCGGGGTGATGACACCACCCTGCTATGAGGGAGCAGGGGAACGCCGCAGAGCTACACTCCCTAGGTGTTCATGTCTCGAAGTTTATGAGGATGCGTGGTAAGCAACTGTTGAGGCCAGAAGAACAGTGCGAAGGTGATGTCGTGGATTTGCGATCAATGTTCGAGCCATATTTGTCAACCACCAGGCAGGTCTTCCACGCAGTCATCCCAGTCACCGACATCCCAACTCCTCCAGCTCATTGCACCTCAAGCCTCCTACCCCCCAGTCTGCACCCCCTCCAGGAAAATTTGGCATTTGAAACGGGCATACTCTGAGGAACTGTTTTCTGGACCCCTTCCCCCGCGTCACAACCAATGTCCGGTTTGCTGCTGAGCAATTTGCCGATGCCCCGGTTTACACAGCACCGTCTTGGGTGTGATGATGACCTTCTGACGTAGGTGGAAGTGGTAAAGAGTGTACGACGATGAGGAGACACGGTTGTAAGACAGTGGGGAAAGGAAGTTGTTGTCAGGGCAGTGATGGTTCTGAGGGGGGAGCAGATGAGGGGACGGGGTATGAAGAGGTGACAGGACCAAAAGCTGGGTGTTGGAGAGGCCGGCGTGACACAGGGCTCGAGAAGGAGGAGAGGCCTCTGACCTGAACAGGTTGGAGAGGCAGTGGGGGGCCAGACGGAGAGGCAGGGCAAGAGCTGGTTGCTCAGCGCACTGTCAACTAGTGAAGCTGTACCCGTGGTGAGGGCTCTTGCGGCGGAGGTAGATCCTTCAGAAGGTGGGAGGTTCTGTAAGGAAACACAGGATGACCGACTGACTGTGGGTGGCAAACATTTGCCAAACCTCAATCCTTTGAAATTGATGCATGATGGACCGGTTTCCCGAGAGTGGGGGGCAACTACTTCTCACTGGCCACCCCTTGGGGACCACAGAAGCAGCTCTGCATACAGAAAGGTAAACTTTCATATAACTTATCTCCTTTTTGGAAAAAAACAGTTTAACTATAAAAACTATTTGGTAATGTGTACACTATTCTCTATGGGGGCATGGGAGAACCATAAAAAGGGCACCTGATGACAGGTTTCCTTTATTGGACCATGGGAAAATTGGATAAATTTATACTAACCTATTGGAGTTGGTGCTGGTCAGATTTACAAAATTGATATCCATTGATTGATGATAAAAGTGATACACACCAAAGACTACAGATTTCGCACCACAATTTGGGAGCTTTCTCAGATCTAAAAACAAATGGCAGACAAAACTATGTTTGTTTGTTTTTTTTTTTTAAAGGGTCCCCTTGGCTCCACATGATCCAATGTTACTTAGGTATGCCCACACTTTTTCTAGGTTATACACCGTATTACATCCTATAAATCAGATAGGATGTATTGCTGCTAGTAATCAATTAATCAAAGTATTTTCACTGCAAGTTGTATATATATATATATATATATATATATATATATATACAGGCACATCTCAATATTATGTCATTGCAAACAAAGTGAACTGAGCTTACAGCCAAGGAAAACCCAAAAGTCATTATTTCAGAAAATTAGAATATTGGGGCAGATTTATCAAGCTGTCTTAATGTCAGAATATTCCTAGTTGTCCATGGCAACCAAACACAGCTCCCCTTTAAAATACTCATGAGCGCTGGTAAAATGAAAGCTGAGCTGTGATTGGTTGTCATGGGAAACTAAGAATATTCTGACTTTCAGACAGCTTGATAAATCTGCCTCATTTTATTTTATTAAGACCAACAATTAAAAAAAATGTAAACACAAAGTTTTTGGCCACATTAAAAGTATGTACGGTTTATGAACTTAATACTTGGTCAGGGCTCCTTTTGTACGAGTGACTGCATCAATATGGAGCTGATGGCCCAGGCTGTGTGATAGCAGCCTTAAGCTCATCTGCTTTAGAAAACCAAAAAATCTCCAACTACAGGGTGGAGCATATACGTATTCCAATATCACTGCTCAAAATTCGTAGGACAACAACACATCAAGATAATCCAGATTAAACCTCCATGAAAGAGGACGCAAATAAACTTTAGTCAATGAATAAATCAAAACTTTATTACAAAAATAATCAAACAAAGTGAACTGAGCTTACAGCCAAGGAAAACCCAAAAGTCATTATTTCAGAAAATTAGAATATTGGGGCAGATTTATCAAGCTGTCTTAATGTCAGAATATTCCTAGTTGTCCATGGCAACCGAACACAGCTCCCCTTTAAAATATTCATGAGCGCTGGTAAAATGAAAGCTGAGCTGTGATTGGTTGTCATGGGAAACTAAGAATATTCTGACTTTCAGACAGCTTGATAAATCTGCCTCATTATATTTTATTAAGACCAACAATTAAAATAAAATGTAAACACAAAGTTTTTGGCCACATTAAAAGTATGTACAGTTAATGAACTTAATACTTGGTCAGGGCTCCTTTTGTACGAATGACTGCATCAATATGGAGCTGATGGCCCAGGTTGTGTGATAGCAGCCTTCTGCTCATCTGCTTTAGAAAACCAAAAAATCTCCAACTACAGGGTTGAGCATATACGTATTCCAATATCACTGCTTAAAATTCGTAGGACAACAACACATCAAGATAATCCAGATTAAACCTCCATGAAAGAGGACACACATAAACTTTAGTCAATGAATAAATCAAAACTTTATTACAAAAATAATTAGCAATACATCACAAAAGTACATCCGTTAAAAAAACCCCATTAAAAAGACACTGAAAACATGAAACAAAACACACGGACAGTGTGCAAAAACTGGAAAGGCAACCAATATATATAAGATTTGGGCTCTGGTATTTCTCCTCAGGGTACTGAAGATGTAAGCTCAAATGAAAAGAAGATGCTACATATCACTATATTCCAATGGTGAGTCCCAATATCACAGATATGTACCTCCGACCAAAAAAATGAACACACATAATGTAAGGTTCACAAGTACCCACCAGACGCCATGTTAGCCAGACCAGAATACACTGTCCAACATCCCAACGTGCATTTCGCACCCTGCTTCGTCAGGGGGTGTGAGGATGGTGTGTGAGCACGGCATTAATTCTAAAAGTAAGAGGTGGAATTGATTACCGCAATCTGTGCATGGTAGCGGCGTATGTGCAGAGATCGCAGTCATCCCACTTACGGCCATCAGCGTTACAGCACCCGTGATACATGTATCACGTAATCCGAAATAGGTGCTCACCGGTAGTGGGAGAAGTGACAATCTCCAGACATGAACGTAAATAATAATCTCACCCATATCCTATATATTGTTAATACATGATATTAGAAACATAAGGAAAAAAATAAAAAAACAAATAAAAAATATTAAATTGATGTAATATGTAAAAATAAGATGCTGCTTAATGGGAAAAAGAGTGAAAAAGGGGTATCAAGAATTGTAGGCAAACCTCAGCATCATGGTACCCTGTGGAATAAAAAAATACCCATAAATAAAATGCAAATAACGCAAAGGCGTGTTCCGAGAAATTTTTTTTAAAGAAATTCAAAAAAATTGAATGAACGTTAAATTGTAAAAAGTGCAAGCTCTAAAGTGCAAAATGTCAGTCAAAAAGATATGTTAAAAAAGATCCACTGTGTAGTGCAAAAACCATGTGATCTATATGAAAAAACTCAAAAAAAGTGTTAAGAAATTGTAAAAATATCGCATACTCACCGTATCTTATTTATCATTGTGCATACCAAAACTTTATGAACACATATATCACAAGTACAATAAAAACAATCCAAATGTCACAAAATGAAACGTTCAAAAGACCATGATATTATCAGCCAAAATTGTACAAGATTTAAACCAAAAAGCATCCATTCCCAGATACGCATGATTGTAAATCTCCAGGGGTGAGAAATTACAATTCTCACATGGCATTGTTCAAACAAGCCCACTATGTATGGATATCCACACATGAATCTTGACCACCTACAAAAAGTAATATCACAACAAAAAAATTAGAACAAATATCATATCGCCGAATAACACAATGGGGCTCATTTACTAAGGGTCCGTGGAGCGCATTTTCGTTGGGTATTACGGCGATTTCCGTTTTGCGCCACATTTAACTTAGGTTTTTGGTGCTCACGATCGGATTTTGGTGCAATCGCGTAGACTTTTATGCAACGCAAATCGGGGGCGTAGCCGTCAGACAACCCGACGGATTCGGACTACGCACAGCATTTAAAATTCAAATTGTGTCACAAGAGCACTCACATACACCGGGAAGAAGAAGGTGAACTCATGCAGGATCTTGGGCGCACGAGCTAAGTGAATCACGCCGGACTTCATCTTCGTCCGACCGGGGATCGCGACAGGACCGGGTAAGTAAATGTGCCCCATCATCTACGTGTACTACAATACCAGTCAACACCGTGATCTAGCCCAGGAAGGGAGCAAAAGTAAGCAAAGGGAACAAAGGGAGCAAAAGTAACTTCATTTAGGCCTCTTGGTGTTACAGTCCGTAACACCGTAATCCACTCGAGTTCTCGCTGATTTAATGCTCTTTTTAAGTTCCCTCCATGGCATCCCAGGGAAACTTTAACGATACCCCAAAATTTGAGGAGTCTCCAGTTTCCACCATGAAATTCCAAGAAATGTCTTGGTATGGTTTTTAGTTTGCTGAATTCTTCAGGATCCATTACAGTATTGGCATTTTTGATGTCCCTGACATAATACACTACATTAGATGTTCTATATGTGATTGTGTTGCCAATACCTTGCAATATATTTTTAATTCAAAAGGTCCAAGATGGGGTTGCTTTCAATGTGGCGACTGCAGCGCATGTTCCCTTATGGAGAGACGTGACTGTTTCTCAGATTCATCAGGAGAAACTGAATACAAAATTGTGCAACACATCACATGTGAAATATAACTGGACTGTTCTCAGAAGTTGTCTTCAGATGAAAATGAATTTTCCATTTTATTTGGAAATAAAGCTCCCAGAGTCTGGAGGAAGAGTGGACAGGCACAATTCATGCTGCTTGAGGTCTAGTGTGAAGTTTCTACAATCAGTGATGGTTTGGGGAGCCATTTTAACGTTCCCCGATATCCCTACTGCATCTCTGGAGCCCAGCCACAGTGATCCTGGGGTTCTTCTTTACCTCTGTCATCAAGGCTCTTCTCCCATGATTGTTTAGTTTGGCTGGATAGCCATGTCAAGGAATAGTTGTGGTCACATCATACTTCTTCCATTTAAGGATTATGGAGGCCATTGTGCTCTTAGGAAACTTGAGTACTGCAGAATTCTTTTGTAACCATGGCCAGATCTATGCCTTGCCACAATTCTGTTTCTGAGCTTCTATAGCAGTTCATTAGACCTCATGATTCTCATGCACTCTGACATGCACTGTGAACTGTGAGGTCTTATATAGACAGGTGTGTGCCTTTCCTAAGCAAGTCCAATCAGTTAAATTAAACATAGCTGGACTCCAATGAAAGACTTGAACCAACTCAAGGAGGATTAGAAGCTAATGGACAGCATGCGAGTTATTTGGAGAAGAACTGGAGAGGGTCTGTAAGGAAGATTGTCAGAAGTTTCCCAAATCCAGGTGTGAAAAACATGTTGCATCATTCCCAAGGAGACTCGCTCAAACTAGCTCAAAAGGTTGTTTTACTCATGTAGGATCTGAATACTTATGTCCATGTGTTATTTCCATTTTTCTTGTTTGATAAATTAGCAAAAATATCTACATTTCAGTTTTTTTCTGTCAATATGGGATGCAAAGTGCACTCTGATGAGCAATTACCAAATGGCTGCAATGAAACAAAGCGTTACAAATTTAAAGAGGTCTAAGTTTATTGGTTTTTATTGCAGTATTCAATGGAATTATATCAATCAAGGTGTATGTCATTGGAGGAATTATGGGGCTTTTTTCTTAGCTACTGTTTTTCAGACTATAAGACACACTTTTTAGCAAGAAGAAATCTTGCTAAAAAAGTGTCTGCGTCTTATTGACAGAAGGTCAGGAGGATCAAGTGCTGCCAGACCCTCTTGACCACTGTAATGGAGATTGGGTGAGGTGCTGACATAGAGCTGCACCCGCTCCCCCAGAGAGGAGAGCCTCCGCACTGCTCTCTCCCCTCTCCTGGGTGTCCCAACATGCCTACTCACTGCCTACAGGACCTGTCGTGTGGTCATAATCATGTGTCTGATCACATGTTTTCTACATCACTTAAGGTCCTGATACTGCCAAGAATGGGGACATGCTGTATTGGGGCAGGATAAGAAGAAGAGGAGGGGAGGGGGGTTCTGTGTGTGTGTGTGTGTGTGCTTATGTGTATTGTACTGCCCAGTGTGTTCCTTATGTGTGTATAGCAGAGCTGTGTGTGTGTGTTTATGTGTAGAGTAGTTGCCAGTGTGTTCCTTATGTGTGTATAGCAGAGGTGTGTATGTTTATGTGTATAGTAGTGCCCAGTGTGTGTGTGTGTGTGTATAGCAAAGCTGTGTGTATGTTTATGTGTATAGAAGTGCCCAGTGTGTTCCTTGTGTGTGTGTATAGTAGAGATGTGTGTGTGTTTATGTGTATACCAGAGCCCGGTCAGTGTGTGTATTTATGTATGTAGCAATGCCCATTGTGTATTGCAGTGCACAGTTTATGTAGCAGTGTCAGTGTGTTCCTATTTCTGTTTGTGTGTCTATAGCTGAGCTGTGTCTGTAAATGTATGGATGCAGCAGAGCTGTGTGTATAAATGTATGGATGTAGCAGGTCTGTGTGTGATGTGCTTTTGTGCGACCAACAGGGATATTTTAATTGGTGTCAAATATATTTTTTCCTTTTCTGGAAGACTAAAGAAGACTGGTGTGCGTCTTATAGTAAGGACAAAAAATATGGTACTTTGTATATTTTACATTTATTGCTATGGTGCAAGCGAGAGAAATGTCAGTAGCTGCATGTGAAATCTTGAACCGTGTATTGATTATAATATAGATATTGTAATATAGAATTTATGGGGCAGTATTTCTTTCTTTTGAAGTATTGTACCATACATATTGGATTTACCCTTTTCAGATAAAACAATATAAACAACAATATACAGCTATGTATACGATGAGACTTAATGGCGTGTTTTATAGCCTTGCATTGAAGCCTGGCTCATATGCTCCTTTCATACCCTGGGCCCCTCACTTCATCTCCTTCCTTGGGAAACCTTTATTAAAAAAATACTAAACATAGGTAAATATCAGAAGCAATTTGTTTTAGGATGGTTTAACTTTACCTTTAAAAGCTGACTTTAGAAGCCACAACTAGAAACATATTTCCTAACGAGATTTTTTATGCACGGTGGCGTTCAGTTTGCTTTAACTGTGGAATGAGGTCCACCTATCGCTTAATTGTTTCCACATTGCAGCCGCTTTCGCTCCACGTGTTGCAAGGATAATAGATGGTCCAGAGGTTATGGCAGCTGGCTTTCATTGAAATCCATCAGTTTACGCTTGCACAATAATGTACTCTGAGGTTAAAAAGGGTATCGTTGTCGACCAAAATACTTCCATTTGATTGTTATATAAGCCCAGGGGTATTGATTTATTATTGGCAGGTCCAGAAAGCAACACATTAGATCAAATATGTTGTCGTGATTTACCTTGGCATAGACATTGCATTTATTTTGAAGCTTGTGCAGTAAAATCACTTGTGCTAGAAAAACAAATCCACGACTTGGAGGATTTTACCAGAGCTGAAGTCTACCTGTTATACTGAAAGCCGGTATTTGTGTGGTTATGATCCTGGGAAAAGCAAAACACAGATGGGAAATGAAGAAAAAAAAAATCAGAGAACGGAAAATGAGCAAGTGGTTAAATGATGCAAATAAAGTAAAGGTGCAGCACCTTTGCTGAGGGTGAAATATGCTCAATGTGAGAATATCCACATTATTACCCAGCGAGTTACAAAAGATTAAAAAAAAATATTATATATCCTTCCAAAATACACAGTGTTACACTGACCAATTTTTAATATCATTTTAAAACTTCTGGTAGAACAAAAAACATTGGGGCAGATTTACTTACCCGGTCCTGTCGTGGTCCAGCGGCATGTTCTCCATGAGGATTTGGGTCTTCCTGCGATTGAGGTCATGCGCCCGATGTCCACCAGATGTCGCTGCTGCGCTGAAGTCCGCCGGAGTTTCGCCGGAGTTCACTACCCTATTCCTGGTGCAGATAAGTACGTGTCAAACGACACATTTTTTTTTTAATTCCGCGGTTTTTCCGAATTTGTCGGGTTTTCCGAGGGCCATTAGCAGCACAGGAGGAGTTGAGTACACTTTTATTTTTTTTAAAAAGACCGTCCAGTCTGGCCTTAAGTCTTTTATCAATCTGTGATAACCCATTTTTAAAGACACTTTTGACGTGTTTTTTTTTTTTTTTTTTTGCTTTTTTTCAATTTTTTCCATTTCATTTTTGAAAATGTTTCACGGTTGGTGTTAAATTTTGTCACTGCAGTTTTGGAGTAATGTAATTTCAAAAACTAACCACACTAAACCAGTCAGATCACCAGACCTCAAATGTGGGTGGATTCTGATGGAAATGTTTTGGTTGTGGAGTTTTAGGTAAATCCCAAAGTCACTACACAATGGTGTGCAGACTTGTAAGACCTTATTTTGGCAGAATAGTTTTATTATTTTTTTTATTCTATGGAATTATCAGATAGAGATGAGCTGTCTCATCGTTTAAAGAGAACCCGTCATGCAAAATAACCCCCTAAACTAAATATATTTTCATAAACTGCCATTAGAGAGCATTGCCTCTATCCCTTCATTGTCCCTCTACATGCCTGTAAACCTAAGCAATGAGGTCCTAAAGCTGTATGCAAATGACCTGTGAAATGTCCAATGAAGCATTAGCATATTCAAGCTGTCCACTCTATTCATGAGTGGGAGGCACAGCCACACCCCCAGTGCTTGACTGACAGCCTGTATAATGGTGTGAGGCTGTATAATGATGTGCTTCCTGGTGCTGGTGGCCACGCCCCCTGCAGCCTGTTTGTGCATGTGTGTGTGTGTGTGTGTGTGTGTGTGTGTTTAGGAGAGATACAGCAGCTCCAGGCAGCCATGTTACAGCAGAACATGTCAGATTCATGTGTAGCTGATGTCTGTGTCTCTCACCTGTATATTAGGAGGATGCAGCATGTCAGCAGGTACAGCACTCACACTAGCCATGCGCTAGGGGGAGGAGAGGGGAGGGGTAACAGGGGTGACATCACTGCCTCTGACCATGTGACCAGCCTCATTTACATGAGAAAGAATAGATGATTTTATAATGATTAATGTATGAAATAACTAGATAAAGGCTGTGATGGATCCTTGTGATCTGCTCCAACAGGTAGAGGTGACAGGACTAGTGGCAGAGACCTGATGACAGGTGTCCTTTAAAATTACACTTTAGAACTTTAAGTACTTTTTATTTAATATTTTTTTAAAGTTTGGACCATGACCAATAGAATTTCATTTCTGAGTTTCATATAGAGAAAAAAAAGGAGCACAATTATTATTACATTTACATTTTATTTTTGTTACTATTTTTAAATTCATATAATATAATGTGTGCATAAAAATACTTATTATATGTACTTTATGCTACCTTTACTATCAATATTCTACCTTAGCCATAGTTGACTAATCAGTCCAATCTATGACAAAGCAACTGTAAAACAACATAACTATAACCTTTAAGAATCCTCCCTAAGAACACCAACTCCAAGGACTCACATATCCCCCTATCTATGACAATCGAAACTATGGAGCTCATGTCCCATTGTACCTTTACTTTTTTATATGAGAGCAGGCAGAACACAGTTCACACACTGCCACCAAAACTGGAATAGAGATACCAAGGAAAAATCTAAAAACAACTCCCATCAGTGTCCCCATGCTCTACATCACCCTATTCTACTATAGGTCTTGGGTTTAGTCTGATACTTTGTGAATGAAATCAGTAGTTCCACAGATTTTTTTTAAATAAAAAACAGTTCTTTATATATATGCCAAACTCTAGGACAATTTGAGCAACCTCAGTTCTTCCAAACTGGTTCTATCTGGTGTCAAAAAATTGGCAGATGCGTAACAAATCTATCAACCAACAAATTGATTAATTCATCTCTTACCTTTTTTAAATTCTAGTACAGGTAGTCGTAATACACCATACATTTAACCAAGCAGTAGAAGTAGTGTAGTTAACCAGAAATTGTTGATTCTATATTCAGTGTTAGTATATGAGTATATATGATTGACCTACGTAATCAGTAGTAGATCGGCGGTTTTGGCAGTAGCCCGAGGCCCAAGCTTTCTAGGGGGGCCCATGGCCATCCAAACCAGACACCAAATTTTATACTGAGAAGGACTTTCACTCTAGAAATCCTTGTATATCTGTTCCTGTTCTCAATACACATGTACACAAGAGCCATTTCAGGTCCTTTGGAGGTGTCCAAAGGTCCTGAAACCGCAGATTGAAAGCAGGCAGGAGGGATGTATCCTCCATTCCCCAAGCAGCTTAATTCTAGACCCATATATAAGAAGTGAATTCCAGACTTGTAGGGTTTAAAATATTAATACAGTCCAGAGCCCATGATAGTCTTAATCCACCCCTGTATGTAAGGATCATTGTTCTTATCTTATAGATTATTTATGTGAACCATCTGGTAGGGAGCAAATGACATCACAGACCTGGGAATATTTCCTCACCAGCGCTGTTGTAATAAGTGTTTGTCTTACCTAAAAAACATTGGGGCAGATTTACTTACCCGGTCCTGTCGTGGTCCAGAGGCGCGTTCTCCGTCGAGGATTCGGGTATTCCTGCGATTCACTAAGGTCGTGCGCCTGATGTCCACCAGATGTCGCTGCTGCGCTGAAGTCCACCGGAGTTCACTATCCTATTCCTGGTGCAGGTAAGCGCGTGTCAAACGACACATTTTTTTTGTTAAAGTCCGGGGTTTTTCCGAATCCCTCGGGTTTTCCGACGGCCATTAACAGCACAGGAGGAGGTGAGTACACTTTTAAATTGACGTCCCTTGCTACTGGCCATGGCCATGATTGTCAATCATGTTAAAAAAGACATATTTCCCATAAATTTCCCATAGATTTTTTTTAAGTATAATTCAATAAACCTTTACCAAAATATGTACAGCGTCAATCCATCAGTTTGCACCAGATTAAGCTACAGATTTAGAGGGAGCATGCATTTCTGCAAACTGTATCATAGTATATAAGGTTAGAAAAAGAAGCAAACCCATTGAGTGCAAACCCATTGATGGCCCCTGTCTATGGCGATAATAAAACCATCTCTCCTCTAGGTGTAGTGGATGTCCCCTTGTCCTGGTCACAGGCCTAGGTATAAAAAGATCTGTAGAGAGATCCTTGTACTGCCCATTCAAATATTTGTACATTGTGATTAGGTCTCCTCTTAGTCATCTTTTTTCTAAGCTGAATAACCCCAAGTTTTGTAATCTGTCATTGTATTCTAGTCCCCCATTCCCCTAATAATCTTGGTTGCTCTCCTTTGCCCCGTTACAGTTCTACTGTGTCCTATTTATACAGTGGTGCCCAAAAATGTACACAATGGGGCACATTAACTATGGGCTATGTGCCAGTCTTCAGGCAGACTTTGCACATTTCCTTAGGTGCAAACTGCTTGCACAGGTGCTTAAGAAGTGTCTGTACTACAAATGTGTTGCACTCTGTCAGGGCAATGCAGGGATTCTGAATCTAGCGCACCCCGCACTATACACAGGAAAACTGCATTTAGTGCAGTTTTCACTACTCTCAGATGTGCCCCAATTGTCATGTGTGGTCTGACCAGTTATTTGTATAAGGGCAAAACTATATCCTTATCATGAGGATCTATTCCTCTTTTGATACATCCCTTAATTGTATTTGCTTTATTAGCAGCTGTAAGGCTCTAGTCACTAAAATTAAGTTAACCATTCCTAATAGCCCCAAGTGTTTTTCAGCTGCAGTTTTACCAAGCAATTGAATGTTAAGAACATAATTGTACCTTTTATTTCCATGGACTTGGTGCATAACCTTACATTTATCTACATTAAACCTTGTCAGCCATTTATACACCCATTCCTTTAGTTTCCACAAATCCCTTTGTATTAATTACTTTACACAGTTTAGTATCATCTGCAAACTTCCAAACTTGACTCTGTAAGGTCATTATTAAAAAAAAATAAAAAAGAAGTGGCCCAAATACTGACCCCTGTGGCGCTCCACTGGTAACTTCAACCCAATCTGACAGTGTGTCATTAATGTCGAGCTTCTGTTTTCTATCACTAAAGCATTTGCTTACCCAAATACACAGATTTTCCTGTAGCCCCAGCAGTCTCATTGTATGTCCCAACCTTTTATGCAGCACTGTATCAAATTACTTGTGAAGGTCTAGATACACACACAGACTCCCCCAGGTCCAGTCTAGAACTTACCTCCTCATAGCAACTGATCAGATTAGTCTGACAGGACCGATCCCTCATAACCCCATGCCGATTCTCAGAATCACATTTTGATCCTTTTTTGTATATTGGCACGACTTTTGATTTGCACCAGTCCTATGGAACAGAAACTGCCCATAAAGGGATTTTTCCCACAAACAAAAGTTAAGCCCTCTCCACAGAATATGCCCTAACTTGCTGATCAGTGGGATTCTCAGTGCTAAGACCCCTACAGATCACAAAATATAGGGGTCTGATGGGATCCCACATACCTCCGTTGGACCCCTTGTCGCTCTGTCTGACTAATGGAGCAGACAGCCGCGCATGACCGTTCTGCTCCATTAATCTCTATGGAAATTGCCGAGCGCCACGGCCATCTGTTCCATTAGTCTGAGGGAGCAAAGAGGGGTCTGACGGATGTACGTGGGATCCCATCAGACTGCTCGCTTTTGTGATGTGTGGAGGTCTAAGCACTGAGACCCCCACTGATCAGCAAGTTAGGCCTTATCTGGAGGATAGGGCCTAACTTTTGTTTGTGAGAAAACCCCTTTAAGGAATCTTCAAACTTCACCCAAAGAACAGTAAAAATTCTAAATTCTAAATTGCAAACATGTGCAAGAGTGATAGAATGGTAATCTACCCTGTTGGGCGTAAATTTCTTCTTGCTGACATGAAGTGGAAAAATATGCATAAGATCTGCACAGTTTGTCATTAGTTTATATTAAAGAAAAGTTGGCAGTCAGCTCACCCAATCACCAAGATCCTATTCACTCTATCCACTTAGCACGGTGCACACAGCCACAAATCTAAATAGGTAAAAGAATAAACGCCTTCCTGCCCTCGGAAACATCCATGGAGGTAAGTGATGCAAACAAGACTTCTTTATTGAGTTGTAGGTTCAAACCTAACAGCAGATTAAAAAAACAGTGGAAGGAACAATGCGTTTCGACGCTAAGCCATGCTAAGTCATTATAGTTGTTGTTTAGCATAGTAAAGGTTAGAACAATTCTATAGCAGAATCTAGGAGGAGTATAATATCATAATTTAACAAAGCAAGCAAAACACAAAAAGAGAAGGTCGCAGCGGAACAACCTTCAGACAAACAAATGCAAGTGATTGATACAATACTTGGCTTGTTAAAAGGAGGGGGGGGGGGGTCAGGAATACAGAGCTTATTCTCCAACCTCTACCTAGCAGACATTGCATGAGAATCAGGAGAAAGGTCTGGAGTACATGAGGTCAGCAGGAAATGTTCATTTTCTAAATCTCAAATATATGTGCAGAAAAATTATTACAGATGATAGATTAGCAATCCACTAGCTCCCTAAAGTTAAAGGGAACCTGCCATCAGAAAATTCATTTTAACATGATGACTGGTTACAATAACATCTGCCATGTTCATTTAAAAATGCCTTTGTTGTGCATGTAAATAATTTCAGTGCTTCTTCATTGTTTCTTTAACGTTTCCTGGATCCCTGCCAGCAGTGTGTTGTTAGTCCGCTGGGTGGGGCAGCTAAGATGAGATTTGCACACATTGAAGGAAAGGAAAGGTATTCCAGCACTCGTTGAATCCTCTTAAAATCGATGAATTTTATTTCATAGTGTTAAATACGACCATACACATGATCTACGTGTTTCGGACTGATATTCTTTAGTCCTTATTCATGAGTGCAATTAATTAAAATTACTTTGTAAATGTTCATGCAACTCACCTAAGATGAGTTCAGTGATATTAATGGGGTCCTGCATATGTAGTGTTCATTCCACTATGCTGCCGCCCTAGTCCTGATTAACCGGTCTCACTGATACCAGTAATTAGGTATCGTCGGGCAATATATAACTAAAGACATATACATCTCTGTAGGAAATAGTCAATCAAATGACACTGTGCCTTGCTGGAACATTGAGAGAAAGAGAGAGAAAGCTCTGTTACATCATTCAGGACTTCATGTGGTGTGAACAGCATCATTTAAGGTCCTTTACCCCCTAACATTTACCAAATTTTCCCCAGGTATATATCTGATCACAGGAAATCACAGCATGCCTCCATGGAGACAAGGGTAGAACTAGATGTCAATGGAGGCATGCTGTGATTTAATTTGATCAGATACGTGGTAGATTTTGCAAATGTTAGCTGGTAACGGACCTTAAATAATACCAACCTGGTCACATGACATAAAGTACCGAAATGGTTAGAAGAAGCATAAGCATGAGGAGGAACCACCGAACTGGATGGAGGAGGCCACATCACATCTGACTTGAGCTGTATGCCAGGTAAAAGAGCAAAGTTGATTTCATTGGGATGTGAAGGAAACAATTCTTAACTAACGGAAGGCTGGCCTTTAGTTAATAGGGCTCCAAGGGAACCGATCACTAGCTGTATTTGTGAAAAATGTGGTGACAGGTTCCCTTTAACCACAGTACATACTGTACATTACCTGAGATAACCAAATGTTCTGGCTGGAACATTTTTAGGTAATTTTGTTTCTTTTTCTGATGTTTCCATATCCTTTATTTCAACATTCCCTGAACATTTCCATGTCGAGCATATGTTTTTCTATATATAACTAGAAAGTAGAAAAGATTAAGAGCAGGGGGCGCACAAAAATATGAGAACTAACATACTGCAAGCACACGGGCGATTAAAAGAGAGAACACAAGGTAATAAGAGGCGGTAATTAGAATATTGTACAAAAGTCCCTTTATTTGACGTTAACATCCAGAGGAATATCACTGTATTGCTCTAAAATTAAAACCCGAGCCATCTGTTCTGATTCATAATCAAAATGTCAACTACATTGCCTGCTTTTTCTGCAGAACCTTCACTGATATCTGCTCAGCCTGAATTATTCTTCACCCGGTCCATCTCTGCATATTAGCTGGTATTATCCACCCCCCGGTCCAGAGCAGATGGCATCTATCAACCTCAACCACTAAGAATTAAACACTGAATCGGAATGCTATAATTCAACCAATCAGCACATTCTCAATTCTGTTTTATGTTCCAATTAATTATGGAAGCCCATGCAACTTTTTTTTAAAACTCCCTTTGTGATTTCCTTAAGCAGATGAATAGGTCCTTTGGCCCACATCATTACAAGGGACCGCTCATTTGTGGCAAATTGTAAAATGCATGGGGATAATAAAGTTCTACTGTCTTTGGACCTGCCTACTCCCTTTATGCAACCATGAAACATAAGACTTTTGTAGTTCCAGGATTTACATTCCCCAGGTGATCTACTGCCATTGTAAACTGTTTTAACTCTTTCACAATCAAAAGTGACCTTATAGTAACCTTTATTACAATAAAAAAAATCTAATTTTTATTTGTAAAAATCTGTTTAAATTCAACTAATTTCAGTTTAACCCTTTAAGGATTTATAGGACAAGTGAAAGTTACCCCCTTTCCATTGGATAAGGATATGTATATTGGTACTAGTTATACTAGAGAATTAATATTTGAACACTGAGACCCCTACTGCCCAGCCCCCATCACTAATAGAATAGGCATCATCCAAGGGGTTGAATGGAAAACTTTAAGTATAGTGTATTTTAACCCCTTAACGATGAGGCCTGAATAGAATTGAATTACTCAGCATTTTCAGTACATTTTTTTGTGTAGTGGTTTATGGCCCTTAACTTCTTTTGGTTTTTTGCGTACTACCTTTTTCATTTTTTACAAAAAGTGGAAATGCAGGCTTTTTTGTAATATGTGGTACTTTTTTTTATTTAACAATTTTACTTAAGATGATCATTCTAAATTAATTCTGTAGTGTGTGACTGTCATTTTGATGTATACAGCCTTGGGTAAACATTCCAAAAATTGTGATTTTTTCATATTATAGTGGGAATTACCGGCCACTTTATTAGCACTTAATTTCTAATCAGCCAATCACATGGCGGCAACTCAGTGCATTTAGGCATGTAGACATGGTCAAGACAATCTCCTGCAGTTCAAACCGAGCATCAGTATGGGGAAGAAAGGTGATTTGAGTGCCTTTGAACGTGGCATGGTTGTTGGTCCGAAAAAGAAAAAAACATCCAGTGAGCGGCAGTTCTGTGGGCGGAATTGCCTTGTTGATGCCGGAGGTCAGTTGAGAATGGGCAGACTGGTTTGAGCTGATAGAAAGGCAACAGTGACTCAAATCGCCACCCGTTACAACCAAGGTAGGCAGAAGAGCATCTCTGAACGCACAGTACATCGAACTTTGAGGCTTTGTGCATATTGTACCTCAGTTTCCTGTTCTTAGCTGAAAGAAGGGACACCACCCCGGTGTGTTCTTCTCTGCTGTAGCCCGATCTGCCGCACCTTTTTTTTGCGGCAACTGCAGTGCATTTAGGCATGTAGACATGGTCAAGACAATTCTCCTGCAGTTCAAACCGAGCATCAGTGAAGATTGGTGTTGAAGGCAGTGTGGTGAAAGCTGTCGGGTGATTTAAAAAGCTGTGATACTTGTGGATTTCCGCCCCTACATGGTTTAGATGGTCCGAAAAAGCAAAAAAACATCCAGTGGCGGGTTTGTGGGCGGAAATGCCTTGTTGATGCCGGGGTCAGTTGAGAATGGGCAGACTGGGTGAGCTGATAGAAAGGCAACAGGACCAAATCGCCACCGTTACAACCAAGGTAGGCCAAAGGCATCTCTGAACGCACAGTAAGTCGAACTTTGCGGCAGATGGGCTACAGCAGAGAAGACCACACCGGTGGTGTCCACTTCTTTCAGCTAAGAACAGGAAACTGAGGTACAATTTGCACAAGCTCATCGAAATTGGACTAGTAGAAGATTGGGAAAAAAACGTTGCCATGGTCTGGATGAGTCTACGATTTATCTGCTCGCCGACATTCGGATGGTAGGGTCAGAATTCTGGCGTCACACACAACATGAAAGCAGGATCCATCATGCTGTTAACGGTTCAGGCTGGTGGTGGTGGTGTCATGGTGTGGGGAATATTTTCTGGCCTCTTGGGGCCTTGGTGCCAATTGAGCATCGTTGCAACTGCCACAGCCGCTGGATGTTGCTGACAGTCATCCTTTAGGACAAATTTCCCAACATCTGATGGCTACTTTCAGCAGGATATGCTCGCCCTGTCATAAAGTTGGATCACGTCAGACTGGTTTCTGAACATGGACAAGTGAGTTCCACTGGTACTCAAATGGCCTCCACAAGTCACCAGTATCTCAATCCACATAGAAGCAAATCTTTGGGATAGGGGTGGAACGGGGGAGGGCGGGAGGTGGACCACATCATGGTCGTGCAGCCGACAAATCTGCGGCAACGTGTGTGGGACCAGTCAGTCAATATGGAACCAAAATCTGAGGATGCTTCCAGCACCTTGTGAATCTGATTGCCACGAAGAATTGAGGCAGTTCATGAAAGGCAAAAGAGGGGTCCAACCCGTACTAGCATGGGGTACCTAATTAAATGGCGTGGCGGTGTAGTATATATATATATATAGATAATAGAATATTATAGATATTGTACCGTAGATACCGGTCATAAGCCGAGTTTTTCAGCACAAAATTGCTGAAAAATTTACCTCGGTTATACGAACTAGGGTCAAATTAAAAAAGATAATACTATACTGCCTCACGGCGCTCCGTCTCGGCGGTCTGTCTCCAGCGCCGGTTCGCTTTCTCTCTGCATTCTTCACCAGCCGGCAGTGCGCATCCATGCAAGTGACGGGCGGCCCACACTATGATGCGGTGGTGTCGCCGTGATATCATAGGCGCGCCGCCGGCAGCTCGCATGGATGACGGACTGCTGTAGGAACGAATGCAGAGAGAAGCGCCGCGAGTACCGGGGAGCCATTGCCGAGTATTAAGAAGAGTATCGTCGGAGGGTTGAGTATAAGTTCTCTTTTTATTAGCTTGGCAACTTGGGGCCACGACGCTGTATACCACTTGGGGCAGGGCAGGCTGTATACCACTTGGGGCAGGGCAGGCTGTATACCATTTGGGGCAGGGCAGGCTGTATACTATTTGGGGCAGGGCAGGCTGTATACCACTTGGGGAAGGCTGTATACCACTTGCGGCAGGCTGTATACCACTTGGGGCAGGGCAGGCTGTATACCACTTGGGGCAGGGCAGGCTCTATACCACTTGGGGCAGGGCAGGCTGTATACTACACCCTCGGGTTATACTCGAGTCAATAGGTTTTCCCAGTTTTTGGTGGTAAAATTAGGGGTCTCGGCTTATACTCGGGTCAGCTTATACTCGAGTATATACGGTAATATGTGTATCTTTTTACTTTATATGTACCCCATGTGGTCATAAAAGACCCCTGTGGGCCATTTTCATTTTATTTATTTATTTATTTTCATTTTGATTTTCTTTTTCTTTCAAGTTTACCCCTGTAACTGTGGCATCTATAAGAGCCACAGTTACTGGGGGAAATGACCCTCTGTGGGGTCTGATCAAAGCTGTATTGGCTCTGATTAACCGTTGCAGACCAATTTGAACAACGGGTCTATTGAGCCGGTGGCAGTGCCGGCTCCAGTATTCAGTGTAAAATATTACTTCATGACTATGTAGGGAAGAAAGGAGAGGGCAGAAGCGATGATAAATAAGAAACCTGGTCCTGTTCCTGTTGCTAGAGACTAGAGCCCTGTTTCAAATGACATCTATAGTCATTGAGCAGTTGGCATCAAGATAAATGAAGATAATAATAATAATAATGAGGCCCATAATGGATCCATTGCACTACCTGTGCTCATGATATCCCTATAAAGAGGAGAAAACCACATTGGCCCAATTACTACTCCAAGGGCCTTTTTTTGTCTTTCTTAGATTACAGTTTAGTGAAAAAATGTTTGTGTCCATGTATGTTTCATTATTTGATCATTTCCTCCAAAACTTGACTGATCCTGGGGGATTTACGTAAAAATTCTGAATTTATAAACCAGTTTTGTATTGCAGACTCTTTGGTTTGAACAAAGTTACCAAGCTGTAACAAACTAAACCTGATTGTGAAATAATATGCTTTAACAACCACGAGCATACTCTGAAAGACTGCACATGGTATCCCTACATAATTCCCTTTCTGGAAATCCACTATGTTAGGTCTCCACTTATATGAGCGAGACCATATTGATATGTCTTTAAGATTAGGAAAATAACAGCCTTGTGAAATGCTACACTGATCATGCTGGTTATGATATCATATTTACTCACAGTCTAATGGAGGAGCATAAATCTTGTGACATTATGTTTTTTTTTTTATTTTATAAAGTCAAAACGCCAATAAAAATGTTAAATGTTCTACCAGTGTATTGAAGACTAATATTTGCCGTTATACATAAGGCAAGCCTAGAGCTCTCACTGCATAATGGTAGGCAATGATCTGAATCTGAAGCTCCGTTTAATGTGGGTCTAGTCCTGCCAAGTTCATGCACTTCCCATAAAGTATCGAAACAGAGGTATTTCACCCCAGGTCAGAAAACATAGGCACATATTCTTACAAAACTAGAGTTATCACACATGAGAGGATTCTTATCCAAGTCATTTTAATACACACAAGTAAAGTAGTGATCCTGCAAGAGATCAATGACTGCTCGACAACACAAAGGGCATCTACCACCAGGATGAAGGGCTGTATGCAAATGAGCCTGAGGGCTTCAGGCTTCATAGCTGGTAAGGGTCCACCATCTAAACAATTCTGGCCAATGAGGCTATTAGCAGGGGTTATATGAGAGAGTAAAATGTGAAAATGTTTTTGATGTCCATGAAAAAGCACTAGGACCATTGAGAGGCTGACAAGCAGCTCCCACTGTTTTGCTGTCTCCCATCCAGACTTTATTACACACCTCTGTCTCTAGCTGCACCATTTATAAGCAATTAGCAGGAAACAATCAGATGTTACTGCACCATTCATATCCTGTTGCCAGCCAGTCAACATATCCTTTGTTTGCAGTGATAAAAATGAGAAACCTTGACTCTTATGGACTGGGCCATATTGTCCTTAGTCATGTTCCCGGGTTCTCTTGGGAATTGGACAACAATTGTGATTTAGTATTTAGGCATAATGCGCAAACAATTCAATGCTGTTTATGCTATAAAGCAACCTTCACTCACTGGTGCTGGCATCACCATCTGGGGGAGATCTGGGGTCACCTCTAGTAGTGAATAGGAATTCTAGAGGCCCAGTGATATGTACAGGATATCCTGTGGCCCTGTGTTAGACTTAGAAGCCCTGAAATAATCACAGTTCCTCATGAACCAACAGAAATTGCCATCATTTAATCCATTACAATACCTGCACGCTAAATGGGCGTGGATTGTTATGAAGGTGGTGGTGAGACCAGCAGAGTTCAGCAAATAATTCGCTTTAACCTGTGACTGATGAAGCCTGAACGGTCACTGGTAATAGTGCAATTCTGATCCAGGAAGGGATCACAAGATATATGAGGGTGCGAGAGCCTTGTGTTGTATCCAGCGATGCAGAGAGACTGGCCCTTCATCATACAGCGGCACATGATATGCTTGTGTATTATAAATGCCCCCACTGATTGCAAAACAATGGGACCAGTGACCATGACTAAGCTTCTCGGAGCGAAACGCATAGGTTTTGGTACCATGACTAAGCTCCTCGGAGCAAAACGCATAGGTTTTTTGCCCTGGTGATCCCATGTACATCTGTGCACCTTGCCGTGAAATGTGTTTTTAAAGGATTGGAATAAAGAAATATTAATGGATACCTCCTGAAGCGCTGGTCCCATTTCCTTGAAGTCCGTGGGGATTCTGCTGCCGCGCGCTGGGATTAAATCCAGGAATGTACTTGGAGAGGTGAGCTGGTTTAAGCCCTTTTCTCTTTTGCCCCCAATGATTGTATTGCTTCAAACATAGTAGTAGTTATTTGCACAATACTGTATTAAAGAAAATCTATGAATAGGATTAACCTTTCTAGCAGAATTCACTTTTTTAGCTTTTTATGCCATTGTTTTTACAAAAGAAGGCTTTAAAATGTATGCAAATGAGCCAGAGGGGCAACTGGCTCAATTAAAAGCTATAGAGCCCAGAGCCCCTCAAGCTCACTTGCAAAACTCATAAAGCCTTTTTTGTATGTGCTGGGGCTATCTATGTACTGAGGGGGCATGTGCTGGGGCTATCTATCTATATATCTACTGAGGGGGCATTTGCTGCGGCTATCTGTATAATGATGGTGCATGTGGTGGGTCCATCTATATTCTAAGGGGGAATGTGCTGGGGCTATATGTCTATATACCGAGGGGGCATGTACTGGATCTATCTATATTCTAAGGGGGAATGTGCTTGGGCTGTATATCTACATACTGATGGGGCATGTGCTGAGTCTATCTATATTTCTAAAGGGGATGTACGGGGGCTCTCTATCTTATATGAGGGGGGCATGTTGCCCAACACTATTTATATACTAAGGGGACATGTGGCTGGGGGGGCTATCTATCTATATACTAAGGGGCATATACTGGCATTTGCTGGGACTATCTATAAACTGAGGGATCAATGGGTGGATCTATCTATATTCTGAGGGAGCATGTGCTGGGGCCATCCAACTATATCTTTAGGGAGCCTGTGCAAGACCTATATATAGATCATATATATATAGATTATATATATATATATATAACTGATGGGACTTGTGCTGGGACTATCTTCTATATATGAGGGTCATGTCAAACGCTATCTAGATACTAAGGGGACATGTTGCGGGGCCAGCTAGCTATATACTAAGGGCCTGTGCTAGGACAATCTATCTATATACTAAGGTGGATATACTGGGTCTATCTTTCTATCTACTGAGGGGGCATTTGCTGGGACTATTATATACTGAGTGAGGCAAGTGGGAGCTATCTATAATTCTGAGGGAGCATGTGCTGGAGCTATCTTATTCTGAGGGATGCATGTGCGGGAGCTATCTATATTCTGAGGGATCATGTGCTGGACTAGCTATATTCTGAGGGAGCACATGTGCTGGGGCTAATCTATATCTGAGGGATCAGTGCTTTGGAGCTACGCTTTTCTGAGGGGCATGTGCTGGGGCTATTTATTCTAAGGGGGAATGTGCTTGGGCTTTATATCTACATACTGATGGGTCATGTTGCTGAGTCTATCTAGTTCTAAGGGGATGTACTTGGGCTATCTATCTATATAATGAGGGGGCAATGTGCCCAACTATCTAATATACTAGGGACATGTGCTGGGGGTATTCTACTATAGACTAAGGGGCATTTGCTAGGACAATCTATCTATAACGAAGTCCGATACTGGGGCTATCTTCTATAAAATGAGGGGGAATTTGGCTGGGACTATCTATATCCTGAGGGAGCATGTGCTTGGGCACTATCTTATTCTAGGTGAATGTGCTTGGGCTTTATACTACCATACTGATGGGGCATGTGCCTGAGTCTATCTATATGCTAAAAGGGGATGTACTCTGGGTGGCTATCGATCTATAAATGAGGGGGGGCAATGTGGCAAACCTATTTATACTAAGGGGACATGTGCTGGGCTATCTATCTAATTACTAAGGGGCATATACGGCATTTGCTGGGACTATCTATAGAACTGAGGAGCATGGCTGGGCTAATCTATACTTCTGAGGGAGCATGGCTGGGTCCATCCAACTATACTATTACTTAGGGAGCATGTGCAAGACCTATATCTAATATATATATATATATAATATATACTGAGGGGACTTGTGCTCGGGCTATCTATCTAATATACCTTGTGGGGGCTTGTGCTGGGGATATCTACCTACATGCTGTGCATATTTAAAAAGCTAAAAAATAAAAATTGAATCCAGTGACATAGTGAATACTGACACACAACCAGAAGAGAAATGCATTAGAGAATTATATCATAATATAGCTAAAATCAGAGAACTTAATTATCCATGACTAAAGTGGTTTACTTTCTACTAGACTGTGCCAGCATATCTCATAAAAAAGATGAAGGTAACGTCTAATTAGCAGAGCCAGACAGATTGGAAATAGAAGCAACTGGGCTGGGACACCCAAGGAGATCCAGCTGCAAGTGACAGTAGAAACAAATGAGCGAGTCATGCTTTACAGGTCATAAATCTATTGAAACCCGTTGACTGCTTCTGTGAATGGTGTAACGTTTAGGTAATGGGCTTCTTGTAGCCAGGAACACCCTATGGACTGGGGGGTGTGCCCATCTGACAAGCTTCATCCGTACTGAGTTGGCGTGAATGAAAGCACCACATTGTTATATGACTTCTCACACATCTCGTCTGTGAAGGTTTTACTTGTTAATCAGTCCATGGACCAGATCTGCATGATAGAAGGATTAGAAAGCATTTCCTCCTCACACCCATGACTTATGACCGCCCCTGCACATACCTCCCATAGGAGACACTGATGGTTTTCCATTATCCTAACCTGTCCTACATCAGATGCCAATACTGTACCAACCGAGGAAACATGTGCTACAAAGCGTTCCTTATGCTGAATTGGGTTTATTTCTGTTTATGCTGTAGATCGTTTCACAACAAACACCTTTTTTACTAGTTAAGGCAGAGAAGACAAATACATTTAAAAGTCACGATAACATCTGCATTAAAAAATTTTGAGCAAAATGAAAACATGTTTAGTTTGAAATGGGGTATCAAGTTTCGGGCAAAATCAGGAGTGTTCAATGTTTTCTCAAGTAAATGGGTTGATGTACCCCAGTGCATACGGATGTCACGACCTCTTTGGTGTTGGCAAGATGGCAGAATGACTCATTTTACTTGACTAAGAAGTTACTTTCAAGACGGGTAGAAACGTGATGGTTAGAGTTTCAAGAGGCCATAGGGACCCTGCAATACTACTGATACTTGCAAAACAGAATGCTGGAGTAACTTCGACCCTTAATGTGCACAAAATGTATCTTCAAATACCTCTATAGCGATGAATGGATGCACTCAAGGCTTGAGCATCTACAACACCAATGGGTCATATTTTACTTATACCGCGATCCAGGGCGCATTCTCTGCGCTGGATTCGGTCCTGGCCCGGGATTATAAGGTAGTTCCTTCCGCCGTCCACCAGGTGGCGCTGCTAACGCTAAAAAGCATCGGAACGTATTGAGTTCACCGAGCCGGTGAAGTTAAGTGCAGCTCCGCAACAGATTTTTTTTTTTAAATGCGTGTTTTTTTTTTCGGAATCCGTCAGGGTTTCGTTCGCCCACCCCCCCCTTTCCGTTGCTTGCATGCCAACGCCGATGCCGCCACAATCCGAATCGCGTGCGCCAAATCCCGGGCAATTCAGGGAAATGCCGCAAATTGAACTATTCGGGGTAACACATCGGGAACGTCATTCTGGCCCCTAGTAAATGACCCCCATGATGACTTAGACTGAAGCTGCAGTGGACTGAACTTCCAGGACAAGTGGCGAATGATTACCCTATACCCGCTCCATGACCTCAACCCTCAGCTGTACAGAATAGGGTTGCACTGATACCAGGATTTTTGATTGATATGATATCTTGATACATATCATGATAGCTCGATACCATATTGCTTTTCAAAGAAAAGAAAAAAGTATTACCTGAATTCATGAATTAGGGGGGTGCTGTTATATGGGCTTTATTGGGGCTCAGCCCATTTGCATTATGTGTTTTCGCATTGAAATGCTGTGATCATATGGTCAACCAGCTTTTATTGCGAGAAGAGAGTTTGTTTTTTTAGGGCAGCTATATTGTTTGTGAAGTCTGGTCATGGTTTTGTGTTAACTATAACTGTATAAATAATTGAGTTGTTTAACTCCATTTAAACTGTATTCCCTTTCACGCCCCGTGACATAATACACATCATGGGTCGGGCTGCGGGTGCATGGAGAGGGCTCATCGGGATGGCCCTCTCCATAGCAGTAAGTCTTTGCTGCATATCGCCGCACATTGCCCGGCGCCTTTGGCTTCAAAGATGGCTGTGTCTGGGCGCCTATGATCGTCCGCTCCCTGTGCGTCAATTGGGGATGCGGCTATCTGTCCGCCATGACACCTTGGTCTTCCGAAGATGCTTTAAATCTCTGTAAGAAGGCCGGGCTGCACTATTCCGATCGGTACGCAGCGCTCACCTCTTCTGCTCCTCCCTGCTTTGCCTGGTCTTATGGTTACCACCCGGCAAGGATATGTGCGTGTGAATGTAGCCTAAAGAGTATTAATGTAAAAGTAAACAAATTGTATATTTTTTGAGGGAGTGGGGGTCCCATTCAAAAATCTCTAGGGGTCATGCCTTTCCTTGTTACACAAACCCTTGATGTTTAAAAGTACCATAAGGAATACATTATAACATATAGCACAGGTTTGCAGGTCAGTCTTCCATAGATGGAAATAAGATTTCTTAAACATCAATTCATTTCTATATAACATCTGGATACCTCAGTCTGACTTTACCTTTACACCACAGAATAACCACAAGAAAAAGGACCTTAACAATCAGGTCAGTGATAAAATGAGATTCCTAAATCATCACATTTGCCTTTGAGGATTTCTACAATAGAACTCTGACCTTATACTGTTATTACTCCTACCACCAACTATTGGGGGTCTCCACACCAACTCCTTCTAAAGCAAAAGCTGCTTCAAATATAACTACACTTACCAATGTTTTGAAAACCTCGTAGGTTCAACTTTGCTAATTCCAATTTTCCAAGCATAAAGGTACAATAAAATATATTTGGATGCAGAAAGAAGAAAAACAAATCGTTCAGAATAAACTATACTATTTATATTTTCTTTATTATTTATAGAGCTGGCATTAATTTACTTGGGCTGTACATTCATAAGATGTTCACCTCATTACATTAATACAAAGAACAACCAAGAACACAACAGTTGTTGAAATGGAACTAGAGGGAGGAGGACCCAATAGAGCCCACAGTCTGTATTGGAGGGTAGATGGAGGAGTATAATGTCCTTTCATTCCAAGCGTCTTTCAGCCGCTAGAGACAAATTTAGAACCCCTTTTAAAAAGCACGGATCAGTATTATATTCCATTTACGTGGTAACTGTTCTCCGTATACTACCTCCATCTTTTTGGTTTATTTAATTTTTATCTGTATGTCTTACTTAGCAAAAAAAGATAAAGACATCAATCAACACCTCCGGAGTTTCCAAACACAGGTTAGATGGTGCAGGCAAGCCTACGAGCCTGCTGTGTAGGGTCTGCAGTCCAAACAAAAAAGAAGAGGCACAGCATCCAATGTAGTAATCTTTGGTCATGGTGAATCGAAAAAAACGGTTGCTGCTTTTTCATTCTCGGGTGAATAACGGGTTTATCGCCTTCTCTTCACTACCTTGGAAGCGGTGGCCTCTTGCCTTTTTTGACTTAGCTTAAAGGGATTGTCTACTTACTCTTAAATATATTTTCCCAGATCCCACCAAATTGTTTGGGCAGTAATCATTAGAGCATGCTTCTTCATGCAAAAAAAATTCTGAAATGGTGATGCTAGCTCCTTGATAAATAAGATGTTGGTTGTCTTTGATTTACCCGTGCATCTGTCATGCTGGGCCGCTTTTTCTTCTACTTTGAATAGGCATTTTAAAGCTCCTTCATAGAGGAGAATCAAGATCGCATAGAAGTGGTTGTGTGTAAGACACATGAGCATCTTCCAAAACATCTGCTCCAATGGATAATAAACTATAAACAATTTGGAAATATTTAGGAAAACATTATTTGGTAGCCATTTAAGGGAATATAGAAGGCAACAACCTTCAAACAACCCAGTTTCCTCATAGCAAAGCGCTAGGAAGTCATCTATATGGCTACTTCTGCATTTATGTGGTAGCCCAACCCTCTTGTCAGTGTTAGGCCGATTCGAGCATATTTGCCTGCCTGATGCGAATATTAAAGCTGCCCCCCCCCGCCGCTCCCTGTTAAGTAAATCCTTAAACTTTATTAACAAGTAACATCCCTGACAGATCAGCTCCCTGACATGTGTGACTGACTACAGATCTAAGAGGCATTAGTGACATCTAGTACCTTATGATGACAATCTCTTTCCATCAGTAGGACTTTATTTCCGGTTCTCCAATCCATGGACGTATCACTGCGGAATTCATTATGCCGGATATCTCAGCTCCGTGCAGCATCTCCAACCCGGCGTCCCTAAAAATACCACATTCACTTACAGTATCAAGTTTTCTCCTGGATAACAACACTGTGCTCCTAATAAGATAATACTCCACTCCTCACAACACACCTGTCCACATGCTACCCCCCACATATAAAACATCCCGTCACTTATAAAGGGATAAAATCTTGCCCACATATACAGCCCCCTCCCAGCTTAGTAATATACTGTATCCTATATACCTCCCCCCAGCTTAGTAATATACTGTATCCCATATACATCCCCACATCCCCCAGCTTATTAATATCTTTATCCCATATACATCCCCCCAGCTTAAGTAATATACTGTATCCTAATATACATCCCCCCCCAGCTTATAATATACTGTATCCCATCTACATCCCCCCAGCTTAGTATTATGACGTGTATCCCCTATACATCCCCCCTAGTCTTAGTAAAATACGTATTAATCACCATAACCCCCAGCTTAGTTAATATACTGTATCCCGGTAATCCCCCCCCGACTAGTAACTATTACCTGTATTCGTTGATACTCCATTGTAAATAACTATCTCATTACATCCACCGCTAGTGCTATGTATCCATACACCCCAGCTTAGGTAATAATTGTATCTCCATATACATCCCCCCAGCTTAGTAATTACAGTATCTCATAACGAACCTCCCAGCTTAGTAATATACTGTATCTCATATACATTGCCTCCCCCAGTAGTAATATACTGTATCCAGTATACACCCCCAGCTTAGTAATATACTGTAACCAATAATCCCACTAATAAAGCACCCTACCCCCCAGCGTTAGTAATATACTGTACCGGATATACTCCCCAGCTAGTAATAACTGTTCCATATCCCAGCCCCAGCTTAGTATTCCTGTATCCCATTACATCCCCAGCTTAGTAATATTATGTATCCTGATATACATCCCCAGCTTAGTAATATACTGTAGTCCCATATACAGCCCAGATTAGTAATCTATACTGTATGCCCCATATACCCCCAATCCCCCCAGTTGAGTAAAATACTGTATCCCAAAATACATCCCCCCAGCTTTATAATGTATCTGTAATCCCATATACATCCCCCCAGCTTAGTAATATAATGTATCCATATACATCCCCCCCAGCTTATAATATACGTCTCCATATAAAATCCCCCAGCTTAGTGAAAATAATTAACTGTATCCCTATACAGCCCCCCCCCAGCTTAGGTAATATACGTACCCATTACATCCTCCCAGCTTAGTAATATACTGTATCCCATATACATCCCCCCAGCTAGTAATATACTGAATCCCATATACAGCCCCTGCAGCTAAAGTAACTATACTGTCCTGGTATACTGCCATGCCCCCCAGCTAGTAATCTACTGATCCCATATAAGCCCCCCTTCAGCTTAGTAATATATGTACCTGCTATATGATCCCCCCCCGCTAGTAATATACTGTATCCCATATCGCCCTAGCCCCTGCAGTTAGTATATAACGGTACGCTGATATCAGCCCCCCCATCTAGTGATATAGTGATTATATAATATCTACAGCCACCCCCAGGTAATTAAATGATTCTGGGCCCCATATAATATAACTGAATCCCCCCCCCCAGTATAAAATTATTATAGCCCCAAATAAATCTTGAGCCTCCCCCCCAGTATAAATAATATAGAGCCCCAATAAAAATATCTAGTAGCTCCCCCCAGTATAAAATTTATAGCCTCCAACCATAGATAGCTTAGCATCCCCCATGTATAAAAACTAAAGTATACGCCCCAATCCCCAAAAAAATATACAGAACCTCCCCCCTTGCCCTAGATAAAAAATTATTCTGGCCCCATTAATATCTATACATCCCCCAGTATAGAAACAATCATAGCCTACAAATAATATATATAGCATCTCCCCCCAGTATAAAATAATCACGGTTATAGCCCCAAATCTAAATAAATATATGCCACCCCCCCCCCCAGTACTAAATAATTAGGTGCCCCAAATAAAATACATAGCATTCCATCATCCCCCCATCCCCCCCTCCCAGTGTAATAAATTCGCCATAGATATATATAGCGCCCACCGCCCCACGTTAAAATAATTATAGCCCCAAATAAAATACATAGCATTCATCAAGCCCCCCCCCCCCAATATAAAAGAATTCGTGGCCCCTAATTGATATATATATAGGCGCCCACGCCCCCCACATATTATTTAGCCACATTGAATATTAAAATACATGAAAAATAACTAAAAATCTACAACCTGCAGGCGCTGCTCCAGTCCCCGTCGCGGGGTCCAACGTCCGTCACGCGCGCTTTCTCCGCAGCGCGGCTCACGCACAGTGACACAGGCGCGTGACTCATGACGCCTGTGTCACTGCCTTAGAAGACGCGCGCAGCTGCGGAAAGGCGCTGCTGGTCGCTCTCCGCATATAAATCGCGCCGTGTGTCTTAAAGAGACAGGCGCGATTTATTTAGGCACAGTGGGCGATTCGGGCGTTATAGGTTACGCCCGAACGCCATTTAGAGCGGCGAATTTCGCTGCCCTTTCAGGACCGCGCATTTCTGCCGGCCTGGAAGAGGAGATTTTATCTCGCCTCATGCAGATGCGGGCCCGCTCCTTGTTATCTTTAGTCCCTTTATCCCCTTAATTATATTTCTGAACATTTGTTGGGAAGACAGTGAAGACATCATTTGATTGACAAATCAGAGAGGTGCACTAATATTTACATAGCGTTTTTATGGTCGCAGTACAATCATCAGAATTAAGGTTAAAAACATATTCATCATCTAAACTACTTGGCCCATCTGAAGGATGGAATAAATTAGAAATAGAACAATCTGATGTTCGTTGCAAACCATTGTCTGCAATATCAGGAACGTTTTTAAGCTGTGGCTAGTTTCTATAAGGTTCCTTGTAATACTTAATGTGAGTAACCAGTGGTCTGGACATGGGTGTATATTTGGCATGAAGGTGGTTTGTTAGGATGGTAGAAGTAACATGACTGGAAAGAAACTATATAACATTTACATCGATTAGACAAAAAAACTAAAAGATTGATTCCAGCCTCATTTCTTCGTCCGGCACTATACTTACTAGGTTTTGTTAAAAAAATGCATTGTCTTGATCACCTTATGTTCAGGACTCAGGATCAGTGACTCTCTGGAACCATGGGATGACCTAGCCAACCACTAGGCAACGGAATCTACGTGCACTCGGTCTTCAACAAAGCCCCCAAAAAAAAAGCGGGAGGACTGCTGCGGCGAGGTGACCCCAGTGTCTTCCCCGATTGCAACTAGCCATGGTGGCCAAGCCAAGTTAAATGTCGTGGCACGTGGGCAAGTCTCAGAGTTTGGAACCCAGCAGGCGACAGGTCAGGCGGCAGGATGCAGAGGTCCAGAGGTCAGTTTCCGTGGTAGTTCCCAGGAGATCAAGCAGAGCGGGGAATGGGACGGAACAAGGTACAATGCAGGAGACTTTCACTATTGGACTTGGAGCTCCAAATATACGGCGGGGGTTCTGGCATAGGGGCTCTGGCTTTTAGAGGACACCCAGAAGTGCCCAGCACCAATGGTGTGCGTGCCTCTTTATAAATCCCTCGAAGTGCCGGCAGCATGCGCCCTAGCGAGCGGGACACGATTATTTGGCCATTCCCAGGACAGGAGCGGGGAGGAGAGGGGGAGTAAGTGGAGAGGTGAGTGCGGGCCAGGGGAAGGTGGCCCAGGCTCACGGTAAAGGGATAGGTTTTGCCTGGCGATCAGCATGGAATGCAAGTACACCGTGTGACACCTTCTTATACCTTCTTGAAAGACCAGTCCCTAAATGAAGCAATGTGGGGTCCTAGTTCCACGTTTCGGTTAGAAACCTAATTAACAAAAAGGAAAGAACTACCAGAGATATAAGCATTAGTCCTTCGGTACACTTGTTCTGTAGGGTGTTATCTGCTGTCATTGATAAGATCGTATTCCCTTCTATGAATCACCACACACTCAGTACTCAGGAAGGTCACTGGATCTGCCTCTGTGAACACCTGGCTTCCCTGTTGAGCGGGCCCTGAACCTCAAAGTTTGCGTCTGTACCAACCTTTGTGTTTTCGGGTCCCACGAATGTTTGGCTGTTGCGCCCACATTGTGGGGAGGCATCATCTCTATCCCGGGGATCATGAAAATCAACAATTCTCACCAATATGGTGATGTACAGCCCACATTATTGGACCGCGAACCTGCAAAGTTCAGCTTGTTGTTTAAATGCCACTGATGGCTATGGAATGGGAATTTAAAGAAATAACCAACCCGCAATTGGTGCCATCACCGATTGGTAGGTGTCACTCTTGGGTCTGGTCCAGGTTTTGGGCGTGGCATATCCAACGAACCAGACGAATCTTCAAGTTCGGTCATTCAAACAGTCATGCCCGTGTTTGAAAACCGTAGTAACGGACGATGTAGGCAACCCCGATCCTGAACGTAAGTACATCTCTATATTTTCATTTCACTGCTCCTCCTCACTGCTCCTCCCTCAACCCCTAAATTTTTTCGCAGAATCCTGAAAAAAAACCTTTAATCTCTCACAGTATGTTTAATGCCCGTGCATATCATCAAAGACCCCCTTTTAATGCTTTTTTTTCCCTCTTCCCACCCGATCCTTCTTTCCCCCTTTTTTTTTGTTTTGTACTTCCTCTCTTATATTTCTTCATTTTATGCCTTATCTGTCGATCATTCCTGTATAGAATGTATATGATTTATTAATGTACAGTTTCCTGCAATGATGGATTGAACCTACCGATTCGTTTAAGTTATTTTTTTTTCAATTTAATAAATCATAAAATGAATAACATACCTAATGAAGAAGTGGACATTGACAAATCTGTTGATAACGATCAAAGGAATGAATCTTTTTCAATCTGGAGAGCACACAGCATACATTGGCCATATGATTCCAGGATTTCTGAACAACAGTCCGACTATAGTTAAGTTAGTGACAATGTCAATTAGTATATTTAATGCTGCTGATATTATGCCACATTCTGCAAACCTCTACCTTGGCAAACATTAAAGCAAATTATATCCCAATGTGCAGTGCCAAAACGCAGCATCATTTAACACTTTTCTTTCTACTTGCCTTTTAAAAAACGACTTTACAGAAAGAAATCCTTAAAATGTCAAATTCTGGAGTTCCTTGTTTTGTTTTATATTCAGGTGCTTTTAAAAAAGAACAAATGTGAGATGGAAATAAATAAGTAAGTGAGCATAGAGGAATGTAAAAACACATTATGCAGCACCGCTAGTTGCTTTCAGATCATCTACTCATTTGCGAATATAAATTACAAACCCCTGATGATTGGCATCAGTGATTACTGCACATATCCATTGCCGGCGAGAATTATATGTCCTCTTCATATACATTTCATATTGCTTCTTCCCATTGTACGTTATACTGGCAGAAATGACGCTCAGTATTACTCGGTTAACCGCTTTCTTTCTTTTCATGACAAAAGCATCATAATGTGAGTCAGCCTTTGATACTGCACACAATGTACTCAAATTTACTAAACTTAAATCAAATAAGTAAAATGCAACCAAAAATACTCATCTTCTTTATTGCCTCTTGTAAAATTGTGCATCAGCTTTGATGGATGTAGGTTTCTTTAAATGAAATCACCATCAAATCCTGTGCGTCCGATGAAGTTGAGTCCATCCAGTCCTATGTTTTCGATATCCAACCTGCCCACACTGGTAGAAGAGAGTTTAATATCTAAAATATGGAATGAGCTTTTTTTATTGCTAAGTGAGCTGAAGGGCTGATGTTTTACTAGAACAACCCCTCCAGCTGTTACTTTCTCATGTTCTATCTGCTTTCCTTCTGCCTTATGTAATCTCAATATAGGAAGTTGAAGCACATTGTGGGTGAGGGGGGGGGGGTTCTCCTACCACTTTTAGCAGACTGTGAAAGCTACAGCCCTATCCCTATCCCCTTATGTACTTTCCCATATTATAAATTTGAAAACAAAGAAGACTTAATTGAAATAGTTTTCATCAGCTAAATAGTGTTATAGTTTTTATATTTATATTTTACCATTTTAACCAGTGAATCTACTTATCAGTTTCTCGATTTACTCTCCCAGTTAAATAGTGGGCTATGCTAACTATGTATGAAGGACACCATACGTGAATGCAGGCTTGGTGGGAGCGCAGCAATAGAAGCAGAATCCAACTCACCTGTCCTCATCCCCCCGAAGCGCACTATCCTGTATGGCGAGGCTCGGAAGCCGTCGCACATGTGCCGGCCGGGCGGGCTTTAGAGCGCCTGTTCATACAGTGGCCGCATGCCGTAGAAAGATGTTGGCTGTTCCTGTGCTGCTTCTGGAGATCGGGGAAAGGTGAGGCTTTTTTCTTTCCTTCTTTCCCAGGAAGGGGTAGTAACTGTAATGGGTAGGCAGTGTAGCTGGAGGGGGGGCAGTGTAGGTGGGAGGGGGGGGGGATACAGTGTGTGTACGGGGTGGGGGGGAGTGTAGCTGGAGTGGGGGGGCATGTAGGCTGGAGGAGAATACGTGTTGTCCTACATGGGGGGGGGTGTGGCTACGTGGGTATTGGGCACAGTAGGCTAACTGGAGGGTCGGCCCATGAAGGGTCCCATGGAGCTCTACCCCAGGGGCCCGTAAAAACCTGGATCCGGCCCTGCTTGGATGATTCTCTGAAAATGTACTTTAACTATAAACTATTCATGGCAAAATTTTATTCCCTTTCAATAAAGGTTTCACAAATGTTGCAAATCCCTAAAGTTATCAGCTTTTTGTTATTTTGTCTGAGAGATTCCAAAGATGATAAGCTACTTAGCATTCATATCCTTTTATATGGCTGTACAATGTCCTTTTTTGTTTTGATTTTGAGAACTCTTGATCCATGACTGTAATATAATTAATAATAATAAAACAGAAAGTCTTTTAGGAACAGAAGTAGGTTACTATCTCCACTGCTTAACCCCTTCGTGGACCTATGTTCATTGGTGGCCTGATGTCCGCTCCAATTTTTTGACGTTCCTGCTATGCGCTTCGTTAAAAGACAATATCTCTCTGGAAAAGCTTCATATCATAATAATTTTGGCCTATGTTTTTTTCACCGGTTGCAATGAGACTTTAACTTTATAGACAGTTTTATTATTATGTACTTTTTCTTATAAAATTTGTCAATCATTTAAACTACAAATGGTAAGAATAAGCATTTTTTTTCAAAAAAAGTTTTGTTAAATAAGAAGTAACTTTTACCAAAATATGTTATAACGATGTACTAGCATTATTCTATAACACTTCCCCAGGTTCAGGCTAACAGTGCCAGAGGGTGCATGTCCTTCTGCAAAGTGGAAAGTTTTCCTGCACTTCTTCTATATTCAGTTTCAGGCTACAGCGAGACAACGTCAATTGTCTATATCTCCTGAACCCTTGCAACCTAGAAACCAATTCATGTGTCATTTAAATAATACAAGTTAACAGAACCCTAGATATTACACTTAAATTTAGAATCATGAATAGAACGCTGTACATAAAAAGATTCACGTTTTTTAGTTGGCAAACTTTAAGGGTTAATATCTCCAGTCCTGTTCTTCTGTTTAATATGTTTGAAAGTTTAAAAATTATGTTTCTCAGGTGCCAGGGTTCAGGAGATAATCGTCGTTGATTTTGGTCACTGTTAAGACGTATATAGATGCCTTTCGCATGGGGCATGGAAAATAGAACGTATAAGGCCGAATGGCAGCCGAAGGGGTTAATGGAGACATGATAGCTGGAAATTCTTGAGTCTAAATTACTATTTTTTTTGTGTCATTTAAGTTTTCTTTTGGCACTCTGCTGTCATCAGAATGTGTTCATAGATTTGGTAACTTATGATAATTAGCGTAGTCCCCTCTTAGCTATAACAAATAAATCATTAACAAAAAATTTTATATCTATTTATGTGTATTTATGTAATCATGCATCTATCTGTCTATTTGGGTCTGTCTGTCTTTCTATCGAATCATCTATACTATCGCGTCCCTGGTCTCTCTTTGTTTGACTTGTCTCTCTTGTAATGTCTGCTCTCTCTGTGTCTCTCTGTCTATCCTCTGTTTGCTGTCTTTATCTGTCCTGTATTCCTCTGTCGCTGCGTCTGTCTTTCTCTATCTTATCTGTATTACCTCCCACATACTCTGTTTTTATCTATTGCCTAAATAACCAATCAAAACTCAGAGCTTAAAATATTGAATATCTAAACAACCAATGGCTCCGGTATATGGTGGTTAATAGTTTTCTTGTTTTTGGAGCACCGGCATGGCCCAGAATAAGGTAATAATTCATATTATATCTATCTATCTCTCTGCCTCTCTCTGTCTTTCGTCCTTCTCTCTGTCTTTACTCTCTCTCTACTGTCACTTTCTCTGTCCGTATTCTATCAATCTCTCAATCTCTATATCAGTCCTCTTTCTTTCTGTATCTCTGTCCTGTCTCTAAACCTCTCTCTATCTTTCTCCTCTCTATTGTCTGTCTTTCTCTATCTCTATCCATAATTACCTCACACATAAGCTGTCTTCCTATAGTAACCATCAAAGCTCAGAGCCATATTAAGGACCTGATTTTTTTTAAATAAAACCCTCAAATACCGGTCTTCCAATGTTCACTTTATTTACTGGCCTGTAAGAACAGGCCCTGTAAGTGGCAAAAAATTATGAGAACCTTTAGAATTTTAAGTGTATAACTAGAACCAGCTGCTCTGCTTGGGGCTGTGAGATGTTACTTGCTTTACAGAGGTAATTGTTTTGGCTGAGCTGTGTGTGTGGAAACTAACGTGCTCTTAAAACACATCCCTTAGGGCAGAGGCCTTTAAACACACTCGCTAACTGCATGAACTTTCACCTTTCTCTTTGCTAACCTCCTATTTCCTCCCGCCCGTTCTGTTATCTGGCAAACACCAGAATAACAAGCACCAGGTTTCTCTGCAGTCCCCTTGACCTTGGACTAGGTAAATAAGAACGGGGGCTGATGGCTGGTTCCACAGCATCATCATCTTTTATATTTATTAAATATTTTACTCCTGTTCCCTTATTAAGAATGGCTGGAACCTTATACCAGCTCTAAACCTCTTTGGGTCCCCACCCTCCCTTCATCTCATAGACTGTAAGCTCCCAGATTAGGAGGACCTCACTCCACATTTTTCCATATGATGGTTTGTATTTTGCAATGTCCTTATTTATTTGTTGAAAGGGCGGTTTTCATTATACGGGATACCTTAGTCAAAATGATTCTGGTGATCTTCACAAAAGCTTTTATTGTGTCTTGATTACACACTGCATTTCGGAATTGATATACAATAAAAAGCCTTTTTGTGAAGCCATTCAGAATCACTATGACTTGCAGGTGCGCCATAAACGACAAGCCCCTTTTCACCTAATATGCACTTAACCCATACCGCGTGGTGGCTACTACTCTGCATTTCTGAGGATCCTGTCATACAGGCAGCACCATATTGTATCATATCTAAGCTTTCCACTAGCGTTGTGCCTGGCATTTGCACAACTCTTCTGGTGACCTTTCACCCAAAACCGCTGTTTAATTATAAAAAACCCAGCAAATTATACTCTTGAGCGTTTTCTGGTCTTTCCTTGTCCACCTTTTCTATGCTTGTTTTATTTGTATATGTCCCCTTTATTTTGTTTGTAATGTCCCCTGTTAGTTGGTAAGCGCTATGGACTATGTGACTTCATATAGATAAAGATTATTATTATTAAAGCTGTTGGTTCAATCTTAGTAGTGTGTGCCGGTGTTGGTTTATTGGTGACGGCAGTAACCCTCATATGCTTGCAAGTCTTTGATCAATGTGATTATGGCTTCTCTTATTTTGCTATTTCTGTTCTTTTGAGCTCTTGGTTAGTTTTTGGACTACTCTTTATACCGATTACGTACCTCTTCTGATTCTGCTTGCATTGTCCACCCACTCCCCTCGCCATTGAAAGCCATTGCTGTAGTAAGGCATATATAGAATTTGTCTTATGTTATACACAGCACACAAACACCTGGTTCGGTACAGTGCAGTGAGAAAGCTGCACTCTCTCTCTCTGCCTTGACAATTCGAAATCATTAAGAATGGGAATTATCGTAAAGTTTTAAAACCTGGGATATAATCACTGGGTGATGGGGGTGACATGTTTTGTTTAAAACGACAAGGATTTATTTGTCTATATCAATCTATTGTATAATTTTACAACATATGCCTGAGAAAAAGAATATAGATCAATGCTTAGAAAGAATGGCAGCTGTGAAAGCTCTAAGTCAGGGGTCTCAAACACCGCGGCCCGCGGGACAATATTTTGTTTGCGGCCCCCACCTGGTCACGCGGCATGGAGAGGGCTCACGGGCTGAGCCCTCTCCATAAGCCTAAGTCTTTTGCTGCAATATTGCATCAAAGGCTTACCGGTAACACCCGCGATCGTGCTATCACCGACGCGGGTGCTTCACAGGCGATGGCGCCGACAAGCTGGCCGGCAGCTCAAAAAGATAGCGGCGCATGGGCGTCCGCCACTTACCTGGGATCGCCGTTCCCCGTGACGTCATCGGGGGCGGAGATCGTCTCCATGAGTCCTCATGTCTTCCGAAGACCCGAGGTTTAACCCCTTCATTACAATGTTGCTGATAGCACATTGTAATGAATGAGGAGGAAAGCGCCATATACTTGCCATACTGTAGTATGCAGTACAATTTTATGATAGGATTCGATAGACCACCTAGGGTTAAAGTACCCGAGGGAGTCTGAAAAAGAGTATAAATAAAAATAAAAAAAAGTTTAAAAAAAAATATAATAATAAAAAAAACTAAATTTCAAATCAACCACCCCCCTTTCCCTAGAACTGACCTAATATAAATAAACAGTAAAAATCATAAAACATATAGGTATCGACGCGCCGAAATGCCCGTCTATCAAAATATGATGCCGGTTTTTCAGTGCGTTTTAAAAAACCCCGTTAACGGAAACATAGCAAAGCGCCCAAATGCGAAATGGCACTTTTTTTGCCATTTTGACAAAGATAAAAAAATCTTAAAAAGTGATCAAAAGGTTGTACGACCGGGTCCTAAAATGATATCATTGAACTAATTTCAATTTCGCAAAAAATTAACAGCACCCAGCCCGTACACCAAAGTATGAAAAATTTTTAGCGCCAGAATTTGGCAACATAAAAAAAAAAATTTTTTGTACAGTAGGTTTTAATTTTGTAAATGTATGAAAACATTAAAAACCTATCCACATTTGTCATCCCCTTATCTTACCGACCCAAAAATAAAGAGAACATGTCATTTGGGCGCTCGGAAAGACGTAATACCAAGCCCACAAGAAACTGGCGCAATGCATTTCATTGCATTTGGAATTTTTTTCCCGTTCCGCGTACATGGGCATGGAATATTTAATACCATCCCAGGAAGTGCAATTTGGTTACGCAAAAACAACATCACACAGCTCTTGGGACCGTGTAAAAATAAAGAACGTTATAGTTTTTTGAAAGGTGAGGAGTGAAAAATGACATGAAAAACAGGTAATGGGGCCCTTACCGGTTAATCCCCTTCCCCCCCGGTACGTGAGAAGATGAAGTTCGGCCGCTCTTGAACGCCTTGGTGCAGGTCAGAGCGGCGACTTCATCTTCTTCGATGGGAGGGACACGGGGAGCAAGTACCGACCGGGTGGGGGGGGGGGGATGAGTTTCCCTGACTGGTCCTCAGTGCTGGTAGGAGCTGGGACCCCTCCGTACACAGGACGCGTTCTGAGAAAACACGTCTCCCAGCTTGGGGCTTTTCCTTGCACGGGATACGCCGTGACATTTGATTCTGAATAATGATATTTTTTAAAAGCGCATTTTGTGTGGAAAACTTGAGCGCCGCAGCCTTATGCCTACCCCAGAATCTAACCTCCAGCGGCCCCCGGTAAAATTGAGTTTGAGACCCCCTGCTCTAAGTAAACTAAAGAAAGTTCCCTATCATTGATGTGTGGTTTTTTACCATCAGAAGAATAATTGTGTCTTAGAAGGTTGACCAAACATAAGGCAATATTTCAGAAAACAAAAACTCAAATGAATAATAAATTAATGAAAGATTACACTGTATATCATTATATAATTAGTGATGAGGCGGACCCGAATCAGAATCCAAATTTTGCATGGCCAGTCACAGTCCAGGCAGTTGTACAGCTTTGGGTGGATATTAAAAGCTTTGGATATCGCAATGCGGCAGGCTCTGGTGAAGATCGGGTGCCACCTAGATGTCGGCTTGAGTCACGTCCGGGGTGGTCCAGGGTGTTCACTGACCCCGAGGCCTGACAGGAGTCTCCTTTACTTACTCTAATTAGTTATTTAAAGTAGGTGTTATATGTTTGACAACCCACACTCGTGATTTTGGAAGGGAGTATCAATGAGTTACATTGGAGAAAGGTAAAAGTTTGGCATGTAAAACAGATATAGATAAGACATTTTGGAATCTCCCTTTCTTAGCTGGTAAAACTGGTTACAGGTGAAATTTTTGTTACATCTTATTTCATATCATACTGTGACTGTAATTTTTGGGAGTCATTATTCATCCCACTTTTTCTTTCCATCATCTGAAATATTTTAACTGTTTCATCACCATAAAGGAAAAACACAACTCCTGTTTTACTATCGTAAATCCCATTTCACTAGAGAATTTATTCCTGCTCCTGCCCAATGATCCTGGGATCAGCTGTGTTTTGTGTTGTTTGTACTAAAACATGCTACCTCGTGATTATTGTGTGAGGAAACCTAACTGTGCCTGTCACCTTACTAAGTATCCTTTGGGGACTTTTGGGTCATGCTCTCCATACGAGTTGGTCACTCCCTGGTCTGTATTGTTTCAGCCCGGCTGCTCAATGCGTGCATCGGCAGGATACGTGTCCATCAAAAGTTTTTGCAGCATAAATGAGAACAGATGGTGGCAAGGAGGCTGCCGAGCAAACAAAGGCTTTGAAAGACAATCTTCCCTCAAGCCAGCTAAACCATATTCCTCCAGATTCACTACTTTTTTTGTATAGTGGACCAACCAAAACAATAAGTTAAGGAATGGCTTGTAAATGATACCTGTCTGTGCATATAGGGAGTTTTTAAAGATCACATATGTCTTTCTGTAGATTAAATTTCACCATGTAAAGAAAAGAATGGATATTGTGAAATATTATTTCCTTCTGACCCCTACCTCTTGAATGGTCCCACAAATGTACGATGCAGAATTTATAGGTCACGAATTTACAACCACTCACCTCCAAACCGCAAGGACTCAATGTGAATGACTCCATATGACTGAATACCTGGATGAAATTCATGAATTCTTTTTTATGATCATCTAACTATTTATGACAAAAAATTACATTTTTAAATTGAGGCAATTGAAAAAAAAATCCATGACAAGTCTTTATAAAAAATATCTGAGACCATTGTTAGTATAACGGCCTCCCCACGAAGGTCCTCGAAACTTGTGCCCACCTGATCCAAGTCCACCTGCAAGGCGTGAGCCGGACATATTGTTAGTTGATGCCTGTGTTCCACTCTCCCAGCAAATTGACACCCCTAGCTATAGCCGACGGCTGTGATTGGCAAGGGGAACTTAAAATTGAAGTTCCACGCATCTCTAGTGTATACAAGGTCATGTGACAAATGAGTGACTTCACTGATATCTGTTATAGGTAAGGCCGTTTTTTAACTGAATGCAGTTTTTCTTCAACAGATTGAAAGTGGGAATTTAGATATTATATTGATCATCTACCGCCAAAGATCCTGGTACAGATTTGACTCATCCCTAATAGTTGTCTTCACATGTATGCGCTACTCACAAATATTAGTTTAACAATTGAAGAAAGTGTGAAAAAAACTGAAATCCATTCTAGAAAAGAGAGTAACTGCAGTGCTAGTTGTGTCTCAGAATATACATAATAAATATAAATGTCAGAATGATTTTTTTGTATTTATCTGCAGGGAAAGCTGTGTCCATATAACATGACAGGACACATAATGCAATCCTGGCCATAGTAATGCATTACAGGACACATGCAAATACTTTTTTGGATAATGTATTTAGTATTTTACATTACATCACTTAATTCACACTTGCTGCTACATTATCCAATTCTCATATTATCAAGTCCAATATTAGTGCATTATCTTCCCCCTTTTCTTATATTGTGAGCATTCATCTTGGTTTTCTCCTAGAATAACATATTTATCCAGGCATCCCCGGGTTACTTCTAGATAGGTTTCTTAGGTTTGTTCTTAAGTTTGAATTTGCATGTTATTCGGAACTGTATTTTTATATTGTAGCCACCAGCCAAATTTTTTTTGGTCTCTGTGTGTCAATTGGATTTTTAAAATTTTGGATTGTCATAAGAAACCAGGATTAACAATAAAGCTTCTGACAGATACTCTTATAACTGTTATAGCTGATTTGTAGCCAAGGGCTAAAGTACAGTAAATTACCAATTACCAGAGGGCGTTTGTAACTAGGGGTCCTCTGTAAGTCGGGTTTTTTTAAGTAAGGGGGCCGTCTGTAGTGAACCATATTTTAGGGTAATGGTGGCTTGCTGGTCCCAAGTATAATCTTTGCTCTTACAATTCATTTGACCCTATGTTAGAGTAAGGACTTGCTAGGTTCATACTGTACACATAATTAACCCGTTTTTAATTGTAGTTAACTACATCTTTTCTGCCTGTTATTCAAAATTTTATAATTTTTGAATTTATTAATATTAGGCAAAGCATTTTAAATATAATGATCATAACTGCTTTTTAAACATTAAATTAAAAGATGTAGCTGTTACTTATTGTGAAAAGGACGGTCATCTGCTCTGTCCTGAAGGTAAAAAAGAAGAAAGTAGTAATCAAAATCATATGCACTTCAAATCTGTACCAATAAAAATATAGCTATAGCCAAAAACAAACTCACATGTATAAAACGCTATGGCTGTCATAAACCTGCAAGACAATAACCAATAATAAATATTTAAACATATAATACATAACCAAGAATACATACGGTACATTATAACAATATATTTTAGGTTGATCAGCAATTTGATAAAAGAACCAAAAAGATATTTGATGTTGCCAAAATCTTAATCAACTTTCAGAATAATCATTTTATTTCACAGAAAATTTTGTGATAAACATTTCAGATTTTTTTTTCAATTCCCCATTAAAAGTTAGTAACAGGTAAATGAATGTTTTATTATTGTGCATAAAAGGGAACCTTTCAAAATCAACTGATGCTCAAATCCCATGCATTCTTGTAAAATGGTCGTGAAAATGAAAATATAGATTTGTAGCAAGGATGTAAAAACAACTGATCCAGCGTAGTTATAGGTATAATTGTGCAGAGTCAAATTCAGTACCTCCCGCTAATCTAAACAGGAATGCAGAGTTGCTTATTTATCCCTCATTAAAGTTTTAGGCGGTTGTTATTTTATCCTTTCTATAACATATTTGAGAACATGATTTTATTCCCTTAAAAGGTGCCATGGAAAAATTATAAGCAAAATTATGGGGCGGCACAGGGGCTTAATGTTAACCTTACAGCCGTGCCAGCGCTGGGGACCTGGGTTCAAGTCCTCAGGGTCAACATCTGCAAGATTTGTATGTTCTCTCCATGTTTTGCGTGGGTATGTCCTCATGGTCCTGGTTTCCTTCCTCCCACACTTGGCAAAAAATTTGGGCATTTTTGATTAGATTATGAGCTACATGAAGGACAAGGGAGCTGATTTGGCAAACCTGTGCCCTGCCTAAATCTGGTGCGTATTGAATAATTAAAAATATACTATATTTAAAAATAATATTATATTATATTTACTTATAATAGCTATAACCATGTGATGGCTCCCCAGAACGGCCAAAGTATTTATAAATTAAAACGATAAAGGTCTATTTCATAATAACCAACACAGGAGTTGTGAATTGTTTCTTTAAAAAAAATGCCTATTTAATAGTTATTCCAGACATGAAAAAGGAAAGTTGACGATCCGGTAAAAAGATATTACATTACATGCTTTGTATGAACTCTTTCTATTGAAATATTAGTCCTTAATTTCTGGAAAATTTGTTTAATTAGAGATGAGCGAACAGCGCGTTCCGAGCTTATTCCTTTCGACATTAAGTACTCGAGACTCGGCTCGTTGCTCGGACGAGTATTCCCCTGCTCGAGACTCGATGCATTTAAATTAAAAAACACAGTGAGAACAATGAAGAATAGATAAACAGTGACACAGTGAACACAAAGGATCTTTAGTGAAAAACACAGTGAAGAACACACGTTGAAGAATGATTACAGATGTTCGGCGGATCGGCACATCTGCTTACCTGTCGGGTAGATACGCGCGGAAACGGCGCGAACAAATATTATGTGAAAGAACAATATATATGTGTTAAAGAAGAAATTGCGAACACGGTAGCAGACGGAGACAACCGGGACAGCAAGAGACAAATACCCCGGGAAGCAGCACAGAGACATCGTGCACGCACGATACACGGGGAGCGTCACGAGACATCGGGGCACGGAGACAATCGGGGCAAACGGAGACATATGGGCACCGAAGACATATGGCAGCTGAGACAACTCGGGGCACGGGAAAAAAGACCCATCGGGGCAAAGACGGAGCATCGGTGCACGAGACTCGGGCACGGGACATATGGGCCTGAGACATCGGGGCAGTCAAACGGAGACAATCTGGGCAACTGAGACAAAATCGTGGCACGGAGACATCTGGGCCGGAGACATCGGGGCACGGAACATAATGGGCACCGGAGACAAGATCGGGGCCGGATACTATGGCAACGGGACTATGGGACGGAGAACATCGGGGCACAACATCGGGGCACGGAGACATATGGGCAACGAGAAATCGGGCACGAGCCATCGGGGCACGGAGACATATGGGCACGGATACAAATCGGGGCAACGGAGACATATGGGCACGGAGACATATGGGCACGGAGACATCGGGGCCCGTAGCATATTGGCACGGAGACATAGGGGCACGGAGACATTTGGCACGGCGACTCGGGGCACGGAGGACATATGGGCACGGAGACCATCGGGTCCGGAGGACATAATGGGCACGGAACATATGGGCACGGAGACAAATCGGGGCACGGAGACATCGGGGCACGGAGACATATGGGGGCACGGAGACATCGGGGGGCAGGAGAACATCGGGGCACGTAGACTCGGGGCACGGAACATATGGGCACGGAGACATATTGGCACGGAGACATAGGGCACGGAGACATCTGGGCATCGGAGACTATGGGTCACGAGACATCGGGGCACGGAGACATATGGGCCCCTGAGACATATGGCAGGAGACATGGGGCCGCACGGAGACATATGGGCACGGAGACAATCGGTGCCACGGAGACAATGGGCACGGAGACATATGGGCACTAGACATTGGGGCAACGGAGACATATGGCACAGATGACATCTGGGCACTGAGACATAGGGGCACGGAGACAATCGGGGCACGAGACCACATCGGGGAGACTCAGTGGAAGAAGAGCAGAGCGGATATCCCGGACAACACACATCGTAGCTCCCGACAAGTAAGCGATGTGCAGCCATCTGCCATCTATTCTTCACGTGTTTTTCACTTAAATGATCATGTGGTCCCTGTTTTTATTTCTATTTTCCCTGTTCTTCACATCTGTTAACTACTTGTCGGGAGATAAATCCGCGCGGACAGTAAGAATAGATTGGCAGGATGTTTGCATACATCTGTAACTTATCAGAAACTTCTTTTTCAATTAATTAACACATTTATTCCCGAACCATGGTCCCCTTTGAAAGGCCGAGTCTCCCATTGGACTTAATGGGGTCGTTTTCGAGACGAGCACTCGAGCATCTGGCAACGTTCGTCTCGAATAACGAGCACCCTCGAGCATTTTATTGCTCACTCATCTCTATATAATCAGTACATTTACATTACAACTGTACTTACAATGCATCTAAATACTGTAACTGTAATAAAGCAGGCCCCAGAAGGCGACGGCAACTCTCTTCTCCCCCCCATCCATTTTACAAGACATACACCTGTTCCACATACTCTCCCCCCCGCATCTCTCTTTTCTTTTACCGCTCCTCCTGAGCTCCCCTGGTGGTCCTTCAATTGGCAACAGAATTAACTATACCAGCTGGGATTAACCTTCTCAAAAAAAAAACTTCTGATTTGCTTACCAGAATAACAATTTGCCTTCTTTTTTTTTTCCTTTCTCATACCAGAATATACAATTTTCCCTTCTCTTTCCCGTCCCCAATCCAATCCTACCAACCTACCACCCCACCCGGCACCACGTCCTCGCCCTCACGCACCCTTTGTTCACTACTCCACTCTATAAGGAAGATGGGCTGTTTACAAATGTTCAGAGCTCAGCTGCTATGCAAGAGTATCCCATATTTAGGTTTGCTTTATTTTATTATACTTTATAAATCGACTACTTAACGCCAACAACTAATACTCTAACTAACTACTTATTATAACTCTGATACTAACACGACTTAATACTTTTTATACTGCCAAAAAATCTAATACTATATACCTGTCAACTATATATATAATTTTATTACTAACTACACCCCTCTACTATCATCACCTCCTTCCCCCATCAAAACCCCTCCTCCTTCCTCCTTTTCCTCCTTTCTCTCAACTTTTCCTCCCTAACCCTTGCGCTCTCTTCTCACCTTCCCGTGATGCCACACCAGTTTGTTGTAACGCTCGTAAGTGTTTAATCCAGTCATTATTAAAGTTAACCTCCACCTTGTGTGAGGGTTTATTATTGTTTTTTTGTGTTTGTTTTTTCAAAACACCACCAATGAGGTTCATTTAACAGCTAAGCGTATCAAAGGTACAATGTGTTTATTTTTCCATTCCTTATTTACAACCTCCACGCCTGTTTCTCATCACAGAGAACACTGCACATTCAATGATCAATAAAGGTTTATTGTTGATTACCACTCGTAATTCAACCAAAAGCGAAATAGCTACTAAACAGAACTCAGTAAATACCCTCATGAGAAACAATATCACACATATTTTGGAGTGGTCAGTGCCAAATTAAAAGAAGATATGTGCTCGATACCCACCTTATTGAGAACATATGAGCTCTGGGCCCACTTTTGTTTTCCATTCCCAACTCTCAAGTTTTTTATTCCATCTATTGGTCCCATTTTCCAGCATTAGACAATAATATCATAAGTACTTAACACACCTTATATACTCATATTTTTTAAGAAGTATGATTTTTCTTACATTATTACATAAGAAATAAGCCATTTTTTTTAAAAAAGTGACATAGGCCACTGATCGTAGTTTTTCTTGCCTTGTTTCTTGATTTGTGACTTTTCATGAGCTTATGCCTCACTTGCAACTTTTTTAGCAAAGTAGGACACCACTTGCTATATTGGCAAAGTTACATAAAGTCTAAACATATTCATTTCATCATGTAAACCACCAAAAAAAAAAAAACATATGTCATATAGCCAATACCAATAGCCAATATCAAATAATTGGACACCAGACAAAAACAGATAAAAAACATGTTTAAAAATGGAGTTAAGAAAACCCCAAAAGACAGACAAAGGAGGACCTAGGACACCTAGTAATGTCCTAAACACTTGCAACTTTTTTGCACCTTAAATTGTCTCACTTCAAAGTTAATCATTGTCTAGTTTTCTGCAGTGTTCCCTGAGTTTCACCTGAATCCAGATGTGAAAGTTGCAATTTTGTTTACAAAGTCAAAAAATTAGCTTAGAACTGAGAAAACAGACAGATAAAGCCAGACTTATGATACATGTCCCACATGGTAATTCAACCATTGCTAACTCTTGGGTTAGGTAATAAAACGGTAACTGGCACAATCAACATATCAATAATCACCTTTTCTTCATTTGAACTGAATGATGTCTGACCCTTTTGAATACCATTTGAGCACAAAAAATCTTTTCAAGAAAATTAAAATCAAAAGAAATCCTAAATTGAAACAATTTGAATCACTGAGCAATAACTATGTTTCCAGCAGTATTCCTATTAAAGATGACAATTCCTAAAATTATTTTTAAATTCCATGTCTTTATTTTTCTTGACAGTTTTATTTATGTCTTGATATTAGGTGAATCCTTAAGAAATTTGAAAAATGTGTTTCCTCTCGTCGTCTTGTTTTCTTAGCTACTTACAGAATTGCAAACAGCAACCAAAAGTCTCCACTTGATAGAATGCGAACAAAAAGTTCTCACTTTCAACAAAAGGTCTAGAAAATTAGTACAATAAGCCCGGAACTGTAGATAATTCCCACCAATGAATTCATTTCTTACAATTCTTTTCCATGCAAATTTCATTGATCAATATGTCAAGGTTCTCCTCCTACTTACTTTTTAGTACTTGTACTAATTTAAAAATGACTCTATAAAATTGCTCATTATCATATCTCGTTTTTGTTTCAAACGTTATATATCTGGCGTTTTTATCAAAAATGACAAAAACCGAATTTCTTTAAGTTAATTTTTGAATATAGTCAATTCCTTTGTATAGTAACCTAAGATTAGTTGTGTGAGCACATGTCGACAAATGATGTGAATAATTTATAATCCTAAAAAGTATAGTGATCATCGTATATTTTACTTGCCCATGTTATTCTTATGTGCCATTAGTGATTTAACTGTTTAGAATTTCACTAGTACGGCCTTAACAGGTGCGTTGAAACTGAACCTATGAGAAGATGTCCTTGTTTTCCACATTAGTGGTTGAGCTTTACTGGTAGTGTCACTTGCTAAATCTGGACATTTATTCTTTTAACAATTGATTATTATTGGTCAATATTTCTGTAAACCTTCAACTTGTCGCACAGTATTTGTATTCTTTTGAGGACCACCTTACTGTAAGACAAGCACTTTCCCGAAGACATTCTACTTATACAGTCAAAGGTTGCCCGAGTTCTTTGAACTGACAATGAATCGGAAAATAAGCACAAATTTCGGAGCTTATCCTTATAACTAAAGCCGTCCATCCTTAATTAATGTTACTTGATACTTAATTATGTTACTTACACTTACTACTGACTACTACTACCTCTCCTACTTTATTACCTTCTGCCCTTCTCTGAACTCTTCCAGTTTTGCAATGTTTTCATGTGAATGGTCCCACAAACTGATGGATACTCAAAGCTGGTCTTAGAGAGGATTTACAAACAGGCAAAATTATACATTCCTCCCAGTGAATTTTTATTCCTTCATCATAAAAAGATACAAAATGAAATACAGATATGACTCCATTCTGACCTCTTTCCCACTAGAACTATTGAAAATACAAACTTGCGAGGGAATGAAGAGCACAGATGTGGACCAGCATCAACATAATTTGTATCAAGAGCAAAATTTGGCTATGGATTTGTTTTATCTCAGTAGCAAATGGTAAAGCTTAAAATAATAAATACTATTGTCCAAAATGTCCCCTGTCATAAAACTCATTTAGTTACGTCAACAAGCGTAATGAACTAATCTATTGTACAGTACAATGAATCCACACATCATATTAATATATATAGTTTAATATTAATCCAGTAAATAAATTGACATATTAAAATGTTAATTTAATATTTATCAATTAAAAAACTAAAAGTAAAACAACAACATATATAAGCACATAATGATGCACACTGACTCACAATTGGTATAGACGGGCATTGCATATCACTCTTCTTTTTTCTGCTGGGACTTGGACCCTCCAGAAGATTATACCGAAAGCCTGCGCATTTGTTACTGTCCATATCCAAAATGTCAAAGTAAGTTGCAATTATTTTTCATGTTTTCTGATCCTAATGTAACTTTAACCAGGTCTAAGTTACCCAATTCTGTGCGAATGCTTAAAAAACATTTCTTCTGGTTCTTACCGTACCCCACAGCCTCCAAAAATTTTTTTCGCCTTAACCACCTAACCCTCTGTTCATTTTTCACCCTTTTTAGTCAGGACCACATCTACATTAAACATTGATATAGTCAGGGTCCGTGCAAGCACCTGGTATACCCAAGCAAGTGGTGGGGCCCAAAGTGCTGGAAGGGCCCCCTGGGACGGCAGAAAAAAAATTCAGCCCCCTTATCAGTTGTGCTAGTCTCTCTTTAAGACACTGTTACAATTGACCACCATGGCAGCACGTACAAGTCCTTAACTTTTTTTCTCTTCCTTTTATTATTTAACTTTTAACCCATTGGGAGACATGTACCTTTTTTTTTTTCTTTCCTTTTTTGCAAATTTTTGGGTTTGTTGCAACTTTTCACTTCGACTTTTGCTGTCGTTTCTCAAGTACACCCTTGTCTGCACCATTTGCCAAGTGATTTATGTATCTTTATTTTCCAGATGTTCAATTCACTTATGTATTACTTTTTGCCTTTTACAACTTTTTCCAGGCATGCGTTTTTTAAACACATTGTAGGAATGCATGTGTTATACATGTGTTTTACCATGCGTTTGGCTGGTTAGAAACAGTTTTGTCTTTATTGCTGGAAGTGTAAGCAGATGTGAAAATTTTAACACAGCTGCTTATGCTTCCAACAATTAACAGAAATGCTTTCAAACCAACCTAATGCATGGTAACATGTAAAATGCATGGATTTCTGTGATGCTTTGAAAAACGCTTCCCAAACACTACGTGTGACAGCCTTCCAATATGTTGTCAACACCCTGGGATATGGTAGGAGTGCTTAAAAAATGCAGGCCATGACCTCAAATCCAAATCCAGGTTCATTGAAGACATTTGAAACAAAAAGTTGCAAAAAAAATCCAAAGATTGCACCTTTTTTCATGTATCACTAGGAAAAAGACATGATCATACATAAAGAGCAATAAAGACCTACCAAAAGTCTGAATTATACACCAAAAATAAAAAATAAGTTACATGTTCCACAATTGTATTGTATTTATTTTGGATATTACAAAATCTTACAATGTGCGTTAGACTCATTACACTTAAGGTACCATGTATCCTTTTGCTCATGTTTGTATTAAAACATTTTAGAAAAACAAATGAAAAATAAATGAATTGGTAACTTTGTTTTCATATCTGTGTGAATAAAACTACAGAAATCCAGACAAATGTGAAACAATGTTTTCGGAGCCGAGACCAGTATACATGGATTATTTTGTGTTAGCAATGCTAACAAATCCAACATTTAAAGAGTTGGTTATGAATCACAAGTGATTCATTGGTGTTGAAGAGTATAATTTATCTGCCAAGTCACCTTCGTCATTTAATCAGAGTATTTCCACATTGTAATTCATTTTCACATCTGAAAAGCACAAGTGATGATTTCCTTATTGTCTTAGAGTGCTCTAACACCTCTTTGCCAATGCAATTAGATTCCTGAAGTCCTTCAGCAACCAAGCAATCAAATTTTGTTGTTGGTTGAGGACAAAAATTACTCTTAACTTAACTCAATAGTTTAGTATTGAACTATTTAGTTCTTCATTTGCCAAGCTATACCGAGGGGGCATGTACTGGATCTATCTATATTCTAAGGGGGAATATGCTTGGGCTTTATATCTACATACTGATGGGGCATGTGCTGAGTCTATCTATATTCTAAAGGGGATGTACTGGGGCTATCTATCTATATAATGAGGGGGCATGTGCAATACCGAGGGGGCATGTACTGGATCTATCTATATTCTAAGGGGGAATGTGCTTGGGCTGTATATCTACATACTGATGGGGCATGTGCTGAGTCTATCTATATTCTAAAGGGGGATGTACTGGGGCTATCTATCTATATAATGAGGGGGCATGTGCAAACACTATCTATATACTAAGGGGACATGTGCTGGGGCTATCTATCTATATACTAAGGTGCCATATACTGGGGCTATCTATCTATATACTGAGGGGGCATTTGCTGGGACTATCTATATACTGAGGGAGCATGTGCTGGAGCTATCTATATTCTGAGGGAGCATGTGCTGGACTAGCTATCTATATTCTGAGGGAGCATGTGCTGGGGCTATCTATATTCTGAGGGAGCATGTGCTGGAGCTATCTATATTCTGAGGGGGCATGTGCTGGGGCTATCTATATTCTAAGGGGGAATGTGCTTGGGCTTTATATCTACATACTGATGGGGCATGTGCTGAGTCTATCTATATTCTAAAGGGGGATGTACTGGGGCTATCTATCTATATAATGAGGGGGCATGTGCAAACACTATCTATATACTAAGGGGACATGTGCTGGGGCTATCTATCTATATACTAAGGGGCATGTGCTAGGACAATCTATCTATATACTAAGGTGCCATATACTGGGGCTATCTATCTATATACTGAGGGGGAATTTGCTGGGACTATCTATATACTGAGGGAGCATGTGCTGGGGCTATCTATATTCTAAGGGGGAATGTGCTTGGGCTTTATATCTACATACTGATGGGGCATGTGCTGAGTCTATCTATATTCTAAAGGGGGATGTACTGGGGCTATCTATCTATATAATGAGGGGGCATGTGCAGGGGATGTACTGGGGCTATCTATCTATATAATGAGGGGGCATGTGCAAACACTATTTATATACTAAGGGGACATGTGCTGGGGCTATCTATCTATATACTAAGGGGCATATACTGGCATTTGCTGGGACTATCTATAAACTGAGGGAGCATGTGCTGGAGCTATCTATATTCTGAGGGAGCATGTGCTGGGGCAGCATGTGCTGGAGCTATCTATATTCTGAGGGAGCATGTGCTGGGGCCATCCAACTATATACTTAGGGAGCATGTGCAAGACCTATATATATATAATTTCGTACATTAGCCCAGGTTTGTTCCACCAGTCACAGAGTTTCTGTGGGTGATGGATGGAACCTTCTTGACGTTAGTTGTATAGGGTGTAAAGAGTGGTTGTCCTGACGATGAGGATGGGAAACGTGTGTCAGACATGTGGGGATCGTGTTGTCAGGGCAGACGTCAGCGGGGGGAGAGCAGGGAGCAGTCTGATGTGGACGGAGGATGATGAATTTTTTGTTTTGAGGTGATCAGAACCAATGCTGGGTTGTTGTGTTGATTTTTCTTGGATTATTTTGGTTTCCGTGGTGAACACGAGTGCTTCTGAGTACGGAGGAGAGATCCTCGACCTGAATCAGGTTGGAAGATATGTTTTTCCAAAACTTTTGCATCATCCTTATGTTTTTTTGATGTTTTTTTTTTTTAGTGGTGATGGGCAGACGGAGAGAATAGGGCTCATGAGCTTTGGCTGATCAAGCGCCTGGTCAATAGTGAAGCTCCGTGGTTGAGTGGTCGTGCGCGATGAGATGGCGGCTAGATCTTCAGAATGTTGTGGAGGTCCTTAAGTTTGTGGTGTTCTTTAAGGTGTTGCTAACACCGAACTTTTATTATTTATTTCTATTTAGGTTTTATATTATTTTATGGCATTTTTTCCGAACGCGACTAGTGGGTTTTATGAGGCACATTTGCCCAAATCAAGGTCAAGCTAGGGTTCCACCTTACTATCTAGGCTTTATACACCACCCCAGTTTTGTGTACAGTATGCTGCATTGATATTTATTAAAGGCTGAAGCACCCCCAATATCAGTGGCAATGCACACTCTCGTGTTTTCACTCTCCGGATCGTGCAGCTACCATGCTCCTTTCTCCCTTGCGTCAGCTGCTAAGTCAGCCCTCATGCCCAGGACTTTCCGTTGGTACAATAAACCGCATGCGGACTCGCTCTGCTCCTACGATCCCCGCACAGCTATCCCAGATGTTAAGCTCTCATACCCCAGCTGCTTTGGAGAGCGAGGGAATGGAACGCAAATATTAGGACCCACCCGCATTTTTTTTTTTACGCCAACTTCCAAGACCTTAATGTGCACATCATCGCCAGATTGCTTGCTGGAGATGCTGACCTATGTAGGCTTATGTAGAGATTTACCGAGGCCTTTCGCAACCTCTAATATTGGGCGTGCGGCCCCGCCCATTATACGCCCCTCGGTATTCTGGTCACTCAGGCCGTTCCACTACTTTTCCCGAGTGGCCCGTACCCTCAGCCCTGCCCAGCAGTGTCAGCCAATACATATCCGTTGGGCCTGGACCAACGCGTGTCGACATAGGTTCCAGCTTCTATGACCACGGACACTGTGGTCCGATGTGCTGCCCGGGCCATGGGAGATCTATTATATCGTCTTGACGGCTAACATTGGGTTTAATTTGGTGGGTGAGTGTTGGAGGTATTGGGATACGAGTTTTCTGACTCTGGGAGTTGCTCCTTGTTGCTCTTATACTGCCGAAGCCGTTGGAGGGCACTTGTGACTGGGGGAACTTACGCTCTTTTTGGCCATGAGGAGTTCAGGCCTACTATGCCTCATTCCGCCTTTCCCACCCTCCTCACCTCCTCGCCTTCTGATATCTTACCATCCTGTTGGGCTACTGGCGCCATTCAGTCTGGTAAGCTAGAACCCGCGAGCAGCCATAGTTTGCGATCGCTAAGCGACAGCATCGGCGGTGCTCATTAAACTGCTGAGCTTCTAGGCGGACAAAATAAGGACACCGCCAAGAGCTATTACTAGGTGGCATCACGGCGGAGATGAGTCTGGGCTGGCACAGGCTTGAACATCAAGCCGGGAATTTTTTGGGATTATATGGTTTGTGTTGTTTGAAAACGGCCGTAACTTTGGTTGTGTTTTGGCGATCTGCAACTCGGGGTCGCAGACGCAGATCTCAGCACCGACTGACACATGTGCCATGCCTGGACCAGTCGTTAATCTATAGTGCAGTAGTTTCCCTCAAGACCTTTTATTTACCCACGAAGCTGTCTTGGATTTGCTGCACGATATGTTTCAGTTGGTGCGCCGCATCTGTGCGCATTTTCAGGAGTTCCAGCCAGATGTGTCAATTCAGGGGCAGCGCTTCTTTTAGCGCCGCCTCAAACGCACGTTCCGGACTGCTGTGACTGGTGATCAACGAGGGTGAATTCAACACTGACCAGTGTTATCCTAGAGTTTACCAGCAGTCGCAGGCGATTGTTATTTGTATAGCTGCAGATGTTTGTCAACATACCCCAGGAAGTTGGTAGTAGGGTCAGTCAGATTCCTCTAATGTCTACAATGAGATGTGGAATGTGGGTGTGTCTGATCTATTCAGGGTGCTGAGTAACTATGAGGAGTTCAACACAGTTTTTTTTTGTTTCTTTTTTATTTTTTTTTTTTTTTTTTTTATGCGTCACTTCGTCGCGAGCCGCTATCATCAGCTCACATCGTAGATTGCCTCGTTTAAAAACTCTCTGGTCAGCAATTGAGAGATCCGAAAGATTTAGCGCCGTGCTCAACGAGACGGCGCGAGAATGAGTTACCTTGTGCAGCCACACAGCACGCTTATGAGGGTCTGGGGTTCTGCTTGTTCAGCGCATATCGGAGGATTGGAGGATTTAATATCGGAGGAGGTGTAGGGGTTTTGTGAGGAGGATGAGGAGGAGTGCAGGCGGAGTAGGGTTGGCTGGATGATGACACATTAGAGGTGGATCTCATTGTCTGGGTCTGTCAACGTTTACGCTTTTTTGGATTGGCATGACTGTAAGTAGGAGTGTGGCGGAGTTGGAGGAGAAGAGGAAAGATAACGGAAAGTCAGGCCATGTTGAGGGACGAGTGGCAGTGAGTGACTCTTACGGTTAGGTTGATCTGGCTGATTATTATGGCATGATTTCATTGCTTTAGGGCTAGGCCTATTCCCGTGACCCTTCGCGTTCAAAGAAATATTATTTCCAGCACAGATTTTTATTACTGGGTGTTCACTTCTCCTGGACCACGGTACAAGCAAAATTCTTTTCGACACGCTACTATGTCCCTGCAGGGAAATAGGAGTTTGAGAATGACTTATGATAACCAGCAGGACACATCGCTGACAGCGAACAGCTATTCCAGTCCATGACAGCTGCTAGCCGGCAGAGATGCGGTTAGTCTCTGAGCGGGAGATACATAGTCAGCGAGGTGAGCGTCGGCGAGCAGACCAAGCTTGCCTAGATGCAAGTGTAGCGTACTTTTCAGCCCTTTTACCATAGGCTGTTACTGCAAGCTTTCTTGTCAACCCAGCAAGATCACTGTACACCATGTCCAGTCTCGGCAGTAGTAGGACTGATCTGTACAGAAAGCTGGTGAGGGCAAAGTACGTAGGCTGACGCATACCATCGTCCTTCTAATGAATCACATCAGCTCCCTGACAACTACTGGGTTTCACAGATGACGACATGTGACCGAACTGTGCGCTGTACGCCTTGGAGGGGTTCGTGCCTGCCCTGACGCTAAGCGTCTGTGTTTTTCGAGCGGGTTGTTCAGTGCATGATGAGTGGCATAATCACGACTAAGCGTACACGCCTTGTCGATGACAGCGTGACAGGCTGAGGCTATTAAAATGAATAATCGGCCTCTGGATTTTCAGAATTTCCCAATCCACGAGGGAAGAAGGCTCAACCTGAATATGGAATCCACTCCTCCTCATCCTCCTATTTTTTCCTCCTTTTTTTGTTTCTCCCTCCATCTTCTGTACAGTTAAAGGCAGAGGAAAGATTGGCTATTTTTTGACAGGGCCAAGTGGCTCTGCTATAGTGTACTTCATGCATTAATTTTTTCTGTGGTGGGCCACTACTCCGGGTCCTCTGTTTGAAATCAATTGTGTTGAGTGCACCAAGTACAGGCACTCAATCTTTATTCCAGTTTTTATGGAGGGGCCCCTACCGGTCTCTGTTTTAAAAAATTTTTGGGAAATGTCCACTTACAGGAACTCAATCTATCCTTGAATGGGTGTAGAGGGCCCCCCTACCTGCTTTCCTCCGGTTTGAAACATTTTGGGACTGCCACATACATGGCATCTCAATCTACCATTTTACTGAGGGCCACCTAACTGCTCGTCTCTGTTTTGAACAATTTGGGGACTGCCACATACAGGCCACTCACATCTATTCCAGTTTTTACTGGAGGGCCACCTTACCGCTCCTCTGGTTTGAAAACATTTTGGGACTGCACATACAGGAACTTAATCTGCTTCAATTTTACTTGCAGGGCACCTACCTGGCTTGCCCTCTGGTTTTGAAAATTTTTGGGGACTGCCCACCTACGGCACCTCAATCTATCATTTTACTGGAGGGCCACCTACTGCTCCTCTGGTTTGAAACATTTTGGGCCTGCCACCTACCGGCACTAATCTATTCCATTTTACTGCAGGGCCACCTACCTGCTCCTCTGTTGATCAAATTTTGGACTGCCACATGACAGGCATCATATATTCCATTTACGGAGGGCATCCTAATCTGCTCTCTGGTTTGAAGCATGTTTGGTATTACGGCCCATACAGATACAGCTCAATCTATTTTCCCATTTTATGAGCGGCCACCTACGCTGCTCCTCTGGTTTGAAAATTTTTGGGACTGTCCAAATACAGGCACCCAAATATTCTATCCATTTACTGTAGGGCCACCTAACGGCTCCTTGGGTTTGACATACATTTTGGGGGGGGGACTGCACATTGAAAAAACAGGCACTCAATCTTATTCATTTGACTGAGGGCAACCCTACTCTGCTCCTCTGGTGTGTACAGAATGTTTGGGTACTGACACATAATAGGCACTCAATCTTTTCATGTTAATGGAGGTCCCACCTACCTGATCCTTTGGGTTTGGATTGAAACATTTGGGACTGCACATACAGGCACTCAATTTATTCCATTTTTACGGTAGGGTCAACTACAGTTGTACTCCTCTGGTTTGTTTGAATAAATGTTTGGGGATGCCACATATCATGGCACATCCAATTTAAATGGGCTCAATGCATGCCTTCCACACTTTTGTTCTCCATTGCTCTACCTCCCAAGCCGTCCATATAGCTTGCATTCAATAATCGTTCCCTTTCTCAACGAGGTTGTGATGCAGAAATTTGGGTTGTTTTCTGGCTTGTCACATCAAAGTTGTTAACTTGTCGCACCACCTGTGTGTTATCCACCAAAAGATATGGCAAAATTTTACATTTAGGGAATACTATTTCAGCGCTTCTTTCGCATCTGGTATCATTGTCCCCTAAATCCGGAATATGCCTAAACGTTAAGAAGACGCTTAATACAATATGTCTTATTACAAAACGGTCTTTTAGAAGTGTGTTTTTGGGGCGAGTAGCCTAGAGACAGGTGTTGGATTGGGATAAGCGCGCTGGGCTGGTAGCGCAGCTCCAGTGCGCATCATGCGCTTCTTGCGCATCTGTTTACTATTTTCCCTCACCCGCCATATCAGCAAAATTTATAAGAACGCTATACACTTAACTGTGTGCAGGGCGGGACCGAGTCGACCCTGTGGGGTTCATGATAATATTACTGTCGACGGAAGAGAATTGCGGGGCCTACCTCTGGTTCCAGGGTGCTCACAAAGCCCTGTTTCTCTACAACCTCTCTCCTCCCACCCTCCATCCTCCTCGCCTCCGAATTACCTATCGGGGCCATGGCGCCATCAGAGTCGAGTGAGGAGCTAGGTCGGCAAGCAGCAGAGGCCGGACTGTTGAAATAAGAACTGGACTAGGTCGACCCGGGCCCCCGGACCGCCGACGTCTGCTAGCAGAGCTTTTTTTCTTTTGCCCCCAAGGGTAGCGTGACGCCTAATAGCCGGTGCCGCCCGGGTGAGTAGTTAAGCGACTGTGATAGGCCACGAGGAGGGGAAGCCAAGAGCATGTCAGCGCCCCCTGCCCACGCCCTCCACAGGTGTTGGTAACTTTGTCGTCCACGCTGCTGTGTATCACAAAATTATACTGCAAATTTGTACCATTTAGGGATATTTATTCCGCGTCTTCTTGCCATCTGTTACATTCCCTCACCCGCGTCATATTCCTAAACCTTTTATAAGAAGCTACTATCACTTGTATCTTATACATAAAGGTTTTAAGAGAATGTGTCTGTTGGGGTGAGTTAGCCGAGAAACAGGGTGCTTGGATTTGGCGAAGCTCGCCTGGTCTGCAGAGCGCCAGCTCACCACACAAGATCCAACTAACATAGTGCTTGCACCTGTTAATCTACTACTTAGTTCACTGTCCTCCAAATAATAAAATCTTGATTTATTTATTAGCTGTTCATTCATATTCTGCTATTTGCAGAGCTTACAAAATATTAGAAACAAATTACAAATGTAAGCTAACAGTTTGTAACAGAAGCACAACATTTGTCTGGAACATAACAGGTAGTGATTGTTTTGTTTGTTTGGGTTGCCTGTGCTGCACCAGAGCTTGTCGGTTTATGAAAGATAGATTGGTGTGGGGTGGTGTTGGTTAACACGAGGGTTGGGATAAAGAATTTATATGGTTCACGCGATTCTTCGATGGGAAAGAAATAAACAATATAATAAATGGAATTGTTGTTGTCGCTTTTTGTTAGAAATTCACTACGTTTTTCTTCATGACGTAGCTTTTTTATTGTGTTTCTTCATTTCTATGTCTAGGGTTCCAAGGGAGTGATATGGGACTGCAGAGAGTCTGGCATGTTGGTTGTGGAAAAGATGGTTTTGAGGACGACACCAGGAGGGTAGTAGAAGAGTTTAAGAAACTTCATGACATGTACTGCGTGTTATGGCTTTGCATAAAAGAAAATGGGTTTTTAAGAGCAACGTTTGAAAACGTTGGAGGTTTTTAGGTATTAGTCTATGATTAGTCCGGGTCAGAGCATTTCCACTAGAATTGGTTGCAGCATAGTATATGAGAATGAAAGTAGTGGAGACGCGAGTGGGAGGTTCCGCTACTAGGGAGAGGTTTCAATCTAAGATCACTGGCGGGATCTAATAGACACGGGTTTTTTCGTGGCGAATAGACTGAGAAATGAGAGGATGATTAGGTTTGGTAGAGGTAGGGGTGTGCAGAATTATTACTAGAGCTTTTATGGTAGGAGGGTTATTATATTTAAAACTATTCGAAAGGGAATGGACAGCAAGTGCAAGATGGATTAAAGTGGCTTATGAAACTGTAAGCATACATGGCTGCTTTCTTATAAAACGGAGCTGTGTCAGGCAGAATTTTGGGGTTGTGTTCATGGCTTCCATGTTTAATTTGTCGCCACTGCTGTGTATGTAATCACAAAATATAAGGTGGCACGACTTTTATAATGTCGCGCTATTTTGATGACTGCTTCTTTGCTACCTCCTTGGTTCTCTCTCTGCCACCCATTGGTTTGAAGCCTGAGTCCATGTTTCGGGTATGTCGTCCAGGCCACTTCTAGCCTTTGCCGCGGATGACGTGCCTCTCCCATGCCGTCCCTATTAGTGTCAGGGTCAATATTGGTATGTTTAGATGCTATCTAGGCTTCATTCTGTCACTCGTAGGCCATGACTTGTGCCCATAATTTTGGCATAATGGTGCGATTTAGCAGCCTCGATGGGCTATCCATGCTGCTGCCCCGCGGTTTCATTGTACATTTCGTGGTGTTTCCACCTTTTCTGAGGTTCCAGGGTGTTTGTGTGCAAGCTTCCCTGTGCAGAGCCTTGGTGCCCCTTGAAAAATGTCGCGTTCTCCCATTGCCTTCAATGGTGTTAGGTTCGTATTCGAGACGAGCTTACTATATGAGCTCGGGAAGTTCGTCTCGAATAACGAGTAATCGAGCATTTTAGTGTTCGACGCATCTCTAGTGTCATAACAAAATAAAAATAAAAAAAAGATTTCTGTGGCCCAAATACTGGACCCTGTGGGCACTCAACTGGGAACTTCTAAACCCGATATGACAGTGTTGTGGCATTTTAATGTCGCGCTTCTGTTTTCTATTACTAAACCATTTTTGCTTACCCAATATATACTAGATTTTCTGTAGCCCACCAGCAGTTCTCATTTAGTGTATCAAACTTCTTGATTGCAGTAACTGTATCAATGTACTTGTGAAGGTCTAGATTACACATCACAGACCTCCCCCGAGTGGCAATGAATTCTAGAACTACTCTCCTCATTAGCAACTGTCAGATAGTATGACTAGGACCGGATCCTCATAACCCTTTCATGCCCGACAAATTCCATGAATATCATCTTTTGATCCTTTTGCGGATATTGGCATGGGGGGGGGGTGGGGACTTGTTGATTGTGAACCAGTCTATTGACAGATAATCTGCCCTTTAAAGGGTTTTTCCCCGTAATAAAAGTTAAGCTCATGATCCACAGCATATTGCCTCTAACTGCTGATCAGTGGGATTCTTTAGTGATATAGATCCTATAGATCACAAAATTAAAGGTGGTTCCGATTGGACACACCATACCTCATTGTGGAACCCTAGTCGCTTTGTCTAGATCTAATGGGCAGAAGTCCGCGGGCGCTATGATACCAGTAATTATTACGTGGATTGATCGCCTACGGGGTATGGCTCGTCTGTTCTTAGTTATTATGCTTGGGAGCATGAAGAGGGTTCTGACGGATTGTTACGGGATCCATCAACTGCTTCGTTTTCATGATTAAGATCATGCAATGTTAGGTCCGTTATCTGGTGGATCGGGCCTACTTTTGTTTGGGAGGAAAACTGCTTTAAGGAATCTCATATACTTTTTTTTTTCAAAACACCATGATAAACAGTACACAGTGTAGCAGGTATACATCTACCCTGTTGGGCGAATTTTCTTCTTGATGACATGAAGAGGAAAAATTTGCATAAGATCTGTCACAGTTTGTCATTAGTTATATAACGAAACGTTGGCAGTCAGTTCACCCAACACCAAGATTCTATTCACTCTATCCAATTAGACGGTTGCAAACAGCCACAATCTTCATCCCACTAGACGGTTGATAGGTTAAAAGAATAAACACCTCCGGCCCTCGGAAAACATTCAATCTTTATTGAGTTTTGAGGTTCAAACTTCTAACGCAAGCAGATTAAAAAAACTAAGTGGATAGCACTTGGAACATATGCGTTTCACGACGCTAAGCAGGCAAGTACATTTTTCGTTGGGTTTGTTTTAGCTTAAGTAAAGTGTTGTGTTAGAATCAATTTATCTATTAGAGAATCTTGGAGTGAGTTTAATATTCATAATTTAAACATAAAGCAAGCCAAAACACAAAAATGGCAATGGGCGCAGCGGAATAAATCTCAAGACAAATCAAATGCAGGATGATTCCTATACTTGGCCTTGTTTAAAAGGTGTGGGTGGGGTGTGTGGTCAGGAATATCATGACTTATTCTCCAACCTCTATCCTAGCTGCATTGCATTGACGAATGACAGGAGAAGGTCTGGGAGTACATGAGTGTCAGGAGGAAATGTAATTTTCTTAAATATCAAATATATGGGCAGAAAATATTTATTAATATGATAGCTAGCAATCCCACTAGCTCCTAAAGTTAAGGGAACTGACATCAGAAAATTCATTTTAGCATGATGCCTGGTTTTACAATAACATTTGACCATGTTCTTTAAAAATGCCTCTTTGTTGTGCATGTAATAATTTCAGTGCTTCTTCAGTGCTTTCTGTAAGGTTCCTGGATTCCCTGCCAGAAGTTTGTGTTGGTAGTCCGCTTGGGTGGGGAAGTAAGATGAGATTTTGCACAATTGAAGGAAAGAAAGGATTCAGCACTCTGATGAATCGCCTCTTAAATCGTTGATGAATTTTATTTTCATATGTTTAAATACGACCAGACACATGAATGCTATGTTTCGGACGGAGATTCTGGTCGCTTATTCATGATGTGCAATATTAAAAATCCTTTTGAAATTGTTCATGCCAACTTCATATAAGATGAGCTTCAGTTGATATTTACTGGGGTTCATGTCATGATTATATAGTGTTATTCCACTACCTGCTCGCTCCATAGGCTTGTACTGATTAACACGCTGTCTCACTATGATACGTCAGTTAATTATTATGGTATCGTCGGGCAATATATAACTAAAGACATATAATCTATGTAGGAATATAGTCAATCAAATTGGACACTGTTGCCTTGCTGAATTGGATACATGATGAGAAAGAGATGAGAAGAAGAATGGAGAACTAGCCTCGTACATCATTTAGGGCTTTCATGTGATTTGGAATATCAGCATCAGTGAACCTTTAACTGACGTTGGCATTTTTTTTAGTTTTTTCACTTCCATTTTTCAGCGCACCAACTTCAATAAATCTTATAAAACGTTTGTTATTTTCCACATAAAGAGCGGTGTGTTAGGTATTTATTTCTGTTCTCCTGCGTAACAAATTTGCAGGAAATAGTGATCGGTATTTAATTTTTTTTATTCCATGGGGTTTGTGACTGGGATAGCTGGTTGAACAAAAATTAACGAAAAGGCAGTGAAATCTGAGTTGAAAATATAAAAAAACAAACATTTGGGACGTTGTTTGTGGTCTTGGATTTAAATGCTTCACTCTGAGTCCCAAATGACATGTTACTTATCGTGGGGTAGGTATCGATTCTGTCGTGGATCCAAAAGTTTGTTTATTAGGTTTATAATGTTCATACATTTTAATATAAAATTAAATACCTCCTGTACAAAAATAAGTTTTTGTATTTTTTTGGCTATCTCTTGGGGCCAAAGAATCTTTTCTAATTTGGTGTACGGAGTCTGTGGAATAGTGTCATTTTGCGAATTTTGATGGCGGTTTTGTCATTACTATAGTTTTGGGGATTCTGTGCGACCTTTTGATCACGTTTGTTATTATTTATTTTTTATATTTTTGTCACAAAATGGCATAAAATAAATGCCATTTTCGACTTTGGACGCTATTTCCGTTAAGGGGTTAATTTAAAAAATGTGTTTAGTGAAAAATAACATTATCTATTTTGAATTAGATCGTGCAATTTTCGGATGCTGCGATACCTAATGTGTTAGTGTGATTGTTTTAATGTTTATTTTTCTATTTTTATATACAGTTTCTAGGGTAGGGGGTTGATCTTGAATTTAGTTTTTTTTATTCTAATTTTTTTTTTTTAAACTTTTTGTTATTTTACTTATACTTATTTCTTGTCAGAATCCCTAGGGTACTGTCAACCCTATGGTAGTCTGGGATCGATCCTATTTCATGATGCTGCATACTATCGTTTTATGGCAGTATAGGTGGATTATGTACTCCCATGCATTATCAATGTGTCAATTATGCAACTTGTAAGCATGGGGTTTTTTTTTGTTAAACAATCGTAGCCCTGGGTGTGTTATTCGAAAATACACCCCGAGGGGTACCATTGGCAGAGGTATCGCTGAGCCCCTTTGTGACGTCTATTCGGGGAGTCAGCATGCTGGATCACAACAATTGATGCGGACGCCCATGCAGATTTGCGGGGTGTGGGTTTGGACCGGTAAGCCTTGTGTGCGCATATGCATGCAATAGATTTATGACATCGGCTAGGGCGATTGGGCCGGCCCGCGTAGCTCCCTCCAGGCCCCTGGGGACGGCTGCGCGCCGTATAGTCACGGCGAGCGTCGGGAAGGGGGTTAAGGGTCCTTACCCCTAAACATTTGCGACCATAATTTTTTCCTCCATGGTATTATATCTTGATTTCACAGGAAAATCCACTAGCATGCCTACCATGTGAGATCATGGGGCCAGCAGAATATGGATGTCAGTGGAGGCATCTGCTTTGATTGTGTATTTAATTTGATCTAGATAGGTGGTTATGATTTTGCAAAGTTGTTAATGGTATACGTGGACCTTTATAATAATACCAACCTCGGTCACATGATATCAAGTAATCGAAATGTTGAGAAGAATGGTATTTGCAATTGAGGAGGTAACCACCGAACCTGGATGGAGGATGTGGCCACATCATATCGTGGACTTTTGACTGTAAGCCAGTAAAAACAAAAAATAAAAAAAAATAAAATAATTTTGAGCAAAAGGTGATATTTCATTGTGTTGATGTGTGAGGAAACAATTCTTTTTCTTAACTTAACGGAAGGCTGTTGGCACGTTAGCTAATTAGAGCTCCAAGGGAAATGCGATCCACTAGCTGTTAGTTGTTGAAAATGTTTTGGTGACAGGTTCCCTTTGAACCATCAGTACATACTGTACATTACACCTGAGATATACCTAATGTTTAGGTCGGGATATGGATTGGGGATACATTTTTTCATGGTAATGTTGTTTGTCTTTTTCTGTCTTGATGTTTCCATATCCTTTATTCAACATCTCATGAACAGTTCCATGTCGAGCATGTTTTTTAGATATCTAACTATGAAAAATGGAAAAAGTATTAAGAGGCAGGGGGCACCACAAAAAATTATGGATGGTCACATACTGCAAAGCATCCGGGCGATTTTTAAAAGATGAGAATGCACAATGTAATTGACGAGGTACTGTGTGTGGTAATTGTGAATATTGTACAAAAGTCCCTTTATTTGACGTATAAAATCAAGAGGAATGATCACTGTTATTGCTCTAAAATTAAAACCCTGAGCCATTGTTTGTCATAATCAAAATGTCAAACTACATAGCTTGTTTTTCTGTGAGAACACTTCACTAAATCTGCTCAGCATGAATTAGTCTCGCGTACGGGTTCCCAATCTCTTGCGACATTATTAGCTGTGGTATATCACCACTCCTGGGTGTCCAGAGGACTATGGATGGTCATCTGATAAACCCAACATAAGAATTAAAACAACTGAACGGAATGCTATAAGTTCAACATCAGCTCACTCTCTCAATTCTGTTTGATGTCCAATTTTTTTTTAATTATCGGAATGGACTCATGCATACTTTGTTTTTTGTTAATAATAACTCCTTTGTGATTTCTATATAAGAAGATGAATAGGTCTGTTGGCCACAAATCATTACAAGGGATTTTCGCTTCTATTTGGTGGCAAATTGTTAATAAGTCATGGGATTAATAAAGATAATGTCTTTTGGATCCTGCTACTCCCTTATGCAAAAGATGAAACCTAAGATCTTTTGTGTTGAGGTTCAGGATTTTACATCCCCAGGTGATCTAGCTGCCATTTTGGTAACTGTTTATTTAACTCACTTTCAAAGATCAAACGGACCTTTATAGTTAAACCTTATTACAATAAAAAAATTAATTTTGTATTTTAAAATGTATCTGTTTAAATTCAATCTCATTTCAGTTTGTTTTAACCCTTAAGGTGAGTATAGGACAAGTTGAAAAGTTACCCCGTTCCTTGGATAAGGTATATGTATATGGTACTAGTGTATACTAGAGGAGATAATATTTGATCACTGAGAACATCTACTGCCCAGCCCACATCTATCATAGATGATAGGCATCATCCATAGGGGTGAATGGATAAACTATTAAGTATAGTGTATTTAACCCCTTATGATGTATTGGCTTTCTGACTAGAACTTGGAATTACTCAGCATTTTCAGTTGACCTTTTGTTGTGTAGTGGTTTATGTGCCCTTCCTTAACCTTCTGGTGGTTTTGTGCGCATACTATCAGACCTTTTTCTATTTTTACAAAAGAGTGGAAAGGCAAGGCTTTTTGTAATGTGTGTGGTAATTTTTTTAATGTAATACAAGTTTTACGTAGTATGATCATTCTAATTTTTTTAATAATTCTGATAGTGTTGGTGCTGTAGTGTGATTTGTTACAGTTGTAATATGTACAAGTCTTGGGTAAAATCATTGAGAAAAATTGTGATGAGTTTGGTGAATTGATATCGTTTTGAATATAGTATATTTATTATTATTATATTATATATATAGATATATAATATATATACACTCACCGGCCACTTATGTTAGGTTAGTCACACGTCCAACTGCTCGTTAACACTTAACTTCTAATTCAGACAACACATGGCGTCAAACGCAGTGCATTTAGGCATGTAGACATGGTCAAGAACACAGTATCATGACAGTTCATAACGTGAGCATCAGAGTATGGGGAAGTTAGTATGTTTGAGGCTTTGAACGTGGCAATGGTTGGTGGTGCTCAATCGTGGGTGGTCTGGAGACTGTTCAAAAACTGCTGGAGCTTACGGGGATTTTTCTACGGCACACCCCACTTCTAGTGTTTTACAGAGGCAATGGTCGAAAAAGATAATATAAAACATCCAGGAGCTTGGCAGTTCTTGTGGTGCGGAAATGCTTGTTGATTGACATTGATGGCAGTTTGAGTATGGGCAGACTGGGTTTGAGCTGATAGACATGGCACAAAGTGACTTCGTAAATCCGCCACTCCGTTTACATACCAAGGGTAGGAATGATGAAGAGCAGATGCTGAAAGCACGAGTACGTCGTAACTTTGAGGCAGATTGTGCTATCAGCAGCAGCTAAGGACCACACCGGTAGTTGCCACTCCGTTGGCAGCTAAGAACAGGATTGAACAACTGAGGCTACAATTTGCAACAAGCTCATCGAAATGGGACAGTAGAAGATTGGAAATAAAATACGTTGCCCTGGTTTGAGACGTGCTCTGATTTTCTGATTGCGACATTAGTGATGGTAGGGTCAGGTGAATTTGGTCGTGAGCTGTCATTTCCAGTCTGTTGTCAACAACATGAAAGCAGTGGACTTTCCATATGCGATATGTATCAATGGGTCAGTGTTTTGGTTCGTGTGTACGTTGTAGTGGTTGGTTTTCTTTTTGTCAGTGTTTGGGTGCTATTTTCTGCATATCTCTGTTTGGCACTTTGCGTACCATTTGAGCATCGTGTTTTTGCAGCAATGCCAATGCCTACCTGGTATTTGATTTGGACACATGTCCTCATCCCTTTAGGACCACAATGTACTCCCAAACTCGGTATGGCTACTTTCTGCCAGGATAATGCTGTCCATGTCATTAAAGCGGGAATAATCTAGAATGGTTTCTTGAACATGACAATGATTGTTCACTGTACTCAAATGGCCTAGACAGTGTCACCAGATCTCAATTCCTAAATAGAGCAATCTTTGGGATTGTGGTGACCGAGGGGAGGATATCACATCATGATGTGCAGTCCGAAAATCTGCGGCAAAAGTTTTCTGGTTGGTCCCATATCATGTCACTAATATGGGACAAAAATATCTGTAGGAATGCTCAGCACCTTGTTGATCTTTATGCTCACGAAGCATTGATTTGGGCTATAGGTTTGAAGGCAATAGGGGGGTCCAACCCGTTACTAGCATGTTGGGTATCCTAATAAGTGGGCGTGTGTTGTGCAGATATATTATGTGATATATATAGATAGATATATGTGATGTACCATAGAGACTTCTGTGTAAGCCGATGTTTTTTTCGACAGCACAAAAAATGTTGCTGAAAATGTTACTACTCGGCTGCTACACTAATGTCAATTATGAAAAATAGAATACTCAACCCTTCCGGCTCCCGGTCTCAGCTGGCGGCTTCCGTTTTATTCTGCATCTCACAGACGGCAGTCCATTTTCCATGCATAGGCTGGACCGGATGGGCCACACTCATGAGCTGGTGGTGTCGCCGTTCTGATGTATCATAGTGCGCAGCCCGCATGGCAGCTCAGCATGGATGCGACTGCCTGCTATGTGAAGAATGCTGAGATGGAGCCGCCGCCGCAGCTAGCCGGGTAGCAAGTGCGAGTATTAAAGAAGATGTGATCGTCGGAGGGTGAGTATTAAGTTTATCTTTTTTAGTTACGCTTGGACATAATTGGGGACGATGTATATACACTTGGGGAGGGCTAGGGCTGTGTATACCACATTGGGGCAGGGCTAGGCTGTTGTATTACCACTTGGGGCTGGGCCCCATGAGCTGTATACTGAACTGGGGAAGGGCATGGCGTATTACTATTTGGGGGAAGGGTCAGGCTGTATACTCACTTGGGAAGTTGCTGCTGTCTACTAACTTTTGCGGAATAGGCTGTATTACCAATTTGGTGGCAGGTGCAGGCTGTTTATACCTGGGTTGGCAGGGCATATGGCTGATCGTTATACCGATTCGGGGCACGATGCAGGGAGTGCTGTATACATTACACCCTCGGATTATACGCCTGTGGCGGCTTGTGATACGTCGGTTATATACTGGTAGTATGTGTATCTTTTTTACGTTTTATATGTACCCCATGTTGGTGTCTATAAAAGACCCGATTGTGGGCCTCTTCTTCATTTGTATGTATTTATGTTAGGTTTCATTTTGATTTTCTGTTTCTTTCAAGTTTTACGTGCCTGTAACGTGGAATCTATCAGAGCCACAGTTACTGGGGGAGTAATTCGAATATGACCCTCTGGGGGTTTGTGTGATGCGTGCTCAAAGCTGTATTTGGCTCTGATTAGCGTGTTGCCAGATCACCAATTTTGAACAACGGGTCTATTGAGTTCGGTTGGCAGTGCCGGCACTCCATGTATTCAGGTTGTTAAATAATATATTCATTCAATGTGTAGGGAAAGAAAGTGATTGAGTAGGCCAGATATGCTGATGATACAGAAGAAACCTTGGTCCTGATTTTTTGTTCCTTGTGCTCGGAGCGAGAGCCCTGTTTCAAATTGACTCATTCTATAGTCATTGAGGTAGTTTGTGTGCATCACAAGAATAATGTAAGCTAATAATTAATTAATATGATGGATCCATAATGGTTATCCATTGTCACTACCTGTGCTTCATGTATATCCCTTATAAAGAGGCGAAACCACTATTGGTGACATAATTATTATCCCTAAGGGCCCTCTTTTTTGTTCTTTATTTAGAAATTTACATGTTTAGTTGAAAAATTATGTTGTGTCTCATGTTGTTTTCATTTTATTGTGATCATTCCTCCTAAAATTGTATGTATCCTGTGGGGCTTTTTGGGATTTAGTGAGATAACTACTGAATTGAGCAAATACCCAGTGTTGGTATTGCATGGACTCTGGTTAATCTAATAGGTACCAAGCTGTATCATAATACTAAATCACTGATTTTGGTGATCTAATATGCTTTAACAACCAAGAGCTTACGTTGAAAAGATTTTTTCTGATCATGGTTATCCTAACATAATTCACCTTTCTGAAATCACCATCTATGTTTGAGGTTATAACTTATCTATGAGCTGAGATCCCAATTGATATGTTCTGTGATGAGTAGGAAAAGAACAGCCTTGTGAAATGTCTACACTGATCATGCCTGGTATTTATGACTATTCCATATTTTTACGTCCCGTCTAACGGAGGAGCATAAATATTGTGAGCATTATGTTTTTTTTTTTTTTTATTTTTATAATAGTCAAAACGTCCAATAAAAATGGTAAATGTTCTACCAGTGTATGGAAGACTATATTTGCGTTATTACATTAAGGCAAGACTAGTAGCTACTCTACTTGGATCATTAATTGGTAGGCAATGATTTCTGAATTTGAAGCTCCGTTTTTTTAATGTGGTCTAGTACCTGCCAAGTTCTATGCACTTCCTTCTTAAAGTATCGAATATACCGATGGTATTCATCCCCAGGTGTTCAGAAACATAGGCACTATATTCTGTACAAAAACTAGAGTTATCAAGCAGAGCGGTCTTACACCAATAGTCATTTTTATATCACACAGTAGAATATGGAGTAGTTAGTGATCCTGCACGAGATCAATGATTTTTTCTGCTCGACACTACCAAAGGGAATGATACCATCCAGGATGGAAGGGCTTATTGCGCAACATGAGCCTGAGGGTGCTTCAGGCTTCATAGCTGTAGGAGCTTAGCCCCTTCAGGAATGATTGGCCAGTACATGTCTTTCATCATAGGTGGTGAGATGCCTTTAATGATTCAAACCTTTGCATCATTTTACGATAATGATCATACAGATTTAAAACATGATATCATTTTCGCATGAAGGGTCCACTTCAGCTGACAAACCATTCTGGCCTAAGTTAGGCTATAGTCATGGGGTATATGAGAGAAGAAAGCGCACACAGTTGAAAATGTTCTTGATGGCTGTTGAAAAAGCACTAGGACATTGAGAGGATGACAGCCGTTCCACTGTTTTTTGTTGCCCCCATCAATGTACTTTATACACACGCCTCTGTCTCTAGGATTGCACCTATTTATAAGGTAGAGATGATGCGAGTCAATAAAATGCTCGTTTGTTGATCTCGTTATTTCGAGACAAACTTTTCCTAGATTGCTCAATGTGGAGACTCTGAGCATTTTTCGACAATGGGACCATGGTTTACTGCGGAATAAAAAGTGTTACATATGAAAATAGAATGTCTTTCTTGATAATCTGTTAGCAGATGTATTGCAAGAGCATCCTGCATCGAGTTCACGTCCTTGCTGCGTTATATTATCTCTACCGACAAGTGTATTACAGATGTGAAGAACAGTGTAATTTTAATAGAATAAAAACAGGGAATAAATGCAGGTATTTTTAAGTGAAAAACCAGTGAAGTAATAGATTGTAAGATGTGTCGGGCACATGTCTGCTTACTTGTCGGGAGATAACCCTTTTTTCTTTTGTCTCCGGGATCCGCGCTATTCTTCCAATGAAGTCTCCTACGATGGTTCTCCGTGCCCTGATGTCTCCGTTTGCCTCCTATTGTCGCACCGTGCCCCGATGTCTCCGTGCCTCCTATGTCTCCTGTGCTCCTATGTCTCAGTGCCCTTATTGTGTATCCGGCCCTTTTGCCACGAGGTCGTCCGTTGCCCCTATGTCTCCTGTTTTACCCAATGTCCCGTGCCCCTTATGTAGTCAGCTGCCCCACGAGTCTCCGTGTACCTCGATGGTCTGTGCCCCTATCTCTCAAGTGCCCCCGATGTCTCCTGTTTTGTCCCGATGTCCCGTGCCTCACCGATTCGGCTCGTGACCCGATGTTCTCAGTGCCCCTATGTATGTTCCGTGCCTCAGGAGGTCGTACGTCGCCGCTCAGTGCCGCTGCCAGTATGTGTCTCCGTGCTGCCTGATGGTTCGTCGTGGCCCGATGTCTCGTGCCCCGAGTCCTCTGTGCCCTATGTCTTCGTGCCCCCGCTTGTATCCGTGCCCTGATGTCTCGTGGCCCCGATGGTCTCCTGTTTGCCACGATGGTATCCGTGATGCTACGATGTTCGCCGGGCATCCGATGTCTCCGGCCCGAGTTTCCGTGTCGTTCTTCGTGTCCGATGCACGATGTCTACGCTGACACTATGTCTACGCCAGCTTGACCTCCCCTTGATGTCTACGTGCGATCCCTGATTGTCTCTGTTGCTGTCTGACCGATGGTCTCGTGCTTGCCGCTGCCCATTTGTGTCTCGTGCTGCCGCTGCCCGACTGTTCTCCGTGCTGCCGTTGCCCCCTGTCTCAGTTGCTTTGCCGCATTTTGCCAGTTCTCTGTGATGCCTAACAGCGGTGTGGATGTTGCTGCTCACCGTTTGTTCTATGTTCCTGTCTCATACCGTGTTCTTCAATTGTGTTCTTTCACACATTATATTTGTTCTCAATGCTAGTTTTGGGCCGACGTTCCGTCTCTGTGCGAATTCTCCCGACACGTAGCAGATATTTGGGCCGAACATTATGTATGTAATCTGATGTCTTCACTGGTTCTTGTCACTGTTGTTGTCAATTAAGTTGATCCTGTGTCACTGTGTTCACTTGTTTTTTCTGATCGTTCATGGTTTCAATGGGTTTTTTTATAAATGCTCGATCTCGAGCATGCGGGAACTACGTCGTTTTCCGAGCAACGAGCCGTCGGAGTTACCCTTATCTCGATGTTTATACGAGCATCAGCTTCGGTACGAGATTACCCTTAAGATCTTACTATTTTTTAACACTGAATTCTTACAGCTAGTGCACAATCGATGTTATTGTGCCATGCATGTCCTATTTGGCAGCAGTCAACTATAGCCTTTGTTTGCAGTGCATCAGTGATATAAATTGAGAAACCTTTGATCTAGGGACTGGGGCTTTCACATATTGGTTAACTTAGTAATGTTCCCTGTCTCTTGGGAATCGGAAAAACAATTGGATTTCAGTATTTTGTAGGCATAATGCGCAAAATAATTCAATGATGTTTATCTATAAGCAACCTTCACTCACTGGGAGGGCATCACAGGCTGTGGGGAGTCTGGGGTCCACATCTAGTTCGGTGTGAATAGGAATTGATAGAGGCCTCAGTGATAGTACAGGATATCCTGTGGCCTGTGTTAGAATAGAACCGGAAATTAATCCACAAGGTGTTCCTCATTGAACGTCAACAGAAAATGCCCTCATTTACCACCATACAATATCTGCCACCCTAATATGGGTCGTGGATTGTATGATAGGTGGTTGCGTTGTATGCCCAGCAGAGTTCAGCAAATAATTGAGCTTTTAAACCTGTTGTGACAGATGAAGGCTCTGAACGTACACTGGGTAATAGTGCAATTCTGATCCAGGAAAGGGATCATCACAAGAGACGAGGGTGCCGAGAGCCGCTTGTGTTTGTATCCAGCGATGCATGAGAGACTTGGGCCCCCCTTACTCATGGTCAGCTGGTTCACATGGATATGCTTGTTTGTATATAAATGCCCCCAATGATTGCATAACTCATGGGACCAGTTGACCATTGACTTAATGCTCCTCGGAGCAAATACGCCAGGTTTTCTGGTACCATGACTGTAGCTCCTAATGGGGCGACGTGTGATCCCATGTACATTGTGCACCTTGCCGTGAAATGTGTTTTTAAAGGATTGGTAAAGTAAAGAATTATTAATCGGATACCTCCTTGAACGCGCTTTTCTGCGTCCCAATTGTTTTGCACTGGTTGCTTGAGTCTCGTGGGGATTCTGCGCGCTGCCGCTGGGATGAAGATCCTGGAATGTACTTGGTAGAGGTGGCGCTGGATTTTAAGCCATTTGTTCTTTTGCCCTCCAATGATTGTATTGCTTCTAAACATAGTAGTGTGATTTGCATCAATACTGTATAAGAAAATTCTATAACAGGATTTAACCTTTCTAACGACTTCACGTTTTTAGTTTTTAGTGCCCTTGTTGGTATTACAAAAGAAGGCTTAAAAGTGTAGGCAAATGAGCCAGAGGCGGCAAAACGGCTCAATTTAAAAGGTTTAGTTAGAGACCAGAGCGCCTCTCATGCTCACTGGTGGCAAAAAACTCATAAAGCCGTTTGTATGTGTGGGAGGCTATCTATGGACTTAAGGGAATGTAGGGATAAGAGACCATAGTGTCAGAAAAACCGCCGTTGTATGTTGCTGCGGACTACCGTAAGTCTAAATAAGAAAGCTGGGCTCTGGATTTTGTATTTTGCGAACAGTTTATTTATTTTCTCAGTAACGTGCCGCGTTTCAAGGTACGTACGTTCCTTCGTTATCAGGTCCTTTAGCATAATACACTTAAAAAAGACATTAAATAACATAGGTAGGGGGGGGGAGGTAATGACTAAATATGTCATAATATTCCCTATAACACGTGTGCTTTACTCAATGAGCAAGGCGGTGACTGCAGCCATGCTATTACACAGATGAGTGGATTGGTGTAAAGGTCTAAACACACATTAGTTACTGGTAAAAAAACTATAAATATTTATACATATACTAATATGCAGAAATTCAATAGAAGACATTAACAAACATGTAACAAAGACATGGGATAAATAGCTACAATAACTACCACATGACAGATACAGCGTGAGATTAAAAAAATAGCGAAACAGGTGCTGGGGGCTACTGGATGCAAATATGGTGCTAGTGTATAGTGTGGAATAGCAGAGAGATTGAGATTGAAAATGCCTGGGTGGGTAAGTAAACAAACTTAAGTTAAATTTAAAATTGTTAAGAGATATAAAGGGGAGGGTGGTGGGATGCACCGAACCCTCAGCGCCCCGTGCCCCCTCTGCCGTCATTCTCCCCCTTTCGAACCCCGTCGCTCGTGATCTCCTCGCTTGATTGTCGACCGCCCCCTCCCTCTTCAGTACCAGTTTTGGTGCCTCCTGGCTCCTTGTACCCCGCCCCCCTCTCGTGCTCCGCGTCTCTGCCGCCACCCTATTCGGCACTCTCGTGGCTTGCGGTACCCATCCCCCCTCCGCCCTAGCTCTTTCCTCCTCAGCATGTTTCCCTCCATATTGTCCCTGCCCTTCCCCCCCTAGGCCTTCCCGGCCTCCCATTTCCCGCAGCTCCCGCCTTTTCTATCGCCGTCCCCCCCACCCCCCCCATACTGTCCCCCTTTCCCGGGCTTCCAAACCGGAACTCCCCCCGTTTACATGCACGGTGCCACCCGTACGGTGGGAACGGTCCCCGCCTCTGTGTGTTGGGCCTGCTGCACTTTTTACCAGGGGCGTCGCGACTCCTCTTGGGCGTTTGGTGTTGCCTTTTTTCTTGGTCGCCTCTCATTCTGGCTTGCTCGTCTTCTCTGGACCTTCACAGTCCCGCGCCCCTACCGATTTGTCCTTCCCTCGCCCGCTACGCTTCCCTCACCTCACGTACAATGCTCTCCTCTTGCCCGCTTTATTTATGCGGCATCCTTCCCTCCTATGTCCGTTGCTTTCATTTACCTTAACTGTTCGGAAAATTCTAACGATATCCTGACTTGGTGCGTCTGCTTTGGCACTTTAGACCTGGCGTCTCTGACGTCCCTTTGTATGGGCCTTGTCCCTTTTTTATTTCTACCTTACCCCTTGAGTAACGTAGTTTTTTTGTCCATTTTTTTTCTTTTTTTTTTCTTTTTATCGTTGTTTATTAGCGTTTTTTTATTACTTTCGTGGATAGGCTATAATAAAAAGGGGGTGGAAGTGAGATATAGGTACCTGCTATTGTGATGATATGAGCCAAAGCACTTGGGTGCAACGTCACATTCCCACTTTTCTTGCGCAAGCGTCCGCTCTCTGGTCGCGTCGTCCATTATGTACATATCGAGTTAATCACTCTTTGGTATGCCAGCTCTGTGATCTGCGGATTTCAGTGGTCATATGGCCTAGTGGTAATGTTTCCGGTAAAGGTAACCGGGATTCCCATTCCTTCCCTTACTGCCCTTCTATATTAATGTTCCTCTGCTACCAACATAATCTATCACACACAGGAATGAATCTTGTAGTTCACGCCTGGTGACCGTCTATCATATATTTGAAGGGACGTGTGCCCTCCGTGCTTTTTTGCTTGGTTTATCAGTCAGCAGGTACTAGTCCCCTCCCCCCATCCTTTTTTTTTATGTAGCCCATCACTCCCACACTTTTTTTACTACCCTCTATATCTCTTAAACTTTAACTTATAGGTTTTACTGTCACCAACCCATGATTTCATTCTCACTCTTGCGTATTTTCCACCACATACTAGAATCATTATTGGCATCCAGGTAGCCCCAGACTTGTTCCTTGTATTTCACGCATATCTCAGTCAGGTGTATTATTTTGTAGTCGTATTTCCCATGTCTTTTTATAATTTTTTAATGTTATTCTATGGAATAGGCCTGTCATCATTATTGTATATGGATAATGAGTACAATATTTTATGCGTTTTTTAACCGAGCGTTAATGTTGTTTTTAGACCTATAACCTCCTACTCCTCTGTGTATAGCTATGTGTTGCTTCTAATGCCCTGATCATGAGATAATGCACAAGTTTTATATGGAATTATTACTCATAATATTTTATGTAATTACCTTCCCCCCTACCCTTTTGTTTATATGGCTGGTTAGTGTATATGCTAAATGGATCCTGATGAATATGAGGACATGACGTCCTTGAAAGCGCGTCCTTGTTTGTACTGAAAAAATAGTAACAATATCCTCTCCAGAGCCAGTACATCTTTCTTATTTAGACTAGGTGGCCGCGCGGCAATACAGCAAACCGTGTGGTCTTGACACTATTGTCTCTTTCTCTACAGTACATTGATCACGGATTTTCGCTTGTTGTGACACAGGTGTTACGCTTTTGCAGCCACATACACGCTATTTTTCACCTTACCCTCTCACTTTAAGATTGTAGACTCTTGTCTACTACACTTTATCAAACAGGGGCCACGTGCCCTCCCTCTGAGTCAACTTTCATGGACTAAGGGTGGGATGTGCTGGGGCTATCTATCGTACTGAGGGGGGAAGTGCTGGGGATATCTATTGATATCTTATCTGATCGGGGGGGTGTGCTATTTGCCTGGCGGCATCTTGATAATGATGGTGCATTGTGGTTGGGTCCATATATAGTCTAAGGGGATGTGCTTGGGGCTATTGTCATATACCGAGGGTTGGAATGTTTACTGGATCATCTATATTCTAAGGGGCGAATGTGCTTGGCTTTGTATATTTATACATACTGATGGTGTCTATGTGCTGTGTCTATTCTAGATTCTAAAGGGGATTGTATGGGGCTATTATATATTATAATGATTTTTTGGGGCTGTGCTAAACACTATCCTATATACTTAATGGGGCAGGTTTGGGGGCTATCTTATCTATATTTACTAATGGTTGCCATATTACTGGGGCTATCGATCTATTTATACTGAGGTGGATTTGCTTGGCGAGCTATCTATTATATGAGGGAGCATGTGCTATGGAGCTATTCTATATTATTTGATTGTGGAGCATTGCTGGATGATACTATATTTCTGGATGGAGCATTATTTTTTCTGTGGCTGCGTAGCTATCTATATCTGAGGTAGCATGGCGGGAGCTATTCGTATATTCTGGGGAGCTATGTGCTTGATGCATATATGCATTCATTGTACGGAGCATGTGCGGAGTCTATCTCTTATTTCTAAGGGGAATGTTGCTTGTGGATTTTTATGATCTACATACTGATGGGTGCATGTGCTGAGTCTATATATATTGATAAAGGGGTTATTGCACTGCGGGATATTCTTATCTACATAATGATGGGTGATGTGCACGTTCTGTATATACTACGGGGACAGTGCTGGGGTCTAGATATCTATTTTATACTAGAGGGCAATACTACGGGATATTATCGTAATATATCTCAGTGCATTGTGACTGCGGAGATATCGTGATAACTGATTGGTGAGTCAGGTGCGGGAGCTATCTATATTCTGAGGGAGCATGTGCTGGGGCCATCCAACTATATACTTAGGGAGCATGTGCAAGACCTATATATATATATATATATATATATATATATACTGAGGGGACTTGTGCTCGGGCTATCTATCTATATACTGTGGGGGCTTGTGCTGGGGATATCTACCTACATGCTGTCATATTTAAAAAGCTAAAAATTGATCCAGTGACATAGTGAATACTGACACAACCAAGAAGAGAAATGCATTAGAGAATGTATATCATAATATAGCTAAAATAAGAGAACTTAAATTATCCATGACTAAAGTGGTTAATTTCTACTAGACTGCCAGCAATCTCATAAAAAGATGAAGGTAACGGCTAATTAGCAGAGCCAAGACAGATTGGAAATAGAAGCAACATGGTGTATGGGACACCCAAGGAGATCCAGCCTGCAAGTGACAGGAGAACAAATGAGCGAGTATGCTTTACAGGTCATAAAATCTATTGAAACCCGTTGACTGCTTCTAGTGAAGGGTGTAACGTTTAGGTATGGGCTTCTTGTCAGCCAGGAACACCCTATGTGACTGGGGTGTGCCATCTGACAAAGCTCATCCAGTGACTGAGTTGGCGTGAATGAAAGCACCACAGTGTTATATGACTTCTCACACAATCTCTGTGAAGGTTTTACTTTGTTAATCAGTCCATGGACCAGATCTGCAGGAATAGAAGGATTAGAAAGCATTTCCTCACTCACACCATGACTTATGACCGCCCCTGGCACATACTCACATCCAGGCACTGATGGTTTTCATTATCCTAACTCATATCTACAATCAGATGCCAAGACTGTACCAACCGAGGAAAAATTGTGCTAAAGCGTTCCTTATGCTGAATATGGGTTTATTTCTGTTTATTGCTGTAGATCGTTTCACACCTTTTTACTAGTTAGCGGAGAAGAAAAATACATATTAAAAGTCACGATAACATCTGCAGTAAAAAATTTGAGCAAAATGAAAACATGTTTAGTTTGAAATTGTATCAATTTTAGGGCAAAATCAGGAGTGTTCAATGGTTTCCAAGTAAATGGGTTGATGTACCCCAGTGCATATCGGATGTCACGACTCTTTGGTGTTGGCAGAGATGGCAGAATGACTCAGATTTACGTGACTAAGAAGTTACTTTCAAGACGGGTAGAACGTTGAGGGTTACAGAGTTTACAAGAGGCAATAGGGACACCTGCAATACTACTGATACTTGCAAAACAGAATGCTGTATGTAACTTCAACCCTTAATAAGTGCACAAAATGTATCTTCAAATACCTCTATAGCGATGAATGGATGCACTCAAGGCTTGAGCATCTACACACCATGGGGCAGATTTACTTACCGCGATCCAGCGGCGCATTCTCTGCGCTGGATTCGGGTCCGGCCGGGATTCATTAAGGTAGTTCCTCCGCCGTCCACCAGGTGGCGCTGCTACGCTAAAAAGCATCGGAACGTATTGGAGTTCACCGAGCCGAGTGAAGGTAAGTGCAAGCTCCGCAACAGATTTTTTTTTTTTAAATGCGGTGTTTTTTTCGGAATCCGTCAGGTTTTCGTTCGGCCACACCCCCCCATTTCCGTTGCGTGCATGCCAGCGCCGATGCGCCACAATCCGATCGCGTGCGCCAAAATCCCGGGGCAATTCAGGGGAAATCGGCGCAAATTGGAACTATTCGGGTAACACATCGGGAAAACGCAAATCGGGCCCTTAGTAAATGACCCCTAATGACTTAGACTGAAGCTGCAGTGGACTGAACTTCCAGGACAAAGTGCAAATGATTACCCGCCCATACCTCAAACCCTCAGCTGTACAGAATAGGGTTGCACTGATACCAGGATTTTGAGTGTGATATGATATCTTGATACATATCATGATACTCGATACCATATGATATTTTCAAGAAAAGAAAAAAGTATTACCTGAATTCAATGATTAGGGTGCTGTCATATGGGGCGTTGACTTTGTATTTAAAAACTGAATGCAAACGCCTAGGCGCGGGGCTCAGCCCAGTTGCATATGTGTTTCCATTGAAATGCATGTGATCAGTAATGGTCAACCAGCTTTTTGCAGGAAGAGAGTTTGTTTTTTATGGCAGTCTATAATATGTATTGTGAAGGCTGTCATGGTTGTGTTAACATAAACTGTATAATTGATTTTGTTAACTCAATTTAACTGTATTAACCCTTTCACGCCCCGTGACATAATAGCACATCATGGGTCGGCTGCGGGTGCATGGAGAGGGCTCACGGGATGAGCCCTCTCCATAGCCAGTAAGTCTTTGCTGCATATCACCTCCACATTGCCGGCGCCTTTGCTTCAAAAAGATGGCGGTGCATGGGCGCCTAGGATCGTCGCTCCCTGTGACGTCATTGGGGAGCGGCGATCTGTCGCCATGACAGCCTTGGGTCTTCCGAAGATGCTTTATCTCTGTAAGAATGGCCGTGCTGCACTATTTCCGATAGGTAAGCAGCACTCACCTCTTCTGCTCTCCTGCTTGCCTTATGGTTACCCGGCAAGGATATGTGCGTGTGAATGTAGCCTAAAAGAGTATTAATGTAAAAGTAATCAAATATGTATATTTTTTGAGGGAGTGGGGGGTCCCATTCAAAAATCTGCTATAGGGTCATGCCTTTCCTTGTTACACCCTTGATGTTAAAAGTAACATAAGGAATACATTATAACATATAGCACATGTTGCAGCTTCACATACATGGAAATAAGATTTCTTAAACACCATTCATTTCTATATAACATCTGGATACCTCAGTCTGGACTTTACCACAGAATAACCACAAGAAAATATGACCTTAACAATCAGGTCAAGTATAAAATGATATTCCCATAAATCACATTGCCTTTGAGGATTCTACAATAGAACTCTGACCTTATACTGTTATTACTCCTACCACCAACTATTGGGGGTCTCCACACCATACTCCTTATAAAGCAAAAGCCCTTCAAAATATAACTACACTTACCAATGTTTTGAAAACTTCTGTAGGATCAACTTTGCTAATTCCAATTTTCCAAGCATAAAGGTACAATAAAATATATTTGGATGCAGAAAGAAGAAAAACAAATCATTCAGAATAAACTATTACTATTTATATTTTCTTTATTAATTTATAGAGCTGCATTAATTACTTGGTGCTGTACATTCATAAGATGTTCACCTACATTACATTAAGACAAGAACAAATCAAGACACAAACAGTTGTTGAAATGGAACTAGAGGGAGGAGGACCCAAGAGGAGCCCCACAGTCTGTATTGGAGGGTAGATGGAGGGAGTATATGTCTTTCAGCCGCTAGACAAATTTAGAACCCCTTTAAGCCACTGATCAGTATTATATTCCATTTACAGTGGTAACTAGTTCTACGTATACTACCTCCATCTTTTTGTTTATCTGTATGTCTGACTTAGCAAAAAAAGATAAAAGACATCAACCTCCGGAGTTTCCAAACACAGGGTTAGATGGTGCAGGCAGCCTAAGATCCTGCTGTGTAGGGTCTGCAGTCCAAACAAAAAAGAAGAGGCCACAGCATCCAATGTAGTGAATCTTTGTCATGGTGAATCGAAAACGTTGCTGCTTTTTCATGCTCGTGTGAATAAAGGTTTATCGCCTTCTTCACTACATTGGAAGCTGTGGCCTCTTCTTTTTTGACTTAGCTTAAAGGGATTGTCTACTTCTTAAATATATTTCCCAAGCCCACCAAATTGTTTGCAGTAATCATTAGAGCATGCTTCTTCATGCAAAAAATTCTGAAATGTGATGCTAGCTCCTTGATTTACCCGTGCACTGTCATCTGGTCGCTTTTCTATCTACTTATGAATAGGCATTTTTAAGCTCCTTCATAGAGGAGAATCAAAGACTCATAAGAAAGTGGTTGTGTGTAAGACACATGAGCACTCCCATCTGGCTTCCAATGGATAATAGAACTATAAACAATTTGGAAATATTTAGGAAACATTTTATTTGGGAGCATTTAGGAAATATAGAAGGCAACACCTCAAAACACATGTTTTCCTTCCAGAGCAAAGAACTAGGAGTCCTCTACTATGGCTACTTCTGCATTTATGTGGTACCTCTTGTTCTCTTTAGTCCCCTTTATGAATTATTTTCTGAGGTTTGTTGGGAGACAGGAAATGACATCATTTGATTGACAAATTCAGAGAGGTGCACTCATATTACATAGCTTTTTATCTGTTCCAGTACAATTCATCAGAATTAGGCTTAAAAACATATTCATCATCTTAAACTACTTGGCCATCTGAAGGATGTAATAAATTAGAAATAAGAACAATCTGATGTTTCCTGTATGCCAACCATTCTGCAATAACAGAGAACGTTTGTAAGCTTGGCCTATGTTTCATAATGGTTTCCTTGTAATACTTAATGTGAGTACCAGTGGTCTGGATCATGGGTGTATATTTGGCAATGAAGTTTGTTAGGATGCGTAGAAGTACATGACTGGAAAGAAAAATATTATAACATTTAATCTTATATGACAAAAAAATTAAAGATTGATTCCAGCCTCATTTCTGCATCCCTGATATTACTGTAGGTTTTGTTAAAAAATGCATTGTCTTTGATACCTTATGTCAGGACTCAGGATCAGTGGACTCTCTGGACCACCATGGGAGATGGTACTAGCCAACACCAGGCACCGGAATCTAAGTGGCACTCGGTCTTCAACAAAGCCTGCCAGAAAAAGCGGGATGGACTTGCTGCGGCGGGGTGCCACCAGGTCGTTCCCCAGGTGCAACTAGCCCATGGTGGCAGCCAAGTACAGATGTCGTGGGCAGTCTCGGAGTTGGGCACAAGCAGGCAGACAGGGCAGGCGGCAGAGATGCAGAGGTCAGAGGTCAGTTCCGGGGTAAGTCACAGGAGATTAAGCAGAGCAGGGAATGGGAACAGGAACAAGGTACAATGCAGGGAGACTTTCACTATGGTTATGAGCTCAAATATCCGGCGGGGGTTCATGGGAGCATCCGGTCTTTATGGGAAACCCAGAAGTGCCAGCACCAATCAGTTGTGCGCTGCCTCTCTACATCCTCGAGTGCCGGCACATGCGCCCTAGCGAGCGGGGACACGCATATGGCCTAGCCGAGACGGGAGGGGGAGAGTGGAGAGGTGAGTGCGGGCCAGGGGACGGGGCAGCTCAACGGAAAGGGATACGGTTTGCCTGCGATCAGAGCCATAGATTGCAGAGACACCTGTGACACCTTCCTTATCCCTTCTTGAAAGAACAGTCCCTCAAAATGAAGCCAATTGTGGGTCTAGTTCCATTTCTGTAAACCTACTAATAACAAAAAAACTACCAGAGAATAAAGCATTAGTCCCTTGGCTACACTTGTTCTGTATGGATGTTATCTGATGTCAATTGTAGAATAAAGTATTCCCCTTTATGAATCACCACATCACTCCAGTACTTCCAGGAAGGTCACTGGATCTGCCTCTGTGAACACATGGCTTCCCATGTTGAGCGGGCCTGAACCTCAAAGTTTGAGTCTGTACCAAACTTTGTGTTTTCGGGTCCACGAATGTTGGCTGTGCGCCCACATTTTGGGGAGGATCATCTCTCCCCGGGGACATCATGAAAAGCAACAATTCTCACCAATATGGTGATGTACAGCCCACATTAGTGGACCCGAACCTGCAAAGTTCAGCTTGTTGTTTGAAATGCCACTGATGGCTATGGAATGGGAATTTAAAGAAATAACACCCGCAATTGGTGCCAGCACCGATTGTAGGTGTCACTGCTTGGGGTCTGGTCCAGGTTTGGGCTTGGCATCCAAACATGAACCAGAACAGAAGCTTCAAGTTCGGGTTCATTCAAACCAGTCATGCCCCGGGTTGAAAACCGGAAGTAACGGAGCGATGTAGCAACCACGATCCAGAACAGGTAAGTACAATCTCTATATTTTCACTGCTCCTCCCTCAACCCACTACATTTTTTCCAGAATCCTGAAAAAAAACCTTTAATATCTCACAGTATTTTTAATGCACTTGCATATCATCAAAGACCCCTCTTATGCTTTTTTTCCCTATTCCCACCCGATCCTTATTTCCCCCTTTTTTTGTTTGTTTACTTCCTCTCTTTTATTTCTTTCATTTTATGCCTTATCTGTCGGATCTATTCCTGTATAACTGTATATGATTTATTATGTACATTTTCATGCAATGATGGATTTGAACATACCGATTCTTTTAAGTTAGTTTTTTTTCAATTTAATCATTAAAAATGAATAAACATACCTAATTGAAGAAGTTGACATTGACAAATCTGTTGAGTAACGATCAAAGGAATTAATCTTTTTCAATCTGGAGAGCACACGCATACATTGCATATGATTTCCAGGATTCTGAACAACAGTCGACTATAAGTTAAGTTAGTGAAAATGTCAATTAGTATATTTAATGCTGCTGAGATTATGCCAACATTCTGCAAAACCTCACCTTGGCATGAACATTAAAAGCAAATTATATCCAATGTGCAGTGGCCAAAACGCAGCACATTAACACTTTTCTACTTGCCTTTTAAAAACGACTTTACAGAGATCCTTAAAATGTCAAATTCTGGAGGTTCCTTTTTTTGTTTTATATTCAGTGCTTTTAAAAGAACAAATGTGAGATGGAAATAAAATAAAGTAAGTGAGCATAGGAAATGTAAAAAAACATTATGCACCGCTAAGATTGCTTTCAGATCATCTACTCATTTGCAGAATAAAATTACACCCTGATGATTGGCAGCAGTGATGACTGCACATTGCCATTGCTGGCTGAGAATATATGTCCTCTTCATATACATTTCATAATTGCTTCTTCCCATTGTAAGTTATAACTGGCAGAAATATCGCTCAGTATTACGCGGTACGCTTTCTTCTTTTCCATGACAAAAGCATCTATAATGTGAGTCAGCCTTTATACTGCACACAATGTACTCAAATTTACTAAAACTTAAATCAAAATAAGTAAAATGCACCAAAATACTCATGCTTCTTTATTGCCTCTTGTAAAATTGTGCATCAGCTTTGATTGGATGTAGGTTTCTTTAAATGAAATCTACCATCAGAATCACTGTGCGTCCGATGAAGTGGAGTCCAGTCCTATGTTTTCTATATCCATCAATGCCCACAATTTGTAGAAAAGAGAGTTTATAGAAAATATGTGAATGAGCTTGTTATGCTAATGAGCTTGAAGGGCTGATGTTACTAGAACCCCTCCATGCTGCGACTTCTCAGGCTGCTATTCTGCTTCCTTCTGCCTTATGTAATCTCATAGAGGAAGTTGAAGCACATTGTGGGGGGGTTCTCCTACACACTTTAGCAGACTGTGAAGCTAAAGCACTATCCCCTGATGTACTTTCCCCTATTATAAATTTGGAAAACAAAAGAAGACTTAATTGAAATAGTTTTCAGCTAATATGTGTTATAGTTTTTATAATTTACCATTTTACCAGTGAATCTACTTAACAGTTGATTTACTCTCCCAGTTAAAATAGTGGGCTATGCTAACTATGTATGAAGGACACCAGTACGTGAATGCAGGCGTGGTCGGGAGCGCAGCATAGAAGCAGAATCCAAAACTCACCTGTCCTCATTCCCCCGAAGCGACACTACGCACTGTATGCGATGGCTCTGAAGCCGTCGCACATGTGCCGGCTTTAGAGCCTGTGCATACAGTGGCCGCATGCCGTAGAAAGATGGTGGCTGTTCCTGTGCTGCTTCGGGAGATCGGGGAAAGGTGAGGCTTTTTTTCTTTCCCAGGAAGGGGGTAGTAACTGTATGGGGTAGGCAGTGTAGCTGGAGGGGGGGCAGTGTAGCTGGAGGTGGGATACAGTGTGTGTACAGGGGTGGGGGGGCAGTGTAGCTGGAGTGGGGGGGCAGTGTAGCTGGAGGGAGAATACAGGGTCTACAGGGGGGGGCAGTGTGGCTACGTGGGTAGGGGCAGCAGTAAGGCTACTGGAGGGTCGGCCCATGAAGGGGCCCATGGAGGCTCTATCGCCCAGGGGCCCAGTAAAACCTGGATCCGGCCCTGCGTGGATGATTCTCTGAAAACTGTACTGTAACTATAACTATTCAGCAAAATTTTATTCCCTTCAATAAAGGTTTCAAATGTTGCAAAATCCCTAAAGTTATCAGCTTTTTGTTATTTTTCTGAAGAGATCCAAAGATGATAAGCTACTTAGCATTCATATCCTTTTTATATGTCTGTACAATGTCCTTTTTGTTTTGATTTTGAGAACCTGGATCCATGCACTGTAATATAATTAATAATAATAAAACATAAAGGCTTTTAGAACAGAAGTAGGTTACTATCTCACTGCTTAACCCCTTCGTGACCTATGATCATTGGTGCCTGAATGTCCAGCTCAATTTTTGACGTTCTGCTATGCGCTTCTTTAAAAGACAATATCTCTGGAAAAGCTTTACATATCATAATAATTTTTGCTATGTTTTTTTCACGGCATATGAGACTTTAACTTGATAGGACAGTTTTATTATTACGTATTTTTTCTTTATAAAATTTGTCAATAATTTACTACAAATGGGAAAGAATAAGCATTTTTTCAAAATAAAGTTTTTTAAATAAGAAGTAACTTTTACCAAAATATGTTATAACTATGTACAGCATTATTCTATAACACTTCCCCAGGTTCAGCTACAGATGCAGAGGGTGCATGTACTTCTGCAAAGTGAAAGTTTCCTGCAGCTTCTTCTATATTCAGGCTACAGCGAGACAACATTCAATTGTCTATATCTCCTGAACCCTTGCACCTAGAAACACAATTCATGTGTCATATTAAATAAGACAAGTTTAACAGAACCAGAGATATTTACACTTAAATTTAGAATCATGAATAGAAAGCTGTACATAAAAATCACTTTTTTAGTGCAACTTTAAGGGTGAATATCTCCAGTCCTGTTCTTCTGTTTAATGTTTGAAGTTTAAAAATTATGTTTCTAGGTGCCAGGGTTCAGGAGATATCGTCGTTTGAGTTTGGTCACTGTTAAGACGTATATAGATGTCATTTCTGCATGGGGCATGTGCAAATAGAACGTATAAGGCCGAATGGCAGACCTGAAGGGGTTAATGGAGACAATGATAGCTGGAAAATTCTTGAGTCATAAATTACTATTTTTGTGTCAATTTAAGTTTTCTTTTGGCACTCCTACTGCATCATAATGTGTTCATAGATTTGGTACTTATGATAAATTAGCTGTAGTCCCCTCTTAGCTATAACAAAATAAAATCAATTAACAAAAAATATTTTATATCTATTTATGTGTTTATTTATGTAAGCATGCATCTATCTGTCTATTTGTCTGTCTGTCTTTCTATCTATCTCTATATCTATCTCTGTCTGTGTCTCTCTGTGTTTGACTGTCTCTCCTTGTATGTCTCTCTCTCTGTGTCTCTCTGTCTATCTCTCTGTTGCTGTCTTTATCTGTCTGTATCTCTCTCTGTCACTCTCTGTCTGTCTTTCTCTATCTATATCTGTATTACCTCACACATACTCTGTTTTATACTCATTGCCTATAATAACCAATCAAAACTCAGAGCTTAAAATATTAATGATCTACCAACGATGGCTCCTGTATATGGTGGTTAATAAGTTTCTTTTTTGGGGCGACCGGCATTGCCCAGAATAGTAAATAATTCATATTATATCTATCTATCTCTCTGCCTCTCTCTGTCTTTCTGTCCTTCTCTCTGTCTGTCTCTCTCTCTGTCACTTTCTCTGTCTGTATGTCTATCAATCTCTATATCAGTCTCTTTCTGTATCTCTGTCTGTCTCTACCTCTCTCTATCTTTCTCTCTCTATTTGTCTGTCTGTCTCTATCTCTATCCATATTACCTCACACATAAGCTGTCTTGCCTATAGTAACCAATCAAAGCTCAGAGCTCATATTAATGACCTGAATTTTTTTTTAACCCCTCAGAATACCTGTCTTCAAATGTTCACTTTATTTACTGGCCTGTAAGAACAGGCCTGTAAGTGACAAAAGTATGAGAGCCTTTAGAATTAGTGTCATAACTACAACCAGGCTGCTCTGCTTGGGGCTGTGAGATGCTACTTGCTTTGCGGAGTTTAATTGTTTGGCTGAGCTGTGTGTGTGGAAAGCTAAACGTGCTCTTAAAACTCATCCCGTTAGGCAGGCCTTTAACACTCGCTAACTGCATGAACTTTCAACTTTCTCTTTGCTAACCCATCCTATGTCCTCCTCCCTTTCTGTTATCTGGCAAACACCAGATAACAAGCACCAGGTTTCTCTGCAGTCCCATTGACCTTGGACTAGGTAAATAAGACGGGGGCTGATGGCTGGTTCCAGCAGCATCATCTTTATTTATTAAATTATTTTACTCTGTTCCCTTATGAAGAATGGCTGGACCATTATACCAGCTCTTATACCTCTTGGGTCACCCCTTCATCCTCATAGACTGTAAGCTCCCATGAGTAGGACCCTCACTCCCATTTTTCCATATGACTGGTTGTAGTTTGCAATGTCTTATTTTATTTGTTGAAAGGGCGGTTGTCATTACGGGATACACTTAGTCAAAATGATTCTGGATGATCTTCACAAAAGGCTTTTTATTGATGTCTTGATTACACAATGCATTTCGGAATTGATATCAATAAAAAGCCTTTTGTGAAGACCATTCAGAATCAATATGACTCCAGTGTGCGCCATAACGACAACCCCCTTTCACCTAATGCACTTAACCCAGACCGGTGTGGCTACTGCGTTTCTGAGGATCCTGTCTACAGGCAGCACCATATTGTATCATATCTACGCTTTCCACTAGCGTTGTGCCTGGCATTTGCACAACTCATTCTGGTGAGCCATTTCACCCAAAACCGGTGTTTTACCGCAAAATTATACTCTATGAGCGTTTTCTGGTCTTTCCTTGTCCACCTTTTCTATGCTTGTTTTATTTGTATATGTCCCCTTTTATTTTGTTTGTATATGTCCCCTGTTAGTTGTAAAGCGCTATGGAATATGATGATGTCATATAGATAAAGAGTATTATTATTAAAGCTGGTTGGTTTCATCTTAGATAGTGTGTGCCAGGTGTGGGTTTATTGGTGACCAGTAACTCCTCATATGCTTGCAAGTCTTTGGATCAATGTAATTATGCCTTCTCTATTTTGCTATTTCTGTTTTTTGAGCTCTTGATTAGTTTTTGGACTACTCTTTACCGATTCCATACCTCTTCTGATTCTGCTTGCATTTGTCCACCACTCCCCTCTCCATTGAAAGCCATTGCTGTAGTAAGGCATAATATAGAATTTGTCTTTTGTTATACACAGCAACCACCTGGTTCGGTAACAGTGCAGTGAGAAAGCCTTCACCTCTCTCTGCTTTGACAATTCGAAGATCATTAGGAGGTGGAATTATAGTAAGGTGTTTTAAAACATGGGATAATAATCAGCTGTGAGGGGGGTGACATGTTTTGTTTAAAAGGACAAAAATGTATTGGTCTATATCAGTGATGGCTAACCTATGGCACTGGTGCCAGAGGTGGCACTCAGAGCCCTTTCTGTGGGCACTCAGGCCATCACCATAGATGACTCCAGGTATATTCCTGCAGTCCCAGACAGCCCAGGACTTGCTGTGGAGAGGTATTTTAAAGTGACAGCTCTAACTGGGACTATTTTCTGCTTTATTGGTGTCCTCAGGGGGCTGATATCAATGAAAACTGTGACATAGAAGCGAGTATAAATTACAAATTAAATTTCTGTGTTGGCACTTTGCGATAAATAAGCGGGTCTTTGTTGTAGTTTGGGCACTCGGTCTCTAAAAGGTTCGCCATCACTGGTCTATATCAACCTATTGTATAATTTCACAACATATGCCTGAGAAAAAGAATATAGATCAATGCTTAGAAAGAATGGAAGCTGTGAAGCCTCTAAGTAAACTATAAATAAAGTTCCCTATCATTGAAGTGTGTGGTTTTACCAATCAGAAGAATAATTGTTCTTAGAAGGTTTGACAGACCCAAACATAAGGAATATTTCAGAAAACAAACTCAAATGAATAATAAATTAATGAAAGATTACACTGTATCATTATATAATTAGTTATGAGCGGACCCGAATCAGAGAATCAAAATTTTGCAATGGCCCAGTCACAGTCCAGGCAGTTGTACAGCTTTGGGTGGATATTAAGAATGCTTTGGATGATCCAATGCGGCAGGCTCTGGTGAAGATCGGGTGCCACTTAGATGTCGGCTTGAGTCATCGTCCGTGGTGGTCCAGGGTGTTCACTGACCCCGAGCCTTGACAGGAGTCTCCTTTACTCTAATTAGTTATTTAAAGTAAGGGGTTATATGTTGACAACCACACTCTGTGGTTTTGGAGAGGGAGTATCGATGAGTTACAACGGAGAAAGGTAAAAGTTGGCATGTAAACAGATCATAGATAAGATTTTGGAAATCTCCCTTTCTTAGCTGGTACAAAACTGGTGACAGGTGAAATTTTTTTACATACTGTATTATCATATCATACTGTAATTAATTTGGGAGTCATTATTACATCCCACTTTTTACTTCTCCATCAATCTGAAATATTTTAACTGTTTCAGCCACCAGTAAAGGAAAAACACAAAGCACTGTTATTTACTATCGTAAATCCCATTTCACTAGAGACTCATCCTGCCCAATGATCCTGGGATCAGCTGTGTTTGTGTTGTTTGTAATAAAACATGCTACCTCGTGATTATTGTGTGAGGAAACATAACAGGTGGCTGTCACCTTACTAAAGTATCACTTGGGTCATGATCTCCATACAGAGTTGGTCACTCCCTGGTCTGTATGTGTTATCAGCCCAGGCTGCTCAATGCGTGCATCGGCAGGATACATGTCCATCAAAAGTTTTTGCAGCATAAACATGAGAAACAGATGGTGGACAAGGAAGGCTGCCAGAGCAAACAAAGGCTATTGAAGACAATCTTCCCTCAAGCCAAGACTAACATATTCCTTCCAGATCACTAATTTTTTGTATAGTGGAACCAACCAAAACAAATAAGTGTAAAGGAATGGAACTTGTAAATGAATAACACTTCTGTGCATATAGGGAGTTTTAAAGATCACATATGTATTTCTGTAGATGAAATATTCACCATGTAAAATGAAAAGATGGATATTGTGAAGATATTATTTCCTTCTGAACCACTGACGCCTCTTGATGTTCCCACAAATGTACGATGCAAGAATTTATAGGTCAAGAATTTACACCACTCACCTCCAAACCGCAAGTACTCAGATGTGAATACATGCAATATGACTGAATACCTGAGATGAAATTCATGAATTCTTTTTTATGATCATTAACTATTTATGACAAAAAATTACATTTTTAAATGGAGCAATTGAAAAAAAAATCCAATGACAGTCTTTATAAAAAATATCTGACCATTGTTAGTATACGGCTCCCACGAAGTCCTCGAAACTTGTGCCCACCTGAATCCAAGTCACCTGCATGGCGTGAGCCGGACATATTGTTAGATTGATGCCTGTGTTCCACTCCCAGCAAATTGACACCCCTAGCTATTAGCCACGGCTGTGATTGGCAAGGGGAACTTAAAATTTGAGTCCACGCATCTCTAGTGTATACAGGTCATGTGACAAATGAAGGTGACTTCACTGATCTGTTATAGGTAGGCCGTTTTTACTGGAATGCAGTGTTTCCTTCAAACAGATTGAAAGTGGGAATGTTAGATATTATATTGATCATCTACCCCAAAGATCCTGGTAACAGATATTGACTAACAATCCCTAATAGTTGTCTTCACATGTATGCGCTACTCACAAATATTAGTTTAAAATTGAAAGAAAGTGTGAAAAATTAAATCCATTTCTAGAAAAGAGAGTACACTGCAGTGGCTAGTTGTGTCTCAGAATAGACAATAATAAATATAAATGTCAGAATGATTTTTTTGTTATTTATCTGCAGGTAAAGCTGTGTCCATATAACATGACAGGACACAAGTAATGCAATGCCTTGCCATATGTAATGCAATGACAGGACACATGCAATACTTTTTTGGATAATGTATTTAGTATTTTACATTACACTGAATTCACACTTGCTGCTTTATCCAAATTCTAATATTATCAAAGTCTAATATTTAGTGCATTATACTTCCCCTTTGTTATATTGTGAGCATTCATTCTTGGTTTCTCCTAGAATAACATATTTATACAGGCAGTCCCCGGGTTACGTCTAAGATAGGTTCTGTAGGTTTGTTCTTAAGTTGAATTTGCATGTTAGTCGGAACTGTATATTTTATAATTGTAGCCCCAGCCAAATTTTTTTTGGTCTCTGTGTCAATTGGATTTTTAAAATGTTGGATTGTCATAAGAACCAGGATTAACAATAAAGCTTCATGACAGATACTCTTATAACTGTTATAGCTGATTATTGTAGCCAAGGGCTAAAGTACAGTAAATTACCAATTACTAGAGGTCTGTTTGTAACTAGGGGTCATCTGTAAGTAGGGTTTTTTTAAAGTAGGGGGCCGTCTGTAGTGAACCATATTTTAGGGTAATGGTTGCTGTGCTGGTCAGTATAATCTTTGCTCTTACAATTCATTTGACCCTATGTAGAGTAGGACTTGCTAGGTTCATACTGTACATCATTAACCCGTTTTAATTGTATTTAACTACATCTTTTCTGCCTGTTATTCAAAATTTTATATTTTGAATTTATTAATAGTAGGCAAAGCATTTTAATATAATGATCATAACCTGCTGTTTAAACATTAAATTAAAAGATGTAGCTTTTACATATATTGTGAAAAGGACGGTCAGTCTGCTCTGTCCTGAAGTAAAATAAAGAAGAAAGTAGTAATCAAAATATCATATGCACTTCAAATCTGTACCAATAAAAAATATAGCATATAGCACAAAACAAACTCACATGTATAAAACGCTATGGCTGTCATAAACCTGCACAATAAAAATATTTAAACATATAATACATAACCAGAGAATACATACGGTACATTATAACAATATATTTTAGTTATTCAGCAAATTTGGTAAAAGAACCAAAAAGATATTTGATGTTGCCAAAATCTTAATCAACTTTCAGAATAATAATTTATATTTCACAGAAAATGTTGTGATAACAATTTTCAGATTTTTTTTCAATTCCCCAGTAGAAAGTTAGTAAAAGGTAAATGAAATGTTTTATTATTTGTGCATGAAAAGGGAACCTTTCAAAAATGCAACTGATGCTTCAAATAACATGCATTCTTGTAAAATGGTCTTGAAAATGAAAATATAATGATTTGTAGCAAGGAAATGTAAAAACAACTGATAACATTGTAGTTATAGGTATAATTGTGCAGAGTAAAATTCAGTACCTCCCGCTAAATCCTAAACAAGAATGCAGAGTTGCTTATTTATTCCTTCAAGTTAAAGTTTTAGGAGGTTGTTATTTTATCCTTTCTATAAAATATTTGAGAACATGATTTATTCCCTTAAAAGGTGCCATGGAAAAATTATAAGCAAAATTATTGGGGCGGCACAGTGGCTTAATGGTTAACATTACAGCCTTGCAGCGCTGGGGACCTGGGTTCAAGTCCCAGGGTCAACATCTGCAAAGAGTTTGTATGTTCTCTCCATGTTTGCGTGGGTATTCCTCAGGGTCCTCTGGTTTCCTCCCACACTGCAAAAAATACTGGCAGGTTGATTAGATTATGAGCTCCATGAGGACAGGGACTGATTTGGCAAACTCTGTGCAGCACTGCCTAATCTGTGTGCGTTATATAAATAAAGGAATAATTATAATATGTAATATATTTAAAGATAATATTATTATTATATTTACTTATAATAGCTATAACAATGTGATGGCTCCCAGAAAGGCCAAAGTATTTAGAAATTAAACTATAAAGGTCTATTTCATAATAACCAACACAGGAGTGTGAACTTGTTTTCTTTAAAAAAAATGGCACTATTTAATAGTTATTCAGACATGAAAAAGGAAAGTTGACGATCCTGGTAAAAAGAATATTACATTACATGCTTTGTATTAACTCTTTCTATTGGAAAATATTAGTCCTTAATTTCTGGAAAATTTGTATTAATCAGTACAACATTACAAACTGTACTTACATCATACTGTAACATGTAATAAAGCAGCGACGGCACTGAGCACCCATGAAAATTATTACAAGAAATACAATGTACAAACGATAAAACAGCATAGAGCTGGGACAAAATCTGAGCTCCCCTGGTGGTCTTCAATTGGCAACAGATGACTATACCAGCTGGAGATTAACTTCTGATTTGCTACCAGAATACAATTTCCCTTCTCGGCCCCAATATCCTAACACCTTTGTCACTCTATAGGAAGGCTGTTTACAATATGTTCAGCTGCTATGCAGAGTATCACATTTATGTTTGCTTTATTTTATTATACTGCCACACCTATGGAGTTTGTTGTACGACTCTTACAGGTTTTAATCCAGTCATTTATTAAAGTTAACATCCACCTTGTGTGAGGTTTTATTGTTTTTTTGGTGTTTGTTTCATAAAAACCACCAAATTGAGTTTCATTTAACAGCTAAGCAGTATCAAAGGTACAAATGTGTTTATTTTCCATATCCTTATTTACAACCTCCAAGTCCTGTTTTTCATCACAGAGAACACTGCACATATCAATGATCAATAAAGTTTTAGTGTAGATTACTGTATATTCAACCAAAAGCAGAAATAGCTACTAAACAGAACTCAAGTAAATACCCTCATGAGAAATCAATATCACACATATTTGGGAGTGCAGTGCCAGATTAAAAAGAAGATATGTGTCCCAGGATACCCACCTTATTGAGAACATATGGGCTCTGGCCACTTTTGTTTCCAACTCAAGTTGTTTATTCCGATCTATTGGTCCATTTTCCAAGCATGAGGCAATAATTCAATAATTACTTAACAACCTTTATAATACTTCATATTTTTTAAGAATTATGATTTTCTTACATTATTACATAAGAAATAAGCCCATTTTTAAAAAGTGACATAGGACACATGTATCATAGTTTGTCTTGCCTTTTTCTTTATTTGTGAGACTTTTCATGGGGCTTATGCTCACTTGCAACTTTTTTAGCAAAGTAGGACAACCACTGCTATATTGCAAGTGACATAAAAGACGATTAAAAAACCATATGTCATATAGCCAAAAAAATATATATTTATTTATATCAATACATAATTGGACACCAGACAAAAACACATAAAAAACACATTTAAAAGTGGAGGAAGAAAACCCCAAAAGATGGACAAGAGGAGGACCTAGGACCTTTTGCACCTTAAATTGTCTCACTTCAAAGTTCTCCATTGTCTAGTTTTCTGCAGTGTTCCCTGAGTTTCACTTGAATCCAGATGTGAAAGTTGCAATTTTTAAAAAAAGTCAAAAAATTAGGAGCAAAACTATGGCTACCCCTGACCAGGCATATAAATTAGCTTAGAACTGATTGAGACTTTTGGAGACTTTTTGCGACTTTGATTTAAAAAGTTGCAAATTCACTAAAGACCAAACACCACATGTATTAATAAGGAAAAACCTTTTAAGATACATCTGACCAGCAGGAAATCCAAGAAAAGTCCTGAAAAACAGACAGATAAAGCCAGACTTATGATACATGTCCCCCATAGTATTCACCATTGCTAACTCTTGGGTTAAGGTAAGGAATACGGTAACTGCAACAATCATTTAACATATCAATAATCACCTTTTCTTCATTTGAACTGAATGATGTCTGGTCCTTTTGAATATCATTTGAAGGAAAAAAATCTTTTCAAGAAAAGTTAAAATCAAAAGAAATCCTAAAATTGAAACGATTGAAACAATTGAAGCAATAAAATAATGTTTCCTAGACTGTAATTCCTATTAAGATGAAAATTATAAATGTATTTTAATTACAATGTCTTTATTTTCTTGACAGTTTTTATTTATGTCTTGATATTAGGTGAATCCTTAAGAAAATTTGAAAAACTGGGTTCTCCTGGTTTCCTGAGCTACTTGACAGATGCAACAAAAAGTCTCAACTTGATAAGGCAACAAAAAGTCTCACTTTCAACAAAAATGTCTAAAAAATTAGTACAATAAGCCAGGGAACATGTAGATAATTCCCACCAATGAATTCATTTCTTACAATATCTTTCCATGCAAATTTCAGTTGATCAATATGTCAAGGTTCTCCTCCTACTTACTTTGTACTTGTACTAATTTAAAATGACTCTAATAAAAAGTTGCTCATTAATCATATCTCTTTTTTTTTCACGTTATATCTGGCGTGTTTATCAAAAATGACAAAACCTAATTTCTTTAATGTTTTTGAATATAGTAAATTCTTTGTATAGAACCTAAGATTAGTTGTGTGAAGCACATGTAGACAAATGATGTGAATAATTTATATCCTAAAAAGTGATAGTGATCATCATATATTTTACTTGCTCCATGTTAGTCGTCATGTGCCATTAGTGATTTAACTGTTAGAATTTCACTAGTAATGGTCCGTAACAGGTGCTTTGAAACATGAACCTATGAGAAGATGTCCTTGTTTCTAGCGTTAGTGGTAGCTTTACTGATAGGTTTCACTGCTAAATCTGGACATTTATTCTTTTAACAATTGAATATTATTATCAATGTTTCTGTAAAACCTTCAAATTGTAGCACATTATTTTGTATTCTTTTGAGGACCACCCTTACTGGTAAAGACAAAGCACTTTCCCAAGAAGACATTCTGACTTTAATACAGTCAAAGGTTGCCAGTTCTTTGAACTGACAATGAATCTGAAAAGAAGCACAAATTTCGGAGCTTATCCTTATAACTAAAGCCGTCCAATACCTTAATTAATGTTACTGCCCTTCTCTGAACTCTTTCCAGTTTTGCAATGTTTTTCATGTGAACTAGTGCCCAAAACTGTAATGGATACTCAAAGCTTGGTCTTAGAGAGGATTTACAAACAGGCAAAATTATACATTCCTCCAGTGAATTTTTATTCCTTCACATAAAAAGATTACAAAATGAAATACAGATATTGACTCCAGTCTGACCTCTTTCCACTAGAAATATAGAAAATACAAATTGCGAGGGAATGAAGAGCACAGATGTGACCAGCATCGCTATAATTTGTATCAGAGCAAAATGTTGGCTATGGATTTGTTTTATCTCAGTAGCAAAATTGTATAAGCTTAAAATAATAATACTTATTGTCCAAAAATGTCCTATGTAATGAGAAACGAATTTATTTACGTCAACAGCGTAATGACTAAATCTATGTACAGTACGATGAAATCCACACATCATATTATATATATATATATTAATCCAGTAATCAATTTGACATATATAAAATGTTATATTTAATATTTATCAAATTAAAAAACTAAAAAGTAAAAAACAACAAACATATATAAGCACATATGAATGCACCTGAATCAAAATTGGTATAGAGCATTGCATATCACTCTTCTTTTTCTGGGACTGGACCATCCAGAAGATTATACCCGAAAGCCTGCAGCATTTGTTACTGTCCATACCAAAATGTAAAAAGTAAGTTGCAATTTATTTTTCATGTTTTCTGATCCTAATTTCACATTTAACAAGGTTCTAAGTTACCCAATTCTGTTGCTTAAAAAAATAGTATTGAGGAACATTTCTTCTGGTTCTTACCCCACAGCCTCACAAAATTTTTTCGCCTTACCTAACCCTCTGTTCATTTTTCCAACCCTTTTTAAGTCAGGACCATCTACAGTAAACAATTGATATAGTCAGGGTCCGTGTGTGAAGAAGACGCATGGTTTTTTTTATAGTATTGAAAACTGGTTTTCTGTAACTCTGGTTGTGGTACATTAGTTTCCTGGTTGGTAACTTCTGTGTGAATGATTTCTTATTCTACTTCTCTCATTAGGCCGGCCACCTAATGCTCTATTCTCTTCTGTCTAGTATCACCACCTGGGAGCTGTGTACCAAAACCAGGGAATGTGCTGTTACAATGTAAAATTATGTAATAAATGTTATGTTCTACTTACCTGCAGCATGGTGTCTGCTCTGACCTTATAAGAGGCAGGCCAGCAGCAGCTCTGGTGTTTTATAGGGGAAGCTGCAGAGAATTGTGGGTATGTCAATTGTATAAAAGGTGTCCATACATGGTCCCCTTATCAAACGAGCTGTGTCAGGCAGAATTTTGGGTTGTTTTCATGGCTTCCATGTTAACTTTGTCGCCACCCTGCTGTGTAATCCACAAAATATACTGGCAAACTTTTATCATGTACCGATATTATTTGAGCGCTTCTTGCTCACCTCCTTTGGTTCCTCTCTGCCACCCATTGGTTTGAAGCCTGAGTCCATTTAGGGTATGTCGCCATGCCACTCTCTAGCCTGCCGCTGCTGCCGCTGCCTCTGCATGCCGTCCCCTATAGTGTCAGGGTCAATTATTGGATGTTTTAGATGCTATCTAGCTTCATTCTGTCACTCTGTCATGGCCATGCTGTTGCCCATAATTTTGGCATAATGGTGCGATTAGGCAGCCTCAGAGGCATCCATGCATGCTGCCCCTGCTGTTTCCTGTCCATTTCCGTGGTGTTTCCATCCTTTTCTGAGGTTCCCAGGTGTTTGGCCAAGCTTCCCTGTGCAGAGCCTTGGTCCCCTTGAAAAATGCTCGAGTCTCCCATTGACTTCAATGGGGTTCGTTATTCGAGACGAGCACTCGAGCATCGGGAAAAGTTCGTCTCGAATAACGAGTACCCGAGCATTTTAGTGTTCGCTCATCTCTAATTATAAACAAAAAAAAATGTAAATTACATTTTTTACAAAAAGTTTAAGGTTTATCTTTTTATTGGTGACACATTCTAGGTAGAATATTTGTGACATAAAATAATTCTTGTAAGTATAAGGTACTCAAAAAATCAGATCACCCAATTAACAAAAACAGCTAAAAATAAAATTAATATGTCAAAACATAACTATAGTTGCAAAACTATATCAGGAAGATAACAGAGAGGCATCATCTGTTGTCTATATACTTAGTATATAGTGTCTGCATCTCTTGCTAATACAACTTAGATTGAACAAAATAAAATATGATAGAAGAGGCCATTAGTCTTAAAAAGGAAATGACTAACTAATACAAAATAGCCTCTTTCAGAGAGGACTGCCTATAGCAGCCATGCAATTTGCATTTAGAAATGACCTCTTACACTGTATATAATACATTTTATTTCATTCCTTCTCATTGTGAAAGATTTATACTTTGATGTCATGACCTTTATGTGTTCTCTACTGAGTGTCCGTACATGACCTCTGACTAGTGACAGCCTTCTCACATCAAGGTCGCGCTCTTCTGACCCCTTTATGCTCTGAATAAAAATCTTCTATTTTGGTATCTTCTGCCTTGTCTGCATTCACTAATACAATGGTTAACATATAGCTCTTGCAGCCAAGAAAATTCCACTTGAATCGGGTAAATTCCATTTTGCTCTTTTATAGGATCCCGTGTTCAAATCGTCCATCAATTATCCAGATCACAGAAGGACTACAAAGAGCATCTCTCTCTCGCTGAAAGCCCTGACATATGAATGGCTCGTTGGTTGACCCAAAATTGTGCAATGTAATGTTGCATTGCCCCCATTATAATGGGGCAGGGAAACAAAAGACGTTTTTTACAACCAGTACAGCTTAGGTCTCCTCCAGCGACTATAAGCAGACTTCCAGTGCAGGTAAGGTTGTGAATAGAGATGAGCGGACCCAAACTTTCTAACAGTTGCATCCTACACAACCGGCACATATTGCTGGATTAGCTTCCAAACCGGCAATATGTCTGGGATGTGCCGGACGCACCTTTACAGAAACTTTGTGTCCACTCATCTCGAGTGAAACCACTGTGCTACAAGGGCCAGAATTTAATAAGATTTAATAATAATAATAATAATTCTTTACTTATAGAGCGCCTACAGATTACGCAGCGCTGCACAAAGCGTGACAAATTGATCCCTGTCCCCATGGGGCTCACAATCTAAACAACCTACCAGTATGTTATGGAGTGTGGGGGGGAAACCGGAGGATCTGAGGGAAACCCACGCAAACATGGAGAGAACATGCAAACTCTTTGCAGATGTTGACTTGGGTGGGACTTGAACCAAGGACTCCAGCACTGCAAGGCAAGTGCTACCCACTTAGCCTCTGTGAGACCATATAAAGATGACATGGTGTCCATTGTAGCTGTGGAGCTTGTGGGTATGGGTACTGGTGGGCTGCTGGGTCCTGGTTTTGTTGGTTCTTTGTTGCAGAGGTTGCGGACGCCATGTGAAGCCACACCTATTAGCAGAGTTACAGTGAAGAGGTTAGCAGACTTATGCAATTTTATCAAAATGTAACTATGAACCTGGAGTTTGTGTGCAGAAATTTAGCCTAGTGGCAATGGATCGTTGTAATAATTTGTGGATAAGCGATCCAGATCATTTTCCCTAAATATAAGCATAATACCTATAGTAACAGTATCTGCAGCTTTGCACAGTCAGATCTGGTTGACTTCTTACAAAAAAATTGATTGACCTATGTAAATTGATTGGAGTTTTTTTTAAAACTACATATAATAACTACAGTTATGAAAAAAAACAGAATTTTAAAGTTTATTTAACATTGTGGATTGTGGGGTTATACCACAAGCCCCAATTTTAATGTCTGTATAATCAATCATATGTAAACTTAGTTAGTTATACAGATATATTTAGTTTTCACAAACATAAAAAAACTTATAATGTTTACCTGCAATCACTTGATTAATATATTGGTTTTTGTGTTGCATCTTTTATGGAACATGTTGACTTTTTTTTGTTCTTCTTTAACTTTAAGCCTCAAATCAGAACTTTTTATTTTTGTTGCTGTGTTCCTAATTGTGTTTATTTTTGTTGTCCGTCCTTTCCTAAACCAAATTTAATTCAACACAGAACACAAGTAAGATGAAAATAAGCAACTTCTGATTGTATTATTTCACGGCAGAAATAACCAAATATAAGGTTAGAGAAAAAATATAAAACTGGGGACAGGGACCTATTTGTCATGCTTTGTGCAGCGCTGTGTAATCTGTGTGCAGTTTTATATTTTTTCTCTTTTTCTCCTTTAGTACGCATATCTTATCTCAATACACCAGCATTATACAAGCATATATATATAAGCGTATTGATATTATATATAGGAGGCCTCATACTCACCATGGCTACAAGGAAAAATGATGGGCACATATTACTGGCCATTGGAAACTTGATACATCATATACAGTACATAAAATGAACAGTAAACTAATTAAGAGGGATTATTACCAAAACTCGTCTAAAAGGCAAAGCAGCTTCATCTAGTCATGTGCTCAGGACTATATTTAGGGAACTCAAGCAAACATCTCTGCTCATAACCCCCAGCATGTTCCTAGAACTGAGCAGCACTGGACCCATGAAGTGGTGAGTCTAAAATTTTTTTATGAACCCTACGTTTTACCATTTTTTGTTTCATATCCATGTATATGGTGGGCTGCTGTGGACTACTTTGATGACCATAATAAAATGGCTAATCAGTATGTATTATGAATTTCTAGTTCATAAAAATGTTACTGCCTAACACTAGGCACCATTTTTCAGAAACAACCAGATAAATCAAAGCTGTGGCAGCCCAAATTTACTGGGGTGGAAGAGACAGTTTCATACATTCCCACCCCAATGATACCAGCCTGCAACTGCCCCAGTATTTGATCATCTGTAGATAATCAGGTCCTGGATTGTGCCGTGAGGTTTAGAGTAGTGAAAAAAACAGGCTGGAACCGCGCTGCTCAATTCTCATATTTAATTCAAAATAACAGTGGACAATGCGTTTCGGAAGCGAAATGCCTCCTTCATCAGGTCCGTACACGTAATTTCTGCTTATCAGTCCTGGTGTACACAATTTCAGTTGCCTCTAGACATGACCCTGTAACTTCTGACTTAGGATTGGGGACACCATCTGGATTGTGCCGGACTCTTCTGGGCAGCTCTGGAGGTAGTGGGCACCCGCCTGATAGTAAAAGGGTAAGTGTATCCCTTAATACTGGCTAACACTGAGCCCTGAGCTTAGTAATAATTGCCCTTTATTAACCATTATTAAGTTGAAATTCATGTTAATAGAAAACACAGCAAGCATTTAATGTATACATACATTACATTGTACGTATATATTATAAATTATACATTATACATTATTTTATTTAAAGATACCTGGTCATTGTCAAAGTCCACTGCATATACACATGTGTTAAAGGGGTTTTCCCACGAAGGCAAGTTAAGCCTAACTTGCCTTCGTGGAAAAACCCCTTTAAAGAAAAACAAAATGTAACCCTTAAATTAAGGGATAGGAAAGATTAGGAAAACCCGCTGTCTTCAATATAAGCTCTTTGACTATTCACCGCTAGCTTTAGCGTCCAAAACACTTCATGCCGCATTGCGTTTTGAAATGCATTGGCCAATATGCATTGTTCATCACATGTAAATGCATGCGTCCAGCTGTAAATGTATACTTAGGACATTACTATTCATACATATTAACTAATATCAAAAACACATGTAATTAAAATGATTCTTTATTTTGATGAAAGTTGTAATGGACAATGGACATCAGTCTTATTATCCTTAACCACATGACCTGCTTGGCTTTTCCTGATATGTCGTTTAAGTCGTTTTATTCCCTACAATAAACAATAGGATTATTTGATGAAATGTGGTTTATTGTATAACAATCACAATTGATTGGACACATTTACCTTCCATACATCACACTGTATACTTATACTATATATTCACTAGTGTTTCAACATGTCACAAGACAAAATTATTAAGAAAACTTTAACGATAGCAAAGGTTGATTGCTTCTATTGCATATAAAATGAGGAATTCTTGCAGGCAACAAAAGCCCCGTAATCACCATCAATGGGGGTCATCAGACATGCGAATGAGCAATATTTCTCTTGATGAGTTATTGCTTCACGTCAAAAAGGCTGCGCTCTTATCCTGTCTGCCTTTTGCCTTGTGCCAATGAATAGGTTAATCAACAAAAGTTTTATCAGCACTTAGGCCTCATGACGGATATTGTCTTGAGTGAAAAACAAGGCTGTAAAGAGCCGAGCCTTGGATCTCTAAGCCTCCCTTCTAAATTTGGAAGGTGACAGAGAAAGGAACAGACAGGGAAGAGATTAGACTGGTGTTTTGTGATAACAAATTACATCAACAAATTTCCTGACTTAAACATGACTCTCCAGACATGAGAGAAGATCTGAGGACTGAGGACTATTACGTACTGTTTTGTAGGGTCCTCTGCGTAGATATCAAAATGAATAACATTTATTTATCTATGGAAATAAACTAATTCTACTTAGTACCCCAGGCTCCCTATTTTCCTGAGAAATTATCATGGTATCTGGAAGGTGAATGGGGTCAAGTATGAGCAGGTGATAAGATTGCACATGATGCGCTAGCTGCAGGAAGCATATTATAGAGCAGGAGAAGCTGAGCAGATTTTACATTTTGTTGTATCTCCAAGCAGCATGATATAAAGCAGGAGGAGCTGAGCAGATTGTATATAGAATCCTATCTGGAGACAATATGAGACAGCAGGAGTCGGTGAGCAGATTTCTTTTTACCTGTAGGCGGTAATTTAGGAATCAGATGGACAGCAAGTTATACAGCAGGAGGGGCTGCGTAGATTGTGCATTGTGTCCAATCAGCAGGCAGCATGTACAATGGCCTAGAGTCCTCCGGGCCCTGTGAAAAATTCCTAAAAGGGTCCAGAAAGCGTTGAAACTTACTCCTCCCATTTCAGCACCAGAAACATATCAGCAGCAAGCTGACTACATAGGAACTGCACTAGATCAAAGATTACTATGTAAATATGGTACAAGAACACAATTACTACATAGATACAATATCAGAAAAGATAACTACATAGAAACAGCACCAGAATCAAGATTTGCTACATAAATACAGCACCAAAACTAAGCAGAATGAAGTACACAGCCTTGTATTACAGCACAATTATCACATTGTTTGAAGCAGATGATAAATATGACATAGTATAAGACTGTCTCCATGTAGTTCATCCTTATAGGAGAAGAATCCTGCTAAATTGTGAACTCAAAGGTACCAGCACTTACTGTAAATTTAATGACAGAACATTTCCCCCTTTTCTTCTTCTTCTACGTGGCTGCCATGTTAACTTCTTCCAGCCATAAGTCGTCTCATCAGATTTTATAAACTTCATAAAACAAACTTATTCTGTTCTGCTCACAGTAACTAATATAGGAATGGTGCCCCGACAATATAATAACAAGGGAATCAAAGCACCAATGTAGATGCAGTGCCCCTATGGTAGCCAATGTAGTTACAGTGCCTCCACAGTAGCAATATCATTAAAGGGGCCCAACAGTAGCTAATATAGTGACAGTGCGCCCTAAATAGTCAATATAGTGACAGTGCCAATGCAGGCAGCCAAGTCATCACACGCAACGTGCATGCCATCTTTTCCATCTGAAAGGCTGCACAATGCTGGGCTATAATAATGTTGAGCAGCGGAGCAGAGAGTTGAAAGTTCTTGTACACTGCCACAACTGAAAGGTGAGATCAAGCCCAGGACTTGGCTTCTTTCTGGACGAATATTACAACTTTGCCAGCCAAGGACCCAATCACTGTGTATGCCCCTGAGCATAGAGAGTTATTAAGCAGGAGGGGTTTATCAGACTGTATATTGTGTTCCATCTGCAGGCAGAATGTTATAGAGCAGCAAAAACTGAGAATATTGTACATAAAATACTATCTGCAGGGAGCATGTTATAGACCAAGAGTAGCTTCACAGATTGTACATAGTGTCCTATCTGCAGGAACCATGTTATAAATCAGGAAGAGCTAAGCAGATTGTACATAGTGTCCTACCTGCAGGTAGGATGTTATAGAGCAGGAGGAGCTGAGCAGATTGTACACAGTGTCCTATCTTAAACATAAAATGCCTTAGAACTTTTGGCAAACTTATATTAAAGTCTTAAAAGAATCCTAAAACAAAAATACTTATTGAAAAAACTGAAACAGTCTAATTCCCTGGAAAACAATGTTGTATTATTCCACAGCTCAATCTTGTATCCTGTGACTAGAATCTTGTGCTTTTCTAGTAGTAGTTGTTGTACTGTACACGGGGAGATGAAAGCCTTATCCTGAGAACTGGGTTAATACCTTAAAAGGCCAAACACTTGACCAGACATTGCACCAATCTCATTTTACATTGTCGGCCTTCATAAAGCTATTTATTAAGCGGAAATCAGTTTACTTACCGAGCAAGCGGAGAAGTCTATGCTAATCTCTATGGCATTAGTCACGCTGCACTAAGTAAGAGTATGCCGAAAACAAGTACTAATTGTGAGCTACATTTGCAAAGGCCTACAAGATATTTGCATAAAACGTTCAAGTCAACTACAAAGTCATTATATGGATTTTCCACTTCATGGCTAGGTTATATCGGATGATTAATCATTATAAGTTTTTCTGTTTGCCTAGATGTGCAGTTTCTGTCTGGAGCTGACATGTGGGCAGGCGGTAACCCCGCGTTAGGTCAACAAAGCTAGGAAAGATTGGAACATGACTCTTGTAGAACATGTAGTATAACCTAAACACTACCGTATTATGCGGTTTTCTCAACATATAAAACCTGTTTTATTAAGGGATCCTGCAGGATTTCAATACTGTTATACAGGCAGTCCCTGACTGAAGAACACCTGACTTACTGACATATCTTCTACACAGGGCCAGATTAAGGTAGGTGGAGGCCCCCGGGGGCAAAATCTGTTGGGGGGCTCCCACTGAATGTAGCTCAGACAGTGGTACACATTGCTATTTTTAATTATTATTAATATTCTAAACTTACTCCTTCTTATATATTAGCCTAGCTGAAGGTCCAGCTGGCAGAGCAGCAGTTGTGTTGGCCTAGTTGCAGACCTAACTGGCAGAGCAGCAGTTGTGTTGGCCTAGCTGCAGGCCTAGTTGGCACAGCCGCAGTGGTGTTGGCCTGGCTACAGGTATACCTGGCACAGCAACAGTGGTGTTGGCCTAGCTGCAAGCCTAGCTGGCACAGCGTCAGTGGTGTTGGCCTAGCTGCAGGCCTAGTTGGCACAGCTGCAGTGGTGTTGGCCTAGCTGCAGGCCTAACTGGCAGAGCAGCAGTTGTGTTGGCCTAGCTGCAGGCCTAGTTGGCACAGCTGCAATGGTGTTGGCCTAGCTGCAGGTATATCTGGCACATCGGCAGTGGTGTTAGCCTAGCTGCAGGCCTAACTGGTAGAGCAGCAGCTGTGTTGGCCTAGCTGCAGGCCAAGCTGTTACCGTTACAGGTCTAGCTGCCACAGTGGCAGTGGTGTTGTTCTAGCTGCAGGCCTAGGTGGCACAGCGCCAGTGGTGTTAGCCTAGCTGCAGGCCTAACTGGCAGAGCAGCAGTGGTGTTGGCCTAGCTGCAGGCCAAGCTGTTACCGTAACAGTGGTATTAGCCTAGCTTCAGGCCTAGCTGGCACAGTGGCAGTTGAACTGACTACTCGTCTTAGCCCCACGCCAGTCCCATGCACCACTCCTTTCCTCAGACTTCTATCTCCTTCTCTCACAGAGCAGGCCAAGTGATCTGTGAGGAAGTAAATCTAACACTGATTGGCTTGGACTTGGCTGGCAACCAGTTCAGCCAAACAATTCTAAGTACTAAGGGGGGATAAGGTGTCTTTCTGCATGCAGATCAGCTTCTGAATGCGATTGAGTATGGCTGGATGGGGATGCTGTCACTTACAGTGCCAGAGACTCACTGTCACAGCTTGGAGGCAGGTGCAAGAGCAGCACTGTAGCACCGCTACTTTGCATCATTCCCAGAGACAGTCAGCTTACAGCTGTAAGCTTACAGTCGGATATTGCAGGTATGGGTGCAGTAAAATGGTGGGGGCCCCAGGGTGCTCTCCTAGAGCCTTCCCTATAGTTTGGCCCTGTTTGTACGTAACCTGGGGACTGCCTATATAGTTCCCACTTGATTTTATCATACAGTACATCTACATTGTATAAAACAATAGTGCCCTTAAGAGCCCACATACTCTGTAAAACAGCTACGTCTTTACATCCTGCTCCCTCCTGCTGAGTGACCTATAAACACAGGGAAGGTCATTGGAGGCCATCCCTCTTTTCACCGCCACTGAGAGTTTATGTCGCTCAGCAGCAGGGAGGTCCCCAGTGCTGTCACTATCAATATAAGGATTTTGCCATCAATGGCACTAAAACACCCGAAATATTGGCAGCAGTCAGTGATGATGTTCACTCCTATGGCAGAAGCAAGGTGTGCATGCAGCCTGAAATAAATGTTCCAAAGTACTAGCATACATTGTTCCACATAATACCAGCACATTTAGTCATTGCTTCAGAATATTTTTGTGATTTGTCAGACAAAAAGTAGTGCTTAGCGCCAAAGTGTTTAATTTGCAGGCAAAGTTTTGATACATTTTTATCATAAACTAAGCCAATAAATACGGGATAAGGTAAAGGGGGTTAGACTAGACCAGTGGTGGCGAACCTATGGCACGGGTGCCTGAGGTGGCACTCTGAGCCCTTTCTGTGGGCACACAGCACAGAATTTACTACATCGGACTCAAGGCTTCCTCCTGCAGTCCAAGACAGCCCAGGATGTGCCACGCTCAGTGCTATTTTAAAGTGACACCTACTTGGCTGCCAGGACTACAGGAGGAGCGAGAAGGTGTGGGCAGAGATGGATTGTCTTTGGAGCTCCACCTTTGGGTCCTTTGATTCTTCCTCTTCAGGGGACCCCGGAGGGAAACTACAATCCAAATGTCTCCTGCTTTCTGTTGTATTGGTGTCCTCAAGACACCAATACGATTGAAACTTGTGATACAGCAGAGATCAATAGGTTACTGCTTAAATTGTCATGTTGCACTCTGCGACATAAAAGTGGGTTTTGGTTGTAGTTTGGGCACTTTGCATCTAAAAGGTTCGCCATCACAATCAGGAGTGGATTAAGACTGCCATAGGCCCTGGTCTGTATGAAAATATGTGGACCTCCAACAAATCTATTTTTTTTTAATGGTTTGACATTTTCTGCCAACATACAGTACCAGCACCAAGCTTCTTTGGATAGGGGATGAGTATACCTTCTTTTGGTTAAATACTTTTGTTTTGGGGCCAGCACACATATATGAAGATTTCAGAGCTGGGGCTGTTGCACTCTATTATTTCTACAGGGTAGTATCAACCGTGTTAGGTGGTTTTGGTGGCCATGGGCTACTCAGACGCCTTGGTCCCAATAATCCACCGTTGTAGACAATATAAACATGCGTTATATATTATCAAAAATAAGTTATTTTGCATGTCCATACCCATATAGCATCCACTCAATACAGAGCTGAACACTGCTTAGAGCTCACAGACCATATGTATGCTCAGGCTTTGGTCTCTTTTATTGAAAACCCATCTCTACATAAAAAAATTAAGATTTTTTTTAAAAATATATTAATATTTTAAACCAGGGTTTACCCATAACAATAAATGATTAAATAAAAATACAAATTACCATATAAAGCCACCATTTACATTCAAAGAGCTTTGTTGGCCGTATATATATAACATCTTCTGTATATTATACCATGAGCGTGATCAACCCCCCTTTTCTGTATGAGGAGAAAGCTGCTGTAAACCACAACAGAATGACAAAAATCTCAGCTATCATCCAGACACGGGATTTGGAGTTCACTTGCAGCCGCAGCCACATAATTTGACCTTGAGCAAATCACTTCATCTCCCCACGTCTCAGATCATGAACAGATTACTTTATCTCCCAGTGTGTGACCTTAGCTGTTTGCAACCAAGTGAGGATAAGGATATCATAGCTCTCATGCTACAATTCTCCCCGCCAGATGGCTGACCAATCTGGAAATCGATTTAGGTCCAATATTTTTCATGCTAATTATCTGTTCTGACCCATAGCAGGATGTGTGCGTCTATGTGTGAATATGAGCGTGCACTCTCATTTGTATGTGAATAGTACTTAGCATCATTTTTTATTCCATGTATTGTGATTTATCTGAGCATGAGTAATAGTATTCTGCTCCGCTGCCTGCGCCTTACTTTATGGTAACAAATAGGATTGACCCTGAGTGAACAATGCCTTGCAACAGGAGTCTGTAATGTGCCCATATATTTTACAGAAGTGCCTACTATTCCCTAGTACGTAGGTTATTAAATGGTGTTCTTATGTAGTGTGTGTCAAATAATAGCATTATTCTTGTTTTATAGGATTATACTCTGTATTATGGTTATTGGCTATTTTTATGGCAGCTTGAGAATTATTACAAAGGCAAAACCAACAATAACCCTTGTAATATATCATAAGTAACACTTAGGGATTATATCTCTGGATTAGAGTTTTTTGAATTAGCAGCCAATTGGAAATAGCATTAAAAGACAATATAAATATGCTACAGCTATTAAAGGGGTTGACCACTTACCTCATGGTTTTTGTAAGTGTAGGGAGCAGGATATAGGGTAATTTACCAATATGCATCTATTAATAGTTCTGCTCTGCTTTCTTGATATGTAAAGTGAAACCTCCTGTCTTTTACCTCATCAGCCAAACATTCCTGTCCATAAAATGGCGGCAGATTGAGGGTCATGTGATCTCTAACGCTCCGTGAGCAATCACCCTGCCAGGACCTTATAATAATAATAATAATACAGGCAGTCCCCGCATTACGTACAAGATGGGTTTGTTCTTAAGTTGAATTTGTATGTAAGTCCAAACTGTATATTTTATAATTGTGACACAACCAAATTTTATTTGGACTCTATGACAATAACTTTTGGGTTATTATAAGAGCCAGGATCAACATTAAATCTTAGTTGCAGAAACCTTTGATAACTCTTAGAGCTGATCATTGTAGGCAGGGAATAAAGTACAGTAAATTACCAACATCCAGAGGGCCGTTTGTAACTGGGGTCGTATGTAAATCAGGTGTTCTTAAGTAGGGGACTGCCTGTAATTCCTTTATTTATAGCGCACACAGTTTACACAGCACTGCACAATCTAATCAAACTACCAGTATGTTTTGGAGTGTGGGAGGAACCCCACACAAACACAGAGAGAACATACAAACAATTTGCAGATGTTGACTCTAGGACTTGTACCCTGGTCCGTAGCACTGCAAGGCTGTAATGCTAACCACTAAGCCACTGTGCTTATGATAGTATGATTAAGGTCCTGGCAGGACCATTGGCCATGGACAGTAAGAGATCACATGACCCTCCATCTGCGGCCATTTTATGGACAGGAATGTTTGTCTGATGAGGTAAAAGACAGGAGGCTTCACTTTACATCTTAAGCTAATACAATTATTCATCCCAGTGGGTTTAACTGAGTGAAAATTAAAGAATTTTATGGAAAATCTTTGTTTTATAGGCCTAGAGAAGGTAAATACAAATTTTTAGTGCAATTGGAACAACAATGATTTGGACCGAATCGATTCAGACCCAAATCGATTCAGTATCAAATTTTGGATGCTTCACTCATCTCTAATCATCTAATCTAATCTTACTCTAATCATCTAATCATCTCTACTCATCTAATCTAATCTTAAATATTGCATCATTCATATTGGCACTGAAATACAGTTTATCAAGCTGCTTTGAGAAGGAAGCAGGTGCCTAAAATCCAATTTTCCATACACATGTACCCAGGTATCATAAATGAGTATTCCAATAAAACAATATTGTGAGGACCTTGGGATGACCATTGGCACATTCTGTTTCAGGGAAAATTTTGTGTTTTAAATTTAGCACCAGGGGCAAACTTAGGTGAGTGTTGGAAACAGATGATGGTTATTGTCCAGGGTAAGGAACTCTTCAATGTTTGCTCTACTGTATATTCTATTAGTTATACAGTACATGAGTATTATGTTGGAGAAATAGTACACTGCTAGAGCTTGCCCATGTTGTGTCATAAGCGTCTGTTTTGAGGTGCCCCCACCTATTTCCAAAGTGGGAATTTTCCAAAGTAAGTGTCTCACATGTGACTCTCCTTCATGACTTCAGAGGGAAGGCTTAAAGCATCAACGAGTGCTTAGAGCTCGCACAATGTCCTGTCAATATGCCATAAAAGTTTGTGATGGGATACCTTTAACTTCTCATTCATGGATTTATTTTTTATACCAGCTTGCCAAAAGGCAGTGTGGGGATGAGGGCTGGCCACAGACACCTTGTTTTGAGGATTTAACTGTAACCTGCACCAGAAAATTAGAGACCAGAACCTCTTTATTATTCTGGTGCACTTCACATCTGCATGGAGGCTAGGTAAAAACAATTCACTTGGGCACATCTACTAAGGGTCCGTCGGACGCATTTCCGTCGGGTTTCCCGAATTTTTCCGTTTTGTGCTGAACTGCCCCTGGTTTTTGACGCACGTGATCGGATTGCAGCGCATCGGTGCCGGCATTCATGCGACACAAATCGGGGGGTGTGGCCATCGGACAACTCGACTGATTCAGACAAACCGCAGAATTTAAAAATGAAATCAGCACTCACATGCACCGGGAAGAAGCAGATGAACTCTGGCAGACCTCAGAGGGGGAAGCGTCATGCACCTCATCTATACCAGCTGCCGAGGCACGTCTATTCCAGGACTGTCCTGGTGTAGAATTGCACCATAGACTGCACCCAAATGGACACAGGCTATAGGCAGTGCGCAGATGCAGGGCAGGAACGCCCCGGACCAGCCCACTGCACAGCCCAGCACACCCCCCTTCGTGTCCAACCGGGCATAGAGGGTCGGAGAAGCTCTGCACTGGGAATTCTACTAAATTTAATGCTTGTATGCTTGTTTTCAGGTGTACAAGCTGTGATAAATGTGGCCCTAAATGCTGTCATAACTGTCTTTGGTGAGACTTGAACCTACAAACCCAGAAGGCAGCTAACAGATTTTCAGAACACATGTCTCCCCTTAAAATGAATAGCTTTGTATTAACACATCTGAGACATGAACACAAATATGGAAGACAGTACATTTTATCATTTGGGAGATACCGGACCAGAATCAACTGAAATGACAGATGAGTATTACTTATACTGCACTATTTTGAGAGCTGCCATTTACCCATAACCCCTTAGTGCGCGCATGTGGCCACATAGCTTATTCCATTCCTCAGAACTGTGGCCTCAATTAACTCTGCCTCGTTAGAGAACGCTCCGCTGATGACGCTCTGTCTGTCAATAAGAATAAAAATAACCACAACACATCATAATATTTAATCAACACTGAGATTTTGTTGAAAAATCTTGTCTTGAAGTATCAGGTGTAAAACCTGCTGTATGCGGCTTGCTGAAAAGATGGAGTTGACAAGGCATGAAAGCATAATACGTTTTATAATGTAATCTAATGAGGACGTAAAGTCAGCCTTCTCTACCTGGTTAAATATCTTATAGACCTAAAGAAATGTACTGCCTACTAAGTGCAAAATAATCAGCTAAAAGCAAATATTCATATAGTATTACATCCAGAGTAGAGGAAAAAGCTCTGCCAATGCTCAAATGTAATAAAAATAGTTTAGTGCATCACCGGCAATGTGGCAAGAATGGTTATATGACTGAGAGTAATGAGCAAATGATATAAGAACAAGGTATGGCTCCTAATAATGCATCAACACTTTGGTATTTTCCATGTAAAGGCCCATAAATAATGTACAAAATAATATAACATAATGCAAGTGCACAGTAAGACCTCACAAGCACAGTGTTACATTGAGCGCTGCTTTCTAGTGCTGCTAATGGATTAGCCTAAGGTTCTATAGAAACAAATATTAAACAAACCCTTCATCCGAAAGACAAAATCAACTACAGAATAGGCATACCTAGCACCCTCAAACTAACTGGCACCTTTAACATACCCAGGCAGCACCCTCAACCTGCCTAGCACCCTGAACATACCCAGCACCTTCAACCTGCCTAGCACCCTCAACATACCCACACCTTCAACCTACCTAGCACCCTCAACATACATACTAAAGTAAGCAGCTCCAAGTGCTAAAACAAACGCAGCAGTGTTATACTGTTAGAGTTATTGGAAACCTCTGATAACACTAACACCATTGCAATGTACAGTACTAACGTCGGACCGTTCTCAAACCGGTAAGGCGTATTCATGAGGGGGCGTATTTAGGAGCGGTGACTACCGCATGACGCGCGGCAGTCACCGCTGCCCTATGGAGTGAGCGGGGCGGTCCGGGGAAGAGGCAGCGCCTTGGAGCGCCCCCCTCATGAGTTCGGTGGACCACTTTGAGAGCGGTACGGCATTAGTACTGTACATCGCAGCGCTGTTAGTGTTATTGTAGGTTTTCAATAACTCTAACAGTATAACACTGCTGCGTTTATTTTAGCACTAGGAGCTGCTTACTTTAGTGCACTTTTTCAAGGTGACAGGTCCTCTTTTAAGTGGTATTCCCAAGCTGTAGAGTTTACATTAGTGGCCTATAAAGATGTAGCACTGAAAGTAAGTGAACTCAATTAGTTATCACAGAAAAGGGGCAGTATTCAGGGCTGGCTCCAGGTTTCAGTAGACCCCTGGGCGACAGAGCCACAGTCGGCCCCTTTACAGTAAACAACATTAAAACTTCTGAAACTAAAACAGTCTCCTGTTCCCTAAAATATTTTCTAGTTTATCATACCAAACAGCCCCATCAGTCTGGGCCCCGGAACTTGCCCAGATATGCCCAGTGCTTGTGCCGGCCCTGCTTGTATTCACTTACACTACAGACTGTGTTATCACAACTGGTTAAGGGATTAAACTAATCATGTTCATTAATTCTACATCTGGACATAGGATTGGATCAATGTGAGATTAGGGGGTGCAAGGACAGATCATTGGGAGATCTGATTGTACCCTTGGCAATAGATAATATATAATGGTCATAATTGGAAAAGTAATATACTAGTATACCGTATGTACTTGAGTATAAGCCTATCCGAGTATAAGCCGAGACACCTAATTTTACCATCAAAAACTATTGACTTGAGTATAAGCCCAGGGTGGGAAATGCATTGGTCACCGCCCCCCCCCCCCCAGTATATAGCCCTCAGCTAGCCCCCAGTAGTATATAGTTAGCCAGCTCCCAGTAGTATACAGCCGGCCAGCCCCTAGTAGTATACAGCCACCAGCCCCCTGTAGTATACAGCCGGCCAGCCCCTAGTAACATACAGCCAGCCTGCCCACAGTAATATACAGCCAGTCTGCCCCCAGTAATAAACAGCCAGCCTGCCCCCATGTAGTATACAGCCAGCTTGCCCCCATGTAGTATACAGCCAGCCTGCCCCCAGTAGTATACAGCCTGCCTGCCCCCATGTAGTATACAGCCAGCCTGCCCCCATGTAGTATACATCCTGCCAGCCCGCAGTAGTATACAGCCAGCCCGCCCCCAGTAGTATACAGCCTGCCAGTCCCCAGCAGTATACAGCCTGCCATCCCCATGTAGTATTCAGCCTGCCAGCCCCCAGCAGTATACAGCCAGCCAGCTCTTGGTAGTATACAGCCTTCCTGCCCCCCAGCAGTATACAGCCTGCCATCCCCATGTAGTATTCAGCCTGCCAGCCCCCAGCAGTATACAGCCAGCCCCCAGTAGTATACAGCCTGCCAGACCCTGGTAATATACAGCCTTCCAACCCCCAGCAGTATACAGCCTGCCAGCCCCCCAGCCCCCAGCAGTATACAGCCTGCCAGACCCTAATAGTATACAACCAGCCTGCCCCTAGTAGTATACAGCCTGCCAGCTCCCAGTAGTATACAGCCTGCCAGCCCCCAGCAGTATACAGCCTGCCAGCACCATGTAGTATACAGCCTGCCAGTCCCCAGCAGTATACAGCCAGCCCCCAGTAGTATACATCCTGCCAGCCCCTGGTAGTACACAGCCTGCCAGCCCCCAGCACTATACAGCCTGCCAGCCCCCAGCAGTATACAGCTTGCCAGCCCCTAGTAGTATACAGACAGCCTGCCCCTAGTAGTATACAGCCAGCCTGCCCCTAGTAGTATGCAGCCTGCCAGCCACCAGCAGTATACAGCCTGCCTGCCCCCAGTAGTATAAAGCCAGCCAGCTCCAATGTAGTATACAACTAGCCTGCCCCCATGTAGTATACAGCCAGCCTGCCCCCATGTCATATACAGCCAGCCTGCCCCTGTAGTATACAGCCTGCCAGCCCCCAGTAGTATACAGCCAGCCAGCCCCCAGTAGTATACAGCCTGCCATCCCTATGTAGTATACAGCCTTCCTGCCCCCCAGCAGTATATAGCCTGCCATCCCCATGTAGTATTCAGCCTGCCAGCCCCCAGCAGTATAAAGCCAACCCCTAGTAGTATACTCACCCTCCGATGTCGGTGCGGCTCCCAGATGTCGGCGCGGCTCACCGATGTCCCCGATGTCAGCGGATCCCATCTTTTTTCTTCCCTGCGGCTCCTCTTCTATCTTCTTTCTTCTGTCATGGACACGGCCATGTTTTCTTCCAGCAGGCGCATAGTATGACGCGGCCACTGCTGACGTCATAGTATGCACTGGCCAGGAAGAAAACATGGCCGCGTCCATGACAGAAGACAGAAGAAGAAGAGCTGCAGGGAAAAAAGAAGACGGGGCGCACCGACATTGGGGACATCGGGGAGCTACGTGGAGCATGGGGCCACCGGAGGGTATAAGTTAGGTTTTTTTTTAAGTGGGTTATTTTTTTTAAAAGTGGGTTTTGTAATAGACTCGTGTATATGCCGAGGGCACATTTTTTGAGCTGAAAAACTCTACTTATACACGAGTATATACGGTAAATGAGCGCAGAGCACAGGGTAAAAAGGATTTTGTAAGTTACAAGTTAAATAACTGTAACATTCCATTTTCTTTGTTTCTGAGAACCTCAAATGTCACATTTACAGAATTCTGCACAAGTATTAACCCTATAGTGAGCATACTGTATAGAGCCATCTCAGTGTGACATATAACATGTATAACATGTACCTGGACCTTTTCCTAATACTTAATTATAACAAAAGCAGCTCATGGCAGCAAAATGTGAAACAGAAGACGTAACAGATGACTGAAGCTCCATGATGGACCATCCTCTGGCTTCCTACATCTGTTCCCAAGCAGCATGCAGATCCATGTCAAGCCAGCGATCACATAGCTACTGCCTGGAGCCCGCACCTTAAATCACAGTGAAGACACGGCTATGCATTCAAATTCTGCCTGTGTAAAAGACCTGGGAGAAATTACAGAGGGGTTTTTTTTTAACTACTTGGCTGCAAAAGGGGAAATGAGTATTTTATACAGCACAGGCGGTTAACTCAGTGTACCGATCATGGATGTGACTTTCACCCTACCAAAGCTGAAGTCAAAAGAGAGGAAACAGTGCCCTCTACTGGGCTGAAATGAAAATTCAAAAATATTTTGGGTTGAGCTATAGAAAAAAAAAAACTAGAATAAAAGCAGAATAATCAATTATAACTGTGCCCAGTATAGATGTCACAGAGAGATTAGAAGTGTCTTAAAAACAATGTGCAGTGCAGATGAGAATGTGTGAGAATGAAACCACCACAAAAATCGGTAAGAGATGAAAAGATTCTGAATATGTTAAATGAACGTATATTGGTCCCCTCTGGTATTCCCCCGCAGTCAGACCACCAAGTGTCCTTGTGCTTGATCAAGCATAAGTCCTCACTCTTACAGTATATCTCTCCGGGATCACATGAAGCGTATGGACCCTGGATGGAGTACCTAAATGTTGCCGAATCAGTTGGGGGCATTTAATATTTTTGGTTTAAGGGTTTTCTGGCACCCGATTTTAGCAGGGATTTTAGACTGTGGGGCACAGCCTTAATGTATTTAAATGAAGACTGTAGTTTAGAAACAGTGGGGCACATTTACTAAGGGTCCGAATCTGTTTTTTCCGCCGGGTTTCCCGGATTTTTCCGATGTGCGCCGAATTGCCCTGGGATTATGGGGCACGCAATCGGATTGTGGCGAATCGGCGCCGGCTTTCACATGACATGACAACCAGACGGATTCGGAAAAAAAGCGGAATTTTAAAAAAAATTGTGTCGCAAAAATAGCACTCGCATGCACCGAGATGGAGGAAGTGAATTCTGGCAGACACCTAGACACCTAGACAGCAGCAACACCTAGTGGACATTGGGCTCATGACTTTAGTGAATCTCGGCAGAACCCGAATCAGCGTCAGAGAACGTGCCACGGGATCGCGACTGGACCGGGTAAGTAAATCTGCCCCAATATATTGACAATACAGTATACTGGAATACAGTTGTAATGCAATAAATTGTATAAGTGATCAGACTCCCTAGGGTTCAAGTAAACTGTGTAAGTAATAAGACTCCCTAGGGTTCAAGTACTCCATTGGGGCCTGAAATAATCAAAAAACTAAAATTTTCAAAGTTTTAAAAAGTATTTTGCTAAAAATTCATATACAAATAAACAAAAAAATCATAAACATGTTATGTATCCCTGCATCCCAAGATGTCCAAGTTATCAAAATTTATAAACAATTATTCGCTGCCATAATTGCCATCAGAGAGAAAGAGAAGAGTGTCCATATGCCAATTTGACACTTTTACCTCTTAACCTCCGCTCGATACAAAAGAACGGAAATGTTTTTTTTTTTTAATTTTTTAATTGATTTTTAATTTTTTTTAAGGTACTAAGATATAAAGAACCTGTATACATTTAGTATCTCTGTGATCGCATTGAGCCAGAGAATAAAGGGAACTTGTCATCTGGACCACACAGTTAAAGTTAAGCCAATTAGAAAACAACACATCTGTGTTTCTTGGCCAGTTCCAAACCATTTGGAATTTTTTTCCTGCTCACCAATACTCGGCACAGAATATTAAATGGTGCCACTAGAAAGTATTGTTTGTCCTGCAGATAACAAGCCCTGACAGAGAAAAATCAAAAAGATTTGGCTATTGGAACAGGTAAATAAAAAAATGAAATCCCAAAACTCAAAAGACCTGAGCTTTAAGGGTTCAAAGGAGATATCTTAGATCAGATATAGAGGCTTATTTACTAACCCATCTACTGGATTTCACCAAAAGTGCATTGTCCATATAAAATGCAGTGTGTGGTGATTCACTTAGATTGTGCGCCCAATATCCTGCATGTGTCACTTCCTCACTCAGGTCCGACAGAGTTCACCATCTTTTTAGTGGTGCATGTAAGTGCTTGCGAAACAATTTGAAAGTTAAATCCCATACTCAGTCCGAATCAGTCGGATCGTTTGACGGCACTCCCCCAATTTGTGTCGCATGGAAGCAGCGCAGCTGTGCCAAAAATCAATCACGTGCGCCAAAATCCCAGCATAAACCCCTGTTAAATACCTGTCCGAGCTGCAATATCCAGAAAAGGGTGCACAGTCAGGCGAAAAGTGACCCTCTTAGTCTAGCCAATGAGTGTTTGGGGGGGGGGGGAATTAGAGGGGGCTAATGTGATAATATTAAGACCATTTATTTTCCAGGTAAATTCACTGTCATCTCAGAAGCATCCTTAGAAATCTAGTGATTGGCTGTCAATGTCAATGGTAGGGACCATCTGGGCAGTAGTAGAACCTAGCTGCAATGCCAAACACAGCCACTAGTGAGATTTCTGAGAGCGTGAAAAATGTGATTAGTAAGAGTTGAAGTGAGCGCATCCATCTGCATTCTGCATTCTCTATAAACAGGAAATTCTAGAATATCCCTTTAATACTCTGAAATCAGAACAATAGAACTCTGGTCAATTAGGGGTTCATTGCATCATCAGTCTCTATATGGCATATATAGCAGTGATCGGGTCTGGAAATGTGATTGGCAGCCAGGTGCAGTGTATAACCTCGACTAGACACCAATTTTAGGTTGTGCCTGTAGGATTGTCCATTTCTGTTGGTTAGGATTATGGAGATCAAGTTGAACATCAGAATCTTTTTATGGTTGGGGTAGATGATGCTCAATACAACATTCCCAGGTAGTGAGTGCAGCCATGTGATGGTTATTTGTAAAGTAGCAGCTGTTCCGTCTGGTGTCTGCTTTTATATATTGGATACAATTTTTCGAGCTTGGTATTTGCCTGCCTCAGTTAGTTACTTGGGTACTTATCACAGCAGGTCACTGTTGTACACATGCAATCAAGTCAGCGCTGCATCCATCATTCTGCATATGTCTGGGTAAATATGCATGATGTTTATACAGAAACTATGTAATAATAGACATTTACTAAACTTGTGTTCCAGGAGTTTTACATCAGTTGTTCATAACAAAATGGTAGAATAACAATAATTTGTGGATGACACATTATACAATAAGGAAAAGGTATGAAACGGGTTCAGAGTAAAAGTGGAGAAGTTTCTCATAGCTTCTCAATAATTTAAAAGATCTACAGGAATTCTGGAAATCCCCATGGGTCACCAGGCAGGGGTGCCAAAATGAGAAAGGGTACTTGCCCTACTTCAGCTCCTTGTACAGGGACGTGGGTCACAGGACCTACGTGAGCCAATCAATGGAGACTTCAGATCAGAGGACATCACTTGTGATGTAAGAGGATGTGATGCCCATGGTCCATGGAGGCTGCTGATTATCAAAACAGGTCCTGTGACCCTAGTATGAGGTGCCGAAAAAAAAGGACTGGCAAAATATGGGATATGGGGACCAGAGCAGTATAAGTAAACTTTATTTTTCTAAGTATTATTTTTCTAAGTACTCCTTCCTTTATTGGGTCCTACACTAAGGTCAGACCCAAATTAGACCCCAGTTATCCTTCCATCAAGGCAGCACCCCTCATTCGAAATGCAGGGTGTCGGCAAAGGAAAGAATAATACTTAATTCTGCTGCCGTTTTTTTAGCACTCTACATTCAATCTGGTACATAGCTCCTCCCCTCTGCTCTGGGTGGCAGCTATAACAGGCATGTGATTGATTACATAGCTTTCACTTAGAGCAGTGGAGAAGGACTTTGGAACAACTCACTTAAAGGGAACCTGTCACAACATTTGCATATATACAGCCAGTGACAGGTTTCTATAGAGCTCTATTATCTGACTGACACCCTTCTTTTACCTAAAAAAAATTGTTTTGCTTACATCCACATAAATTACCCGTTATCTTATATTACCTGGCATCAGAGGGGGTGTGTCCTGCTCTTACGGCCCATCCCATCTAATACTCCCCATGCCATATGCCTCCTTACTGGTCACAGTTCATGTCATGTGACCAGAGTGACATCATCCCAGGTCCTTTAGTCTCTTAATAATAGCAAACTGTACCCCATGCGTGTACCTGACCACATGAAGTCACAGCTGCTTCCATGAACTTCTACTCCACCTCATCCTTTATGAAGGCTGCTGTGATTTCATGTAATCATGTAATCACATACATGGTGTATTAGAAGACTAAAGGACCTGCAATGATGTCACTTCAGTCACATTTCATGAATGTAGCACAAGGCACCGTGTTAAAAAAAAGAACAAAATATTTCCCATCTGTACATAGAGCTTTATATGTCTGTAGTTGAATATAAGCAGAGAGTCCCTAAGTACAAGGAGACGGGGCAGGGATTTAAAGAGAAACAGAGCTGTCAGTCAGAATAATGGGGCGTGGTTCACTTCCAGCCTGAGAGAGAAGAGTCACAGATACCAGTCATGAGTCACAAAGGCCAATTTGCATATCTGTTATTAAGGTACAGTGCCCCTCTGGCAGCTAATTTCAGTTGGTATGGGGATGACTTTTAACCCTTTATCAGCAGGCATTTTTAGACAGGGTGGTCAAAATCTAGTGACAGGTCCACTTTAGGACATCACACACAGGAGAGCACATCAGTGCACCAAGTCAATATGTGATCCTCTTCACAGTCTTGCTGCTACCAACAAAACAAACAAAGGTATGGATGGTTACACTATCTGCATCTTTGTGTAGTCAAAAGTCCCTTAACAATTCATTCAAAGGAGGTCACTTTTGAGGTATATGTGAGGGAGGTATACTGAGATACAGTACAATACAGGTCTCACGACTTCTATAGAAGCTCTATTACTGTAAAAGGGTCATGTACATGAACTTAATATAAACCATACCAGTAATTTAATATTTTTGAATACTTTCCTATAAAGTCAGTTATAGAAATTATTCTGAAATATGATAGTTTTACAGCGGAACTATAAATTACAATGCTATTTTACAATTGGGAATTGCGCATCCTGCACTGTAGAAAGTTCTAAATGAAAGTCTAATTACATGTTATGGTCCAATTTAGCCCCATGCCATGTGGGTATATCTCAGTAACTTACTATCAAGGCTTATTTAATCAGAAATATGCTGCATGGAGCCACAGAAGGTCACAGATTACAGGGATTACCTGGCCCAGCTAGCAGATGGCTCTACTTTGGAAGTAATTAGTCAGCGGGAATTCTCATATCTCCTGATTTGCTATGTATAAGAAGCTGCATGGAATGGGAGACTTTGTGAAAGTGAAACTGAATAAAAACTATTTCCAATTGTTTCAATTCTAATTAAGGACAGATAAAGAGCTGTGTGCACCGATACGGGATGTCAGGCTTCAGCTGAGTCCTAAATTATCATTCTCTATGATAACCTTGAGCCATAAAAAAGGAAGATGAAAATGATAAAGCGATCCTATAATTCTATAAAGCTTCTAAATGGTCTGATGGGTTGCTCGAATCTCTGCACATTGGTGTAACTACTACTTTAGCTGCCACAAAGGCTGCTATGGGGCCCAAGTTCTCAGGGGGGCGGGGGATATTTATTCTTCACACAATAGTGATGAGTGAAGGATGTGCAGTGTTACACTCCACTTACACTTGCTGCATCAGTTAAAGGGGTATTCTCATCTGGGCATTCATATTAATCTAATTTATCTGCCTTAGACATACATTTCTTCAATTATATGTTATTAAAAAAATTTACCCATCTAAAGATAATTCCCCATAAAGATCACCATGTTTTCCCTTAGAAACGAGATAGCTGCCCTTCTATATGACCACCCACACAACCTGACAGCAGTGACCACACATGAGTCCTGCCCAACCACCTGTATTAGCACAGGACAGCTGTGGGACATGCAGTAACACCTGACTATTTCATACTTAAAAATTATTTTTCTTATACAATCCCTCCAGCAGAGGTGGTCGTATCGAAGGACAGCTGTTTCCTAGGGAGCATATGACTGCATTTATGGGAAATTATCTTCACACCTGTACATTTTTTAATAACATCCAATTGAAGAAATGTATGCATATGGCATATGAATTTAAATGATATATGGAAGCTCAGATGAGAATACCCCTTTAAATTAGACAAAAAGTGAACATTGTGAAGACTCTTTTACATTACAGTGTCCATACACAACGCACTTGGTAACTTGAACAAATGTGAAATATAAATTGTCGCCATTGTTTAAATAACAGGTAACTTCTGGCAAGACATGTGTATACCACTGTCAGGGGCACTGTGTGCGGGTGTACCCATGCTTATGTGGAGGGGTGCTCAACCTCAACTTTGCACTGATGTTTGTACAACATTTATGCTAAACAAAGTTCATTAATGCAGATAAAGGCCCACATTTATCAAAAATTTTCAAACTGTGCAGTTTGCCTGTGTATAGTGCAGGGTGCGCCTAAATCATGAATTGTGGTGCCCATTCTTTATGAATCTATCGCCCCCTGTACTGCTCTGGAAGTGTGCACCATTTTTGTTTCTGGTTCACTTTGTTCACGTCAGACATAATTGTGGTGCACAGTCTGACCTAGCACTAACACGCCCCTTTAGGTGCAATTTTTTTCTGTCTATAATAAATGCTGCCATCCTCTTTGTCTATTATATTTATATTTATTATATTTATAGAAAGACTAAAAAATATCTCCAAATATCCAGCATGCAGAAAGAGGGGAAAAAAATTGCAACACTCTTGGAAATTAAACATTTCTGTGACAGTCTAAATCATAATGTTTGCTGCACACTTTAATCCACCTCCTGCTCCTACATGCGTATTTGTATCCCCCAAACTCTATAATACACAGGTTAGTGCGCCCTACACTGCTTAACATCCCCACATTGAATAATGCTGGTCTTCATGTGGCCCCACACAGTATAATGCCTCCCTATATTGTACGCCCCAACTTATAATTGCTTCCCTACTTTCATTGAGCCCTGAATAGTGTACCTCCCTTTTTGGGGTAAAACAGAAAAATTAAAACTCATACTCAAGTCTCCTCTCCCCCCACAGAAGCTTTGCCAATACTTTCAATGTTTTTGACCCACAAAATATGGCATTTATTGCTATTAGTTTAAGAATAAAAAAAATCTCTCACTAAACTAATTGTTTAAGGCAGAACAAAATTGCTGGTTTCAGGTTTGTGGGTATCTGGGATCGCTGGTTGCCTCTAAATATAATCTATGATCTACAAAATGTTTCAGTCTGAATGTGGGTTTTAATCAATATCATCCCCTCAACTGCCTTTCCATATAATCTAACCCCCAAAGGTAATTTGCTTGAGCAGTCATCCAAAAAACAGAATCCCAATACTGCACCTTTTCCCTGTCCTTTGTACACTCACCGGCCACTTTATTAGGTACACCATGCTAGTAACGGGTTGGACCCCCTTTTGCCTTCAGAACTGCCTCAATTCTTCGTGGCATAGATTCAACGCCAGGTGTGGAGCATTCCATCAGAGATTTTGGTCATATTGACATGATGGCATCACACCAGTTGCCGCAGATTTGTCGGCTGACATCCATGATGCGAATCTCCGTTCCACCACATCCACAAAGATGCTCTAGGATTGAGATCTGGTGACTGTGGAGCATTTGAGTACAGTGAACTCTTGTCATGTTCAAGAAACCAGTCTGGATGTTCCAGCTTTATGACAGTGGCGCATATCCTGCTGAAAGAGCCATCAGATGTTGGGTAACTTGTGGTCATAAGGGATGGACATGGTAGCAACATATCTAGTAGGCTGTGGGTCGTCAACAATGCTCATGGTATAAGGGGGCCAAGAGTGGCAAGAAAATTATCCCACACCATGACACCCCACCCCAGGCCTGAACTGTGATCAACGGCAGGAGTTTTTGACGCCAATTCTGACCCTACCTCCGAATGTCGCAGCAGCAAATCGAGAATCATCAGACCAGGCAACGTTTTCCATCTTCTACTGTCCAATTCGATGAGCTTGTGCAATTGTATCAGTTTCCTGTTCTTATCTGAAAGGAGGGCACCGTGTGGTCTTCTTGCTGCGTAGCCCATCTGCCTCAAAGAAGTTGACGTACTGTGCGCTCAGAGATGCTCTTGCCTACCTTGGTTGTAACGGTGGCGATTTGAGTCCTGTTGCCTTTTCTATCTCAGCTCAAACCAGTCTGCCCATTCTCCTCTGAACTGCCGTTTTACGGATGTTTTTTTTTTTCGACCATTCTCTGTAAACCCTAGAGATGGTTGTGCGTGAAAATCCCAGTAGATCAGCGTTTGAAAACCAGCCCTTCTGGCACCAAAACCATGCCACGTTCAAAGGCACTCAGATCACCTTCTCCCCATACTGATCCTTGTGTTTGCCAGAGAGATTGCCTTGACCATGTCCCATGCTAAATGCACGTGCGCATTTGATGAGTGATTAGAAGTTAGTGTAACGAGCGTTTGAACAGGTTACTAATAAAGTGGCCGGTGAGTGTATATATTCTACATTCTACACTTTTCCATTTAAAGTTTATCACTGTTGGCCGCATCCATACAGTAAGGAGATTCCTCTCCAAATTTACAAGTTAACCTCCCTGAAGAACCTAAAAAGTGTAGGAGGAAGAATATATATATATATGGACAAGATAAAAAGAGGTCAGGTCCTGGTGGTATTGGGGCTGTGATTTTTGGACAAATACTCCAGTTAAATACAGTTGAGCTACATACAATCAAAAACTATGAACACAACCTTACATATTAACTCCCGAATTACCTATTACATTATCTTTGCTTTACCAGAGCTGCTGAGTTTCCACATTTGATAATATGTTAAAGAGATCAGGAATTCTCCTTTCTTTATTCAGCACTTTCTTATATTACACCTTACAACAGCTCTTGAGCTCATGAATAGGAAAACAAATTGTCCATAGTTCAGTCTTTAACACTTATCATAGCCAGTATAAAACTCTGCACAATGAGGCCTTGGGTTACAATGGCCTCATTTTACATTATTTTATACATTCTACACAATGGTCTTTCCTGAACCATTGTAACGTGAAACCACATTCAATATACAATTACTGATCTGTGTCATGGTTACTTTACCTGTGTTAGCTGCTTATTTATCTTTAATCCTCTTTTATATTTTAGGGCATTCTGGAGGCTGGGAAACAAACTGCTTGGTTTTTTTTTACTTATTAGAGAGCAATTTTATAATGAACTAGCTCTAGCCTATATATTTTATCTTTCTCTGTTTCTCTCTCTCTCTGTCTCTCTGACTGTGTCTGTCTCTCTCTGTCAGTCTAGCTGTTACTGTCAGGCACCAGGGGTAGTGGACCGACTGGACCAATACGATGATGACATAACCAACACCTGGTATCGAAGTCTAAGTGGCACCCGGTATTTAACCAGAGCCCATTGCAAAGCAGGTTGGACTTGCTGCAGCGTGGTTCCACCAGGTCGTTCCACAGGTGCGACTTTGTCCTCGGTGGTGGCCAAGGTGAATTACAGAATCGTAAGGCAAACTCGTGGTTGGAGACTGGCAGGAGATCAAGACAGGCAGCACAGGAGTCGGGGTCGTAGCAGTAGGTCAGGATAGGCAGCAAGAGATCAGAGTCAATAACGGAACCGGGGTCACAACAGGAATTCGAAATACAAGAAATGGGCATCAGACAAGCTTTCTCTAGGACTGTGAGGCACAAGAATCTGTCAGGGGACACAGGAAGGGGCTTGCTATTTAACAGAATTGCCAGCCTGCCAGAGTCAATTAGCGGCGCACTGGCCCTCTAAATTTTACAGAGCCAGCATGCGCGCTCTAGGAGGCGGGGACACGCGCGCTGAGCCGCTGAAGGCATCGCTGGAACCCAGAGAGGTGAGTGATGCAGAGGGGCACATGGGTGCGTCTGCAACCCAAGACATGGGTCGCAGGGGCACCCGTGACAGTCTCTCTCTCGCTCTGTCTCTCTGGTTGTGTCTCTCTCTTGCTCTGTCTCTCTCTCTCTCTGTCTAGCTGTGTCTCTCTCTCTCTCTTGCTGTGTCTCTCTGTCTCACTCTACCTCTGTTGCTCTCTTTGTCTACCTCTCTCCCTTTGTCTTTCTCTCTCTATCTCTGTATCCATATTACTTTACACATACGCTGTTCTATACTCATTGCCTGTCTTTAAAAACAGTTTATTTTTGAAATATTGGAAACTGAGTTACTACAATTTGATTTTTAAAATTTTGATCTTTTTTATTGGAGTTTGAGTTTTGAAAGGGTTGTCTCATGAAAATATCTGTTTTCCATATGCTCTATTAGGTTTTACAACACATTTAATACATATAAAAGAGTATTAGATTTGCCTCAATAATGTTATGTTTTGGTACTATGTGCAAACCTCACCTGCTTACTGCACCTGATTCCTTACAGATGACTATCCTGATACTAGTGACCTAGCTGCTGTTTAAGATATTATCCTTCAACTCCCTTGCTTAGGCACTTTGACCTTTTGCCTTTGGCTTTGTTCATGAATAACTCTCCTGCTTGGCCCATGGAAATTATTCCCTGGCAACCCCAGGTCTATTCCTATATATTCATCCTTAGTCTTGTCACATTATGATAACCCTACTTTGATGACCATATGATTTCCCTGCTATCATGAGCATTAGTACCTGACTAAACTCTGTGAGCACTTCTGCTACCAATAATTCACTATTCACTTCGGAATAGAGTAACTAAAAAGAATCAGGGATTTGGTTGTATTTTATTGCAGATGCCTTCGAAGGTAATGTGCAACTGAATTAGGTTAAGTTTTCATGTTTTGACACCATATTGGCATCTTTGTCAGACCACAGTGATGAAATACATTGGATTGAAAGCTTAACTGTAAAGTATACAAACTTTTGCCTAACTCTGCACTAACAAAAAAATAGCAATTCTCTAATTTAATTGAATTAGCTATCTGCAGGTGTTTAGTTGCTAGCAGAGGTTTTACCTTGGCCCTAGGCTAATCTCCATTTGCCATGCCTCCTTGTAACCATGAGAAGCTGTATAGAACAACTACAGACAACAGGAGGCTTGTTGAGAGGCGCTGTAGGGTTTGTAGTGATGTCACAAGCATGTGACTCATGACATGCTTCAGGTCATCCAATTACAAACAAGCAGTCCTCCATCATTTGAAAGTTCTTAGTATTTTGGCAAAAGACCTTCAGTGTTGTCACAAGCATGTGATCCATCACATGCTTCAGATTGGCCAATTACAAGCATGCTGTTCTGGCTTCAGTGGGGTGAGCTGATGTCACAACCCGGAAGTGCCCAACCACATCAGGAACAGCAGAATCTGATTTAATATGAAATAAAGTCAACTATACCAGATATATCTTAGGCTAGGAAGAAGCCAGCACCATGATATTGGTATCGATGGAAATGTTGTCAAGTTCTCTCTTCAGCTCTGCAAAAGTTTTTTGTCAGTAACTTTAGAGTTATACTTCAAAGTAGTTAATTCATTATCTTATTGGTACCATCTACAATATGATAAGGAAGTTCAACCAAATCTGATGCTTTATAGCTTCTTTATTCTACAATTACTTTTGGGATACAATTGAGAGCGAGGAATCAATGTGCAAAAAAATGTATAATGTGAATCTCACCTTATTCACCACCGATGCACAGAAAAAATTGAGCCAGAGTCAATGTGTAGATTAAGAAAATCTAGAATCATTGTTCGAATCATTGCATCAGACTCTTGATGATGTCATTGTGTTTGTATTTTGTGCAACTAATAAAAGCAATGTTTTAACCTTATCTTTAAGCAAATACCTTGCCTGGATGCTGAATTCCCACACTGGTTAACCAGTCGTATCCCAAAAGTAGTTGTAGAATAGAGAAGCTAAAATGGGCAACTGTATCAAACTTTTGGCATATACAACACCTGCATACAGGATAAGTGTGTGTGAAGGACGACTCGTTTTGAGCTATACAAAGCACTTCTTCTTGCCTCAAAGCACTTAGTATATGAACTCGTATTTAAATGGTGGAGCCTTGTGGCATCTCTATGCAACAAACGTAAGCAAACACATTTAAAATTATATGATAGGTTAAAAGCCAAAGGAGTGGGTGGGTCTAGTGTAATCACGCCCACTCTGGCAAGGAAACTGATCGGACCTGAGAGGTAACTGCTTTCCTAAGCTTCATCCAATCAGAAAGACGATGGGCGGGCCCTCACACCTCTTTTCTTGCACCAATGGAAAATATTGTAGGTGTTTCATTTTTAAAATAGGGAGGAGCTTCTCATAGGTACCTCTCAGGTCCGATCAGTTATCAGTTTCCTTGACAGAGTGGGCGTGATTACACAAGACCCACCCACTCCTTTAGTTTTTAACCTGTCATATAATTTTAAATGTGTTTCTTTATGTTTGTTGCATAGAGACGCCACAAGGCGCCACCATTTAAGCTAAGTGCTTTAAGGCAAGAAGAAGCACTTTGTATAGTGCAAAACATGTTGTCCTTCCCGCGCATTTCTTTTCAGATGATGAATGTGCAGCCTGGTATTCTGGTCGTATTTATATATTGTCTAGTGTACATCAAATAAAAGGTCTTCTATTCACGGTACATTATGTCTGTCCTCGTAGACCACCACAGTCACATTCTTATGTAAGAAGAGGTGTGAAAGAAACATATTGGCCGTCCACAATGTGCTGAGGATGAGTCATGACAGTGTAAAAGAAATCTCTACAGCCTGGAAGAAAGCTCTTTCTTGATACTTGATCTCCTATCAACATGACCCATGGGTGAGGATTAACCTTTTGCTGCTACGAGCTTGTTGTCTTAAGTGTGACAGCCGCATTGACTGTCTTTGATCAGAACTAATTCAAACCAGGGAGTCAGTAGTGCGAATCCAAACATTAAGACATCATCTGGTCATCGCTGCTGGACCATTCATCTCCCGCTCTGATTTCTTCCATATTTAAACGTCACTGCATATAAAACTCAGGAGAAGCCACTGCAGGACACAACAGAAGGGATATTAGAGCCAGGTGTGAAATAAAATTACTGAGACTTCAGAATCGAAAGAAACTTTCTCATCTACATCATGCAATGTTCAAAAATGACAAATCAGCGGTACTGACTGTAGTGACTATGTAGATAGGTATGAAATAATTAACCTCTAATTATCAAAAATAATATTACAACCATACAGTAAACTAAGAGTGATGTTGTAAACCGTTATTTATGTATCAGATTAGAAAAAAATGTATATTCAGTGTAAAAATCTAGAATGAATCTAATTTACCATGTGTTCAACTTTTACAATATTTGAAGGGAGATTTCAGCAGGATTGTCCATATACATTAAAGGAAACCCACCATTTAAAACGGAGCATTCTGACCCACAAATACCTTTACACAGGTCAGGATGAGCTCTTGAATCAACCCAGAAACTGCTAGATTTTTCCTAAAATCGTATCTTCGGCTGCTCCTGTCCCTGCTTTTGGTGTGCCCGAGAGCTGGTGACGTCACCGAGCAATCGGGCTCACTAGCAAATGCACACATTGATTTTTCGGCAGCCACTACGCAATCTATTGCCGAAGCCTCCTAGTATCGTGAGGCTTCGTGCAGGAGACCGTGAGGATGAGTTAAACTAAATGTGGCTATGCTCGCCGCTTCCACCAACGAAAGGGGCTCCACTGACACCAATCTTAATAAATATATTATTATTTATTAACATTGGTGTCAGTCCCTTTCGTTGGTGGGAGCGGCGAGCATAGCCACATTTAGCCACGCCAATGGTGTGCACATGGATGCTACAGCCGGATCACAGTGCATACTGTGTGAGGACACAGAAGCTCCGAAGGCTGATTAGCATAAAACAAGATACGATTTTAGATACAATTTGAGTGGTTTCTGTGTTTATTCAAGATATGTTCCTGCATCAGCTCATCCTGACCTGTGTAAAGGTATTTGTGGATGAGAATGCTCCATTTTAAATGGTGGGTTTCCTTTGACCATACAATATAGTATAGCACTTTAGACTGAATATAATACTATCTGTATTTCAAGGGCTTTGGGTGCTGCCCTTCTCCCCCTTTGTGCCTCTTTGCCACTAGTTTCGTTCCATTTCATTGACGGACAGTGTCACAGCCTCCAAGCCTCATGTGTGGTGTTGTTCAATCCTGGAGAAGGTACAGTACAGTTCTGCTATTGTGAATGTACAGTACATGCAATGGGATTTACATGGACTGCACAGGCAGTTTGTAGGTTGTGCACCTGTCAGTCCATATGAAATGGGTAGGAATAATCTTAGCATAGAAATAAGCATAGAAACATTACAACCTAAGTAGAAACCCTCATTTTAAGGAAACAAGTAGATGCACATAAGACAGGAGCCACTTGCTGCACACAAACATGTCCGGTCCGTGGGAAAGGACACGTGGGCTGGTCCACTCCCACAGGCCTAAAATACTGCACTGGGCGGGTGTCCTAGCGTCACACAGATATATAATACACATAGTCCCTGCCAAACTGTGGAACTAGTACTTTAAGAACTGTTAATGTGCCGTGCTGCTGATCCACCGGTGGACAGGAAGTCCTTACATCATATTTCTTAATGATGCAAGGATTCCTGTCCTGTGCAATGTGCTCACTCCGTGGGGTCGAACCGACACTTGGGTCCATTTCAATAGGCTGAACACGATTGCGTGCAGCCAGCCTTACAATGTAGTGTGGGTGGTTTGTGTGGATGACCCTTTTGAAAAATCCCTTTTAAAGCTATATAAGGCTAGGCTTCCAATGCTGCAAACCTGTAGTCAGGTAACTGTAGCAGAGCTGAGCGGCATTAACAAATAAGCACAGAAGACAGAAAATTGAGCTGTTTTTAAAGGACATCTGCCATCATGGTAGACGTGTCCTCCTAAGAAGCTCCTGATCAACTATGCTCCTCTATGTTATAGACGTTACGTATATTATAACCAATTAAATATTGATGACCTACCCTATGGATAGATGAAAAACAAGCAATTTATTTTTTTACTTTACAGCTTAAGGAGCTAAATATTATGCAACTTTTATAATCCAAGTGGTATCACATGTGGCAATATCCATTATGTTTGTTTATTTTTGTTTAAGCAAATGTATTTATTTATTGATTGTTTCTTTTGGTTCCTAATTTTAACATTTTTGAAGCAATTAATGTAGCCCAATGGCTAATACACTGCACAAGCCCTTCTGGATCTAATATGCATATGATAAAGAGAGGAGTGTGTGCTCTTTTTGGGCATTAAATCACTCACTTCTGACGCTCAATTAAACTTTCCACAGGGAACCATTTCACATCTGTACTTGCTGCTGGCTTAGTTCTTGCAGTGAGTGGGGTAGGAGAGGATACCAGGGGTAGATTGGCCTTGTCTGGTCCATTTGGGATATAGCAGAGTTAAGGATATGAAAAGGCAGCATAGTGATAAGAACTGGTTACTTACATGCTTGTGTTTTATCCCTTTCTTTTTGTCAACTGGCCAACATCCACATACATTTGTTGTACGTATATTGCTGTATCCATAAGAGGCGACATAAAAGCACTTGCTGCTACTTGTACTCCCTCTGCACATGGTCACATGTCAGGTTATAGTTAGAGAGATTATAATGGTTTCCTTAGTCTCATTTGTCAAAGCCGAATGAAGACTTTCCTGATTTCTCCCGTCTTTAGTTAACACCGACTTTACTATCGATGCTTGTGGTGACACGGCTTTATACATACAAATATATCCTACAATACATTTTCTATAATGAGGCTTTTTCTAGTCCCCGCTGAATGCTGTAACTGAACACTAGTTTACAGGAAATCATGCTGAATAATTGGCCAAATAAGAGCCATGATGCCTTAACAAAGTCACAGTCAAATGAAATGGTTGGCAAACTTTGTTAGAGCGACCTTCCAGCAAAATAGAAAGCAGAGAGGGAGATTGAAATAATGCGAGGAAGCAGCTATTTGCTCTGCATGACCTCAAAGCCAAAGTGTTCAGTCTCTTGCCGGCAGATGGCTAGAGTACTTCTAATGCTGGAAAATCTCTACGCAAGAAGGAAACTGACCAGTACCACACTGTATTCATTTTATATTGATCTCTTGATGAATTAAGTATTAATCAGGCTATCTTTATATATGTCAACGCTTGGGTCTGGTACTATACATCGGTTTCATTTAAAGGACAACTGTCATCAGGAGCCCATTGTCTTGCTCACCCATGTCCCCATAGAGAATATTGTGCACATTTCCAAATGGTTTTTATAATAAAACTGGCTTTTTCCAAAAAATAAGTTAGATGAACTTTTACCTTTCTGTATGCAGAGATGTGTCCCTAGTCCCATGGGAGTGGCCATTGAGCAGTGGTTCCACCCCACCTTGGTGAAACCGCTCGGTCATGCATCAATTTCAAATAAAAAACCCTCCGAAGTGGAGGTGATATGGAGGTGTAGCGTCTGTTCATGTGAAAGAAGCCTGAGGAGAGGAGAACTTCTTTCAGGTATACAATTCCTGGCGCTCAGGACCATTTCTCCAATTGGATTTGGAGGGATCTGAGGGGGACTTTGGTGTTCTTGCCCTGCTCCTGCACACTAGCAATATCCCTTGGTGCAAAGTGTAGATCAATTTTACACCATGCGCAGTAGAATTGCCAGTCTGCAAGCCGACCAATGGACATATCAGGAGGCTTGAAACTGTAGATATATCCAGAATGGGGTTTACGGCACACGCTGGCTAACTTGCGCAAGCTCATGGCCCCATGGTTTTCAACAAAGGGACACACTTACTGCACAGTCTCCAATTTATTCATGGCTCAGCCTATGGTTGCAGTCCACATCTAACCAATTTAGTTTTTTACTTATTTGTCATTAAGGATTTTTGGGGAGCCTTACATTATTTATTATGTGCTTTTTTTTTTGCTTTTTTTTATATTTTACTTTTTATTAGAGATCAGCCAACATCATGGACTTTTTTTTTTTTTACCAAAATCTCTTTATTTCGTATCTTCAAATTTACATTAAAATAATTCTTTGGTGAAACAGTTTCACAACCATCAAATTTCACTTAAGACAGTAAAAAATTTTTTAGAGACATGTTATATAATAATTACATATACAATTATCAATTTCTCATCTAATTCACACATAATTATATTCATCCTATGAAACCGACAATGTCTGTTATAAGGTAAAAAGATCTTTACATTTCCTGTCTGCAGTGATTTTAAACATCTGTAAAACTTTCAACCCCTCCCCCCTCCCTCATTCCTCCACAGGGGACTAACAAAAAAAAAAAAAAGGAAAAATTAAATAAATAATATTGCCATATTCCCGCCAATTCTTACTCTGTTTGTTGCCATAGTCCCCAGGTTCTAACCCATTTTTGTAAACTCTTAGTTCCTACCGACCTAATCCTTTCAAATCTTCTTACGCTTTTCACTAGATTTTGCCATTCATGCATCGAGGGTGCAGTTCTGTCTCCCCATTTTTGGGAAATACAGGCGCAAGCTTCATGCATAATCTTAATAAGCAGGATGTCATATTTTGGGTCCAGACATTGATCCATGGTTTTTTAACAAAGGGACACACTTACTGCACAGTCTCCAATTTATTCATGGCTCAGCCTATGGTTGCAGTCCACCTGTAACCAATTTAGTTTTTTACTTATTTGTCATTAAGGATTTTTGGGGGGCCTTACATTATTTATTATGTGCTTTAAATATTTTTTCTAGTAGATTATAAAAAAAAATATCCAGAAAAACTTGAAATAAACTGAATACATAATAATTTAGAAAAATGAATAAAACTAAGTAGATCATTTTTATTCTTCAACTTTAAGCAGATGATCATTTTGTTTGAGATCTGTTTTAGTTCTGAGAAATATTTCAAGTGTCAGCATATTCAGTTCTAGAATTCACTTACATATGAAATGTATCAATGAGACAATACAGTTAAATCTCATATTCCAAACATTTCATGACGTTTAGTTTGATGCCAACGTTTACTAATATTCTCCATTTGGGAGTGAATGCCCAAAACTGAAATCACCATGAAGATTTCAAATTCATGTTTCATTTCATTGAGTGTTTCATAACAACTCATTCATGCACAACATAGAGAATATTGAGTAAAAAATCTAAGTATAATAATAATGGTTTGTCTCAGACTTTTCAACCAATGTGCGAGGAATAAACAGATGTTTTTGTTCTGCAGGACCCTGTGTCTTGGATTCAGTCTGACAGATGTTGCTGGCATACTCTGCATCTTCAGCTTCCTTATACTAAGCAGAAAATAAAAAAAATATATGCTGACATGTAACTGAAGGGGGGTCAGGGATGGCAGAGTTCTAGGTGCAAACGTGGGCTGTAAGTCAGGGCAGGCGGCGCAGAACCATAAGCACGTTATGGTCAGCACAGAGAAACAGCAGGTCAAAGATGAGTAAAAGGACTGGAGTTAAAAAATAAACTAAAGTCAGAATCACAGGAAACTGCAAATAAAAGAGCAGCAACACAATGGGGCACTTTTACTAACCCGGTCCCTGCACGATCCACGAGGTGCGTTGTCCGACGAGGAGGAAGTCTTCCGCGATTCAACAAGATTGTGCGCCCGAGATCCTGCATGTGTCGCTTCCCTGCTCAGGTCCGCTGTAGTTCACCTCCTTCTTCTCGGTGTATGTAAATTGCGACACAGTTTAAATTTTAAATCCAGCGCTTAGTCCGAATCAGCCGGGTTGTCTGGCGGCCACACCCCCTGATTTGTGTTGCATGAAAGTCGGGGTGATTGCACCAAAATCCGATTGCATGTATCAAAAAACCTGTTAAATGTGGCGCAAAACGGAAATAGTAAATGTGCCCCAATGTACACCTCCAAGTTATAAATCTGTATTGCTCAGGTATCTACCTGTAGGCTAGAGGAAAGAGGACATGTGGGCCCAAAGAATCCATTGGTAGACTGTCATAAGAGAAGTAGGAAGAGAGCAACAGATTTCACATGTTATAGAGTAGGAGGAGCTGAGAAGACTGTACATAGTGTCATATCTGCAGGAAGCATGTTATAGAGGAAAAAGAGCTGAGCAGTGTCCTATATGCATGCAGCATGTTACAGAGCAGATATAGCTGAGCAATGTCCTATCTCCATGCAGCATGTTACAGAGCAGATATAGCTGAGCAATGTCCTATCTGCATGCAGCATGTTACAGAGCAGATAAAGCTGAACAATGTCCTACCTGCATGCAGCATGTTACAGAGCAGAAAGAGCTGAGCAGTTTCTACAGGCAGCATAAAATGGAGCATAAGGAGGTGCGAAAAAATGTTTTGCTTATGGACATATGGAATAAAGTCTCTTAACTTTTGGTTGTTGAAAACCTTGGAGTGCTGCTACGTTTTTTTTCTTTACATTATATATATATAAAAGGGGAACCTGCTTGTGGCAGACAGGTGGTGTATTATGGCTAAAGGTATGCTCCTATTTTAGGATTTGCACATGCATTGAGCACTTTAGATACCCATAGGGAACTTATGTACATTAAGCTGTATGGCAAGCACTTTATTGCAGTATTTGCACAGCAACCCATTATTGGGTATGAATTGCATTATGCAGTTGATATTGTATATGTATGTGATCCATATGACTATGTACCCCACCCTTTGATCCCGTCCCACATGTTTTTAATATTTCTATGTGATAGCCCCACTTACCCTCATGCTTCTCCCTGTTGAATTGTATATGTATTGTAATTTGCTGTTTTTACTGAATATGCAATTAAATAAAAAATATATGCAATTTTTGAATTGGCTTAATGTTTCGGTTTGTAGGTGTTTAGTAGTTGTTAGCCAATATATGATTTGACGTATTAAGGAAAAAGGGAATCTCCTCTAGGAATGCATCATGGCAATGCTATCATGGAGAAAAAATGCACTAATCTGATATCCCTTTTAGCAGATGTAGCCCGTATTTTGGTATATATATATATATATATATATATATATACACAGTGGGGCTCATTTACTAAGGGTCCGAACCGTGAATATTTCTCTTTTACCCTGAATTGCCCCGGGTTTTTGGCGCACGCGACCAGATTGCCAGCTTGCACGTGACAGAAATCGGGGGTGGGGGGGGGGCATCGGACAGCCCGATGGATTCGGACAAACTGTGGCATTTAAAAAAGGATTTGTGTTGCAAGTCCAAGCACTCACATGCACCAGGAAGAAGCAGGTGAACTCCGGCGGACCTCGGCGCAGCAGCGACACATGCTGGAACTCGGACACACGATGTTAGTGAATCGTGCCAGACCCAAATCCTTGTCGGACAACGCCCCGCGGGATCAAGACAGGACCAAAAAAGACTTAGGGTAAATAAGTTAGAACAGGATTCCTGTTCTTCAGATTGCGGGCATCCTGTGCTTATAATCGGATTCCTAGCAGTTAGATCCTAGCTGATCAGCTTGTTATCCCCTATCATGTGTGTCAGGGATAACTTGCTACCGTTTTGATAGCAGGAGCATTCAGTATATTGCATCCACCGTCAGTTTTACGGTGGAGAAATCACATGAATCTCCCTGCCAGTTGTTATGCTTCTCTGACCCGCACGCCACTTTGGGCCTGTCAGGAGCAGGGAGGGCGGGCATGTGCATAAACGCCTGAGATGCCAGATTTACTTTAGTTTTCTCAGCAAAAGACAGAGACTGTAGAAAACACTCAGCCAGTACAATCCTGGTCTACAAGTCTGAACTGGTGAAGTTTGTGCTGGTGCCTCTTGCATTTGGGGGCTGGACCGTGTTCAAAATGTTAATTTCAATGAATTCCCCCTATGAGTTATAAATAATTTAGTATTCATTTAAACCTCGGACTTTGCACATTCTTTTTAGTGCAAACTGCTTGCACAGGTATTTTCGAAATGTCCGCACATCATTTGTGTTGCATGCAACCCTTTTATGGCGCGGCCGCACTTGTCTACTTAATGGGCGTTCCAGTGCTCAGTCAGACCGCGCACTAAATTTAACATGCTAAGTCCTAAAGAAATGTATTGCAATCCGTATGTTAAAGGTGAAAAAAGTGGTGGACTCTGTCGGGGCAGTGCAGGGGGCACCAGATTCATGAAGAATTCCTGAATTGACACCCTCTGCACTATACACAGGCAAACTGCACATAGTACAAACTGCTCTGCTCTTGGTAATTGTGGGCCGTTGTCTCAAAATATGCATAAGTCTTTTTTTGCGATTCAGCAATGCAGAGGATTCAGCTACAAGTTTTTATGACATCCCCAGTTGTAGTTTGTGTAGTACATTGGATTCAATGCAGAACATTCCTCTCCACTATATATAAATATTTCGCTGAATATGAATCCAGCCGCCTTTGAAGTTTTCTAGGGGAACTTCAGACAGACTCTCAATGTATAATTCCATGTAACATGAAAGTACAACACTGAGTCTTAGAAGCATCACAAAGTGTCCGGATTCAAATTGCTTCCCCACTGAACAGTATAGGAGTGAAAATAAAGAAATATTTAAATGGGGGTCAAATATAGTCTCATACACCTGAGAAGCAAAACACTTAAACGCTGAGTGCTGCACTTTATTTTCTAAAATAGCACCCAGATTTACATATTCAAGATTTTGTCAGAGTGCACACTGGGACACCGAAATAAATATTATAAATTTGTGTAAAAATGCTATAATCCTATAAACATGGAATCTTTAGTACAACTCGGTAATATCACTGTATCCGAGGTATCAGTGGGAAATCTGTCCCCACAATTTACCTACCTGATCTAACTGATATGCTACGCAGGGGTAAGCTCATGTTTTAATTTCTGTTCTTCTCATCTAAAAATTTACTTTAGATCATGCAAATGAGGCTGAAGTGCTTTGGAGGGTGTTAGCAGAGCACCTAAAAGCTACGGCTCTACTGCAATAACAATTCCTAGCACCTTCTTTTATCCTTACTCCTTTAGCTACGTTACAACTGAGTCCGGCGAGATGTGAAGCCGGAGCCCTGTGGAGCGCTGCCAAAGCACTTCAGCCTAATTTGCATATATCTAAAGTGAAGTTTGTCTTGGAAAAAAGCAGGTGGACGATACAAACAAAGGTATGGGTTACGTGTGTGAGCATTGAATCACAAAATAGGTTGGTTATATGCACATTTGGATAAAATTGGGTTGCTTCAATTTGGGATAAATGTGCTGTATGATGTGCTGAAATAATCCCATAGACATTAGAGAAAAATCGTCAGTATTAAGTCACTCAACAAAATGATATAGGTCATTATTATGATATTGGTTGACACCAAGCACCACATCTGATATCAGCACTGGCAGCAGGTCCAGTACATAATAGCAGGAGCTAGTAGCAGAGAACTTGTGTCTATTCTGTAGTGACGGTGCAGGGTTACTGCAGTCTTATTAACTGGGATTAGAAGCTGAGAATTACACCCCATGATCTTATATTGATCTAGCCTGTGCTGAGGCTATTAATATGCTTTGCAAGGAGAGAAAAGTTATTACTTCTTTTGGGCTCCTGTCTTTACTGACTGCAAATATAGCAGTCCGAATAATCCTGTGGATTGGTATCCGTTTAGATGTATTAAGAGAACAGGATGGGGGGCACTGTACAGCTAAGGGGTTTTGTATCAATGGAGCATGATAGGGGGGGCACTGTACAGCTAAGGGGTTCTGTATTGATGGGGCATGATAGGGGGGGCACTGTACAGCTAAGGGGTTCTGTATCGATGGGGCATGATAGATGGGGCACTGTACAGCTAAGGGGTTCTGTAACGATGGGGCATGATAGGGGGCGCACTGTACAGCTAAGGGGTTCTGTATCAAGGGGGCATGATAGGGGGCGCACTGTATAGCTGAGAGGTGCTGTATAGATGGGATTAAGATGGGGGGACACTGTATAGCCATGTGGTTTTGTATGGGGCAGTATGTGTGGAACTGTTCAGCCTGTTGATGCTGTATGAAATGAGATAGTATAATAAATTATAAATGGTGGCTCTGTGTGTAAGTTTAGATAATGTAAGTGTAGAGAATGGGTGACATTTACATACCCGATCCCGCGGAGTTCACGGAGTGTGGAGTGTCTGATGATCATGCACTTTGCCGCGACTCACTAAGATTGTTCCCCGAATGTCCGAGATGTGTTGCTTCCCCGCTCAGGTCCTCCGGAGTTCACCTTCTTCATCCTGGTGCATGTAAGTCCTTGGTCTTGCGACACAATTTGAATCTTAAATTACAGTCCAAATCAGTTGGATCGAATAGAAATGTTCCTGAGCAGAGAGGACTAGGATATATGAAGACTAGTCAATGGAGAAGATTCATTATGCCTACTCCACCAGTTTTCTGGCTTTCTGGCTTTCCTGACCCTGTTGGGGCGGAGAAGGTGCATCGGTAAAGAAAACTCAGCTGGAACAGACATGGTATTAGGTCCAAAATAGCAGAATTTGTACCTATATCTACTAAGAGGCCAGATCCTCTTAGTAGATACAGGAGCTGGACCACTGGAGGGAAGAATTTTAAGACTGGCCTTTAAAAGACCAATCATAATGAATTCACCACAAGATAAGGGTTAACTTGTTAATCAGTAGGGGTCATGGACCACAAGAACTGGGGTCCGTAGTACAACAAATGAATGGAATGGCAGGAAGCGCTATCTTTTCATTGTCTATGGGGCTCATGGAGATAGTCAAGTAAGGCGCTGTCTGTGTTCAAAAAATGCATTAAAACGCTAAAAAATATGTGTGAAAAATGCAAAAGCGCTAATGAGAAAAAATGCTAGCAAAAACTTCAGTTTTTTACGCACTGTACTCTGATTTGATCTGTAACGCAAGTGTAAAAGAGGTCTGAGTCACAGCCATAGTGGTCCCTATGAAATACTCTGCCTGATGGAAAACAATTGTCATTTCACATCAAGGGGGTCCTATAGGAAATAGCATATAGTATGGGTCTTAATCTGAGATACCGGTAATAATACTTTAATCACAGGGGAGGGGTTTCCTCACACGCCATTTGCTGCATTCCTAGTACACTCCGGCATGCCTCCCAACCTCTGGGTCAAAGAAAGAGGGACAGAAATTTAGATTTTTTTTCTTGCATAATAAACTACACTCCTTGCCTTGGCCCTTGTCCCACCAGCTAGTATTCCAACAAAGTATAGTACTTAGATTAATAGCTCTACTGTATATTATCACCTGTACAATGCCCTATTCCCCTACCCTCTTATTGTCATCCCTTTCTCTGCTCCCTCTCTTATAATGAACCCCCTCTCTGCTCCCTCTCATTGCCCCCCCACCCCGCCCCCCCTTGGCTGCACTCCCTCTCTGCTCCACTTCTTATTATAACCCCCAATTCTGCTTATCTATCTTATTGTGCACCCTTGTCTGCCCACTTTCCTATTGTGCATCTTTATCGGTGCCCCCCTTTATTGTGCATATTTATCTGTTACCCCCTTTTTGTGCTCCTCTCTCTGCTCCCTCCTATTGTCCATCTTTTCTGTGCCCCCTTCATTGTGCATTGTGCCCCCTTCTATGCCCCCTACTTTTGTACATCTGTATCTTTTTTGTGCCCCGTTCTCCCCCCTATTGTGTATCTTTATTTGTGTTCCCCTGTTTTTGTGCCCCTTCTGTGCCCCCTCCTATTGTGCATCGTTCTCTGTGAACCCCCTTTTAGTGCCCCTTCTCTGCTTCCCCTCCTATTGTGCATCTTTATCTGTGCACCCCCTTTGCTGTCCCCCTTCTTTGCCCCCTCCTATTGTGCATCGTTATTTGTGCCCTCTTTTATGGCGCACCCTTCTCTGCCCCCTCCTATTGTGCATCTTAATCTGTACCCTCCCTTTGTTGTCCCCCTTCTCTGCCCCCCTTCTATTGTGCATCTTCTATTGGCAAAAATGCATATGCGCTTCCCATTAAACACATGTCTTTCATTGGCAACGCACATGCATTTTGGCCAAGCCCTCTCCCATTTGCGTTTTGGATGTATTTAAAACACAACAAAAACTCCATATTGCAATCTGCCCTGAGGTTCCTTGCACACAGCCGTGAACCAGGCCTAGCACACAGCCGGTAGAGGAGAGAGCGGGGTGAGTACCTTCCTTTTCCCCTCTCCATAGCCAGCCGGCAGCTTGGTCATGAAGCGGTGAGATGCAGGGTGCTCAGCACACTGTGATCGAGTGCCATAGACCTCTTTGGGGGCCATGATCTGTTTGCAAATTGTACGACCAGGTCATGACCCCCATGGCCTAATGCAGAGACATCTGTAAAGCTCTCTGCAATACACATCCTGGTTGCTGCATTAGTAATATTGAGGACAAATAAATACCCCATCTACCCATCTATTTTATTTTATATTGATAAACTATATATATTGATAAAATCTATATTATGTTGATATAACCAGGTACATGCTGCCAAAATCTAATCTTGAGGTTATATTTCTGCCATGTTACAGGTTCTCACTGCAAAGGTTGCTATGTATTTTACCCTGAACTTTTAAGGAGTGATGTTGTTTATATTTATTCACAGTAATATTAATTTTGCTTGTTTTGTAAAGCAACCAAAGAAATCAGAAATATTGGTGGAAAATTCTCAGCACAGTGAGTTGAGGTCTGGCTCCAAAAAGTGGAGTGCAAATTGTGTGCCAAATGTATTATATGTTTTGGCCCTATGTGTACCCTGCATGAGTGTCTAGAAAATGAGAGCTAAGATGATTTATAGGGTTATACAGGTATATACAGATATGGTGTGTGTATATATATATATATATATATATATATATATATATATATATATATGATATAGAAAGCTAGTGTTCAAGATGCATCAACTGTGACATGTTGGATGTGCTGTAGCTTCTGCCTCTGCTATACTTGTTACTTCAGAATAACTAAACCAGCTGGGTAATTCTGAGTCACCGCTTTGCATCTAAAACTGTAAAGTTTATTTAGGTTTATGACTGGAAAAAAAGCTTGTTGTTGAGATCAGAATCTTACATGCTGTATATCATAGAACTGAAAGGGAACCTTTAGGTCAATAATGCAGGAAATATGTGCAGGAGGATCTCATTGAAATAATAATATGCAGGGTTATGCAAAATTATATATAATAAAGTGGAATCATAGATGAAGGGCTATCAGTCACTGATAGGACCAACACACATGAGACTCATTGAAAAAGCAAACATATAGTGGATTTAAGATATAATATCTTATGAAATACATTTATTCAGTTCAATATTTTCCATCAAAATTATCAATTTACTCTGCTTCTCCTTCCCTATAACATGCTGCCTGAAGATGGGACACTATGTACAATCTGCTTATCTCCTCCTGCTCTATAACATGCTGTCTGCCGATAGGACCCTATGTACAATCTGCTCAGCACCTCCTGCTCTATAATATACTTTTTGCACATAGGACACCATGGGGCTTATTTACTAAGGATCCATGGATCGCATTTCCGTGGGACTTCCCGACCTTTACAGGATTTTGCGCATCAGCGCCAAAATTCATGCGACAGAAATCGGACAATCGGACTGATTCAGTCTGAGTGCGGGATTTAAGATTAAAATTGTGTGCAACCAATGGATTTACATGCTCTGGGAGGAAGATGGTGAACTCCAGCAGACCTGAGTAGGGAAGCGACAGATGCAGGATATTGGGCACACGATCATAGTAAATATGATCAGATAACATTCTGCAGACAGGGCACTATGAACAATCTGCTCTATAACATTATGACTGCAGACAGGACACAATGTACAATCTGCTCAGCTCCTCCTACTCATATAACATGCTACCTGCAGATAGGATGCTGTGTACAATCTGCTCAGCTCATCCTGTTCTATTGCATACTACATACAGATAGAACACTTTATATAATAGTGGGTACCTCTAAAGTTTTGTGTTTTTGGTATGTGAGCAATCATGTTATGTAATTAAATTTTATACTGTATTATACAATGTGTAGTGAAAATATTTGTTCCTCTAATTGAAAACCAAATCATATAACACTACAAGCTGTAGTATGTTCATTCTGAAATAAAAAACAAAAAATAAATAATAAACAAAAATGGTAATTTACAAAACAATAAAATTATTCGGAGCAAATTAAATTACCGGATGCCTTTTGTAGATCAATTTTTAAAGTTTTTTAACATATTTAATATAGCAGGCCACCTCATTATGGAGATAAGATTAATTCCATTATATAAAACGATGTACATATTGTAAATTGTGTATTCACATGACATTGTCCTCTGTTTGAGTAGAATTTATTTTGAGTGTTGCTTTGTGTGTGCTGAATATCACAGACACAGTGCTGATGATCTCAGAGTCTAAATCTCCGCCATGAATGGAGTTGGTCATGTCTCACTATTATCTTCGGTCTAGACGTTGTATCTCCGATAAATACATAGAACAGGACCAGATTCCAGTCTTTGAAAATAAGAAGAAGAAAGTGGATTTTAAGTGTTATTCAGCAAACAGTTCTTGGTCTGATAAAATTGTGATTGCTACATCCTAAGAGAGTACCCAATATCTCCTCTCCGTTTTACAACCTATAGAAGTGCAACCGGCATCATTTTAGAGCCAAAGGTATTTGTGTACCATGATCAGTCCAGTGGTACATGAACAGATTTCTGTTTTGAGTTTTTCTGTATGCACCTTTTCCGAAAAATCGTCCTCATCTCTGCAAGATAGGCCTCAATGCTTTGATATCAGTCTATGGGTAGCAGAATAAACGTTGGGAAATGGCAGTATTATTTACCATGGAGAATAAGTGTCTAATTGTTTGAAAAGCTTTAGGAGTGGTATCTGAAATTGACATTAGGGCAGTTGTTCAAGATACGCATCAACAAGACATATGGATGTAATTTTTTATGATTCTGGGTAGTGATGAGTGGACCCTAATAACAAAGTTTAGGTTCGCACCGAACTTCGCTGGTTCGGATTTTATGGACCTGACCACAGACTTAATTAGATGTCTGGGTCAAGGTCCAGCTCAACCCGACATTAATGGCCAGAATCAGTATGTCTTCATGGGGAGCTTGGATTAACATCGATATGTTGCTGCACATGCACCACAATAGTTTAAATACCACTGGCGACTTTCCCAGTGGCATTCAAACAGTTATTGCCCATGAGCGTTGCCAGCACTGACCCCTGGTGTTACTGGCGTAGTCCAAATCCAGTATCGGAAACAGACGACCGAACACGATTTTAAAATGTACTTCAGTGAAGCGCATATTGAACGATTTACTCATCTGTACCCATAACTAGTGAAGAGCGGACCAGAACTTTAAAATCCCGTTCGGTCATAAATTCATAAATTTTTATTAAAACGGAAACCTAGTGGACGTCCAATTTTAAGGATACACCAGACTTATATATATATAAAATGGACGTCTACTAGGTTTTCGTTTTAATAAAAATGTATGAAAGAAGACTGGACCAGGCAAAGCTTCAGTGAGATTTGAGAAAGATTCCAGATCCTAAGGGTCAAAATGTTGCAGTGGCCACTTCAATAAAGGATTTTTATAATGGAATCTTGGATTGATACCATTGTTCATTGTTTATATACAGATTCTATTCTGCCTAAAAATCGCCAGATTCATAACTTATCTACGAATCGAAGCATAGATCTGCTTATCTCAAATTCGAAAATTAAAAAAAATGTATTCTTTCTTTAAGCTAAAAAGCATCTCCATTAACCTTGCTGTCTTTACGTGCCCTGCTTTACTAACTCTTTCTCTTCCCTTACATCTTGATACATCAGTGAGGATCTAGCACCTACTATATATGACTGGTACCATAGATTAAATTACTACATCCCCATTATCAAATAATACTGGAAAGTAAATAATCAACTTATTCTTATCACTCAATGGAAATATTTTCCTTCCATTGGCACAACCTTGACTATCGGACACAAGTCTTCATTTCAGAGCAGGGTGAGTTTTTAGGAACAGCAGAACATATAGCAGATTGGTTTACTGCACCTCCACGCTGTTTGCTTGCCAAATTTTAATCTGTCCTATAATGGACCACTCTCGCTTACCTCCAAGTAATGCCAATCACCTGACTCCATCTAGTAAGTTGCACACAGACATTTCTTTGTTCCCATCATCGAGAGGAATATGTTTTATATTATATTACTTATGTCTAATATGGTAGATTGACAGACCACAATTTTTTACATACTGGACAAATTGCAAGGCAAGCTGTAAATAAAGTGTATTTTGAATTCTTAAAAGGGTTTTTAGTTCTTTATCATATATACTGTATTACAAAAATAACAATGTCAAACCGGGTGAACCTTTTCTTACCTCTCCCTTGATGTCAAAGTAACTTTGTTGTCTCGTTCATTACAAATCTGCTCACTGGATTCTACAGCAAAAGTACGATCAATACCCCTTCACGGCAGCGACAGTAAGAAATGGAGTCTGCTGTATGTTTGCTTTTGAGTGTTATGCAGAAATTGTAGCACAAATGCACCGAAAGAGGTTCATAAAAAGCGACGATTTACCAGGAAAATTTTGTCATTTTACGAGGGCACCAAGTTTCGCACAAAAGCTGTGAAATATTCATCAGCAGATGTTGGCTGAAGATGAAGCTCCAGGATTCTAGGTCATGGACTAAACGTTTGAAGATCTCTCATCTTAACTTCTTTTTGAATCCTACGTGGAAAATAACTTTGCTAGACTGGTCCCAGTCCTCATTTTCTCTTCTCTCTTGCCAACACAATAACAGTCCAGATGGGTCACATACGACTGAATGGTTAAGCTGGATATTTTGCTAACATAATTATGGCCACTTTTCCTGGTTTTTAAAAACATTTTCGGGAGATTGTATAAATTTGTGGCGGAAGATCTGTCTTTTTGTGCACGACTTTAGTGAGGTTTTTCAGTGTGATTTTATATTGTGGCGCACCACAAGAAGAACAAATGAGAATCAGAAATAACACTCCACATCAAGGTAGGGCTGTAGAAGTTTAGAGAGAGCTTAAATTGTTTTTGGCGGGTTTTTATGTGCACCAAGAAATATGCCAGAAATAGATTATAATATAAATAAATTCAGTGAACAGGTCGGGATCCAAAAGCTGCACCAATACAGGCAGTTCTTAAGTGGAATTTGAATGTAAAGCGGAACTGGTATTTTTTTTTCTTGTAGCTCTTGATAAAACTTTCATGACATGAGAACAAGGATTAACGATAAAATTTCATTATAGACACCTTACATCTGATCATTGCAATTGTATGTTCTCTCTGTGTTTGTGTGGGTTTCCTCCCTGTCCTCCAATTTCCTCCCACACTCCAAAATATACTATTAGGCTAATTATATTGTGAGCCCTATGGGGACAGGGACCGATATGGTAAGCTCTGTGCAGCGCTGTGTAATCTGTGTGCGCTATATGAATTAAGGAATTATTATTATTATTATTATTATTATTATTATTATCTGGGACTAAGGTAAAGCATCCAGAGAGCTTCACCAGAGGTCACAGTGGGCAGAGGCGTCCATCTTTAACTAGGAGTCGTCTGTAAATCTTTCCTTAACTCAGGGGCCGCCTGTATTAGGAGCAAAAATAAAAAGAGTTGAAAGAATGTTCCCGTTTTATCTAGTTAATGTAATTGTTAGTATTATAAAAAGTTGTACAACTTTCCAATACACTTTCTGTATCAATTCCTCACGGTTTTCTAGATCTCTGCTTGCCTTCATTCTATAGAAAGCTTCTATGTTTGCTTCCGATGGACAGAAATCTGATCATGGTCACAAAAGGTGCGCAGTCCGTTATATCACACAGCTCTGATTTCTCTCTATGATACTAATGAGCCGCGCACCTGTGTGATCATGGTCCGATTTCTGCCCACTCGAGGTATATTAGAAAGTTGTATCACTTTTTATAATACAAACAATAAGCTTGTAATATATAAATTTATTGTGGTGCTGCCAGTAAGTAAATCTGCAAAAATATGCAGGATCGGCTCCAAAACTCCGGAAATGTCTGCCAAAAAACAGGTACAAAGACAATAATACATTTCCCCCATTGTACTACATGGACTAGGGCTTTGTTGGATATACTGCATTTAGAATGGCATTGTAAGAGCTCAGTGCCACTAAGAAGTAGGGAACCACTAAAGAGTAACTGTTTGTTGCCTGTTATGTAAATCAGTTTTTCATGTGCGAATTAGTTCAAAGACTCCCAAATTCAGGAAACTTAGTTTTAGTAAACATTACATAAGAAGATATGAATTATAATGTGAATCTCAGTTCAAATCATAAAATGTAACATATAATATACCTCACTACAAAATAATTTTAGGATACCCTACACTTGTGAGGCAACTCATGACTTTTCCACCATATGGTACCTAGAATGAGATGCTGTGTAGAATAACTATTTGACAATGGAAATAGTACTACCTAGTTGTAGTCAATGGATTTATATGTTTCCAGGAAGAGAAAGAGTGGAATGTTCCAAAATTGTTATCTTTGAAATGTCCATTATAAAGTAGATGTTGAACCTAATTCTAATCTTATCTATATATTGTCATCATTTCTTTGTTCACGAAGCTGAGTTTTTGGTGGGGTAAGTGGGCTAGAAATACTTTTGTTGTCTCAGTACTCATCTAAGACCAGAAGACAATGGGGCACATTTACTTACCCGGTCCTGTCGCGATCCAGCGGCGCGTTCTCTGTCGAGGATTCGGGTCTTCCTGCGATTCACTAAGGTAGTGCGCCCGATGTCCAACAGGTGTCGCTGCTGCGCCGAGGTCCGCCGAGGTTCGCCGGAGTTCACCATCCTATCCTGGGTGCATGTAAACGCGTGTCAAGCGACACATTTTTTTTAAAAATACAGCGGTTTTTCCGAATCCGCCCCCCGATTTCCCTTGCATGCATGCCAGCACCGATGTGCCACAATCCGATCAAGTGAGCCAAAAACCGGGGCAATTCGGCGCAAACCGGTAATTTTCAGAAAACCCGACGAAAAAGAGCGATTCCGACCCTTAGTAAATGAGCCCCATTGTACCTGGTTACCAAAATCTTAGTTAAGCAAGGTCAAGGATTCAAAATCAGATTTTCCGTAACCCCAGCATTGAAGCACTGTCAATCTCTATTGTATACAGTATTTGGGCTCATGTGGAAGGACCATCTTCTCATTCATTGACATTACTACAAGTTGTGAAAGGATAAAGTGACTCAACAATGAAACAATTAGATATATAAGACCAGCGCCATCTGTGCATTGAATTTCTGCAGCATTAGAAATTGCCTGTGTTAATGTGGCATAATTTATCTTGCTTAGCAATATATGGCAGATGTTCCAAATTTAAGACCCGATTTTTTTATGTAACTTGGAGCGGAATGTATTTAAATTACATTGCTACAAATGTTACATGTGTTCTAGAAAGCAGCCTCTATTATGTTTTCTTTGTGTGATTATCATATTATGCTAATGTGCTTCTTGGGTCTTTGCATACACAGCGAGACATGAGTTGGGTTGTCCTGTGTTTTAGAAATCAGTGATTTAGCCAAAGAGGTTTTCGTGAAGCTTATGTAGTTTTATATAATTTCTCCAGTAAGACATTTGTGTTCCAGAAAACGGTTGAATTCTAATATTATAAGGAATAAATCAAATAAAAACATGCTTAAAAGACAAACGATACATCCCTATGGTGAACAATTATCATGCAGATGTAGAACTAAAAACAAAGTTCAACTTTTTGGATTTCTCAATTTTCTGACTACTTAAGAATGTAAATGAGTTTTACTGGGATATGACATATTGGGGCTCATTTACTAAGGGTTCGAACGTCGCACTTTCGTCGGGTTTCCCGAATATTTTGCGCCGAGCTGTCCCGGGATTTTGGCACGCGTGATCGGATTCTGTTGCATCGGTGCCGCCTTGCACGCGACAGAAATCGGGGGGCGGGCCGTCGGACAACCCAACAGATTCGGACAACGCCCAAGATGTAACATTCAAAATTGTGTCGCAAGACACGCACTTACAAGCACCGGGAAGAAGAAGGTGAACTCCGGCGGACCTCGGCAGGGAAGCGACGGATGCAGGAACTCGGGAGCACAAGCTTGGTGAATGGCGCCGGAGCCGAATTTTCGTCAGACATCGTGCCACAGGATCAGGACAGGATGGTATTTAAATCCTTTGAATGAAGTTCCTACAGTGGGGTCAGTGGGATAAGGTGAAATTACATGACAGTCCAATTAATCCTCATGTACACAGACTGAATTACGGATCGGTGAGGTATGCTGTACTCATAAAAAACAAACATATAGCATTTCCTGATAAATAATATTAGCATTGTTTAGATACGCTTGATATAATATTGTGTACTATTAATTCGTAATAAGCAAAGTGTCTACTTTATACTGTTTGTACTGTATACGTCGTGTCGAGCTATGGAATTTCACTGCGAGTGGTTTTCATTTCAAAGCAATGTAAGAGTGTTTTTATGGAACGCAACCAAGATGGATATCATGTGTAATTTAATATTGACATTTATTAAAACTGAAACATTTATGTAAGTGTTTTATACATAAAAAGAGCTTCTATTCCATCCATGACTGGCGTTGTAAGAATACGCTCCCTGTGTTATGCATCTGTTTCTGTGGATTTTCAGCACAGCAGTTAGGAGTTACAGGATTACATTTCATGTTTTATAGGAGTCAGGTATACATTTCAGGAACAGTGACGTGACCATAGTACAAAGAAAAGGTCAGAGTATCTGTCGGCCTTGTTGGGTTCCATTTGGAAAACCCATAGCAGGGATTCTGGGAATAAAATAAACTTCATGTTAATACAATTTGCTAACATTCATTTTACCCTTGAAGTAGTAGGTACAGTGACAACTAGTGTATGGCTTAAAGGAGGTGTGCACTTTACCTCATGTTTTTTGTAATATGTATGTAAGTGTTGGGGGTAGGATATTAGGTAATTTACCAGTATACATCTATTAACCCCTTCCCGACATTTGATGTAATAGTACTGCATGGCGAGAGGTGTGTTCCCGCGTTATGCAGCACTATTACGTCTTGATTCTGGCACCTAGCACTGTCAATGAACAATCACCCTGCCAGGACCTTATGATAGCATTCATAAATATAAGATCAAGGTCTTGGCAGGACAAATGTTCAAGGACAGGTAGAGATAACCCTCATCTAAAGCCATTTTATGGACAGGAATAACTGGCTAATGAGGTAAAATACCAGAGGATTCATTGTACATATCAAGAAAGCAGAGCAGAACTATCAATCGAATATATAAAGCTGGGTAATAATAATAATAATTCTTTATTTATATAGCGCACACAGATTATGCAGCACTGCACAAAACATGTCAAATTGGTCCCTGTCCCCACGGGGCTCACAATCTAAACAACCTAACAGTATGTTTTGGAGTGTGGGAGGAAACCGGAGTACCCGGAGGAAACCCACACAAACGTGGAGAGAACATACAAACTCTTTGCAGATGTTGACCTGGGTGGGAATCGAACCCAGGACCCCAGTGCTGCAAGGCTGAAGTGCTACTCACTCAGCCACCGTGCTATGTGTGTCCGCTAAAGGAATCTGTACCGTCACGTTTACAATCACCAAATTTTACACAGTCATTGGGGCAGATTTACTTACCCGGTCCGTTTGCGATCCAGCGGTGCTTTCTCTGCACTGGATTTGGGTCCGGCCGGGATTCATTAAGGTAGTTCCTCTGACGTCCACCAGGTGGCGCTGCTGCGCTGAAGAGCATCGGAACGCATGCAAATACACCGGCCTATCCTGGATGAAGGTAAGTGCAAGCTCCGCGACATTTTCGGTTTCTTAAATGCGGCAGTTTTTCCGAATCCGTCGGGTTTTCGTTCGGCCACGCCCCACGATTTCCGTCGTGTGCATGCCAGCGCCGATGCGCCAAAATCTGATTGCGTGCGCCAAAAACCCGGGGCAATACAGGGAAAATCGGCACAAATCGGAAATATTCGGGTAACACGTCGGGAAACCGCGAATCGGGCCCTTAGTAAATGACCCCCATTGTCTGTGACTATGGGAACATCATAGGCTCGGTTTTGAGCCAAAATTTTCACCCCACACTTTCCAAAATCTACTTATTAACCACCATATACAGGAGCTATTATCTGCTTCTGCTGCTGTGGCAGTTGTAAGCTGAGCTGTGATTGGCTGCTGTTCTGCCACAGGTCATTAATATTAGCTGTGATTGGCTACTACAGGCAGTGAGTAGAAGACAATTTATGTGTGAGGTAAGATGGATAGGGATACAGAGATAGGGGGAGATTTATCAGAAATAGGAAAGATAAAACTGTTCCAGTTGCCCATGGAAACCAGAGATGAGCTGTCATTTTCTAAACAGCTGTGCAAAAATGAAACTTGAGCTGTGATTGGCTGCCATTGCCAACTACAGCAGTTCTGCTCTCAGGCACTTCTGATATATCTCCCCATAGACAAAGTGACAGTGAGGGGCAGTCAGGTCAGGAACAGAGACAGCCATTGGAATGAGAGTGTCAGAGACAGTCACTGAAATGAGAGTGCAAGAGACAGACAGTCACTGAAATGAGACTGCCAGAAACAGACAGTCATTGAAATGAGACTGCCAGCGACAGACAGTTACTGATATGAGACTGCCAGAAACAGACAGTCACTGAAATGAGACTGCCAGCGACAGACAGTCACTGAAATGAGGCAGCACAGGGAGTCAGCTGCAAGCAAGAGGCATGAAAGTGCATGTCTACAGGAAAGGATGGAGATGAGAAGAGGTGGCAAGTTGACTGCTGTGCCACTTACCCCACCCCCTTACTGGAACAAGGATGTGAATATAAGTTAATTTTCCAGGTGTTAGAAAGTGTTTGACATCTAAAAAATACCTCCAGAGCACATGCAGGTAGCCATATAAGGAGAGGGGGAGATTTATCAGATATGTCTGAGGTAAACCTGCTCCAGTTGCCCATGGAAACCAATCAGAGATCAGCTGTAATTTTATAAACAGCTGTGCAGAAATAAAACTTGAGCTGTGATTGGCTGCCATGGTTCTGCTTCTTGTGCACTTCTGATCTATGTCGCCATAGACAAAGTGACAGTCAGAGACAGACAGTCACTTGAATGAGAGGTCCAGAGACTGAATAACTAAACCTTTTTGGAAAATCATTAGCCACATTTTACAATCAGCTAAATTGCTTATAGCTAGAAAATGGAAAAGGGACAGTTTTCCTTCTGTCTGCCATTTGCTAAATTTTTTTGGCTGAACATTGTCTACTTGAAAGGCTGATAGCATACAGAAATAGTTCAGTAACGTGCCACAATATGTGGGATCCACAGTTCCCCACTCTCTCCCCAGAAAGGGACAGGATTTCCTTGTTATCCTCCTCTTCTCTAACTAAGTGAGTCTTTGTGGAAAAAACAGGGAATGTTTGGTGTCCCCCTTTGGGTCATGATGCTTAGGGCATCTTTCTCTATGGAATTGAATATTATCTCAAGCAGGTGTTAATGACAGTAAGTATGCAATGTGTGCCTGTGTTTGACAGTTGGTTAGGTTATGTTCTCTGTTTCTTTGTTACTCTTTATTGCAGAATATAATCTTTAAAGATGTACCGGTCCTACCTAAGATGCATTACATGCTTATAATTTGGCACCAGGAAAAGATTTGGTTTCTATCTATAAGTCTTCTTGTTAGCAAACTGTATTTGCTTTAGAAAGTATGACCTGGATCTGTTTCTATTTGCAATTAATAATAATCCTCATAATCTGTGAGGTAATGTGGTGGTATAATAGTGATAGACACTGAGTGTCCGGTTGGAGAGATATGAGGAGATCCAGGAGAGGGCCAGTCGAGGATGCCATTCACATTCACCCGAATATTTCCGATTTGCGCCGATTTTCCCTGAATTGTCCTGGGATTTAGGCGCACACGATCGGATTGTGGCGCATAGGCGCTGGCATGCAAGCAACAGAAATTGGGGGGCGTGGTCGAACGAAAACCCGACAGATTTGGAAAAACCGCCGCATTTTAAAAAAATAATTGCTCGCACGCGCCATACTTACATGCACCAGGAAGAGATCAGTGAACTCCGACGCAACTCGGCGGACCTCGGCGCAGCAGTGACACCTAGTGGACATCGGGCGCAGGACCTTCATGAATCGCCGGAAGACCTGAACGCTCTTCGGAGAAGCCGCCGCTGAAAAGCGAATGGACCGGGTAAGTAAATGTGCCCCAGCTGGAAAAGATGGTCAACAGTGTCAAAGGAAGAGGACAGATCAAGGAGGAGGAGAACAGAGTGGTGATGTTTTGCCTTGGCAGACAGTAGATTATTAGTGATTATTATTATTATTATTATTATTATTATTATTATTATTATTATTATCATTATTATTATTATTAGAGAGGCCAGGGAACCAGTTTGAAGTTTGTCAATGAGGGAGTTGGAGGAAAGGTAGGAGGATAGTTCCCGGTGGACATGTTGTTCCTAGAGTTTTGAAGCAAATGGAAGTAGTGAGATAGGGCGATAGGTCAGCAGAGGAGATGGGTCCAGCAAAGGGTTGTTTAATGTTGTTGTATGTTTAAAGGAAGATGGAACTATACCAGTGGATATAGAAAGGTTAAAGAGATGAGTTAGAGCTGGGATGAGTACAGTGGTGTAACTAAAGTATAACAGATAAATCAGTGCAGAAGATAATAGTAAACTTTGTAATATACTTTATTAAACAAATGCGTTCCTGTCTCCTACTCCACTTACAGCTGATTGATAAAGGAACGTAATGGCTGAACTCTTTACAGATAGACACTGGATAGACTTATCTCCTCATATTGTTGAACAATCAATGGACATTTTCTCTTGGTACTGTATAGAAAGAATTAATTTATAGCCTCATTTCCTTATTTCTATGCTGTGTACAGGACTTCAGATACTTCTTACTGCAGGAGAAAGAAGGAGCAGAAAAAAAGGCCCAGTTAAGCTGTTTTCCTTAATGAAGTTCATTACATATTTACTTTACTATCATCTGCACAAAAAAATTAGCTTTACCAGCTCTACCATTAGCTGGTAGACTGTCCTCACAGACATGCTTGTTACCCCTAGGGAGGATGGCACCGTCTGTCATCAATTCCAGGACATCGTTATTCTGAAGAAATTCATATTTATTGCACAAACTTTCATCAGAACTTTAGTAAAAACTGTATCAAAAATTTCTCTGTGATTTGAGCACTTCACCGTAATTGTATTCATACGAAGATTTTCAGTGTTCAACGGTCTGCTGTGTGGAATGCTGAAATCTTTGTATGAAGACGATTGGAGGTAAGTACTCAAGACATTTTTATACCATTTTTATTCGTACAGTATTGATACCGTTCTTATTGAAATGTACTGATGAAAGTTTGTGCATACTCAAATTGTGATACAAGTTTAAGGTCAGTAGTGGATATTTTTTCATAGACTAAATTCATACACTACTAGTTCTCTACATAAAAGAGATGAAATAGTATTTAGTGCCGCTAATGCTCTGTAAGCTTTAACAGCCAAGACTTTAGATAATATAGAAAACATAGTTACATCACATGTTCATTAAGGATGTATAGAGACGGCTCCCGAGTAGTGATTAGCCAGCAATGCTTGTGGGTATTACTGGAGGGGTGGTGAGCCAAAGTGAATCCTATAAGTGCCCTCTAAGAGCCACTGAAAGGTAACCTGTCACCTGCGCCATTGCTACTAAACCCCCAAAAATACCTTATATGGACCATTAATGGATTTACACCCATCCAGCGACGACTTCATCCGGGGGCAGGGCGGCTGTCAGCTACACGGAGAGAGGGAGGCAATGGTTACCTTAAAGGTGGCTACCTGCTTGATTGCAGCCACCCACACCCCACCCCTAGCCTGGTAGCTGAACAAGAATAAAACAAAACTTTTCCAGATGAAGGCAGCGCTAGCAGTTTATAAAGACATAGCTGTAAAACAGTTAATGGCCCTTACAAGGTATGTTTGGTGGTTTAGAAGCAATGGTGCTGGTAGCAGTTTCCCTTTAAATGAAGGGGGTGTGCGTGGGTGACACCATCTTGGATCCGGTATGTGCTCCCATGAAGTCCTCAGAGTCCCCTGACCCCCCAGAAATTCCAACTGAACAGAAATGATGAAGAGTGGAAGCACCTGGAGACAGAGCAAGGTAAGTGTGCTTTGTTTTATTTTTGCACCCCTATGGGCCCTTATAAAACTATATTCTAAAATTATTTTCTAAAATTATAATAATGATAATAATATTTAGAATAGTACTTTAGGAGGCATAATAAGATCTAAATAATCAAAATGTGTTGTCTATTTACATTATTCCTTATGAAGGCAATAATATATATAATATATTACAATAATATATACAATTTATCTTATATATACAAGTTTTTTTTTTACTTTCTTTTCCTCTTTTCATTGTCGCTTTAGAAAGATCGAGGCAGTTACAAACAATATCACTGGTTTTACAAACCATTTGCTTCGGGTCAGATAATGTCACCCTGCAACGCAGTAACATTTCTTACACGTTTGCTTAGTGTAATTGATAGAGCGACATCAAATCATTGCCTTGTGAACTGAGACTGTCTGAATGTTCCTTAGCTGCTGCATTAATCTTATCCTCCCAAGTGAATGGCCTCCCCCGGCCTAGCAATTACTCCGCTGCAGTATGTACTTATTGATTAACCACGGGTCCTGAACCTCTCCGCACTTTTTCTTATGTGTCTCTTAAAATATTAATTAACCTCACTTGTAATCAGATACGCTTTATTTTCATACTAATTTGCCAGCAATTCATTTCCACTTCCACAAAGTTGTTACAAATGTCCTTATATCTACTGAACTGCACATCCTGAGCTAATGTACAGTATAGCCAGTCATTGCTAAAATACTGTGGGGCACATTTACTAAGGGTCCGACGGATGCATTTCTGTCGGGTTTCCCAAATTTTTCCGTTTTGCGCTGAATAGCCCTGGGTTTTTGGCGCACGCGATTGGATTGTGGCGCATCGGTGCCGGCTTTCATGTGACACAAATCGGGGGGAGTGGCCGTCGGGGAGTGGCTTACAACCCAACTGTTTCGGACAAACCACGGAATTTAAAAATGAAATTGTGTTGTAAGATCAGCACTCACATGCATCTGGAAGAAGAAGGTGAACTCCGGCGGACCTCAGTGGGGGAAGCCACACATGTAGGAAATAGGACGCACGAGCTATGTGAATCGCGGCAGTTCCAAATCCTCGTCAGACATTCCGGATTGGCGGCGTCAACGGGACGGGTAAGTAAATAGGCCCCTGTGTGTTCATCAGCACTGGGAGCTAAGGCTAGTACACGCCCCAGTACCCTCTGCACTTAATTTACATATTACTAAAATAAAGCTTTTATCAAGTTAGGTTCCAGGATTATTCAATTAGGGCAGACAGGCAGGAGGAATCTACCATCAAGGTATACTTTGATAGTAGATTCCTCATGGTAGGTCTCCTTTAAGGGAAGTAAGCAATACCATTAGGATAATTGTGAAGGAAGGAGTGAACAACAATCATTACAAATGGCTTTTTGGATAAAAGAAATAGAAAAAAAATACTTCAGAATTCAATAAATTGATTCTATCAAAGTGTTGTCTATATAGTAAGTTTAGTTCTGGATTTATACCTGTGCCATCGAAAAATGCTGACTGTGCCATATCTGTTACAGATGTCAACAGCATCTAATTGACATCAAATAAATAAAATAATATAATACATCAATATTATATCTTTTATAAAAATGGAAATGATCAGCAATAATTATTCAAGGTAAATGCAGTCAGTGAAGGGAATGTTCATGGTTTATATTGATGTCCAACTAAAGAAGGTATATGGGTTTTCACTAGAGATGAGCGAGCACTAAAATGCTCGAGTGCTCGTTACTTGAGTCGAACTTTTCCCGATGCTCGAGTGCTCATTTCGAACCATTGAAGTCAATGGGAGACTCGAACATTTTTCAGGGGACCAAGGCTCTGCAATAAAATGTTTCATTTTATTGAGAAATCAGGAAGTCAGTCCTGTTTGTTTGTTTTTTTCTATTCAATGGAATATTCGTGGAACTTCAAAAAGGAGAATGACCCGTGTTAAGCATCTGCAATGTGTTCTTCACACATATTGTTCTTCACATACTATTGTGAAGAACACCGTTCTGCACTCGTGTCTTCTTATAAGTTGAAAAAAGACACATGTCCATCAAGTTCAACCAAGAAAGGGTAGGGATTGGATGAGAAAGGGATTTAGGGGAAACAATTCTATATAGCATAACAATCAATGTTATTTAGGTGTAAAAAGGCATCTAGACCCTTCTTGAAGCTCTACGCTGTCCCTGCTGTGACCAGCGCCTGAGGCAGGCTATTCCACAGATTGACAGTTCTCATAGTAAAGAAGCCCTGTCACCTTCGGTGATTAAACCTTGATTTCTCCAGATGCAGACAATGCCCCCTCGTCTTTTGATTTGATTTAATCTGAAACAACTTACCACCATATTTTTTGTATGGACCATTCATATATTTATATAAATTAATCATGTCCCCTCGTAGTCGTCTCTTTTCCAGACTAAATAAATCTAGTTGTTTTAATCTTTCCTCATAACTAAGACCCTCCAAACCCCTTATCATTTTTGTGGCTCTACGTTGAACCCTCTCCAGCTCCAGGGCATCCTTTTTATGGACCGGTGCCCAGAACTGGACAGCATATTCCAGGTGTGGCCGAACCAGTGCCTTGTATAGTGGTAATATTACATCCCTATCACGAGAGTCCATATCACTTTTGATACATGACAAGATCCTACTAGCTTTAGAGGCAGCTGATTGACATTGCATGCTGTTATTCAATTTATGATCTACTAGTACCCCCAGGTCCTTCTCAACAAGGGACTCTCCCAGATTCTCCCCCAAGGACATATTTTGCCTTTGGATTATTGGCCCCCAGGTGCATAACATTACATTTATCCACATTAAACCTCATTTGCCAAGTGGATGACCAAACATTCAGTTTGTCCAAGTCACCCTGCAGCCTATGAACATCCTCCATAGACTGTATTACACTACACAGTTTGGTGTCATCTGCAAAAATAGACACAGTGCTATTAATTCCTAACTCTATATCATTAATAAGTATATTAAATAGTAGTGGGCCAAGCACAGAACCCTGAGATACACCACTCATAACTGGTGACCATTCCGAGTAGGAATCATTGACCACAACTCTCTGGATACGATCCTTCAGCCAGTTTTCAATCCAATTGAAAATGATAAGTTAGCAGATGTACAGAAACATCTGCAATGTGTTCTTCACTGTGTTCTTCACTTAAATGATCCTGTGTTCACTGTGTTCGCTGTTTTCACTGTGTTCTTCACTGTTCTTCACTGTGTTTCGTTAAGTGAAAGCTCGTTTTCGAGCTGGCGAAATACTCATCCAAGCAACGAGCCGTTTCGAGTATGCTAATACCGAACCTATGGCACGGGTGCCAGAGGTGGCACTCTGAGCCATTTCTGTGGGCACTCAGACCATCGCCCCAGGACAGAGTTCACCAAATAGGACCAAGTCTTCCTGCAGTCCCAGGCAACTTAAGCAACACTTCTTTTGAACTGCGGGAAAAGTGAAAAAGTGTTGTCAGAACTGCATTATCTTTGAAGGTCATCCTGCTGAACCCTCCATTCCTTCTCTACAGAGAGACCCTGGAGAGAAGCTACAACAAGAGTCTGATTTGCCCTCCTTCTTTCAACTGTATTGGTTGCCTCAGGTGGCCGATACGATTGAAAGATGTGGAAGAACAGGTAGCAATAAGTTACTGCTTAAAATGACATGTTGACATTTCACTGTAAATAAGTGAATTTTGGTTGTAGTTTGGGCACTCGGTCTTCAAAAGGTTCACCATCACTGGTCTATGAGGATGAGGGTGACACAAGAGCTTACAGTCTATGAGGATGAGGAAGTGACACAAGAGCTTGCAGTCTATAAGGAAAAGGGGGACACAAGAACATACAGTCTATGAGGATGAGGTGACACAAGAGGTATAAGAGCTTGTATAATGGTCCAGCTATTCTTTATAAGGGAACAGAAAAAAATAATTTAATAAATAAAAATGCTGCTGATTGAACCAGTCATCATCCTTACTTCTACAGACAAACCTTTTTATGGATGTATATGGAAAATATATATTTTTTTACTATTTAATAATAATTCATTTACAATAATTTATTTTATCAATCTACTAGACCGATCTGGCAAGTTCTGTACAGCACTGTGTAATCTGTGTGCGCTATATAAATAAAGGAATTATTATAATTATTATTATTATTGTACACCAAGTATAGTACATAAAAACACAAATCTACCGTATATACTGGTGTATAAGCCGAGATTTTCAGCACAAAAAATGTGCTGAAAAACCTTGCCTCGGCTTATACACGAGTCAATTTCGTTAAGTGAAAGCTCGTTATCGAGCTGGTGAAATACTCATCCAAGCAACGAGCCGTTTCGAGTACGCTAATACTCGAACGAGCATCAAGCTCGGACGAGTATGCTTGCTCATCTCTAGTTGTCACATGTTACAACTCTTTGTTTCTCCCGGTTATTTCAATTGTCAATATAAGGATGGACTGATACACAATACAAAATGCAACAATGAAGCCCTACTTCTCTGCAAAAGAGAAAATTCCAAAAGTAATAAAATGATATTTATCCAATAACTGGAAAACCACTTATCGACCAATGCGGCTGCGTCTCTTTGATATGATCAGGACTGGTTTTTAGGTTTTACATTTTTCCTGTCTCTTTCTGTAAGCAGAGATCTAATATTTATTGAAAATAAATTTTACAAAGTACATTCAGCTGAAAATAATTCTGTTTTATTTTTATGAATTAAAAAAAAAAATATGTGCAAGTTTGTTATGCACAGGTTCTCGAACATATTATAGCAGCTAGACATTCAATTATTTTATCAGGATAATTAGGGAAATTTAACATGTAAAAGCCATATTTCCAACATCCACAATCGGATTTGGGTTCACAGATCCCCCAGACCTGAATACCGATGTAAAGGTAATCGCTGTTTGTTTATTGGCGGTCCCCTACTTAAGAACACCCGACTTACAGACAACCCCTAGTTTGATTTATGGGGATGTAAGGGCATCTATTTTTAGGTAAAAGAAAGGTGTCTGTCACTAGCTGTATTTGTGAAAATGTGATGACAGGTTCCCTTTATGTTTGGTCAATATGACACCTTGTATCGAAACAGTGACTTTATTTAAACATGTTTCAGTCTTTGGCTGCAGATGCAGATGATGAATTATTGCTCCGGAATTCATATTCTTTATTTTCCTCCAATTGTTTTTTAAAAATCCAAAAATATTGAATTACAGTGATACGGTTATTAAGCAGCTGTTTGTTTCTGATGTAAATCCATGGAGAAATGACAAATGTAGCCATGCTAAGCCTTCATCTTCCCCAGGAGCATGGTCAGAACATTAGGTCAGGTGCCAAGTCTGTAGGAGAAAGAATTTTGAATGAGGAAGCCTGTCCTCAGGAGTGTCAGGTAGTAAACTTGTTTATCCCACTCAGTATGAATTGCGGTGCAATTTTCCGTGTCCTTGAGGTTACAGGATCATTAATCATAACTGGAGGAAGCTGTAAATTGTATAAAAATGACATATTTCTTCCGTACTGGTGATTCACTGAAATTAAATATCTGATATCCTTTTGTGCAGAGCCTTTGTATCATAGGGATGGCTTTCTTCATTTCTGGGATATTTGTGGGTCACTTTTGTCTGTACAGTTTGTTCAGTCTTCCTCCAGGAAGTTGAAACTCCAGAAAGTTGATCTCAGTAAGAAGCTCTGTGGACAGAAGATATGACCTATTGAAAATGTCAGAGTCATGCACTGAGCCTGTAATTCATGTTCATGCTCACTTATAATGCTGAGCAGTGGGAGGCTTTGGTATTTTATGAGACAGAGTGGGGCTCTCTTTGTGCCATGTGAGGACAGGCTCTGTTACGTGAGCAACCAAAGGCTACTTTTGCGGCTCCATGGGACTATATATCACTTTGCTTTAGTTCTCATTAGTTTTTTTGTCTGACAACTCCGAACAGGAAAAGTTTTACATGCCTTTTGTAGGACATAACAGTCTATATGACCTAAATATAGAGAAAAAATGAATGAACAATTTAAGTATTTTTTAATTAAGTTTATGTAAAGATCAAAATTCAATAACTATGTTTGATCACTTGTTTTTTTTAAGAAATAATTTATTTTGATTGATCATCAATCGAAGGATTTTTTTTTTGCAAGGGGTACACCATGCAGCTACAAAATTGTTTTACAAAATTCCCAAAGTATATCAACATAAAACCTGGTGCCTCAGGTTATTTCTAAATAAAGATGCCCTCTGGTTATAAGGAAGGACAATTACCTTTTACATGCACGTATGTGTTGTGAGAGTTTTTTCTGCCACTGCCTCCATAGACCTACAAAAATATCATTTCTTACTAACCTGGTTTTAGGGTTTTGAAAAAAAGACTCCATGGTGAGAATTTGTCATTGAAGGCGACCTCTGCAGATATGTGGACATGCTCTACTGAATATTCTGGGGAAAAAATATGCAAACGCATTTCTATGATGGGAAAAAAAGGGAACTTTGCTGCTTGACTACCATGTAAGCTGGTATTCACAGACAAAAAGTGAAGTCCTCCACATTGGAACTTGACCTTGACTTTTTCCACATCCCAGGTGCATTAACTTACACTTATCCCCATTAAACTTCATAAGCCAATTTCCAGCCTAAGCTTCCACCTTCCACAAATCCCTCTCATATTTTATACTATTGATTACTTTACAAAGAATAATATCATTTAAATCTGTCACATCTGTTTCAATGCCCACATATGAATCTTAAAATTTTATTGTTAAAAAGAGTATGCATTTTTAAGTGTAAAGACAGATGCTAATGAATGTAGAGGATACAAGGTATCCGTAAAAAAATGTAGATATATGAAGGAAAATGCATCAGTTGTTGACAATTCTTAGATATATGTGTTACAGAATACATCTAATGGATGAAAAAAATGGGATGTGAACCCAGCCTAAGTGGTACAGTATCAAATGCCTTGGAAAAGTCTTGATAAACAAGATACACAGCCTCCCCCAGGAGTCGAATCTTTTTTTTTTTTTTTATTTATTAACAAACATATTATACATGTAAGTCATGTTAAATGTAAATATTTCATGCAAGTATACCATTGTCAACAATATAGTATATATTAACACCTTACACTAGCTGCTATCGATAAAGAAAGGAGAGTGCATTGATCTTCAAAGTAACCTGTTAAATGGTATCAAGTGGTGAACGATTACATAGACTGATGAAGATTACAGTAAAGAAAGTGAGTGTCAGATGTATAATAACCCTGCTTGAAGAGGTTGGTTCAGGAAGGGGTGCAGGAATCACCTGCAACCCATGTCACCTATTTATCAAGACTTGCAAACCCTAGCGGTAAGGGACTTCTGATTAACATTCCCTTCACTAACTGGGTGCACAGGAAAGGTAAAAAATAGAGATGAGCGAGCACTAAAATGCTCGGGTACTCGTTATTCGAGACGAACTTTTCCCGATGCTCGAGTGCTCGTTTCGAGTAACGAGCCCCATTGAAGTCAATGGGAGACTCGAGCATTTTTCAAGGGGACCAAGGCTCTGCACAGGGAAGCTTGGCCAAACACCTGGGAACCTCAGAAAAGGATGGAAACACCACGGAAATGGACAGGAAACAGCAGGGGCAGCATGCATGGATGCCTCTGAGGCTGCTTAATCGCACCATTATGCCAAAATTATGGGCAACAGCATGGCCATGACAGAGTGACCGAATGAGGCTAGATAGCATCTAAAACATCCAATAATTGACCCTGACACTATAGGGGACGGCATGCAGAGGCAGCGGCAGCAGGCTAGAGAGTGTCATGGCGACATACCCTAAATGGACTCAGGCTTCAAACCAATGGGTGGCAGAGAGGAACCAAAGGAGGTGAGCAAGAAGCGCTCAAATAATATCGGTACATGATAAAAGTTTGCCAGTATATTTTGTGGATTACACAGCAGGGTGGCGACAAAGTTAACATGGAAGCCATGAAAACAACCCAAAATTCTGCCTGACACAGCTCGTTTGATAAGGGGACCATGTATGGAGGCAGTGAACTAGTAGTAGATTAAAGGTGCTGCAGTTAAAACTATGTTAGTTGGATCTTGGCATGGAGCTGGCGCTCCGCTGCCAGGCGAGCTTTCGCCAATCCAAGCCCCTGTCTCTAGGCGAATCCCCAAACAGGCTACTCTAAAGAGAATCCCCAAACAGGCTACTCTAAAGAATTTATATGATATTATTTGTAACTAATTATGGGTTACTACAGCTTTGTCTTATAAGATAACATAATTAGCACCTAGTCCCTAGACAGGGAACTCCCCCCCTGTGTTTCCACTGCCCCATGAATTGAAATGTTAATTGATGCAGAATTTGTGACTCCACTGCCCCATGAATTGAAATGTTAATTGATGCAGAATTTGTGACTCCAGCTCGCATGGGTCTTTGCTTAAGAATATGGCAAAATGATACTTCAAAGTAAACCTGCAATTTCTGGTCAACAAATATATAATCAGCTTCCTCTGATAGTCCTGGGGTTACAGGCAGCAAAGATTTTGGAGTTGGGGTGCCAAGAAAATAGCTATTAGACAATTAGGCCAACATTTCATTATGATGGTTGGTATTGTTGGATTTGTTATTGCATGCTGGTAAATATCCTATTGAAGAAAAAAAAACCTGAATTTTGCGAGCTCACCCACAGCTTACCAGTGCACGAAATATCACAGTCTGAATCTGCTTAGAAAGGTATGAGAAAAGCGATCCAGCACATGATTCATATC